>VZRR01014003.1:159409-819801 GCA_013398015.1 Oreocharis arfaki | reverse complement strand
TCAGGTTTTGGGGTATTTTTGTTACAAAATGTACAACTTAATGTGTCTGTGCTGCAAAGTGACTGACTGGAGAGTACTGCAGGTGCCTGAAGCTTTAGATGTGCTGGGTTGACTGCTGGTTTCAGCTGGGTCATAGCACAAGGGCTGCAGCTCATAATTACCCCATTTCCCCCACAAAACACCATCAGAAAGTGGGGGTTTTTTGCATTGTATTAGTGCGCAGTTGATGTGCTCTGGTCTGACCTGAAACCTAGAGGTTATGCTTCTGGTGTCAGTGCTAATTTACTTTTTCACTGGTCAGAGGAGAGCAATCTTTGCTGGAAGAAATGGACTCAATTGTGTAACTTGTTTTTCTACTACTGCATTCATCCAGCAGTAGTGTAGCTGGTGAAAACTTTGGCAAAGACTTCAGTGGTAAAATAGATCTCCATTGCTGAGCAAGGTCTTGGCATTCTGCTCTGTAGGTCGGGGCTTTTGGACTCAGAAATCAGCACTGGAGAAAACACCAGTTCCCATTCCCAGAGTAGGTAGTTTTCCTCCTTTCATTTATGTAGTTGCCTTTATCCAGTATTTTTGTCTGCAGCTCTCCACTCATCCAACAAACGCGTTTTCCACTAGAAAATGCTAATGTGTAAATGTTTTCGATGTATACATCCTAAGTATGCTTTCATAAACACAATTTTTCTTATCTTAGAAAATGTGCTTGAACAGTTTAAGTCCAATAAGTATTTGGGAAATTAATTGGCTTCTTCAAGTCATAACTAGGGGAGTTGTGTTTTTTTGGTAATTACACAGAATGAGAAAATTTTAAGAGTAGGAGAGATTCTAGAATGAGTAATTCCTTTTTCAACCCACGTGACGTTAGTTCACTGCCGAAATGGTCATAAACTGGTTTTTGGTTTATGTTTTTATAAGAATTCCAGTTAAACATTATAGGGATTATAGGATGGTAGGATGCTTTATTCCGCCAGTTTCTCTGTTTGCAATTAGTTTAGGCTACACTGAATATGTTATTTTAATACTACAGAAATTAAATATAATGATGTACTTAATTTGAGATTTCATATTTCTTGCCAGCATTCTAAAATATCCACACTTTAAAAAAGAAAAATCTAATTTTCTTTTCAAAGCCAATGTTCCTGTGAAAATAAAAGTCATGTAAGGTCTAAGGCCATGTACAAGTGTTAATAAATTGATAGTCTGTTTTTATCTGTAGCTAACACAGTCCAGATCCCAATGACTTTTTTTTCCCAGATGTATTTTTTTTTTTTTTGCATGTGGTGGCACTATTAAGAATATAATAATTTCACTCTAAAAGAGAGTTTTAGTTCTTCTGGTGTCCTAGAACAACTGTTTTGGCGCTGCCTAGTTTGTATTAATCTGTCTGATATTTTCATAGGATTTATACTTTGGTTTGGGGTTATGTGTTTATATATATTTAGTTTTAGCCGATGACCACATATATATTTATTTTGGCAATATCATTAATCGTTCTGAAGATTTTATCCCCAAATCCCTTAGTTTTCTAGACAGACCTGGAACATCTGTTTGTAATTCTGTCTTGGAGATTGCCAACACAAGTTAGTCTTGGAAGCTCACTTCACATTTTAGCCTAAAATGTTCACAGACATTTTCAAGGTTCATGAGTTTTACAAGAACATTTAATACCAAATATGCACTAATTCAGATTTCCACCCAAGTTTCTTAAAAGTCATTATGAATATGAACCTGGCAGTTCCCCTTTCCAGTCAGGTAGGTTAAGGAATTTCTGCTGTCTCCTGTTGGTTGAGTCACTGCTGCTGCTCACCTTACCCATAGTTTAGGATGAGGAATGTAGAAAAATAGTGTAAGATGATTGTGTGTGTGATTCGTCCATCAGTCCTTGCCTTATCATGTTTGGTTTTTGCCCTTTCTTTTTTTTTTTTTCTTTTGCCAAAAACATGAACGTGTGGAATTTTTTTTTGTTTTAAAATGAAGGCCATGGTCAGAGCCTTAGGGATTTTTTTTATCTCTTAAAGAAGGGCTCATCTTCAACAGTGCAAAGACCTAGTATCATGCTGGGAACTTTTTATCAAATTAGGTGAAAGAGTAGCATTATATGAAGTGCAAAAACATGTCCCTGGTTCAAGAAATTATTCTTTGCCAGTGTCTTCCATAATATGCTCCCAATTTAAAGTGGCTTAGTTGGGAAACACCTGGCATACATATGTCTATATGTTTACATATAATAGCATAAAGGAAAGCTTTTCAGTTTTGTGAACATTTCTGTTGTAAAGAAATTCTACAAAATCTGGGGGTTGCTGATGTGAAGATAAACACATTTTATGAATTGCCATGTAAACAGCATGCACTTAGCCTGACTTCAGTAACACTGGTGCACAGCAGAGGGGATGCCACAACTCAGCGCTGCTGAGTGAGGGTGATCCAGGACAGCAGAAATACCTATATAATGGCAGACTGAAAATTCGATCTGCTTTAAGGAAGAAAACAAGAATTATTTTGAAGTAAGAACATAGCTTAATTAAAATATGTAATTTCTCTAATTGCCTGCCTTGAACAAACATATATTCTTTAAACATAACCTGTTCAATGTGAAAGCTATCATACCAGTAGAACATGCACTACATGCCATTTTCAAAATACAGTTTACTTTTACCAAATCAGTGTGGATCATCTATGGGTTAGATTTTGGACTTGAAATCTGAGTGGTCCCTTGACTGAATGGAGTTTTGTTCCATGGTTTGGAGCTGTGAAGAAGTCTCATTGTCCTCAAAGTTGAATATTGCCATCGTAACAGGAACTGCATTGTGCTGGGTTAAAGGTATTCACGTTTTTGTCATTAGTTTTATCCTTCCTGTATTGGAATATTTTTATCATTTTTATTTTGTATTAGCAGAGTACTGCATATACAAGCAGCACTTAAAAATGCATAAGTTCTGGTATTCATCAGATAAATATTTTTGTAGTGGGGCTTGTTTTTATGTTTGACTGAGCTGTGTTCCCTTTGCTACTTCTTCATGAACCTAACCTAACGGATCTCTTTTTCGGATAGCGTGTTCAGGTTTTGAGAACTCTACCAAAAGGAGAAGTCAAGTAATTTCATGTGGAATTCTTCTATTCAACTAAAATTGTAGGTGTAATTTGGATTCTTTTAGCTGTTTTAATAATCTGTGTGAAATTAATCAGAGGCTTTAATCCACTTGCTAGCTGAGAAATACCCCCAGTTTTTAACAGCCCGTGTCTTGATGAAAATGAAGTAAACCAAAAATCCCTAAACCCAAAACTACACTTGCATCTCCTACGGTTAATTCTGACAATTCAACTTTGGTTTTTTTGGTCAGACATTAAAAAATTACCTTCTTGAGCGAGTATTTCCTGCACAACCTTAGGAACCAGAATGGCAGAGTTTGGGTGTTTTTCTCTCAGTTTGCAAGTTGCTTGGTCTTCCACCTGTGCTGTGGAAGAACATTTTCTCTGCATCTCTCATGTGCAACTAACACATATTGATGCTTTTGTAAGAAATACTCAAATCACTTTTGGCTTAAGTACCTGTTGTAGTCCTGTAACAACAGTGGGGAGTGAACATAAGCTACTTAAAGCTGTTGGCATGCTGCAGTGTGTTTGAGTGAAGCACGCATAGGAGAAGAACATCTGTCTCTCCCTCCGTTTATAATGACAAAGTAACCAATTTGGTTGTAAAATTTGGCTGGAGACAAGAATTCATGCAGTAAAATAAGCTAAATGTGGGGTTTATATAGATCCCTCTGATACGGTACCAGCCTTTCTGATGTGCACAAGTCACTTGTGTGTACCAACAGAGCTGTTGAAGGGGGCAGGTGCCCAAGGTGGTGAGGAACCTCTTTTGAGTTTCACTGTATTGCTGCAGGAGTGGTGGTTACTGTTCAGAAAAGGTGATGAGTTAGAGTGTAACATTTTCAGGAGGTACAGGAGGAAATAACATATGAGATGAAAAAGTCAGAATAGGAATAAAATGCCAGTAGAGGTAGTATATGTTTAGATAAAAATATATTCATGTATATGCATGCCCTTAAAAAGCTTTTTATTTTGCAATCTTGATGAAAGTGAAATTTTTATAAAACAGTGTGGTTGTGATGGATCATTTCTTCTGCCAGCTTTTTCAGCTCATTGATTTGAGGCATGGTTAACTTTAGAAATTACCAGAGGTTCATTTTTCTCCAACATGTACTGTAGGCATTTCTTTTATTCTGGAAAGCAGAGCATTGCTTTTGATTATCTAACTTTTACTGATACCTATAAGCCATATCAGCACTGACATACATTAACAAAATCTCCAGCTCCCTCCCAGCAATTGCCTATCACCATAAACCTTCACTTTATTCCTTTGTAAATAAGGAATAACATATTTCTCATTTTCTTGTACTGTGCTCTGCAGCGTCTCATTCCATGGTTGTTGAACTGAAACAAATAATCTGATTTCACTCATGACCCGTTCCTAAAGCTATGGTATAATGATTAAAGGCTCATATTTCCTGGCCATGGAGAAAATGAAATTTAACTGAAGACTTATAATGATGTAAAAGTAGTACCTTCTGGAACATAAAACCCAAGTTTAACTAGATAATTATGCAAAATCCATGGCCAATCCATATCAATTTGTGATTTTCCTTATTAGTTTAAACCTCCTTGCTGTGTCTATGCATATTTGAAGCTCCTTCAATAGCAGTGGCAATTTTTGAGATGGAAATGTGTGCACTGATGTATTGTCATTGGGACAAATCAGCAGGAAGGTAAACGGCATTCTCTTATCTTATGACAGATGTTACGGCTTGGCAGCTCCTTTTAGCATTTGCTATGGAATGTTGTAAGAGAAACATGAGAACCAGTAGCTAAGTGTGGAGAAGCAATGCTCTATGTTGAAATTTCCATGATTTAATTAAGAAATAGGTTTTTTAATTAAAACAATAGCTTCAGATTTTTAAAAAGCACTTGGTTGTTTCTTATGTTGATACAACATCATTATTTTTGCCTGAAAAAATGAGCTAGAAACAGAGAAGCTTTCACTTTAAAATATGTGGGAATTTTTATTAAAAATTTAAGATGGAACAAAAGTAGTTCAAGTTTCATCTTTGTTTCTACAGTTCCACAAGAATTTATTAAAACTATTTTGCAAGTATTATTTGTGCTTCCTCTCAAAAATGGTTTCTGGGAGACACTAAATTGACACTTCCTTAGTTTAAATAAGTCTCTTTTGTGAAGGTATTGACTGTAGTTAGAAATGTGGCAATACTAATTACAGAACCAGTTTGTGAGAGAGGTCTGCCATTTACAGGCGTGCCTGAACATGTACATATCTTCAAGTACATCAGTTAGTGAGATGGAAATTTTCAAGATTACTCCTGGGGTTTGATGCCTTCCTGGTCAAACTGTTAATTCTTTGGCAAGAAAAATTGTACTGAAGCTAGCGATGACATGGGGCTCTAAAATACATTTTGGAATTGGGCTAGTTTCTTTAAAAAGACTTTTTCCCTGGAAATGGGCAAATTTGAAAACTTTGAAGAATGTGTAGGTTTTGCTTACTGAAAAATTATGTAGAATGGGTGGGAAGCAGACTTAGGCAAATTAACACTACTGCTCACTGCTGTTGAATTATAATTACTTTTTTTTTCCTGAAAATTTATGGGTGTCACTATAGTTAGAGGCATTTCTTTTGACAATTTTTTTGCTTCTCTGCTGAAAAAAAAGGGAGAAGGGAAACTTGTGTTAATAACTGCTCTTTGAAACTGAAGAAACATCTATTACGCTTTTAGCCATCGGGTGTCACCAGAGTACAGAGAGTAAGTATTAGATGATGTGGAATTGATGTATAACTTCCCTTGGCTGTTTATTTTGGACTGGGAATGTTCCAGCCCTCCAGAGGCTTTCTGAGATCAGTAGTCTCAGCAGCTTGGCCAGTTTCATCATATCTGTGACTCTCTTAAACTCAGGATATTGAGCACAAAATGGGTTCAGCACGTCTTCCTGCATCTGTAGGGGCACTGACACCACTGAAGCAGGGGAGGAAGCAAACCAAAGGTGGACGAATATGACTACACACTTCAACCCTGGTATTTCTCTGCCCGTTGGAGTGGCGTACTTGGCAGAGGCCTTGAAGACAACTTGTGTCCCCACTGCACACACTGTGCAGAGATTGCTGATTAGCTCATGTACCTCATGTGCTCCCCGCTGTTGGGTGTGTGGGGCATGGCCTCTGCTCTTGGGCAGCCTCTGCTTTTGGGCAGCCCTGGGCACTGCCTGGGCTGTGCTGCAAACACTGCACCTGCAGTGGCTCAGCTGACTCTGGGGGTGTTTGCGGGAGTTTCAGTACAAACAGGTTAACTGAGGCACAGGAGAGCCTTACAAAGACCTTTGAGAACCAGATGAGGCTCCAGTGAGTCTTAAGAACTTTATGCTATGAGATGTGAAAAGTTTAGTGAGTACATTTTTTAATAGTAAGATTTCTTCCTGGCAATTATAAATGGACTTCAGGGCAGTTGTAAAGCTTAACTTTAAGTTATAGCTATTATATGTATAGTCCTGCTTGAAGGTCTTGCTTTCTATCAGTAACAGTGCAATGCAGCTCTATGAAAATAACAATTTGGTTTTAACTGCCTTATAGGAGTGCTGAGTAAATGTGTGTGTGTGTGTGTGTATATATATATGTTCTGCATTTTCTGATTAATTTCTATGTGGCATTGCTGTTCCTATGCTAATACGAAATACCTTCATTCTTATAGGTGAACATTTCCAAAATTAAGGCTTTAGTGTGGGACCCATGGAATCCACCTTTCAGTGACATGTAAAGAAGGGAAGACATCCCTTCTGCATTGACATCCAGAATCTGCTGGAGACAGAAGTGAGAGATGTGACATAAGATATTTTACTTAAGCACTTGATAGGACGAAACTTTGTAAAATGTTTTCAGATCAGTGCTTGGAAGTGCCACTCTGATGTGAAATGAAAATTGCTGGAAGGAGTGTAAAGTGAAAAATGATTTGGGCCTGATGGGGAAAAGAATAAGACTTCTTGGAGATAAAAGACAATGCCTTTGTAATCTAGAAAAGCAGAAAGAGATTCTGAAATGGGAAAGGTGCTGAAATAGAGTAAATTAGAGAAAAAATATAAACAGTGACAAGCAAACCAAAATGCCTGCAAAGCTGGAGATAATGAAGTGACAGGAAAAGAACTGATAAAATACAGAAGATTTGAAGAAAAATATGATGGAATGTGTCAGTTAATGGTAATTTAAAAGACTGTGCATCCAACTAGACTGAGAGAGAATTGGTTAGGCAGCTATTTGGGAATTTATTACCAGTGTTTATAGATTTGCTAAAAGTAATCTTTCTTCACATTTCCCCAGTGTCTCACAGTTGTATAGAATAGTTTTGGAGATCAAACAGTGGTACTCTCAGAAACAGTCTGCTTTTCTAAGAGGTGAAGATGGACTCAATATCAGAAATGCTTTTGTCTGAAGGAAACTTACGTGCGTTGAAAGTGCATCTCAAGGGAAACAGGTACAGCAAAAAACCATCCTTCTGTGGAGGGCTGGATCGAAGTGGGAAGCAGAATTACTGATGTCAAGAACATTTTCACATTCTTCTAATGCAAAAGTCTTCAGTGGGATTTTATGAATTCATGTCAAGACCACTACAGATGTCTTGCAAGACCTCACGATATCAAATTGCACCTGAGTGTGGGGGAAACAAGCTGTTTCTCTGCCCTTTCTGCTATTTGATAGAAGCACATTTTTCCTGAGTTTTACTCCTGTTTTCTATCTTTGTAGGTTCTTCAGCTTATAAGTAAGCAGAACTGACTATTCTGTTCCAGAATAAGAGCATTTGCATTTGAATCTTAACTTGGGGGGTGTGATGTGGCCATAAAGGCTAAGCAGGTTGAAAATTAAGAGTTCACTTGATGTAAATCCTTTCCTAATTCTAAATCTACAGGGCAAAAAGCACTGGAATTTATCTTGAGCCTATCTGTATTAATATGTCTGTCAAATTTTTTTTTCCTGAAATACTTTATTTTTTCATTTAGCACTTTCAAAATGTGTTCCATAGGGAATAAAAGGACTTTTGGGGTAGACGTTCATATTTGGAAAAAGAAAAGCAAGTAAATAGGCATTGAAGGACCTCTAAAAAATGCTTATGCTAAAAATATGCATGTGGTCAAGAAAGGAAAGGACCTAAGAAAGAAAAAGCTCATGAAGATATTCTACTCTGAGAGGGTCAGAGGGGTTTGTATTTCATTGAAAATGATACATCCGTATGACCCCGGAGGAAATACTAGCAGGATGTAAATATTTACACCAGTATGATATTTTAGAGTAACAACTTTGTTTTGGTGGAACATTGACCTATGGGTTGAAGAAAAAACTACTTAGATATACAGCAGATTAATGAACAAATTAATCATTTTTATAGGGAAAAGTGAAAGATGGAATGTTTTATTATACTTGGCTTCACTGGATTTTAACCACATGTTCCAGAAATGGGCATTTAAAAATATTTCATGTAGCTTTTTTTTTTTCCAGGTTTCTAAGTTATAGATATGACATTTTCATATTTTGAAATATAATCTTAGTCTTCCACAGTATTTGGCTTTCTTCTTTGATTGAAATCCCAAGGTGTAATGAATGTGCTGTGTGACTGAAAACAATCTATTTAAGCCTGAAATTGCTGGAGACGTGTTGGTGCGCCCACTGCAGGGAAACGCTGGAGATGGCCTCGATTTGAGGGCAGTTGTGTCAAAGCAGCTTTGCAGGGCAAGGGGATGGCAGGGACAGTTTGTAGTGGTTACCTGATGCTCCTGGAGCCAACTTCTGCCGTGATTCTGTTTCAGTGCTCTCAGGGGGGACAGCCGTGAGTTTTGCTGAGGGGATAATTGCAGTATTCTCACACAACCCCTGATTTCAGTTGTGATGGTGTTTGTTTTGTTCATTGTGCACATGGATAAAGTGTGTGTATGTGTTTGTACATACACCATGTGTGTACTTATATAAATGTAAAACGTATTTTATTCCAAGGCCAGTCTGTCTTCTAGAACAAAAAATCACTGTTTTGGGATATGCTGAGTGCTTCTCTTGAACAAGTTAAAGGGCCTTGTACTACTGAAATTCCTTCTAAGGTAAATCTTTTGGTTTTCAGTGGAGGGATTGTCTTGTATTTTCTTGTGTAGGTTAGGATGAGAGGTAAATATTGAATGAACAAGTAGAATTCAAAGGTAAGATTAAATTTCATGCCTATTTGAGGGCCATATTTTTTGGTGTTTCTTCTTATAAGTTCCTTCACTAATTTTATTGGAAAGCAGTGCATCTGAAGCTTTCCATCATTTGCCAACTTAGTGGAGAGGGGTATAATTCTGTTCTTGGTTGTATCAGAATAAATACTACACTTCTAGTGTCCCTATTTTCAAAAAATCAGTGTTGTTTTTTATTTTTTCAGTTTAACCATGGGAGCATCCTCTCTTTGTGGCTCTAGATAACTTTTCAGTTTCAGTAAGGGATCTCTCACCATTCTGAGTATTGGATGTTTAAAAAAAAAATCAATTTTTTTCAAACTAGTGCAAAGAAGTTTTGAAAAATAAACACTTTCTTATCCAAATTTGGCAATACTTCAATCACTATGTGAACACAAAGACCAGTTTCTAAATAGAAGTAAATGAAAATCTAGTTTTGGGATGTCTTTTTATTGTTTTTCTCCATCTTTGACTTTGGCTCCTGCAATTTCCAAAAGAAGAAAAAGCTGAAATTCCAGTTTACATTGTCAGAAAAGGTTATGCTGCAATGGAGAAATGACCGTAGACCCTTACAAGTTTTACTTAGAATATGTTTTTCACAATTTGCAGACCAGGTATTCTTCAGAAGAAAAAGTAAGATGCAGAAAAGAACGATGGGAGATATACTTAACACATAAAACCAGAGGAAAAATAAGATCCAGAGTATCTTGTCAGCTAAAGTTGTATGACCCATGCATCTGTTGAGTGTGTCTTTTAAAACCAAATACAGCCAGTACATATGTAAAAAATATTTGTAAGATCTGAACAGAACTGACACCCATTCTAAGCAGAAGGATCATCTTTCTCCTCATCCATTTGAATTCTAATTTTTTCCTGGTAGAATGTATGCAGAAATGTTTCAAGGTGTTAAGTAAATGTCTGGGTATAACAAGAGTTACAGAAAATGACATGCAAATGGGAATTCAGGGTTACAAGTAAGACTTCAGAAGCCAAGATTTCAGTTATGGGGAGTCATCCTGAGTGCTGAATTTTTGTTTCTGTCAGTAAGTGGTGTCCTTTAGAGTGCGAATTGTCTTAACTAACGTTTTATCACAGTGTAGGTGCTTTGGTTGTTCATGTGTTCTCTCTTTTTGGTTGTTTTTTTTTTTTCAATCTGGACAATGCAATACCACTTCCGTAGAATGTTCAGGTATGAAGCAGATGATAATTTTATTTGGAAATAAAGTAGGTGTGTTTTTCTTATATAAAGGTCTTAGTTCTCACTTGCATAAATTACTCTGATCATTGATGGTTAGCTGTAGTTGCCATCTTTTGACTCTAATTCTGCCTTCCAGAAAGCTACTTCCCAGTATTGCTCTTAGGTTAAAAAATATTAATTCATATGCTTAACACAATTAAGCATGCAAGTGGAGAATGTGTGAGATTTTTTCATTACTTTTAGGAACATGGAATTCAAAGGCTTCTTACCTGGTGTACTCTTGTTTGCCCAGATCCAGTGTGGGACCTGAGAGCCGGGTACAGAATAACCTTTGGGCAGGACAGCCTGGCAGCCTTATTCCAGAGGCTGTGGGCCATGGGGCTTATGGAAGATGTCTTCTTCACTGCCAACTCATCAGAGACTGCAGAGCAGGTCCAGGATCCTGGCAAAGGAGAAGGGGAAGCCATGAGCCTGATAAGCTGTCCCAAGTTGGCACCCAGGGCACCAGAGGGTCTGGGACCTCCTGCTGTGGGCACGACTCACTGGCTGCAGAGCTGTTGCTTGCCAAGGGCTTGGATTTGGGATGTTGCAGACTCATATGCCACAGGGTTGTGGTGCCTGGCCCTTAGCACTGCTCATCCTTGTCCCCAGAGCCATCTTCCCCGCAGTGCCTGGTGCCCGTGTGGGTCAGCAGTGGGGTAGCAGCTGGGGACCAGCTGTGTTGCTACAGCTCTTTATTGAGAGAGAGGTGTGAAGAAAAAGCTGTAATGGTGTTTAACATAACCCCTGAGCTCTCAAATCTACCAAATACAAAATGGCTGCTTGCTATTCACTTTATTTTTGTTATTAGAAGACAGAGGCATGTTAGTTAAAATGATGAATGTCTTTTTTGCTTATTGTAGGTATTGATTGCTTTCACTTTGTGACAGGTCTGAAATGCACATACTTGAGCAAATCCAAGTAGACTTTATGCACTTGACAGGTTTGACTGAATCGTAAAGGTCTAAGGATTTGTTCAGGAAATTAGTTCCAGCTTGACACACATTGGAAAGAGCTGCTCTTTTCATTCATGTATACGGGGCAGGATTATTAACTGAAAAACAGTATCAACAACAAAAATGCAGTAGGAGATTTGTGTGAGACAGTCGTGTTTTCTTGCAAGATGTGGCAGAAGCAGAAGTGTGAATAAACTGCACAGGAAGGCACATTGAACACGGTCTGGTAATCAAATGTTCTGTTATATCTGACACTTATCTTGTGAGTAGGGCTGAAAGTCAAGTGCCTGCAATCAGCAGAGAAGTGTAGATGCATTTCCATTATAAATTAAGTAGTCTAATTGTATTTGGTTGACTATTGTTGTGGTATTTGTAATTGTATTAGGCCATTTCCTGGCAAGCAGAAGTATTATGTGATGTTTTTAAAAGGGCACATATTTTTTAAGTTATGAGAGGGCAGGTGTGGCTCTGATAGGACCTAATAGTCCAGGCAAACCCCTGTCAATCTCTTCACCTTCTTCTTAAGATTTTAAACGTGTTAAAAAACAAACAAACAAACAAAAATTGCTGGGGAGGGTGTGCCCACTGGGGCAATTCCAGTTGAACTGTCTTACTAGTTTTTTGCCTGTCTCATAGGTTTTCTTTTGTTTCTTGTCCATATCAATCTCTTGGAAATTCCTCTGCCCACTTCTACATTTGGGGTTGTTCTTTTGCCTTCTGAGTACACACTGAGAGAGCTGATTCTGTGAATGGTGTGGAACCAAATTCCTGAGAGGAAAGATTCTTAATCTGGCTGTAATACCATGCTAGAGGTCAACTGACAATCCCTACTTACTTTACTCATGCGGGTTTTGCTGTTGATTTTTGTTGGTTTTTTTTGGTTTTGGCTGTTTGTTTTAGTACAGGCTAAGATGCTCACTTGTGCTTGTCTTGTAAGGGGTTGTGGTAATTTGCAAAATCTCGTTTACACTGTGTTGGAAAATTAATAATTTATTTTTAGTTACTGCATCTTTCCTTTTTTGTTGCAGTGGAAACTTTTTTAGGGATTAAAGTATTACTAGGTCCATTAGATCAAATTTTGTGTGTTTTCTCATCCATGAAATTAGTCACATTAGGTGAGATGCAGTAGGTATCTTGTAAGGAACTTGATACTATGTCCAGGTGAAGTTTACAGGTAAGAAGATGTGCATGGGAGTATCTTACAGCGACTTTAAAATTCCGTTAATAAAGCCTATGACATCAATAAAATATTGAGAAAGACAGAAATAAACCAGGGAAATTGCCTTACTTCTTAAAATGTTCTAAAATACACAAGTCCTTTATATATGAATACATGAATCTGAATATAAAGGATTTAAGAGTTCGTGTTTTAAATAATGCTGTGTTACATTTAGTATGCCATGTAGCAAAATCCAGGGATGTTATAAATAGAAAGGAATTTTTTTAGACCAGGAGGGGGAAGAAGGATTGGAAGAGAAAGCAATGACTTCATTAGCAGCTTTACTGTTCAGCTCTCTGACAGGCATTCTACATCTACTTGCCATTCAAAGAAACATCAAAGATGAAGGGATAATTCATTCATTAAATGGCACCAGGAAGGAGTCACCTTATTCAAATAATCTGATAGTGTCAGTTTGACAAAAATGCCAGTTTTGAGTGATGATCTTTAGATTTGTGTGTGTGTATGTGCTTGTTACTGCAGCACTAACCCTTAAGGACAAAGGATACAAAGGAAATAGCCCTGTAAAGTATTGAAACTTGGATGCTGAGGGAGTTTGGTGCTTTGTGGCGATACCTCTACTGGTTGTGTTACAAAAGAAAGATCGAATATGTGTTGGTGACTTGACACTAATGATTCCAGTAAATCCTGGCCTCTCTTGGAAGATTCCTAAGAGGTCCACCAAGGCGAGGTATGCTTGCAGTGTATTAAGGTTATTGGATCTGACCTTCTCGTGGAAGAATGTGAAAACTGTAGGAAAGACTTCTCCGGGTATTTATTCATTTAAATTCAGGAAATTGATGCTTGGAAATTGGCATCTCTCCTGTTGCTGCTGGGACTATGTGGTACTTCAGTGTGTTTGGGACTAAAATTGCGCATGCTCCATTATCGAACTCTGAACTCATTATTGTGTTTTGATGAGTGACATGTAGAACAAACAAACTGCCTTCAAAATGTTTTCGCTCAGTCGTTCTGTAGTAGGGTGAGCACTTAGACATTCAACTAATACTTTGTAACAAGAAAGAGAAGTTTCATAGAGGCTGCAGGCAAGAGTGTAGAATATTGAATACGAAGGAGGTATCTAGAGACAGAGAGGCCGAAAGGTCCTTAGTAACCTCTCTGTGACTCTGTAGAACCAGGTACAACAGACCTGTTAAAGGCAACAGGGACACTCTGCAGAGTGTCCATCTCGGGGGCTGTGGCTGTGCACAGAGGGAGCTGAAGAGCAAACCAAAGTTCTACCTGCTTGGTTGTCTTTTGTTGTTCTAGGTTACTCTGACATGACCGTCTAACCCAAATGGAGAAATGTATCCTCCTCTATCAGAATGTGGTTAAGGTTGTGTCATTGCTCAACCTTGAAGATGAAGCAGCTCTCCCCGGCTGGCAAAATGAAGATTTCACACTTGTTTCTAACTCTGAATCATCCTCAGGCGTTGCACCTTAAAATCGAAAACCTGTTGTGCATGTACAAGATTTTAGATTCTGTTTATAGAAATCCAGCAATTGCTATTTTTTTCTGTCTCCAGGGCTGGCTTTTCAGATAGGAAGATAAAGAATGCTGTAGGAAAACATGTACTTATAGCTGAAGTGTTTATAAATTACTTTTCTCCTGGTAGTTAGTATGAATGCCTACAAAATATTGTGAGACAAAATAGAGATTTTTATGCAGTGCAAATGAAAAGATTTTTACTTGATTGTAATGATCTGTTCATAATGCTCTTCTCAGTCTTTGACCAATGCAGCTGTCTAAACTCCCCAAATGCCTGTAAGCATCCTAAGATAATACATCAGCTCTTATTTTTAATAATTCAAACATAGTAAAACTTTGATATATCAGCAAAATACCTTTCCCACTTGTGGGACTTGAGGGAAAGGAGAGGTTGGTTTGTGCTAGAGGATGCTCCGTGCTATTTCTGGTGTTGTGCCCCTTCTCATCAGTTTTTGTGTCACAGCTGAAATAAGTGGGCTGTGTTGTTTATCTAGAAGTTCTAGATTGAAGTTTGTGGGCATGTTGGTTCTGTCTGGTTTGCATGTGGCCTTTGGATATTGTTCTACCTTTTTGAAGTCACCCATGGAAATTGAAATTTGGGAACAGCTGAGTGGTAAAAGTAAAAGAAGAAATACAGTTCATGTTGCAAAGCAGTCGGTCTGGGCATGTGCCTCTATGGTATGCAGCCTCTAGATTGCTGACAACAGCAAAGGTGTTTTCTTTTGGTGACAGCAGAGACAGCAAATGGCATCTTTTAATCACATCAGTTGGGAGTGCAAGTGAAAAGAGCGTGCCTGGTACTGATGTGTAGGCGCTAGGGATCTTGCGAAGTAAAGCCCTTCATCTGATCATTTGAACTCGCCCCTTCAGTTTGGAATGGGCTGTTTTAGACAGTTACCTCCCAATTAAATTGGAAAGCTGAATTAATCTGTATAGTAAAATTTGAGTCAGCTAAATGTAAAACACTATAACAACACAAAGATACCATTACTAAAATTACCTTTAGAGGGGGACAGTGGCATGACTGACACCTCTTTCCTTGCCTTGTAGGAGGATGGAGAAGGGGGTTCTGAGGGATAACTCCTGGTGACAGTTTGTTGGGTGTGAGCCACGTTCAGCTGTGTGCAGCTCACAAGAGAATAGTGGCTCCCAGTGAGGTGCCTGTGCTTCACTAAGGTCAGAGGGGTGGCCAGGAGGAAGTCTGACGGAGAGTAGTAAGGGTTGTGCTGTCCACAGAGCCCAGATAATTGTGTCTGTAATGTAAATCACCTGCCTTCAGTTTTAACAGCAAAAAACCATATACTGTTTTCCCAGCCTAATGAATGACCATAACTCACGTAAGCTGCCTTGCATATTGAGAAATGAAAGTGAACACTTTGCAGTGTTACCAGAAAAATGTATCATGTTCAGTATCTTCTACAGGAAAATAAGAGGGAAGGGAAGCCTCAAAATCTGCCTCATTCCTACTCACCTGAAGTAAATATCTTTACTTGTATATTTGAAGTGCAAGATTTGCTCTGCGTGTGCTTTCACATTTAATGCTTACTTACTGTGTAAAAATGTACAGAACTTCAGTGACATTTTCTTAAGTCATATAACTAAATTAAGACAGTATCAGAAAACAGTATGGCAGTTAGGAGGTGCTTTTAACCTTTAGATTATGATGTTTAGGTCTGAGCTCTCCTTCTAGTTTTCATTGGATTTTTATACTTCCCCCATGAATTTTTATTTTGTTCTCATTGTCCACTGATCAGAAGTGTTTTCTTAGAATAGAAATTTTTGCTGACATGTCAACTTTGGACTCTGTTATAAAGATAAAATCTGATGTCACACCCACAGGTTCACAGCAAGGTCTTATTTAAGACAGATAGTCACGCTTGCTTGCTTAAGACAAGACTCAGATAGTAAATAGATTACCTAGCTGTATTGCACAGCTCTAATTATGATGTTATCTACAAAATCAAACTCTTCAGAGTTGCAGCTACATGACAAAAGCACACTTGATAACTTTCCTGTTGATCCAAAGTGGCCCCAGAGGTGCTGAGTGGCACAAATAAAGGGTTGTGACTATAGGTTTGAACATAACTATGTACAATTTCTTCTTGCATTCCAGTGCATTTTAGACTATTCTTGTTTTTAAGATATTCTTCTTGCCTTGGAATATTTGGAAATTGCTTGTTAGGTAAGAAGAATAAATACAAAGCTCTATCTGTATTTATGACCCTTTTTCTTTTTTTTTTCTAAACAGGAATGAAAATCTGCACAGGTGCTCTCAGTGCAAGGTTGCTAAATACTGTGGTAGATCTTGTCAGGTAAGATGAAAAATAACAGCTATAAAGGGTTTAAGAAAATAGGCATTTGAATACTTTTTTTACATAGTCTCCGTGCATTTTGCATGTTGTCATACGTCCACGTTTCAATTTGTTTGTAGTTTTGGACAGAGCGGGTAAACATGCTGCCTTGTTTTATTTGAATATTTTTATAGCTACAAGTATGAGATTCTGATCAGTACAAAAGACAACAAATAATGTGAAATGCGTGGTGTTTGACTGTACTTGGTGAGAGGGGGAGGAATAATTCTTAAGTTTCATTGTCTGTAATGTTGTCTCTAAGTCAATTTTGCAGTAAAACGATTTGTATTTCAAGAGTACTTTTTATAATGCTAAATTCTGTATTGAAGTTTTTAAGGAGGAAATAAGGGTCAAGCATGTGTTGAGAAGAGAAGGCCTTAAGGACAACTGCATCTCTGAGGAGGTTCTCAAGAAGAAAAGTGGTGCATGGCAGGAGGACAGGGAACAACAGGCTTAAGTTGAAAGGCCAGAGGTTCATGTAGGATACAAGGAAAAGCTCTTGACAGCCAAGAGGTGGAACAGGCTGGCCAGGGTGTTTGTGTGATCTGTGTGTTTGAGGGTTTGGAGACCCAACTGGATAAAGCTCTGAGCTGGGTCTGACCCCAGAGCTGACCCTGCTTTGCAACTAAAGATCTCAATAGATGCATTCAACCTGACTTATCCTGTAATTCTATCCTATGAAATAGTTCTCAAAGGTGTTCAGGCCTAAAAATCATAACTTTTATATTTGACTTGTTTTGTCACAGTAAAGAAGTTCTTCCTAATGTCTAAGCTAAATATACTCTCAGTTTGAAGCCGTTCTCTCTTGTCCTGTCACTACATGCCCTAGTAAACAGTCCCTCACCAGCTCTTTTGTAGGCTTCTCTTTAGGTGCTGGAAGGCTGCTGCTGCAAGGTCTCTCAGCCTGTCTCTGTAGGAGAGGTGCTCCAACTCTTTAGTCATCTTTGTGTCCCTCCTCTGGACTTGCCCCAACAGGCCCCATGTTCTTCTTATGCTGGGGGCCCCAGAGCTGGGTGCAGTGTTCCAGGTGGGGTCTCACCAGAGCAGAAGGGCAGAATCCCCTCCCTCGCCCTGCTGGCCACGCTGCTTTGGATGGAGCCCAGGATGCTGTTGCTTTCTGGGCTGCGAGCGCACATTGCTGGGTCATGTTGAGCTTCTTGTCACCAGCACCCCCCCGTGTTTCTCCTTAGGGCTGGTCTTGTCACATGTCATGTGCTTCTATAAGCAATTCTGCTTTAGTATAATCTGTAGTGTTCTCAAGATGTCACAAATCCCTCCTTTTGGGGATTAAAACATATGGAGAGGGAAAAGAGGAAGATGCGTCATTTTGATTCATTGTATGGCAGATGTGTGCAACGTACATTAGGTGCTTACTGTAGCATCAATAATAATGCCTCAGGTAGATTTATTGTGGGAGATCATATGGAAAACATGGCCAGAAAGACTATAAAAGACCAGAGTATTTGCAAGGTACGTTTAAAACAAATATCTTCTAGGAGAGTCATTGGTGAAGCTCCTGTTGGCAGGTCTCTAATGTGAAATGAGACCGTGCTGGTACTGACCTGCAGGATGAAATCCACGAGGTGTAATGCAATAACTTGTTCCAGTCTAGGTGTAGAGGCAATGGAGGTAGAAACTGGAGCTTCCTCTTTGAGAAGCACAGCTATGTGAACATTCTTCAAGGATTCATAAGGGATAGCCTGAAGCCATCTTGAGTATCTTTGCTTTGTGCTTCCAGCTCTGGGGTTCATGTGCTTGAACCATCCATAGTTGTAGGTATGAATTTCAGTGACACAGGATATTGCTGCTAAAAGTAATCTGCGCTTAACATGCTGTGTATTTGAAGGTACATAATTTCTTGAACTGTTAATATAAATAAATTAATATTGAATTAATGTATGTACTATCCTGTGGTATTAGGTAGCAATAAATAATAGTAGAAAAAAAGAGTTATTTTTTGGTCAAAATAGTGAATTCATTGGGATTGATGACTCGAAACAGATGATCCAGATCAAACTGAGACCAGCCCAATCTCTTTGCTCTTGAGAACTATCCTCTGTTTCCTATTTTTTCTAATAAGCCAGCTAAACTATTGTGCTGCTCTGGTTTTATAGCAGCTGTTAGGAAAGCTAAACCAAATGCTTTGTGCCCTACTTAGCCTCTGTAGCTTAAGTGCAGTTTGTTAATATGTGCACTTCTAATTGAACTAATTGGTCAACAAATGAACAGCAGGGTATTGATGAAACAGCAGTTTGCACATTTGAAAAAGTGAATATTGGCAAAACAGGACTATTTTAGTTTTATAAATACAGATAACTTTGAAATGCAAATTATGCAGTTGAATTTGCAGTTTACACTTAGCTATAGAATGATTTAATTATTTTTGGATGTGTCATACTGCAACTCAAAACACTTAGGCTTAAAACCTGTTATTTTTCTGGAGTTTTGTAATTAATTACATGAAATGAAATCAGAATTAATAGAAAAATCTGGTTTAAAAAAAATTAATCTCAGTAGGTCTACTGGGTTTAGGATAAAGGTGGATTTTGTGAAAGAAACTTCAAAGTAAATGCAGCAGGGGATTTCTCTTTCAGAGTGTACCAAAAAGAGCCATTTTTAAAGCTGCAAATATCTTGTAAACATCTTCATTTGTTTTATAATGTCAAGTGGTACAAGAAGCTATCTTCAGGCTAACATTAAAGAGAAGAGATAGTCTTTGGGAATGTCTCTTTATTTGGGAATTGCAGTGAGAATAGTTATCCTTTAAGGGAAAATATGTATGCAGAGCCAGTAGTCTTGAAAAAAAACTATCTACAAATCAGAATATGCAGTTTTTACAAATCTCCATAATGTCTATATTGAAGATTATGAGTGAGTTGTTCCAAATTTCAAAAATTCCCATTATTTTTCCTTTTCAGGCCAGTTGAAGCAAGCTGTTTGCACTTTTACCACTTTAATTTACTTTAAAAAATACTGGAAATGTGAAACTGGAACATATCACAAGGGATCCTTTAGAGTGACCTTTTTCAACTGAATTCTAATTTCAGGATCAAGTACATACAGATTTTTTGCTTGTAATTTTTTTTTCTTTCAGTCAGACCTCATTGGTTTTTGCCCCTATTTGGCATTCCCCTCTTGTAGCCCCTTTCCCACTTGTTGATGCCTGATTTCATGGGCTGCCTGCCTTCTAGCAACATTGTGTTGGCTGAGTGTCTCTCCAAAAGTAGAGTTATCATGTCTGCTGCTCCTCATAATGACTTTTGTGATGTTTATTAGTATGGTGCATCCCATAGATTGGGGACCAGTGATATAGATGATAATCCTTGAAAAATGGAAGAGTAATTTCAGGCAAAATTCCGAATGTGACATTATCAAGCATTATTGAAATAATGTAATAGAAGTAAAATGTCATAATTTAAAAAAAGACATTCTGTAAAAATTCAAACAATCCTTTGGAAATTACAGGTTATTTTAACAGATAAAAACATTCCAATGGAAAAATAGCCTGCTTTGATTTTTTTTTTTTTTTTAATCAGCTCTGGTCTTTACCAGCTTTTTATTAGCACACTAATCTGCAGGAAGCATTCATTTTTTTTGATCTTGCATAGAAGACGAGGGAAACCTTTGTTTCATCAACACTGGTTTAGGATCTTTTGTAGACTCAGGCTGTGTGGGGAGACAGCAATAGCATATGTCTGTGAAAGAATGGATGTGCATTGGCAAAATCGCTCAGCTGAAAATATGCAAGACACTGCAGGCATTTGTGAGGGGTCTTTGCCCGTGACCTGAGCCAGCAGGAGGTGATCCTGGGCTCTCCAGGGAGGCATTGGAGTTGGTGTGGTGCTGGTTCAGCGGGCAGACTCTCAATCTGCCACCAGTAAAGGGCCCTGTGCTGGGCCATCTCTGAAGCCATGTGGGTGCTGACCTTTTGCGCTTGGGTAAAGCCTGAGGATTTGCACTTGGGATACATTGAGACTGAAGGAGAGACAATGCTTTGGGAGGAGATAAATGGAATGATATTCTTTCCAAGATCCTAATTGTAGTGAAGCCTGGAGGAGAAGGGTTTTGTATTGCCCTGCACTGTTTGCTTGCCTTTCTTTGCCTCCTTCTATCAATGTTCATTTCTCACAGGGGAAAAAGGAATCTTTGCAAAATTGGAAGGCATTCCCTGGTATGGAGGAGAAGGGTCATACCAGGTGGCCATGTCTCTGCACTACAGTGTTTATACTTGTGCTGGATATAGGATATAAAACCTTGACTGGAAGCCAGGATACACAGAATTAAGGAAACTCTCCCATGAAGAAATGTGGGACTAACATATAAACCCAACCAATAAGTATTGTTAGAGACTGACTTTAAAATTAGGTCTCTCCGGTGTCACTAATCTCTGTTCTCACATTGTCCTGTAATTTGTATTCGTGTTGTATTGGTAGTAAGAAAAAATGTTAAATTTCATTATATTTAATGCATTTGGAGCTTTCCTCTCTCTCCCTGACCAGTTGGGAATAAGTGACTGGCAGTCCCCATTTCAGCTCCTCCTGCAGAGGAATCAGAATGATTCCTTTTTGGCATCAGTTTTGGCCAAAGTGCTGTTTCATGGAAGGCATGTGTTTGAACTATTCTTATCGCATGGGAATGCTCTCAAAGAAACATGGCATATGATCCTATGTGGAACAGCATATTTCATCTCATTAGGGCTTTATTGGTTGGGTAAGTTATTAATCATTTTGATGTCACCTCTAACATGCTTAAAATTCTGTGCAACATTTATGTAGTGGAAAAAATTTGACAGATAAAGGCTTACTCCTAGGAACATTTTTAGTTTAAGTTGTATAAAAATGCCAGTATAACTATATTACACAGAATGATGTCTGGACATTTACAAGCATGACCTTGTTTTTTCTAGACAAGGATAATTCTATTCAGCACTAAATACTTAACTTTTATTTGTCAGACAGCATGTGACACTAACTGTATTTAGATTAATGCCTTCTTGGTGTCATTTTTTCCACTTGTAGAGTTATGGGTAAAAGAAATGAAATCACAAATCTCTCATGTATCTGAAAGAAATAAAAAGTTCAGTTTATTTATTATGTGCAAGCCACAGGGGAAAAAATCCTAAATTAAATAGAATAAATGCTACTGGCACTGAAACCTGGTTACCTGAAACAATTCCTTCACTTAAATTCAGCTTAAGAAAAAATTGTGTGATTGCCTTTGGAATCTTTATAACTCACATGCCAGCATCTCCTGGTCTGATGTGCCCTTACACATAGCACTGCCATTTTCTCCTTTTTTGAAAAATTGCTGAACATGTACTTAACATTAGACAATTATTTTCTCTGTGGCATTCACCTCACAGAAACTGCTTTTCTGAGTTCCTGTTTTTTTCCCTTACTGCATATTTGCAAGAAAATGTCACCTTCAGAAGCCCTTCGTTCTGACTACTTGTCATTGTACCAAATTTTTGTTGTGCCCTGTTCTTTTAACTTGCAGTTAAAACTATTTGAAACAGCTGTGTGGCTTCAAACATAAACTGTGAATATGCAAATAAAATGTGTAAATATGCAGTATGTTAACGAGATGGACTTGGAGTTTTTGTACGTTATAAACAGAATTTTGTGCTTGTAGAGACAGAAGACAAGAAAAAAAAGTGGTCAGAAATTGTTTCTTCCAACATTTTTCTGTAGCTGAAGACTCATTCTTGCTGCTCTTCTGCACTAATCTTGGGGCAACAATGAATGGTAGAGAAAAAAAGAGACATAATTCAATGTTTAGCAGCTTTCCTTTATCTTGTCATCCTGATTCTTCTCTGCTGTGGAAGTGTTAGTCTCTCTCTGCTATTCTAATCAAAGCGGCCCATGAAACAAAAATTGCATGTTTGGGTGATACATGCAACTAAAATTTTTTTGGTTCTGTCTTCTCTTTTGGTTTCAACGGCCACTCCTGGTCTGAACTGTGAAAAATATCACCACCAGTCCTCCCAGCTGTGGGCATTGACACCTCATCAGCTCAGGCACGTTCAGGGACGGTTTTGGCAGCACTGAAAACTTGACCATTGCATTAGAGCAGCTGCATTTAGTGAAGTGAATGGATTGTGAAGGCCTCTGCAGTCTTGACTGCTGAGTGAACACATGCCTGCAGTTTTGTGTATGTTGGTTAGCATCCCTTCTAGTTCTCTCCAATCTTGTGAAGCAAGCAGCTACATACTGTTGCTGCTTTATGCCACAACAAATGAGAATCAGTGTGCATTGCTTTGAGCATGTTTGTGTGCATAAATAACTATAGATAACTGTATGTATAAAATATGTGTATATATATAAAAAAATAGGATACAGGTTATGTAAAATAAAATGCTCTTTATTTTCTTTTTCTTCCTTTTTAAAAAATCCTGATAGAAAGAAGCTTGGCTGGACCACAAGCAGGAATGCAGGTGTCTTAAGAGCATCGAGCCCAATTTTCCTCCAGACTCTGTCAGACTTGCTGGCAGGATTGTTTTTAAACTAGTAAGTGACATTTTAGATTGATTCAGTGCAGCAGATTCTGATAAATGCTTTCTCACTCTACATTTTTAATGTAATTATGAGCTACGAGGCTGAAGTGACTGAGAATGCTGAAAAAAATTGGACTGCAAATTACATTGCAAGTTAACTGATTAATTTGCAGAAATGCTGAAAGGATCAAGAGGTACCAAAATGGACATAATTAAGCTCAAGGGACACGTTTATTGACTTTCTTTTCTTATGTCTATGTGGTAGCATTCTGAGCTTATTCCTGCTTGGAAGGAAAACATAGGGAGACTCTGTTTCCCCTTTAATACTACTGAAGTTATTGGTGCTTTTCTATTAACTTAATGGAAGCCTCATTCAGTGTTGTTTGAATGAGTGATAAGGACAGAAGCACTGGTAGCTAGCCCTTCCTTTAGAGGGCATAATGCCATGCTTTCCGTGTTGGGTTCTCTTAATCTCAATTACTTTAAAAAATATTTTTCTAAACTCTCTTGGAAGTCCTGGGTGTTTGACATTCCCACGGTTTGATTACTTTATATGGACTAAATTCTCTATTAGTTTAAGCAGCTTGTGAATGTGTGGGATTGTAAATCAAAAGGGATTTGCTCATTTTTTTGCTGAACCTGCTGCGATGCTGTCTGTGTTGGACAAAAGTGCGGGCATTTGTTGTGTTCTGAGGGGATAAAATATGATTTCACATTTATTTTATACGTTGTTGGAAAGACTTTGTGCATGGTAGTTTTTAAAGGGCAAATATGTACCTAGTAATACTGTGCATTAATTATAGTCACATGAACTCTGAAACTACAAACCTCATAAACTGCTTTCAATTATACTCTGAAAGGCCGAAGTAAGTTAACAAAGGTAAGCTGCCAAAGTGTTAAAAAGATTAAAATTAGTAGAAAGTGTTATAGCAACAAAAAATTTTAGGTTTTTTAGGATAGTTTATGCAAAGTCCTGGATTTATGTTGATGCTGTTGGCCTTATTGAATTATCTTACAGGTTTATCACATGGAATAATCAATCTTGTAGAGTGTTTTCAAGACAAAACATGCTACGTAAGTGTTAATTATCTGTTTTTCTCTGCAGCTCAGACAGTCAGTATGCCCTTCTGAGAGACTCTACTCTTTTTCTGATCTTCAGTCAAGTAAGTAATTGCCAGCCAGATTTCAGGAAATACTTTCGAGGTCTGCTTTATGAGAGGGCCATCTGATTTTCTTGCAGCTTGCCTTCTGAAGGTGTGCTCTGTAGAGTAAGAGAATCAAAGACAAAAACCTCTGTGGGAAGGAACAGTTATTTCAAAGATAAAAGGAAAAACATGTCGGTTGTCTTGAAGCAAAACTTTCACCTGTTGTTTTGCATTGATGTTTTTATTTTCTCATTGTACAATGCACATCTTGCCTGCTCGATTTTTAATTTACTGAGTGTCTGCCATACTACATACGGTGTCAATATTTTTACTTACATATACAAAAATACATATATTTTTACACTGAGGTTTTACTTTTTTAGTACTTATGTGCTATTGCATAAAGTTTCAAAATAACTTCCAGAAATGGGAATGAAAGTAAAATTTAAAAGGGATATGTTTATATTTTTCTTCTACATAACGTTTAAATGGAGAAAAAAGATGAAATTGTGCAGTTATTACTTTTGTGGCTTCACAAGTTTCAACTGCTTGGGTAGAAAAAGATGCTCATTACAATCTCTCAGCAGGGCAAATACTGAAATAGAAAAATTTTTTTCCCCATATTTTGTGGCATCTTGAAGACTTAGAAAGGAAGAAATACATCCTTGGTTCATTTTTGCATCTTGCTTAGAGGGATTTTCTGGAGATTAATGTGAATACTTTGATTACCTCAATTTTTTTTAGTATTATTGAGAGTTTTGGCTACAAACCAACTTGATCTATTGGTATAGTTAGAAATAAAACCCACATAAACATAAAAAATACAATACATAGTATTAATTTTACTTCTGAACACCCTGAAATTCTGCTTCCTTCTCCCAAATTGCAAGGGCAAAGACCTTAATAAGGCAGCAGATTAAAATGGATAGAAGGAATACATTTCAGTTATTTAAAACATAGTGATTTTCTGCAATGGATATTCTCAAATCATGTAACAAACATTTATGGAGAACAGATGCTTCAAATTAAGTTAAAATGATGAAGACTATGGACTTTTATGCTTCATGACACTGCTGGGATACAAGGAAAAAAGTCTTTATTGTACCAATGGCTGATTGCAGAGTGGCACAGGAGGAACTGGAGGGAAGAGCCTCCCTTTAAAAATTAAATATTGAGCACTTGTACAGCAGTTGTCTCTGGTGTAGGCAAAGATTTTTTTGTAACTGATCACTCTATACAAACTGGGGTTTCTCAGTACCCTTCAGGAGATTATCTTAGCTTTCCTTGACTTGACTGAATACGAGAGGAATAGCATGATAAGTTGTCTGGAGAGAAGCTTGGTGTTGAACAGGCCTGAGCTGTGATAGATAAATGGTACAAAAGTCTGTAGAGTGGCCGGGAGCTTCTGCTAAAATTCTCATTCTGAAGGAAGTGGTGATATGGCCTGTGATACACATGGGATCACCATCCTCTCACTGATACAGAAACAACTGGCCCATAGCCAGTTAGTTTAGGAGAAGGCAGATGAGAGATCCACATTTAGTGTTTCATCTGTATTTACTCTGTTTTAGTAACAATTACTGTGCAATCTTCTCAACTCCACAGCAGCAAGTGTTTAGGACATTATCACATTAACTGAAGCTGATACTTAATAGGCTACAGTACAAATAGTCTATGCATAATCTTATGTAAAGGTTTTTACTTGTGTTGTTTTCCTGGCTTCCATGTTAGAGTGAATAGATGGTCTCTATGGTTTTGGAGTTAAATAATCCAAACTGGATTCTCACTCTCAATCTTGGGTTGGTGTGAGAACTTGTAGTAGCTGTGATGCTTTTTGCTGCCTCTGTACACTTCAAAAGCTCCTGTTATTTCATAACACTTTCCCCATTTGCTGCACAATTTATGAATGATGTTGATGAAGTTTTTGGTTTCTTCTGTACTTAGTGGAATCTATATGAAAGGCAGAAATGCATTTTTATTAGAGGCCTAAATATACAGGAGAAAAGATTTCTTTGAAGGGAATCACATGAACTATGAATTTAGGCTGTAATCTGAAGAAAAAACATTCTCAGGAAGCATCTTTGTAATAGAACATAATGTTTCAACACTAATCAGAAATGTGACAGAATTCTAATTGATGTTCCTTTCGTCTTTTTTTGGTTGTTTTTTTTTTCCTCCTGCTTGGATTTCCAAAATATTGTATTTGAAAATTGTTATTGTTACTGTTCTGTCTCAGTTTGCTTTACACTATTACTTTTCAACATTACTTTTTACTGTTGGTTGTTTTTTAGTGTGGGAGACATATAAACTGAATAGAAGCATATAAATTTTATACACTTACTGAATAATTATCTGCCTAAATATGTGATACATGAAAAACCCACAAAGCATGTAGAGGCATCCAGCCCTTTATAAAGTTCTTTTCCAATCTCAATAGTTCCTTGAAATTCCTTTATATACCCTGAAATTCAAATTAAGTAGGAGGGCAATCTCTGAACACTGTTACTTTTGCTAGTTCTCATTTATCTTAAGACATTTCCTTCCTTCCTTAGTTCTCTGGGCTCTCTACATTACAGTAATTCAGAGGTCGTCTTTGTTTTTACCTACCAAGACTCGGTATTCAGAAAGTAGTTTGTGTGCTGTACTATGGGGCAGATATTTTGCTACTTTACTTGTATGAGTATCAAAGTTGCATAATTTAATCCCCATGCCTTATTTAGAAAACTTTCCATAGGCCTTTTATAACATTTTGTCTCCCACACCAGGTTTCTTAAACAATTGAAAAACGTTTCTTAAAAACAAAACAATGAAAACATTCGAAAATTTAATTTCATTTTGCTTTTGGCCTTGTTTTCTTATGTGCTTTGAAAACGAGGTATTGATCATTTTCTGTTAAGGTTCCGATGAGACTTTTTTCTGGATCATTAGCTCTGATGTCCTGGACAGATTCCAGTGTGGATAATTGCATTCTGCTCCCATCTCTGTCAGTTCTCCCTGAACTTCCAGTTGGTTTTGGTATTCATGTTCACATCTGTCCTAAGATACAGTGTCCATTTATAACATGCTTATATGATTTCTCTTCTTTAGTCTAGGGCTGTTTTATTTGCCAATAGTAAAACAAACCATGCCTTCCTCTCTTTGTTATATAACATTTTGCAATGTATTATAGGTAGTTTAAGGTAAATCACATGTTATCTTGAATAATTACCTTTGAAGGAGAAAAGCATTCTTGGTTTCAAAGGAATATTACATAAGAAATGCAAGAGTGTGTTTATGACTTTTCATTTGTATTTTTTAAACTTGATTCACTCGACTAAAAGTTTGCTGCTTCTCGTGAAGAGATAGTCCTCTTAGTTATAATACTTTTCTATAGCAGAGGTTTTCTGTACATTGTGAAAAACATATGTGTCTGCATTTCTAGCATTTATATTCATTCATGCTTGCAAGATCACCTGCAAACATCCGCACTGTTAATTGCACATGGGTGGTGCTGTGGGCAGCTATCGATGGTTATAATAAAATAACAATTCACCACTACGCAGAGATAAAATTGATTCATAGTGCATAATAAATCTCTGCCTTTTGTTATAGACTGGCGCTTGAATATGTTCAGCTTCACATTCTCCATTTTGTACTAACTGGCAGGAAAAAGAAAATGTGAAGCAGGTAGTCAGGCAGTGAACTTACTAGGGCAGCAGCAGTTTCACTTTCCGTGTTATCAGAGACCTGATGTGTGCATAATCACTTAATTAGAAGATCAGGCACTGTGATTCTATCTACTTCAGGATTTCTATCTGTAAAACATGGATGTCGTCATCAAGGTGGACATGACACACACGAGTTCTATCATTGAGTACAGGCAAAAACTCTTTATTCTAAAAAGCCAGTGTCATATATATACACTTTTGTATGTTTATCATTCATGTTACTTATCTATTGGTTGCTTAACTACTACAATAGATTCATTGGCTATTTTTATTTTTTGGATAACTATACTGTTATTAGTTATCTACAACATAGGTATTCCAAGCATCCAAGAAATCACCAGCTGCAGCTGTGTTGTTGTTTTCTCTCTCTATTGTTTTGAATTTCTTGCTTCTCTTGACTAAGTTTCTCACAGGTAGAAACTGAGACCAGTGTCAGACTCAGACTCAGACAGGCTTGCTGACCTGCTGTTAATTCCCACACATGAATAGTGGTGCTTTATAATAAAGTGATATTTACTTCATATTCTTTCATATTCATTGTTTAACAGTTGCTCTGTATGAAACTCCTTTTGTTCATAAATGCGTTTCTGTTTCATCTGCTAGCATAAAGTGTTTCTGACACATCTATGCAGTATAAAAGTATGTACTGCTGCATAAAGTTCCAGGCGTATTTCTGATGTGGTTAATGCTACAAACCCAGATGCCTAATTTTTGTATGTAATGTCTTACATCTGCTTACACATCTGCTTTATCTATTGGCTTTTGATCTTTAACTTGCTATGGTATTCATATGATTTGGCAGTAGCAACCTGATAAACTCTGCTGTGTGTTGATAGGTAATTGTCACAAAAAATGAGAAATGTCTGCCCTCTGTCAAAATTGCCCTCTGTCAAGATTAATTCCAGGACTGGAAATGTCTAGACTGTATGACTGCCACTGGACATTTTCAAAATGTTGGTGAAATGTTCTGTTTATGACATGGTCTACTTTTTTTTCCCTTTCCCCATAAGACACTGAACGTTTAAGTGAAGAAATGAAAGATGGCCTCAGGCAGCTCGCGCAGACTTTGCAACTGTATTTAAAAACTGAGATCCAGGATGAGTCTCAGTTGCCACCTGCAATTGACTTTTTTCAGATCTTCACAAAAGTAAGTGTTAAAATCTGGTTTCTTGACAGCTCATAAATTATCCTTTCCTCGTGTTCACGATTTATTTCTGAGTGGGAGTTCAGTAGATACATTCAGAATGTGATATACGACTAAGTGATATTCAGTCAGTATTTGAGCAGAAGTATAACTTTTATATAATTGCAACACTTCAAAATTAAAGCAGTAGCCAGAGGATATTCTTTCTTTTGTTTTCTTTAAATTACCATGTTAAAGCTGTTGGGTGAAAAAAAGCAAGGAAGTTCAAATATAATTGAGTCAATCAACCTAAGTAATTTTTTCACAGTAATAAAGAGCATATAACATCACTCTTCAGCCTAGAATTTTTCTGCAAAGTGAAATATATTTGCAGATATACTCCCATCCTGTTCTGTCGTTTAGTGGTATATGCTAATGTTTGTGATAGTACTGTATCCCACAAGCTGCTTTTTCCAGAGGCATTGTGGGTTATTTATTCTGAAAGACTACACGTAAAGTATTTAAACTTAGTTTCCACAGTATGTAAAAAGTTTATTGTGTTACTAACTAGATATTTTTGGCTTTTTGTGTAGATATTTTATTACTTTCAATTTGGGAAGGTAAATGCGAACAATGCTAGCAGAAATATTTTGTATGGAGAGTACTCATAGTTTAAACTCCATTTAATTTTTTTTGATTCCTAATTGATTGATAAATTCTACCTTAAGATTTATCTTATTTATTTTTTGGTTGTTTTATTAAGTAAATTCTTATGAAGTAAGCCAAACTAGAACATTTATTTTTCTTCTGATATAAATGAAAGAA
The DNA here is from genome assembly GCA_013398015.1 of Oreocharis arfaki. Lineage (NCBI taxonomy): Eukaryota > Metazoa > Chordata > Aves > Passeriformes > Paramythiidae > Oreocharis > Oreocharis arfaki. Next base: position 790,001 of record VZRR01014003.1, on the reverse strand, counting down.
GACATTTCTCTCTCTCTTTGAGAGAAATGAAATAAAAATGCTGTAAATTTTTTTTTAAAACATTTTTAAAAAAATCTGTTTGCACAGTTATGAAACTTTCTTTTTTTGGTGTGGACAGGAGTAGGAACAATATAATCAACTGTGTAGTTTTGCTGGATGTTTTTTTATTGGTGATTAGACTGCTGTGATGTAAAGTTGTAATTTTACCTGAAAAATTACTGAAAAGTCTGAAATAGACCCAGTCAAAAGGTTGTAGAGATAAAACCCCTTTTGTACTAACTCGTCTCCACTCAAGCTGTTTTACTATCTTTGTTGTCCTGCTGGTTTGGCCTGAACTTTGTCAGATGCATTTCACGTGAAACATGCACGTTGTGTTACTTGGTGTAGAGACTTTGTGCAGCTGAAGATAAAACTGATTATCAGAAGATGATCACTGCCTACTCAGTTTGAACTGAGTTGCAGCTCGTAAGAAATTCTTTCCCAATGTTGTTGCCTTCTATGTAATAATAAGCTTAAGATGGAGACTGGCCATGGTCATGGCTTTACAGAAACAGTGTGATGATTACTAAACATGTTGGAACACTGTTGAAGAGAATACAGAAGGCTTTAAAATTTTTTATGTACACACATGCACAAGCATGTGCACATATGTGCACCTCCTCTTCCCTTCCATGTATTTTACCAAGGTGATGTAAGTGGCCATCAAGGGCAGAGTGAAAGCCAAGACTTCCCAGCTCCACATCTTGTTAACTGTAGAACTGGGAATGCTCCTGTTAGTGACAACATTTGCCCCACTATAGCTTTGATACCACAAAGATATTTTTAATTTTATGTATTCTGTATGTTGACTGTGAATTCCCCCCCGCCACTGAATGTAGTGCAAAGTAACGAGTTTTTAAGTTGTTCTTTGGTTTGAGGTTTTTTTGTCCCTTGAAGTGTGGCTCATTTCCTTCTTTTACACATTTTATTTAGTCTGTGTGATAGTCTGCCCTGGGAAAATGGAGAGCAAATGGCATAGACCTGTCATGTGTACACATACTTGATATCATTAATACTAAAAAGAACTGGCAGGAGGGATAGGAGAATCTGACTGGACAGGTGAGTGGTTGGGAGAAAAGAACTGTCAACAGCCATGTGCTTTACATGAGTAAAATTAGTATCTCGTTCAGAGTTCAGTCAAGCACAACTGTCAAGCTTTTTGTAAGACCTTGTTGTCACTTTCTAATTTTCCACGTGGCATTTTACAGCCTTTCCAATTTGGTTGTCAAACAAGTGTGTTATGAAGTGTGATACTGTGTTAAAATATTAATTTAGTATGCTGCCATCATTAGTGAGGTAGCAGCAGACATTTTCTGCCATTCCCATGGAATGTTCTTTGGAAGATAAGCTGGATGTCCATGCAATTTTTTTTTTTTTTAAGCTGAATAGGGATGCTTATTCTCAGCAGGTAAAATTTAAGACTTTAGAACTGTAAAGTCTCTGATAGGACTTTTGCAGTCTCTTGTCTGTAGTGTAACTCTAAAGAAGACCAGCTGTGATGACTTCCCTGTGTGGTCATAGAATAAAGAAATACTACAGATACATGACTTCAAGATGTAATCTTGTTTTCCCAACCACTTCCAAAATTCCTTTCGAGTTCAGTAGGTGCTTATTCGAACATTGAACTTTTTTGGATCAGTTCTTTCATTGCATGCCACAAAAAGATCCAGTCAAAGGTCACTTTTTATTCTGTTTGATGCTGGATCCTCAAGAAGGAAAATAAAGAGACTGCCAGACAAAAGAGAAAAATTATCCTGCAGTGAGGTGACTAAATTCCAGATGGTTCTTGGAAAATCTCCAACCTGATTTAGGTCAAAAGAGCTTCTCAGAAGCGCTTTGAAACAGTCCTCCTTCTCTGCTGTCCACTGCTCTTGTCTTTGTGAAAATTAATTATAGTTTTATTCACTGGCTTGTGATGCTTAATAGGCAGAGAATCTCCCTGAGTGTGCATTTGTAGAAACTGCCCATTGAAAACCAAATAAAATTTTGCCATTTCTTTCCATGGGAGCAGAATTTGACCCCAGCATATTTTTAGTTTTCGTAAGACCTGTGGAAAATACCAGCTGTGCTGGATGGGGAGGTGTTTCAGAAGGGTTATGTACCTTTCTTTCTGACAGTGTTGCCCTGTCCTTACTAGACAATTTGCTTTTTGTATCAACCGTCCTTTGAGGCGGAGTTGAATTTTCTCATTTTTATTATCTGATCACTTTTTGGAAGCTTCAGTTTATTTAACGTGCCATTTATCAAGGTTGTGACTGTTTTAAAATTCTGATCCTCAGTATTAAACAGAATTATCTGCAGCTAATTACGTGGTAAGGTTTTAACTCCACTGAGACATTTTCTAATGTCAAGATAAATTTTTGACAGCGTGGTTTTATGGTTTAATGATGTTTCCATAACCTTGAGATAAAATCAGTCCTTGCTTTTGATTCTTCAGCTTTTACTTACATGTGTGAGGAGGTGGCCTGGAGTCCTTTGAGACATTTAGTAGATGAGGGATAAAGAATTAAATTTTCTGTATACATTTACGGTTCTTTTTATACGAGCAGACAGAACCATGTGAAGCACTTTAAGACATTGAATAAACTCTGTACCTACCATATTGACTGTGAAACTGTGAGTGAGTCTATGGAGAGGAATCAGGCCTAAGATGACTTCTTTTAGACAAAATGTAGACTTGGTGTTTTACATAGAATTGCAACTACTCATACTGTGTCAGAATTGACTTTTTGAGCATTTCAAAATAGTTTGAAAATTTCTATTCCAGTTAATGAGAAATAAAAGAGATTCTGATGTTTAATAGAATGATAGCCATTTTAAAGATCTCCTAATTTCAGGTCCTCACATTTATGGGAATAAGATATATACCACCTCTGTCATTAACTATCAGTAAGATAAAATCCAATTACAGTTAATGAACTGTTATGAGCAGACTTCTAAAACTGTTTGGTAATCTTAAAACAGAATTTTATTGGAAAGAAGTTTTCTACAGGACATTTTGATGAAACTGTTGGTAAACGTTTTGGGAAAGGATGCTGGATTGAAGATTTTAGGGAACCCCATAGAGCAGAGATGATACTTAACTCCTGAAGTAAGAGTCTTTCTAATTTCTCTGTTGTGCAAAATTTCACTTTCTGGACAGTATTTTAACCACATGTGGGGTGATAGGGACTAGACAAAGGATCTTTAGCTTCCTGAATTGTTCAATCTTTCCTACAGTTCCAATCTTGACACCTTTTTGTTATGAACAGATTCTGCTTTGAAAGTAGGTGTGCTGCTTTCTTTCAGTTCCCTGGGGAGGTCACACACCTGTGTATATGGGAGGTGAGTAGTCCTCTTTATGCAGATGGTGGATGTGCTGCTCACTGCCCTCCTCTCAGGTGCTGTTCTACTCTTTTGTTATCAGGTCAGTTAAGAATTGACACAGATCAAAGAGTAAAAACAGGTCTGAATGACTGTAGAGCTGTAGGTCTAGGATAGTACAAAAAGAAGTATCTGTATGTATTAGAAATGTGTGCAACTTTTATGTGTCAGATTAATTTCTTTTCGTCTCACTTTTTTGAGGTTTGTGAAATTGGCATTAGAGTGAAGAAGAGATACAAGTTTGATGCTCTAGGCCAGTCTCTGTGCCCAGAAAAAGTTTTAACCAAAAGACCAGGTGTCCATTTAGGCTTTTGGTGTAGTTGATTTTGTTTTTAACTTCAAGAAGTAAGGAGGCTCCATGAAGTGCAGAGGTACATCCTCAAGAGGCAGTGTCCTAGTCTCTTTAAAATCCTTTGTTTATTTCTCCTATCAAAATTTAGATATATTTTACTTGTTCTTCTAACTTTTCTGTACTTACTTTTTATTCCACTTAATGCTTTGAAAGAATTTCTTTTCAACATAAAAGGTATGGGAACCAATTAAAAAGAAATCTAACTGTTAAAAGGGTTTTGGTATGTGTCTGTGTAAGCAGAAGAGAACTAGGAGCTGAGCAGTGTCACTTGGCCTTTGTAAAGTCTGAATACTGAATTATGGTAATTTATTTATGTATTGTTTTATATGCAAGTTGAAGGAGATTCTTAATGATATGACTGATAAAGTAAGTTTGAACTTCACGTTGCTCCTTCAGATCTTTTAGGCATCAGAGAGTATGTGTTCTCTGAGAAGACCTTGGAATATAAGATACAGCTGCCTGGTCGAGATATTCTTCAGTAATACCTTCAGTAGGTTACTCTTACTTAAGATTCACTGGTTAGCTTAGTAATTAATGTAATTAGGGAAATTAAAATCGATTTGTATCAAGAAAGTCAAAAGAAATATTAGGATAAAGTTATGAGCAGGTTAAGAGTTGTTAAAGAGATACAGGTGAAGATTGCTTTCTGATGCTAGGCTTGCTAATCTAATTAACTCTGGATGCACTTGTTCAGTTTCCCAGTGATTGGGAGGCTGTGAAGTTTTTTCCTGGAGACAGGAAAAAACAGCAAGTGCATGTTTAATCCATCGGTGTTCTTTGTGTAATTCAAAGCTAATGTACATTGCTACCCTCTCTCATGATAAATCGAAGACCAGTACTGACAAATTTATCTTTAGTCATGGCCCAGGAAACTATTTTGCAAAAACCTTTTTATTTTGATCGTTCTTTTTTTATTATAAATGCCAAAGTGTTGTAACTTCCAGGAATTATTATACCTGAAACAACATCCGTTAAGCTTAGGTGCTCCACATACATTTGTGTTTGTTAATCTTCTTGACTCTTCTTTTTATTTCAGAGTTGTAGGAATATGTTCCTGCTCATCAAACTATATAAGAACTTTTTTTCTCTGACTGTTGCCATCTCTAAGTCTACTGCATGAGATTTGTGATTATCTTTTTACCTATAGTACTATTGATTTAGTACTTCTGTTGATTAAGTTTTGTTTGGTGGGAATATGGACATGGTGTATCCTCTCTCCTGTACTCTATATGTGTGGTTTTAAGCTATTGAAAGCTTCACACTTACAGCTGTGAAGAACTGAGTCGCAATCATCAGAAATATTCTGTTCCATTACTGCCAAAATAATTCCAGGAGAATTTTTCAGTCCTCTCTTTCCAGTGCATTCTACAGGAACATAACAGAAGTCATTCTCATGGACCTTCATATTTGTACTGAGAAAACATGAATGATCACTTGCCTAACACGTATTGTTGATTCTGAGTTGCTGTCTTATCTAATAAGAGGGTTTTTGTTTTGTTTTATTTTGAGTTTTTTACTGTAGAGCTGAAAAGGACCCAGGTGGCCAGGAGCTTAACTACCATTACTTTGCCTAATTCTGCTCAGAGCATATCCACAAAACACACTGTTTAAAAAGCCAGTGGTCTCTGACATGTGATATACATCAGTCTGTTTTTTGACACCCTTATGGAAGTGAACTGGAAGCACTGATGATAAAAAGCTTTAGTGGTTGTATTAATTGGAATACATGCAAAAAAATGTGTGGGGCGAGGCACCATTTATGTTTAGGAAAAGCCAGCATGAAACAAGGTCATGGAGATGTTTAGTAAAGATCTGAGTAGTAAATGAAAACCATTTACATCCTCTATCAGCAGTTTTAAAAGCCTCTAATTGAGGAGGATAAGCCCCATAACTCATTGTAATGCTGTTGGCAGCAAAGTGTTCTATCCTTGTCTTTAGGATGACTTGCAGTGGGGTTGCTTAAAGCACTTTTTGTTTGTTTGTTTTGGCTGGGGCAGAGCTAGAATTTTTTGTGGAAGGATTATTAATCAGCTCTGAGACTCGTTCAACATGTTTTATAGATGAAAAGGCAAAAAGCTCTTTTCCTTCCACAATGACATTGCAGTAGATTGATAGTCAGCTGAAAAATACCATGCTCTTGGAATATAGGATGCTTTTTGGATATAGGATGGGGAACCACGTATTTGTGGTGCTATTGCTGACTTGCTATATTCTGAGCTGCTTCGGAGTCTCTCAGAAAATGAGGATAACATCTGTCTAAGGTATGCTATAGAGCTAAATTGCTGTTACTATGTAAGTATCAATTGAGGGTGCAACAAGTTCTGTCTCATGTAGGCATTTCAGTGTGTGTCAATTAAATGATACCTACCTACATAAAATTTAGACCTCGAAAGTGTGTTCTCTCCCTGTTCCCCAATAGATGAGTATATCTTTCTGCTTTAACTGTAATTGTGGTGTGTCATGGTCTATTTCAGTAAAACTACTCCTAAGTTTGTTGTAGAAATAAGATGGAGAAAGAAACAATTACATCATGATACTGGTTCAATATCATAATCAAATTGATTCTGTGTTTTAGTATGGAAGAGCAGCTGTCACAACGTGGTTGTAGCACTGATGAGCTGTAGGCTGGCGTGAGATCACTTAGCTTGTGCCATAGCAACCTGAAGCTGACAAAGGCTGTCTTAAATAGTTTTGTGACAGTACATGACAGTGCTTATGGATAATCTGCAATAGTGGCTGGCAGCAGATCCTGCAAGCGAGGTTCAAGAACTCTGCCACTGACAGCCCAGATGATTTGTCACAGCTTTCTTGCTTGCCTCTCCCTACAGGCCTTCATGGGAAGTTCCCATGCTGTCCCCAGGTAACTTAGATGTAGATTGAATGGCAGAGTCAGATCCAGGAATATTTCTTTTAGGAAATCATCTAATTTGCTTTAGTGATATAATTTTTTCTCCCCGTTTCCTCCTGATTATGTAAATATTGACTAGACTTTTCTCATGCCTATAATCACCAATAAATCATATTTCTTCTTACAGATCCTTTGAAACTTTCTGTGCTGGTTATGGGCTTTTTGAAATTTTAAATGTGTTCATTCAAATGTGTCCCTAATGTCGTAGATGCTGCAGATAATGGATTCGAACTTATCTCTCTTCTGAATTTAAAGTAATTGTGGGCTGTTTTAAAAGTTTTTATAATCACTTTTGGAAATCTGGCAGTATTTTTTTCTAGTTTAAAATAGAAATCTGCAGTATTAAAGCTTTTTTCCTTCTCCCATTCCACAAGAATATTCTTCAGTCTATCAACAAACCTTGTGCTTTGCCTGTACTCACAAATACAAAATTAATCTTCTTTCTTCTTCCATTACCATCAAGGCCAAGGTTTCATTCAGCTTTCAGAGGAAAGTGGATTGGACACCCACTCTTCAATGGGTGTTTTTATGCATCACAAGGTCATGGAAGTCATAGTTATCCACACTCATCATGTAAATAGATAGGATGTGGTGATGGTTGCTACTAGTCAAGATAGAAGTGGTGAAGTGCTAACCTACTGCTTTGTCCACATTCATTCAGTGTTGTGGGTGAAAATTTGCCTGTTTGGGCCTCTGGTCTGGGAAGATAGTAAAGAAGGGTGCACACGTTGTCTGTGACACGTGTTTTCTGCTATGCAGAAATTATGTAGACTAAGTAACGCTGACGTGTTTCTGATTTTGTCGTAATTTCAGCCTTTAAGCTCGCTCTCAAATTAAAAAATCTGTATTTGAAACAGCAACTTGCACCATGTGCATTTGTGCTGCCTAATCTTCTGAAAGAGCCATGTTTGCTTTTATACTTCGAGGTAAGATTCAATGAGCTGGCTGATAGTGAGAAGGTGTTGCAACAGCATAGAATTGCATGTTTTACTTCTAAACTTCCAACTTTGTTTGTATTTTTATATGTTTGCGTTTTTTTAACCTGCAACAATATCCATCATCCTGGTGATAATCTAAATGGCATAAATTTGAACCAAGCATCTCTCTAAATGAGAGATTTCATTTGCCTAGGTTTTATAATTAATGTTGCATGTATTGACTATCTTTTTTTGTGTATTAAAAAGTGAAGTACAGCCTGTAATTTTATAAAAAATTATATAGTAGGTGAAGAAGCAGCTTGTGAGAATATGGTAATGTTGGAATTTTCCTACTGGATTTGAACCAATGACAGATATGAGTCCAACATAATTTGCTGCCTTGGTTATACAAGATAATTATGTTTCTCATTCCGTGGCAATTTTTTTTTTCATTAAACTATCCTTTCAGACTTATCAGACAGTCAGACTGTAATTTTAATGTAAATTCCAGTTAATTTGATTGGAAAGCCACAGTTCTGAAAAGCTCCAGTGGTAAAGCTTAATGCAGTGCTTCACCAGTTTGCCCCCATTCTGTCAGTTTACTCAGGCCCAAAAGTTGTACAGTTGCCTGGATGATACACCTGGGCTGACTCCAGAGCTGAGTGATGGCAGGAATGACCAAGAGGAGAATTCAGCTTGTTGTCTTAACATCCTTGTACCTGTTAGATAAATCAGGGATAAGTGCATTTAACCATCTCCTATAAAAAGAATATACTTGAGATGAATTAACAGTGGCTGCTAAGTATCACAGCAAGATTTGTACCATCACCTTCAGAGTGAACCACAAGGTATAAAAAATAGAAGCAATTTGGGTTAATTGTGTCAGCTATGGTTTTGAAAAATATCTTTTTCTGGTTAACTTTAACTTTATGCAGTTACCTAAAAAACCTCTTGGCTTAATGAAGATGTTAATGGATATGCTTCCTATATGTTATTGATAATATTGTCTTTGTATTATCTTGTCAAGGCAGAAATTAGAGAATATAAGAACGTGTAAACAAAAAGTACTCAGCAACAGCAGGATGTTGTACAACACTAATGGTTCTTATTTGCAAGCTTGCATCTTCTTGGAAGCAGCTGAATTTAGGTAGAGTTCTCATGTCTCACAGTGGCCCTGGATGTTGCTGGTGGTATCAGTAGTTAATAAATCATAGTGCATGCTCTTGGGTCAGGGCTGAAAGTGAATCTGTGTCTGGCTACAAGACCTGAGAGATAACAAATCTCCATAACCACACAAATTGTGTGAATACAGGAAAACACTGCTGAATAAATAGAGATATGTCTGGTAGCTTTGTATTCTGGAAGAAACCGTGATCCATGGTACAGATCTGCTGGGAAGAGACTGGAAGAGCTGGAGTATCCACAGCAGCAAGAGATTTTGGACCATGAAGTAGCCTGTTGTTTGGGACAAGAGTAAGCATCTGCTTTCCAAGCATGGTGCTGCCAGATATATTTCTTTGAGGTTTTTATCTTCAAGTCAAGGAATTGCACTACAGAAAACAGAATAAATAAAATTTATGCTGGCAAACCTGTCCATGATAGAAGCAAACCAACCAGCCCAGTTTAGTAGCTCCAAAGTTGTAGGATTTCTAGTAACTCTTTTTACTACTAAGTGTTGCAGATTCACAAGAAATTAAATTTGGAAATTTAATTTTCTGATCATTCTATTTCTACATGAGATGGGTGAGGGAAATGTGAAGACTCATAAGAAAGGCACAGAAAGAGAAAAACAAGCCTGCTTGTAAGGGAGCATGGTCTTTTCCAGTAAAGTCTGAGACAACATTTGGGCACCATTGTTTGTTACCAGAGCATGTCTTGGTTTTTTTTGGAATGAGCATATAGATATTTGTAGAAATTTAAGTGAATGTGCCTAAGTGTGAGAAATGGCTGGTGAGAGGCTGGTGAGTTCCTACAAATTTCTTTAGTTCACCATATTCTATATTAATTATTTTGCTAGCATTAACCTGAACACATAAGGGGAAGTGAGAAGTTGTGAATATGTGTCACTATATGCTTTTAATCTCGCTGTCTTGCTGATACCCCCTTGACTGGAGTTCTGTTGTTAGTGTGCAGTTTGAGGAGATTTCTCTGGACTCCGTTTTTGCATTGCTGGGGTGGAGGGGAGAAATGGTGCATAGGCAGAAATAAGATGAAGCTTGTTGCATCCAGCTCATTGGATCAAACAAGCACATAATGAAAAGTAATTTGTATTTCTCTGCTGCCTTCTCCTGAACTGTCTTACTCCAGAGTTCTCACAGTCAGCTTTCCAAGATGGGAAGGTAGGAGTGTGTTACATGCTGTCATTCAGTGGCAATTGATATTTAGTTGAGCTAGGGTTAAGTAGGGAATGCTTGATTGTCTGATGATAATTCTGTACTTAGTATTCTTAGTGATTGGAAATCTCCTTGGGTCTCATGAAATTATTTATTTTCATGTAGCAATATGAATTAAGGTGTGTGTCTGCAGCTTGGCAAGTTTTCTCCTGGTGTCTCATCTTTCCAGTGGGTAGCTGTTGCACATCTTCTGGCATTTCAGTGGGGAGATGTCAGTTAGTCCTTTATGGCAGAAAAAGAAACAACTCTTCTAGACCAACAAAATTTGCTTGCTTGTTACGGTGCTGCTAATAAAAGTACTCCTCAAATGAGAAGCTCTGAATCCCACTTTTTGGAATCAAAATTGCACAGAGAATTTGGAGGACCTTCAAGAGGTAGGGCAGGTGGCTATTCTAGCTCATGAAAGCAAATTATGTTGATTAAATGCAGGTAACAATCAGATGTGGAATTTAGTGAGGCAAAGTTGATTTATGGTTCCAAGTAAAGCTGAGTTCTCAAAAAAAAAGATACAGTAAAAGATCTGGCCATGGGATCCTACAATGTTCACTTTTTGGTCTTTTTGGAAACCAGCTAGTTTGTTTAAACAGTCAATTTTGCTCTCCTCTCAGTAACACTGATTTTATAACTGGGTCTAAATGGAAAGAAAACCAACAGATTTTTATATCCAGAATGTCTGAAAGATTTTTCAGGCTGAAAGATAATTTTGCATAGTGATGGTGCTCAACTGTTCTGGTCCAGATTGCATATCTATACTGGGATCATGTGCCCAGGCATAAATGTGCTGTTTGACTTGGGTATCCATTCTGACCCTGTGACCTTGTGTTCAGCCTTGTGTGTTGAGATTCCAGTAGATTGAGAGTCCCATCATTGATTTAATGGGATTTGGGACAAGAGGTGAATGTACTTATTGCTTCTTAAGAGCAAACAGGGAACGAAACTTGAATTCCTCCCACACTGATTTGTTGCCAGAAGCTGCCTGCATCCGCTCACATGTCATTCTGTCTTGGTAAGTCAATCTGCCTCCACATATCTGCCTCAGCTCTTCTGTGTTCTGGGAGATGTTGGACTTGAATTATGTTCAGCACAATGTATGTTCAATGTGAAATGTACACCATGGAATGATTGTTAGCACTAGCAGCATTGCACATGCTGTTTTGCTATAGGTTAGGAAGAATTAATTAGCACTGCTATTATTAAAGTGTTACTAATTAATGTTACACTGTAGTCATATGCTGCAAGAAGTTTTCAATAATCTGTTCAATAAGCTGTTTCACATATGTAACAGACATATGTTGTTATGTGAAAGAAAGGTAACTGAAATCAGAACTGCCTGGCGTTTTACTTGATGTAGATGCATTTCCTAGAGAAAATGAAGCTGAAGTCTTACAGATCACACAGGACTTCTGTACATGTAGTTTCTACAGAAGGGAGTATGTGAGTCTGTCATCTTTGAATCCCTAAGAGAAGACCTTTAATGAAGCATGACTTTATACCAGAACACTCTGAAATGAGTTTGAAAATATTATTGATATGTTTGTTATAAGTTAAGGCACTCAGCATCGTAAAGGAATGCTAGAGAACTTTGGAAGTTAGGATGAAAACTACTTTAGAAGTATTTCCCATGAAAACACCCTTGCTCTCTGATGCTTCCATATGGCTGTGACAAATGTTTCTGCTCCTTTATTTAAACTGGCAGGGAGCCTGTAATTAAAGTATAGAAAGACACACTAGAAAAAAAACCCCACCGTGTCTTCACTTTGAGAATTCAACTGGATTTCCTAGCTATAAGGGTATTTTATTTGTAGAAAAGTAAGACATGCTTGGAAATGCAGAAGGCTGCTTTGATGCTCACTTGAGACATCTGTCCTTGATTAGCTGCTTGAATCACTGATGTTGTGTGTTTGTGCCTTGTTGCCAGGGAAGCCATCATTGATAGCTTCTTTTGAGAAAGGAAAAGCAGCAGATGAAAATGTACTCATTTGCTGCTTCATTCTGAGGTTGAAATGTTCCCCAAATTAACTCTTGCACATTTCATTTTTTGAGGGCTTTGTGGTTCTGTGACTTAATAATTGGGAAATAAGTTTGAAGACTTATATGCAGAAGCATAAGGGATAGAAAATACACTTTTAATTAAAAATGTTGAGCTACGGTTCATCCATTCACAACTATCACGTGATATATAATACCCATTTGGTTATGCAGTTGTTTGTATTAATGGACTTAACCCAGGAAAACTTATTTCAGATGTATTCCTAGTAGCTGGTAAGTTAAAAGAAGCAATTACCTTTTATATCTTCTAACGTGAGACAAATTCCTTGTCTGATGTCTTGTAGTTTAAGTTTCAAGAGCTGTTGCCAACAGCCTACCTGTCTAAGCTAAATAGCTTTTGGATTGCACCAAAATACTTCGACTAAAATTCTTTTAATAATGAGTGCTTTTGGGAATTTCTGAAACTCCCTTAATTATGAAGAACTGTCAGTGCCTAAACTGAAAATAAGATTGTTAGATTCAAATACAAAAAAAAAATCTTTTACTTATTTCCAAGCAAATGGGGAATTGAAATTTTAAAAATTCAGTGACAGTGAAATAAATAATTAAGTTTTTTGAAGTAATTTTTGTTGTTTTCCAGCGGTTGTGTCTTATACACGTGTAGAGACAAGGCTAGGATAACAATACTGAGATTCTTTGAGTGGTGTGTTTATTACAGAGTCCCAAGGACTTTAAATCAATGTTGTTGGTTTTTTTTTCCTAACTGAAATGCACTGTCTTCTTCACAGAAAAGGAAGAGAGCCCTTGTGATACTTAAAACTTCATAACCAGCTCTAGCATTGCTGTTCTTTTAGGAAAGGCGAGTCTTTCCCTTTGGATCTAAATGACTTTAAATACGGTCTGTCCCATGAGCCTGGTAATGCCACACTTGCAGAACTGCATCCTGTGCGAATTTCCAGCTGTGGAAAAGCATCGTTGCAAGCAGAGCAGGTCTGTAGGCAGGGGTATCTCCTACAGGCTAGGAAGGTTTGAAGATCCAAAGGTTATTTGAACATGGAATTTTTTACATGAGGCAAAATAAAGTAAAGACATTTCACCACAGTACCACAGTGTTTATTTTCTCTTCTTGAAGTCTAACTGGATTTACAGATAATCCATAATGTAAATAACGTTAGTGTTATTTGTAACTGCTTTCTACATTTTGGATAATGTTGCTCTATGTGTGTCAAGAAACCAGTGCCTGGAGATAAAACAAGAATATAAGAAATAATCAAATTATTTTAACCATGATTTGCTATCAGCCTGCTGCTTTTGTGAAGACAGTAGTTATATTTGGACATGACATGATGTAGAAAGTTTCAGCAAAATCTCTCATGAATTTTATGGTTGCAGTGGAGTTATTTCTGCCTTTTAAAAAATATGTTGTTACAGAAGTGACGTAAGACTTAATGGAACTCTTCTTTCTTATAATTTAAAATGTATCATTGCCTTTGGTGGAAGCTGAGCTAGAAAACAGGAAATGCTGATCATGTGTGACATGATCTAGGGTTGAATTGCTCATGGTTTTATTCCTTTTGGCATTCAGTATTTATCTGAAATTTCTTCTTTTTAGCATTAGAGAACACACGGAAGAATATTCTCAATGCCTCTTTATTATAACTGGTATTTTTGTGTAGGCTCAGCTTTGTTAGGAAAACCAGTTGTGACTGCTGGGTAGTTATAGAGTTGGGATTGCCCTTGGAAAGCCAGATGCAGTAGGTTACTGCACGTGAATTAAAAGCTGGCAGACTTTTTGGCTTTCTTTAAAAGGATGTTGTTGTTGATAGTGACTTTTTCTTTTTTGACTAAACACAATCCATTTTGATAGATTGGTTTTCAAACTCATTTATCTTTCTTAAAAAGCAGCTATATCAAGCTTTTGCAGGCCAATTTGGACTGTTTGGAATAACATGACTGGTGTTTAAATGTGGTCTTCAGAAACTGCTTTGTTAACGGAGGCTCTATTTGTTCCTGTTCTCTTACTAAACAATTTGAAAAGGGTAGAACTAGTTCCCATCAAAGCTCTGGTTTGTCTAACAGCCTGTTAACATCAAATAAATTAAGCTGAACTAGGTCAGTATATTGTGATCTAAACATATTAATGTAATGATTTGTTTGGGCTTTTAAAAATACTATTATAATTTAAAAGATTGGTGTTTCCTGAACCTTGAACCTGAAAAAATAAACTGTAGTGTGTTTGACTCAACCCCCCTTTTTTTTTCTTTCTATTTAAATACAGAAGAGTAACTGTTGTTAAGGTGAGAGTAAAAAACCAAGAAACTGCTTAACATGCCTGGATAAAAGAAGCAAGAAATGAAGAAGTAAAGGGTTGGGCAGCCTTTTCCTATTCTCTGAAGTAGCTTCAGATAGAGAGATATCAGATCAATGAGAAAAGGGTCAGAGTTCCAGTTACAGTTGCATTTTATGTAGCATTTCACAGTAAACAAGCTTTGGATCTATGGCATATTGTTTCAATGAAGCCCTTTAAAAAAGGAGTTAAACACCTGTTGTTTTAAATTTGGAGATTTTCCCTGGTTTTGTTGCTATACCAAACAGACCAAGAGATTTATGAGATTCTGAAATTCTACAGAACGTTTTTAATAACTTAAAAATATTTTGGATTGGCATGGTACAAGGTAAATGGCAGCTCATTCTTGTGGCTGAACCCTGATCCTCGCTTTCCCTGTTGTGGAGAAGAGGATGTAGGAAAAGGGGAGTAGAAGGAATACAAAAGGACAAGTAAAGGTTTGCATTTGATGGCTTTTATTTATTTTTCGTCCATATGCACTGGATCCAAGGTGCTGGGTAGCTACAGACAAGTTATGAGTTGGCAGGTTTGCCTTGACAGCTGTTGCCTTGGACTTTGGAATATTCTCCCTCATCAGTGGTACCATCTGGCTGCTCTAACGTGATATTTCTACTTCATCAGCCTTTGGTAAGTGGGGTGGAGCTGTGGGAGCCGTTTCATCCTGTGTTTCTAATGCTGTGTTGCTGTAGTGCTGTTATGTGCAAGAAGTTGGAGATCGAAAGGTAAGGCCTGAGGGGAGAAGATAACATCAGATTTGTCATGTCTTAGACTTGTGTGGCTGCTGGTCTGCTGATTTGGAAAAAAAAAAATCACTGTCAGTTTTAAAATGAATACAGCCTTTGGCTCAGGAAATTCCTAAGGCAGAGGTTGGTGGGTACTGGGATGGATATACTGGTGAAAAGATCCCACTCTCTCTGTGTTTTATTACCCCTTTTCACAAAGAATCTGGTGTGGGCTGGTCAGAAACATGTTACTGTGCTTGCACATACACATTTGTTTAGACCTGGAATAGCTGTTCTTAAATGATGATTTGTTAATCCTGTTTATCAAAAGTAATCTGATGATCTGTGACCCTGCGTCGTGTCAGCTCATATAGAATTCCTTATGTCAGCTCATGTTCATAAGAATAAGAATTAAAGCTCCCCAACAGAGTAAAAATAAATCTTATGTGTTTCAAATGCATAGAAATCTTTTAAATAGATGACATTATTAAACAGGATGGATATTAAATGGTGTACAAAATTGTAGCAATCACTGTAAATCTTTATCCTTATAATGCACACTGATCAATTTTGTATGTTCATATGCTCTTTCCATACCATGTGAAAATCATTTAACTGGTGTAAATTCAGATAGCTTTGCAGATTTCAGTGGATAGCATTGGGAATTGCAGCTCTATACTTCTTTACAGAAACAAAGTATAATGGTCGCTAGCAAGGGGGCAGCTGATTAATAACATGGATTTTATGGTCAATAGGTGGAAATCATCTGTATTTGATTTTTATGTTGGAAAGTGAACAAAAAAATTATTTTTGTCCTTTCACAGGAATCATGTACATGCCTGCTACATTTAGTAGGTCTTTAGGTGAGAATATAGAGCCATTGGCTAAAATATTAGCAATTTTTGGTATATTTATAAACAAGTAAATAATACATAACACCAGTCTGTATTTTTACTGTTCCTTTTAACTATATTTAACAGATAAAGTGTGTTGTGGGAGTTTGGTTGGTTGGTTTTGTTTTGGTTGTTTTTAATATTTGCTTTACTTTAATGCCACAGTATCTTTTTCTCACCATAAAGATGATGTTCAATCAGTATTTAAAAAGAAAAGATTCGGCATGCATCAGTTATTTTCCACTTTGTCCTGATGCTAATGTCACTGTCAAATACAAAATATTCTCAATAAAGACAATATATGGGTGAAAATCAAATCTCACCAAATCAATCTTTACTGATTTAACCTGTAGAAGAGGTGGCACAGAGGAGACCTGAAAGGTGTGTCAGTCTCTTCCAAGTGACAAGTGGTAAGACAAGAGGAAACAGCCTCAAGTTGTGTAAAGGGAGGGTTAGGTTGGATATTAAGAATTTTTTTTTCATGGAAAGAGTTGTCAAGCCTTAGAACAGGCTGCCCAGGGAAGTGCTGGAGTCACCATCCCTGGAGGTGTTTAAACGATGTGTAAATGTGGCACATAGGGGCATGGTTTATTGGCAGACTTGGCAGTGTTAGGTTTATAGTTGGACTTGATTTTAAGTGTCTTTCCTAGCCTAAATGATCCTGTGATTCTATGACCTTATGGAAAATAGATCCTTGCTGAATTAATTATAGGGTTTTTTTTGGTGGGTTTACGTGTTTGGTGGAGAAAGATAATACTGCTATTAAACCAAGTTTTATCTTTTTGGTCATGTAAATTCAGAAAAAAAGTAGATCACATGCTAGCTAAAAGCCCAGCAGAATTTTACAGCTATCATAGCATTCACTGAAAATGAGAATATTCCCTGCACATGATTTTTTGATGACTGACTCATGGGGGTAGATTCTTGACCTTGTGCTAGTCAACACTTTAGTAAGAGTCTTTGCTGGCGGTGATGACTTTATACATTTGCCCAAGCACTAACAAAAGACTAGGCGAAACTGTAGCTGTTGGGTAAGACATTAGGATGAACCCATACTTTTTATTTCAATACAGACAATATTTATTCCATTGTATTGTTACCCTGCGAATTGCATCTTCACTTGGCCAAAACCATGTATTCTTGCTGTAAGAGAAATTTTTTATGGGCTAAGAGTGACAAACTTACAGGGGTTTTTAAAAAATCAGGAGTCAAGTCTTTATCATTCTGTTTCTGTGGTGAAAGAGAGCTGATATACTTTCATTTATTTAAAAGTTGAAGGGGAAAAAAGGAATTATTTAAACCAGTCAGTGTGTAGAAAACATTGTCTTCTTTTTGAAAAGCTAGTATGGCAGACAGTGTTTTTCTCCCTCCATCCAATAGATTACCACAGTATTGTGTCTTACTACAGCTGAATGTTTTCATTATGCTTGGACAACCTTTCATGCAACTGTCTTTATTTGAGTTTGACAATGCTTTTGTTCCTTTTCTCTATAAAAAAGACATAGAGGTCAGAAGCTGTATGCTACTCGCTCTGAAGCTGAAGTTTTAACTTAATATCTTCTTCAGAAAGATTTGGGAACATTGTGCTCTCTTGACAATTCTTTACCAAGATGTCACGTGTGCCATAGCAGAAGTAGCTGGGACACACTCCTTCTTAAGTTGTTCTCTAGGATTTAAAGATTTTAGTTTAGGTACTGGTGAGAGGAGTGGCTACTGATGAGAAGCAAAGGTGGGGTGTGTGTGTGTAGTTGTGTTCAGCTTTTTCCCCCATCATGGCATGTATTCCTGGAGGAAGAGCAGGGAGGTGGTGGTCTCATACACTGCAGAATTGCAAACAAACATTTCTGTGGGGTTTATAGTTGTGGAAATACTATAGATGGTCTTGATCTAGACATTGGTTTTACAATGACATTAACATTTTATTAAAAATATCTTTCCCTGTGCACAATTTCATTGTACCCCTTCAGAAAGGACTAGCTTGTTACTCACTTGCATAACTAGATAAAGATGTTGTCTCTACAATGTTTTATTTGGAATGAACTCAAATTTTCACTTCCAGTAAGTGAAAACAGCTAAAATGCTTCAAAATATTTAAGTAACTTATTTTCCCATTATCGTGGTAGCAAATCTTGGATTTATGCAAATGTAAGCCTTTGTATTAGGAAGTCACAAAACTGATTGATAAAAGGATATTCAATAATTATACAAAAGCTTATTTACAACTTGCAAATCTTGGCCTCATAGAAGGAAGTAAATATGCAGAATTTCTTGGTAGACTTGAGACTTTCAGAGGGAGATACAGCAAGTTAAGAGATACAGTATCCTCATTTTTTTGTGGCTTACTGACAGAATTTATGCTGAGGTCATATTTGGAGATAAGTAATCTTTTGATGTTCTTCCTGATAATCAAATTGTCCGAGAAAATTCTTTGTGTTATCATAAATCTATGTCTGTGCAGTCATTTTATGCAGGTGATTTTAAAAGGTAGATTTTTGACCCGATAGAAATGGAAATGTTTCTTAGGGGTGAGAAGGAAACATCAATGAGGAATATATGAGATTATTATCTTTAAAATCTAACAGGCAAAAAATCGTGAGCACTTTTTGAAAAATACGCTACATCTTCATGTCACATCCCAAGGAAAGTCTTGACATTCTCACTCAATGATGCTTAACCAATTTTCTTAATAAGCCCTGCAGCCTGCATTCCCTCCCATGTGAGGAGAAAAAATGCAAGCTTGCTCTGGTAAAGTTGGCAGGCTCTGCCTTCTGCTGAGGAATGAGCTCTGGAATCAAGGATTTTTTTCGTCCAAAACACCTGATCATTTATGCTTTTTCTTTAAAGATTATTAAGTAGAGTGTTAGCTGGATGTTTACTGGTAAACAAATGGTACCCTGTGTAGAGCTTTAAACAGTAATTGCCATCTGAAAACCACTATATAGCTGGAGGCCAGTCTGCAGGCAAGCTCTATTATTTTGCCAGCATATAGTAAAGTTAAACAAGCAGCTGTTTTCTGCACTGCCTTCAGCTTTTAGCCGGCCTTGTGTGGTCTGGCTGGACTGTGTTACAGTAATCTGTTCCTGATGTGACAGTCTTTGGTAAACATGGCAATGAACATAACTGGAACTGTCTTTTCTTACGTATTTCTTTATAGGAACAGAAGAGACAAAAAAGTAGTGCTTACAACTCATGACTATCCATTTGAATAGGAAGGTCTCAAGAATTAATGATACCCTTAGATGTGATCTTGTAGGAAAAGAAAAGCAGTTTAGCTCTTCCCTGGAACAGTTGTGTACGCTTTTATCGCTTGAGTGACACTTAGGCATTTTCTGGGGATTTCTCTTTAAAACTTACTTACGAGTTTTTGTAAAAGACTAATCATGTATTTACTCCAGGGAGGAGGGGAAAGGTTCTGTCCTGTTAGGTTCTGTCCATTTCACCAGCTCAGTAACAGGCCCAATATTCTCTGCATTGATTTTGCCTGGCCCCTGCTCCTACTAAGTTTGCCGTCATAGAAGCCATGGCACTGTGTCTTGATTGCTCTACCTTAGAGCAAGGCTCCATACTCTTATTAAAATAATTTTGTTAGTTCTGGCAAGCAAAAGTATTGAAGTAATCCCCTACTGTTCTGATGGATTTCCACAACTTTCTGGCACTAGCTCAATTTTGCCTCAGCAGCCTTAGCCATCTGCATCTGGTCCAGCTTCTGGCTGCATTCATGCAGGGGGTCAGTAGCTCCAGTGAAAGATGTATGTCTGATTCATGTGCTTCAAGAGTGAAGAAATGATTGCAACCCTCAGTTCTTCCACAAGTCAGTCTGGCAGAACAAAGGGTTGTATGATATCAGTGTAATTAAACTGTGCCTGGCCAAAATTCCTTTCAAACATACCAGTTATATCTTTTTGTTGAACGGAAGAGTGGCCATAAAATCTTTGCTCTGTCCTGTTGGGGAGAAGGGCTGCAATTTTCTGTAGCTAGCTCATGGAAATTTCCAAGAACTAATACATTCAGCCTCTGCTGGAAACTGTTTATATATCAACAGTTTTTTCTTTTTTGGTTTCCACTATTTAATGTTTATTTTAGAGTGTTGGTGTGTTGTATGGATGCAGGTCAATTCAGCCTGTCCTCCTGAATCAGTGATTGCAAATGCTCCCATATTGGTATTCTTCCTTAAGTTCATCAGGTCCCCATAAGACATGACTGTTTTTGTGTGTATTATGAATGTCTGTTTTGAGTGTTTTTTGACATATTGTGGAGTTTTGCTTTTGTTTTCTAAACTACAGAGGGTAACCTCTCCCTGCATCAGATTTTCTGGTGAAAGAGTGCTCTAATAAATTATGTTTTAGGAGGTAGGGTGTGAAGAATTGTGGTCAGAAATCACAAAAAAAGAGCTGAAGGACAAAAACGCTTAATCTGCCAGTTTATACTTGCTGTGAGATTTATCCAAGTATTTCAAGGTTTGAGTTATGATGAGGTTCTACTGTGCTGATCACATGCATACTAATGGGTTTTCATGCACTGCTTGATTACAGATTATAGAGATGGATCTTGATGCTGAAAATGGGACATACTGAGCTAGCTTTACTGCTCTGGGGTACTATTCCTTTAGATCAAGGCAGATTAGAGTGCTGGCTGGACATAACGTAGATGTGTGGACCCAGGTATCTCAGACATTTTATGAAAGAGCAATTCCAGGTACTTCCTATCCTTTAACTACCAGTTTCAGCACTACTAAGTGAAGAGCTAACAGTTTGCTATTTGTAGTCACTTAAAATGAGCTTGTGCACTTCTTTAATGAAACATGAGGGTATTTCATTAAAAAAATGTCAAATCAAATTGTAATATTCTAGCTGTTGGAAGTATAGTCCTTACAGTTATGGATTTACAACTTGTCTAAACCATAACAGTTCTGTTTGGTAGATCTTGTCACATAAGAATGCTGCTTAATTCTTTTTTTATTATATTTGAGGAAAATCCTGTATAACAGCTTTATATAAAACATATGACGTAATAACTTCATAACCTTATCCTAACCCCTGTACATCTGTAAAGGTACTGCCTGTAAAGGAAGCACAGTTTGTGTCCAAATGCTCTGTGTATACATAGTGTGAACAAAGTGATTAAACGACATTTCTTAACTTTTCTAGAAGAGACTATTTACCATTGGGGACTTCTACTTTAGTATAAGCAATTACCCCCTCTGCTAGGAAATCTAAAAATGGTACAAATGTGACCACAAAAAGAAGCAGACCCAAAATAAAAAAGCCCCAAAAATACCTTTCTCCCAGCAACGTTTGTAATTCTCATGAAACATTTCCTGATTAAATACTTTCCATTTTATTCATTTATTCCTCTGTGTATATTTGTTTGTGAAGGAAGGCAATATGTATTTAAGCACAGATCACATATTGTATCAAATATCTGATGTTTATAGTCATAAATAAAAATGCAGGACCGTCTTTTTGTACTTCTGTGTACTATCAGTCAACATCACTTAGTAACATTTAAATGATTTTTTTTTTAATGTATGCATCAATGCATTTGATGAGAAGGCACATGGGAAAATATGGTATAATTGAGAAGCAGCACATGATGGATGTCAAGAAAAGAATTAGAATGGTAATAGCTTGAATTTTTGTTGCCTTGGCAAAATAAGTTGGTTCTGTAACTTTCTGGGTTCCTTGGGTGGTGTATTTAAATGGAACAATAGAAGAAAGAATAGCAAACTTTGAAAGTGAGGTAGATGCCACACTGATGCTGTATTTGAATACCTTACAGGTTTCTTAAAGGAAGTTATATTTGCAATCAGGATGAGTGATCTTTTCTGATTAAAAAAGGAGAAACTGAAGGTTCTATACATTTTCCAAACTATTCAAAACTCACTTAAAATGCTGAAATAATTCCCTTCTCTTTACCCCCTCCCCCATTTGGACAGAGACCTCTTTCACCTGCCTTTGACTCCTTAAAGAGAGAAATGGGTAAAATAAGACTCTTTCCCCTCAAGCTGTTGCTTCAGTCTTCCTTACCTTTTAGCATTTTTGTTCCATCCTCTGTAAGAAGCTCCAGACCCACGCCAGCTTCTTTACAGATATTATTTTATTTCTAATTATTTATTTTCCCATATTGTCATTCATTTTCTTGTTGGTGCTTCAGAAAATGTGTTGTTACCAAAGTTTGATATTCTGAAGCATGAAATACAGCCTTTTGTGTAAAAACAGCAGAAAAGTGACATTTCTATGGGAAAAATAGTCTATTAAAGTCAGTCTTTGGTAAACAATTGAAAGAATGTTTTCTCCCTGCTGTTAAAATTATTTCTATTACAAAAAAAGTAATCCTTGAGCTATCTGAATTCACTTATTTCCTCTCATTAATCAAATGTATACTTCTGTATTTCTAGTCTATTACAATCTATACTTGCTGTATTGATTTGTATGTTTCTAGCAAACAAGATCAATGATTTTGGTGTAGCAGAGACAGCACATGGTAGTCCACACTCACAATCTTATTTCTAAATCTCAAACAATGAAGTGAAACTGTTAAAAAGCACATTTTTCAATTAGATTTTCAATGCATTCGCATAAGAAAAGAATCTCAAGAGGTTTCAGGTGAAGGCAGATATTGTCAAAAAGTGCCAGTCAGCTACCAAATGAATATAATTAAACATTAGATCACTATCCAAAAATAATATCAGAACAGAATTGACAGTTTTCAATTACCTTGTTACAGGACTAAACCAGCTTTTGCTCTCAAGGGATTAATTATCACTGTACGTTTCCATATGAGCCTGTACTCCAATCACCGTTGTGGCTGTCACTTCAACTTTGGTTTTAAGTCTGTTTTTAATAGGTGCCTGTACAGTCCTGAAGTACTGAAAGTTTGATGAAGTTTGTCATGGAAAAATTACTTAATGTTTATTCTGCTGATAAAATTGACTCTTAAGGACCCCGCCACGTATTGGACTGTTGCCCTGTACTGTGTTAGTGTTGTGTAAACAAACATCTGGCCTGGCTGTTGGCCTGGCTGTTGAGGTTGTGTGCCTGATCCTAAATTAGCAGTACAGTGTATTTGTATCTGAATTCTTATTACACTATGATTTTTTGAATCATAGGTTTAGTAAGGCCAGGCTGATGAGAGAGATGATGTTAACTTGTGGATTTTATGCGCCTGGACCCCGGTACCTATGCCAGAAATGGAAATGAGTAGGAGAGTGTTGGTGCTATACTAAACTGAGCTAACTGTGAAACATTGCTGATAGGGAAACCTAATTCTCCGAAGGGTGGGGGGTGTGTTTGGGTGTTTCTAGTGTTAGCCAGTGGGAATGTCTCATATTCCACTTGCAGGGCTGCAAGAGCCTAGAGAGAGTACAGGGGAAGATGGGACACAGCCAAGACTGGGCTAGAGGACTGAGCTGGAGGCATTCACCCCTTCTGATCATAAAGCTGTAGGGCCAAACTATGTCTGAATGCATGGGTGCATGACTAGGCTGAAGTGGGGATACTGTTGATTTCCCTGTCTTGCCATCCTTAAGCACATAGTAGCATCTTTTTTGCCACAGCATTAGCACTCAGCTGACCAAAATGAGGAGGATGAGTCAGGGTCTGAACCAGCTAAAGCCAATCCAGAGAAAGTTAGTCTCATCTGTGTGAGATGGAGGAGCAGGTCGTAGAATTTAGAAGTCTCAAAGTCTGTGAAAGCAATACGTGAAAAAGCAGGCTTGAAGGTGGCATCATAAGTCCTGGTATAGCTGTATCTTGGTGATTCAGAATTCCTGTTGTGTTTGTTTTTAGTGTATTTGTTTTTCAGTGCTTTCTGCTATAATTAATTTGTAAGTGACCTTTCAGTAAATTAACTGATCTCACTCATTTACCTTTGATATAATAGAACATTCTTTGTGGTTTTAAAATCACTCATCAGGAACCCTACATTATGAAAAACAAAGTATTTCAAGATCTGATTCTAAATGTCTCTTGATGAAAGTCTTATTCACCATACTGATATTTCTGAATGAAATATAGTGGCCCAGCTGTTGAGAATTCATTCTTCCTATGTCAGATTCCTCCAAATGAAATGCACTTTTCAGCAATTCTGAAGTGGTATGAGAAAGCTGATACTTGCTATAGAATAACTAGTATTTGAATTGCTTTTTGGCTGGAGAAAGCCAAGGGAACTTTTTGAAAGTAAGAGAAAATATGTTAAGCTTTATTGTGTTTTATTGCACAGAATATTCAGGAGCAATATAAGGTAAGACTGATGAAGTAGAAGGTTGTTTAAGCAAGACTTTTTGGTCCTATCCTGAATGTGCTTTAGGGAGCATTTGAACTGCAGATACTTCCACTTATAACAAGAAATTAAATTTAGATTTAGACATACTAAAATTAGTAGTAAGTATTATTTAGACCAGTTTTTCTCATCAGGTGGCAAGAATTGTAGGTGAGTTTCTTTTTCTCTTCCTCATCCTCCTTTTTGTCAGTAACCAAAAATTGTAAGGAAACAAAGTTTTGTAAGTAAAGTCATGTGTGGTAATGATTATGAACAATGATACATGTGGAGACACTATAGTCTGTGTGTTTGCCTTGTTGTGAGGGCCTTTGTTGTTAGAGCACCACCATATGCCAGCTATAGTAATGAGTGCTGGCAAACATTTATGTTGATAGTTTGTTCTGATTTTTTAAAAAATTTTATTTCAGTATGATGTGGGTAAAAGAATATGAAAATAATGGCTACCTTCCTTCTTGAGTAGAGCGGTTTGTCAGCTGGATACATCTGGCCTTTGACAGGCGTGCTTGTATTTGATTACCTACTGAAGATGTAGTGCAGGCGCACACAAGCTGGGTAAACATGCTGAGGGGGCAGTTTCCTTACCTCCCATGAAGAATATTCATCTTAACATGTTTTATGTGGAATTAAACTCATGCAGTTTCTCTTAGAAGGAACTTTTTATGAAGTCATTAATTATTTATGTGAATTTACATGCTCTACTTTTGTCAAAAAATGATTTTGTGACTTAATATGTTGTGTTAATGAATATACACAATAAAGCAGCATTTTCTAAGATACTGGATCTTAAAATAAATAGGAGGCTTATTCTTTTGTGTGTGTTTTACCTGCAGATGATGCAAATACTCTGTGTAAGTCTGCTCAGAGCAGAGAGCTAGAGAGCATGAACTGTTTAGTGAAAGATCCATTGACCTTCACCCCCAGGCTGCTTACATGAGAAATGTCTACAATGGGACACAAGAAAGTCTTTGCTTAACCAATACACTTGAGCAAAATATATCTGCAATATTTTTCTTTAACATTCCTCATTATGGCAGCCACGAGAGGTTTATATTGCTGCATCAGCTCTTTCTCTATCCTTCTTTTAGTTGCCATGATTTGGGTTGTTTTCTCTTTTTAAAGGCAAGAAGGTGCATAGCTAAAACATAATGATTTACCTGCTGAATATTTTAAATGTAGCAAAGAAATTTGAAAAAAGATTTGACAGTTTGACTTATGATGTATGGTAGAGAGAAGGGAAGAATGTTTTAAGGAGACTGTGCTGCTCAGAGACATTCAGAGAGCTCTGCAAATCAATGCTGAGAGTGACGGACTCATATATCAACCATGACTCTGCACCAGCTAGGAAGTAATGAGAACTTCAGTAATTTGGCTCTGCTATTGTTGAATGCTGCTTCTGGGTGAAATTTCATGAGCATGTTAGAAGTGAGACCAGGTCACTTCTGTCTTAGCAGACAGAGGTAATTTTAAAAATAGTAGTAGTTGCCCTGGAATTAAAACTTGGGAGAACAGCAAACTATAGCTGTACAAGTATATGAGAGTAAGTGTATGCATTACACTTCAGCCATTTGTTTTCCCCCTTTCTGTAGTGTTGTTGAGTTGTCATTTCCTTATCTGGTAGATTTGAGGAAAAAATCTGTAAATAAAGAAGTTAAGAAATGTGTTCCCAGTAAAATGATGAGAAACTGTTGCGGTTTATATTACAGGATGTTGGGATAATTCACTCTGTGGGAGATGTTGAAGAAAGAAAATGAAACAGAAACCAGCCCCTTAATAGGTTTACTTTTTTTGGTACTACTCTCTTCATACCTCCCTTACATTAAAAAGTGGCATTACTTGCTCTTGTTTTAGCTGGAATGAGAATCTTTGCTGTAGCCTGAGATATTGGAAAGTAAAGAAGGACTGTTCTTTTGATATCAAAAGGGAAAAAACCTCAGATTTGGACTGGGAAGCTTTCTTTTTGGAAATAGTTTTAGATTTTCTTTGCTCTAAGAAGTCTTCTAGTGTAGTAGTACACTACCGTTGTATTCTGATAACGTTAGAATGACTTTCAAGAAAGTATTTTTATTGTTTACCAAAATAGATCAGAATCAAATGAAATGTTTGTGGTGATGACAGTCCATCAGGGAGCCTCTGGAAGCCTTATGGAGAAAGAAGAGTGAATGCTGTTAATACACAAACAATGTTTAACTCATAATTTCCTAGCTTTTATGTTGCTTTCCAAATCATGCTGTTGTTTACAGAAGTCAGAGGTTTGTCCAAAGACAAGCTTTATTTTTGAAAATTGTCAGGAAGTTACATTGGGATGGGAAATCACTTGGATGAATAATAGGAGGTATGTTGTTGTTCCCCTCTGCCCCATATTTAAAGCATCTTTGTCTGGTTTCCAAGCTATATCTTGTTCTTTTGGGTTGCAAGTACTGCTATCAGATATCCAGATGCCTGTAAGAAGTCACAGCGTGGCTTTTTCCACTTTTACTTGGGCTAAAAACTAGTATGTCTTCTTTCCATACCTCCTTACATGTATTTAATTAAAGTTCTGCTAGAGTAATCCATGTCTGTCCCTTCCATGGCTTGCTACTGCGGTCTAGGATCATCTCAAGCACAGTGGGAAGCTGAATTTTGTCCCTCAAGTTTAGAAATGGACAAATCTCTGAATTAAAAAAAAACCCCAAACCAACAATATGTTTCAAACCAATTTAAAAGTAGTTTACATTTTTCTATAAAACAGCATCTTACAATTATTTTTGAAAAAATATCTCAGCATTTTAAAATTATATTTTCAACTGTTATTCATGTATTTGTTGTTTTTCCCCGATAACATTAATTTTAAAGCATGCAATGATAAAAAAAATGTTTCAATACAGCATGAACAGATGGCACTTGAGTATTGAAATGACCTTTGGACTGAAAAATAAGTTTTTATACAAAAACTTTCTGATTTCCTCTTAGCTTTGAAAATCCTTCACGTAAGAGAATCTGTTATAGCAGTTTGCATTGGTCCATGTAAAGATCTGATTTACGGCAGTAATCCTCAGCTAAAAATGTGTAGCAGGGTGAAATCATATTTATTGAAGTCTTATCTTCCGTGCTGCCTATCTGTGTGATACACATGGTAAATATGGGCAGGATCTAGCCTGAACGCCTCCCCGTACCAGGAGGGTAAGTAGGGGAGTCCTTGAGCATTGAGCTCAAGAATGACTGAAGTTCCATTGTTTCCAGGATCATCAGAGTCTCATGTCTAACTGATAAGCTCTTCCAGTAAAAGAGTTGCAGAATAGCGATTGTCATCCTGGAAAATGCCTGATTAGATGCTCTGTCCTGTAGAGTAGAACAAATCAATGAGGGAGAGGGAGGAGATGTTTTGCCTTTGTTGCTCAGTCATGTTGATTTTCAGTATGCAGGTGGCATCTTCATGCTGGAGTGATAGACATATTAGAAAAATACACCAGTGGGACTTTGTCCCATTTCAGTCAAAATACAGAGGTAATTAATGGTGTAAGGAGCAAATGGCACTCTGTTAGACCACTGTTCAGCACATTAAATTAAAACATGAGTCACTTCTTTGGACAGCAATAGCCATTGCAGAGGAAGCTGTTGGGCTTTGACAGCTTGGATGAAGAAGGTTGCTAAAAGTCCTGAACAAGAATTTGAAATGAGGAATATGGAGTATATTACCAAAATTCTTCTTTCCAGGAAGTGATATGTTACATTCCATCTTAAAATTGATTTTAAAATTAAGATGTCTTAGGTACAAGAAACTTACTGTATCTTTTGCTTTTCAGAATCAATCCTTTTAAATTCATTAGTTTTCCATGTGTTGTCTGTAGGGGATCATTTTGTGATAGCTGTATGCTCTACTTGTAATATCTCTTAGTTGTTCTTGAGGGGCACATGGGCTTGTTAGTGCCCAAACCAGTAAATGCAGTTACCTGAATGGTGGGGCTTGTCTAGAGAGGGTTGGGTTTCATATGCCAGGGTTTTCTGCCTTGCAGGTTATTTTTCTTTCTAATTAGGCATCGCTCTACAGATTTTTCAGCTGAGAAGTATATTAAGAGATACTTGGACCAGGCCTTCTACAATAATCAGAATCGTTAAGGTTGGAAGAGACTTCTAAGCATTGTCCAGCTGTCCACCCAGCACTGCCACCCTACCTCTTAAACCACTAAACCATCACCCAGTGCCACATCCAGAGGCCTCTTGAACACCTCCAGGGATGGTGACTCCACCAGCTTCCTGGCCAATCTATTCCCATGCCTGACCACCCCTACAGTGAAAAATATTTTTCTAGTATCTAATCTGAATCTCCCCTATCTCAGCTGAAGGCTGTTTCCTCTCGTCCTCTCACTGCAGGCACTGTAGAAGAAACTGGCCCCCACCTCACTACAGCCTCATTTCAGGTTATTGTAGAGAGTGATGAGATCCCACCTGAGCCTCCTCTTCTCAAGACTAAACAAACCCAGCTCCCTCTGCTGTTCCTCATAAGCCAAGTTTTCTAGTCCTTTCACAAGCCTTCTTGCGCTTTGCTGGACGCGCTCCAGCACCTCAAAGCCTTCTTTAGATTGAAAGGCCCAGGACTAAACACAACACTCAAGGTGTGGCCTCCCCAGTGCCTAGTCCTGGTGGCCTCACCAGTGCCATTTTCCTGANTAGAGAGTGATGAGATCCCACCTGAGCCTCCTCTTCTCAAGACTAAACAAACCCAGCTCCCTCTGCTGTTCCTCATAAGCCAAGTTTTCTAGTCCTTTCACAAGCCTTCTTGCGCTTTGCTGGACGCGCTCCAGCACCTCAAAGCCTTCTTTAGATTGAAAGGCCCAGGACTAAACACAACACTCAAGGTGTGGCCTCCCCAGTGCCTAGTCCTGGTGGCCTCACCAGTGCCATTTTCCTGATCCTGCTGCCACACTATTCTTGATGCCATTGGCCTTGGCCACCTGGGCTGCCAAACTGAGCCCTGGGGAGCACCACTAGTGACCGGCCACCAACTGGATTTGGCTCCATTCACCACAGCTCTCTGGGCCCGGCTATCCAGCTAGTTTTTTACCCATCTACTAGTCTACCCATCCAAGCCACGAGCAGCCAGTTCATCTAGTAGGATGCTGTTGGAAATGTTGTCAAATGCTTTACTGAGGTCTAGATAGACCACTTCCACTTCCTTCCCCTCATTTACTAAGTGTGTCACTTTTTCATAGAAGGAGATCAGGTTGGTCAAACAGGACCTTCCATTTGTAAATCCTGATTGTCTGGGCTTGATCCCCTGTTTGTCCAGCATATGTAATGGCACTCAGGATGATCTCTTCCATAACCTTGCCTGGAACCGAGGTTAGGCTGATGGGCCTGTAGTGTTGTGGATCATCCTTCTGACCTTAACAAGGTTTCATTAATAATTTGCTTGACCTTACTACTACCCTGACACTCCTGTTACCAACAGAAATTGCCTGGATAAGTTAAAAACTGGTGAAGGATTTCATCCAGCCTGGTATCAAGCTTATTTTTAACCAATAAGTGCCCAGTCTTGAAAATTAAATTAAAGGGTCATATTACATGCCTCTTAACTGCTATCTGTGGAGGAAGCTGTACCATCCAACTGTTGCTCATTGCACATGGAAGCCTGTGTTGGTGCTGCTGGTGGTGCTGGACTGCATATTTTCTGTGGGTGTGGGTGGCCTCCAGAAAGGGAGGTGATGGCCAGCCCAGAGGAGCACTCCTTGTCCTTGATACTGTTAGTACTTCTCAGCAGTTAATTTATCATGAGCCAGTGCCTTGCTGACCTCTACAGAGAGCTAATATAATGTGCGTTTTAGGTTTTAGTGAGAGATGGATGCCACTTCCCACAATCCTGTTCAGTCACCTGTGATAAAACTAAGTGTGTCAAGCCAAAACTAAATGTGAGTGAGGCTGTGCTAAGGTGCATGGGGAAAAGAGTCGACCTGTTCCCATTTGTTTTCTTTTAAGAAACACTGGTAAGGTCTGAAAGATTGCTGCTTGTCAGGAATCTATCTTCTGTTTCATCATTGCGCATTGGCTTGATTTCCAGTCCTTCATGTTTTGTGACAGGCTTGTAAGAAACTGATGCTGCTGCTGTGACTGCTCAGAAAGAAAAAGGGAAAGGGATGTTGTCTAGAATTAGATTACAAACCTGCTTTCATGAAAGGACCCCATTACGTTGCTTACTGCTTTTGTATTCCACCATGTGCTTTGCTTTTTCAATCAGACCATACCTAATTCAGTTTTGGGTGTTTGTTTATTATATTCAGCCTCTACTGCAGAAGATGATTAATGAACAATGTTTTTTTCTTTTAACCTGTTGTGTATGCAGTGCTGCATGCCACTGTAGCTTGTCTCTTCTTTTGTGTCCACTGGATGCCTGCTTTTTATTTTTGTTTTAATTTTCATTTTATTTTTCCCCCAGTAAAAACCTATTTGGCTTGCTGATACCTCCCAGGAATATTTAGTCTCTCAAAAAGTTTGTGCATAAAATACATATGCAGACGTTTGTGTATGTTTCAAATTAGATGTCTAGAGTATTTAGTATTCAGATACAATAGTTTGGTTTGGGCATATGAAATTTAATTATAAGGCAGATTGTACTTGTCTTCAAAAATAGGATACAAGACAAAAATCTAATGCATTTCTTTTCCTCTACAATAATTGTTGCAGTAAAAATTCAAATTCGTAGAATATTTATCACACAAACAACTGTTCTTGAAGTTAAAATTCATAAATAAGGACAATAATTAAATTCCAAACAGCCTCTTGGCAAATGCAACAAAAGGGAAAATGATCTAGCTCTGTGATGGGGAGTCTGTTGTCCTCCGAGACAAGCCTGAGAAGAGATAACGTGCATATGGGACTGATATGGAGGTCACGTAAGGAGGAATCTTTTAATTTAATTAAAAGCATAATTAATCCTAGAGAGATCGTGTAACCCTCTATGGTTGGATTTGATGTGTCTGCAGTGTTTGCAAGCCAAATACTAAATGTATTTTTGACATTTAAAGATGAGAAAGTATCACTTTTTTTTTGCCGAGAAACTTATCTGATGGAGAAAGAATTAGCGAAATACTAAATGTCAATTTGCTGGCAAACATAAAATAGGCAATGCAAACCTTTGCCTCTAACAAAAAAGATAATGATAAACCCATCTTTTTTCCACACTGACTTGTTCTAATAAGTTCTGCCTCTAGGATTTTTTGTAGTAGACTGTTACATGCCATTGTGCTTGTATATGGTGCTGTTCAGTGGTCAGAAAAGCTAAGGCATTAAGCATGCATTTTAAAACAAAACAATATATTAAGAATTTAACAAAATAATGTTTGCATTTTGATAATGCCTTCCATTTTCTGAGAACCAGCTGAATAATACAATACATTTAACTCCACTTTAACAGAAACAGTTGCCTGTGATGAAGTGAGATTCCTTTTGCTTGTTTTATCAACAGCTAATGAGCCTCAGCTGCAGTTCTCCAGCTGAGAAGAGAGAAGGGATTTGCTGTTTCACATGGCTGGAACACCTTAGATCCTGTTGTGCTACTGGTTCAGCATTCCTTGTGACTGGTCTGACAGCAAAGGGTCATCCATTATGAAGCTGCTCTTCATCACCTCAGTCTTGCTAGAATGGCATCAGTTTATCTATCTATCATAAAGTTACTAGACCAGCAGTCTGAGACATTGATGGCTTACTTCAATATATAGCCGTCCTGAGATGTAATGCATTTTACTTCCCAAATTTTTGAGATTCAGGAATGCTGAAATAATTTTTAGCAAAATTGGGATGGTGCACACGTTTTGTAGTCTGTAACTTTTTAGAGATGGCATCCACATACTTCGCTATAATTAAAGGTATAAAGTTGTTTTTGCAAATTCTAGCATTGCACCCTGATTCCTCAGAAAACTATCAATTTTCTTGCAGCTAGCAGTGGAAACTGATAGTTATCAAGACTGTTCAGAGTAATTTACCAGGACTATAAGAAAGGCTGGGTTCCTGAGTCTTTCTAGCACAGCATCTTTAACTTGTTAGTGTGACTCTGCAGTAACATTAGCCTTTTAGCAAGTCATGGATGTTAAGCCTGATTTCCTGGTATGGGGTGAATGTACTAAAAGGAAGGGAAAGGTTCCTCTTGGGTCCTGAACTGATAGAACTGGGTGGCCTCTTCTCTTCCTCCACATTGTGTCATGTGCTTTTCTAACTCAAAGAAATTATTCTAACGTTCTTAGGTCAACATAGGCATGTGTTTCTCTTCTGCATTGCCCCTTTTCAGGCTTTCCTGACCCGTTCTGAGTTTTTGCATTTAAAACTTTTATTCTGTGTCCAAGTATAATGCGGTATTGAAAATCACGGACACTCTCCATGGATTACAGTAACCAGAGCTATTGTAGTCTCCTCAATGGCTATTTACACCATGTAACATTTTACAAGAAATGAAGCTCTAGTGTAGTTAAGCCAGTTCATCGTTCGTCTATTTTTGTCAATATTGAAACT
Organism: Oreocharis arfaki; assembly: GCA_013398015.1. Lineage (NCBI taxonomy): Eukaryota > Metazoa > Chordata > Aves > Passeriformes > Paramythiidae > Oreocharis > Oreocharis arfaki. The sequence goes on along the minus strand of VZRR01014003.1, from coordinate 757,320 downwards.
GTATATAAGAGTTTGCAAAGCTTGGAAAACTAAAGCAGGCCATTGGATTTATAAAAATTGACACGTACACTTGCATAATCCTGTGTATAAAACACATCATGAAGAGAAATATGGATAGAACACAGCAGAACAAGAAGCATAATGATTTCTTTCCAAGTACCAAGAAATGTGTAGCTAAAGAAGGACTGCTCAGTGATGCCAATGCTTCTCTTTCTTCTGTCTCTGTAGAGTCAGTTGACATTTGCTCCTGAATGGCAACTGGTTATAGTCCACCTAATCACTCCTTTCTTCACTAATTAAGCAGGAAGAGGAGGAGCTCCCTCAGGTGTAGGAAAGAGAAAGCAAACAGGAGCTGTGCTTTTCTTTGCTTTGAAGAGAGGTAGGAGCATGGCCTCTTCTGGTAGCTGTTGATTTCACAACTATTTTCACACAGAAGGAATGCAGGTTAGTTACACCAAAATAACTATAATTTCTTTTTACCGAAAGGAGTCCACAGTGGCACACAAGTAGATGTTTGCCTAACCCAAGTATAAAGAATTATGGCACAGGCTTAGAAGTGAGCTAATTACAACTTGGGAAAGAAGTGCAAAAAGAAATAGTTTTATTTTTTAGCTTGGCTTTTGCACTTCCGATTTTTTTTTTTTTGAATCTGCCTATAGTGGACTTCAGCCAGCGTTCTTCATTTCCACCCCATATCTTGGGAATTGAAAATGAGTCTGTGTATTCAACATGCCACAAGGCTAGTACATGCATTTCTGTGTCAGGGAAGAGTTTGGAAGAAAATAAGGAATGACTATGCTGTGTTATAAAATGGAACTGGGAATTTTGCAGAGCAAAGCAATTTCAGTACAAAGGAAGATTGCAGGTGTTGCATTTACTGAGGTGCTGCAACCCTGACTGGTCTTTGAACACACTGTATGAGCTACAGTATTTTAATACATTTAGTGTTTTGCTGCAATAATTTTTTTTTTTAAGGTCTGACAGCAAAGCAAGGGGAGAGCACACTGAAATGAAGACCAGTAACAGAGAGCTAGACAAAGAGAGAAGGATTTGAGTAAGTATTTGAAAAAGTTGCTTCCCAGGTAGAAAGGAGACCATTTGAAATACAGGTGATGTTGTAGGGGGAAACACAAACTAGCGAGGAGGCTAAGGAGAGCAAAGAAAAAGCTGAGCATAGAGTGCGAAAAATGGGTAGTAAGAGGAGCTACCCATGTTATGGTTGAAGGTGTTAGAAAATAAAAGACAGGAAATAAGAAAGATGAAGTGACTTCATCTAGTCACTTCTTCATGACTAGATGAAGTGACAAAACTGGGAAGGTGGCAAGAGCCGAGGTGATATATGATGTAGCTCCAGCAAGAGAGGTGGTAAATAGAGGAGAGATGTTGCTTACTGGTTTTACATGGAAGTGGTAGGATTGCTTAGTAGATTTCTGTTAGGCCATCCTTCTCCAAAACACTTACTCAATTTACCTCCTATGTAGTGTGTGTTCAGTCAGCATTGTTTGAATTATAAAAACTCAAAGCCTTGATGCATTTAGAAATGCCATTTCAAGTCTTTAAAAAATCTATTTGAAAGCTGAGAAAAGCTTAAAGCTAAAAAGCACATCTTTGAATGCAAAAATTAACTTTGTGTGTAAAATACATTAGGAGAGCCATTTTAAAAATCTCTGTGCATTCTTTGAGCTTCATCTTCATTCTGTGTTTATGAATTCAGGTCCCTTGTGTTCTTTCCTCCTCCCCCTGTTTGGCACATCTCTTGATTGTTTCACAATTTATCTTTGCTGCCCAGGGAATCCAACCGTCTGGGCTAGTGGCTTTGTCCTGCCTTGGTGTCAAGGTCAAAATCTTTTAATTTTACAGGTAGAGTGAGTATTGTGACCCCAGGGTCTGCTGCTGTATATTTAAATGCTGTCAGTGTTCTCAGACTGACAGTGTCAGAGGTTTATGCATGTCAGCTGCTTTATTGGGCTCTTTGGTGATATTTTGTCTAATTTCTCTTGGCAAGCATATAGGTATTTTCTTGTTAACACTAAAAGCCTGTGGCAATAAAAACTCTCAGATTAAAAAAAAGAGGCTTAACAACATTCTTATTACAATTAAATTGAGGAGCATATTTACAGAAGGTAAAAACAATTTTGGCAACATAATAGAGATAAATTTGCCTTACTACAGTTTCTGCACCGTATCTTTAATCAGTAGTTATGCTAAGGATGTCTTTAATATATTTCCATTCTTGGAAAAGCCATTGCAGTTGGGAAGAATTTGAATTACATTTTTCATCTAGAGGGTTTGGGATTTTTAAGAAGAAATTGAGTTTCCTTTAGTCTATGTTTTGTCAGTGTAGAGTACTTAGACTTTCTAATTGGATCTGCCCATCTTTCAGCAATGAGGTGTAGTAGGAATATAAACTGAAACATGTGATCTCTTGTGCGTTTTCAGTATTGCTTGGATCTTTGCAGTGGTCTTGATCAGTATGGATTCACTGGAACAATTGCAGTAGCTTTGCACAAATATATCAATATATTTCAATGTTTTCAAAAACTACCAGGTAAGTAAATTGAAGTTGACGTGAAAATCCAGTTACTCCGAAAGTGACAAACATAATTTCAGTTGCGCATAGGAGTTGAGAGGCCAATGTGTATTTGGAGCAAAACTAGAAGAGGGTTCAGCTCTGACAAATTGGTACTGAAATCTTTTATTCTGATATTTCTTCCAAGTCTTTTAAGTTTGATTTCTGGTGAAACATTTTTAGACATAGCACACATTTTATTATTGCTTTAAGGTGTAGAAGTGTCGCAGTAATCCGACAAAATAATTACAAGATTTCTTTTCCCTTATGGGCGAAAGAAAATATTTCTGTCAGCCCCCAACATTTTTGAGATATTATTGCCTAAATAGTTCGCTTCTTCTCCATTCCAATCTCCTGATTCTTTCAAAAAGAAAAACAAACAAAAACCCCAAACAAACAACAATGAAACAACGACATCAATAAAAAAGCCTAAATCTGACAATCTGCTTTGAAAATGTTAGCTAAAACAGATGACTGATATGGAAGAATAATGAGCCTCTGAGAACAGCTCATAACTTCAAGGGCCTCAAATGTATAGCTGCTGAGAACCTTTTCCTTTATCCATTACCAAACTGTTCTTTTTCTGTTAAGCAGAAGAAAAGAAAACCTACAGATATCTTAAAATTTAGCCATCTTGTTTGAACTGCAAGAAAGCACTTGTTTATCCATTACATTCAGTTAAAAAAATCTACATTAGCTATTTCTATGTGCCAGTTGACTGATTATTTTGAAAGGCTGCCCTCAAATTTGCATTCTTTCTGCTGATAGTCCTGTGACTAACAAACTGATGTACTTGTGAAAGCTAAACAAACTTCCACAGGCAGAAATCACAAATTCACAGATCAGCTTTTTCCATTAGAAAGAAAACAGGAGAAATCCCACTCAAAACCTGATTCTCTTATTAGATTTGGTCTGTTAAAGGCTTGATCTTTGCTATTGAAAGGAGATGTGGCAGTCATCATGCCAGATCAACACTGGAAACTAATTCTGAGAAAGGTGAAAAAGACTTCTTGAAACAGAATCTGTCTGCATCCATAAAACCCCCAAAACCTTAGTCAGTTGAGTAGCTGTGTTGACTCTTTCAAAGAGTGTGGCCTATTGTTTCTAGTCAAAAATGGTTTTGTCTGCTCAGTTTGCAGTAAGATAGATTACCCATGCTGTATGTGCAAATTGTAGTTCTACTCAGTGTTCCAGGCATATGGACATTTGTGTTGACTAAGCTATTTTTACAACTCTTATCAACTCTGTCACCAAAATGGTTACATATTTTTAATGTGGTAGTAGTCCAAGTTTCTCAGCATTCATCTACCTTTCTTATCATCTCTGAAGAAGACTGCTGCAGTTCTTGAAGAATCATTATTTATTCATCTTAATTTAGGAAATTACCTTATCTGAAGCTGAGATGAAGTCCACGTATAAATAAGCAGGACCCAGATCATAAAGAGAACCAGATGCACTGCACTCATACACTCCTAATGGCCTCCAAACTTGTGGCTAAATGCAAGTAACACATTAAGTTTTCACCACTGTTGTGAACAAGTATGTTTTTCCATGTATAGGAAAAAACACTGGATTTCAATTACCAATTCTGTATGATCACTGTACTTTATATGTATTCAGAAGTAGAGCCAGAGGCATAGTTTATTAAGAAACTGTGTTTAAGATACAGAGTTTGCAAGTAGTGCTCTTCTAAGTGTATAGTGAAGAGTGCTCTACTTGCTTTGTCTCTGTTTAAAATAACATTATTTGACTAAAGTTTCCTTGACACCCTAAGCAAAATCACCCTTTCTGAAGAGGTGGGCATTTTGGTACAGTGTTTTGCAGGCAGCTTTGAACGTACTCCTGTAAAGCTGTCAGGAGACACATGGGAGGCTCTGAGACCAACACTGTTAGCATGGAAGTGAACCTGAGCTATTCCCTGGGTGGGGTTGGTTAGCTGGGACTCAGTGCCAAGGCAGCCCTGGCTTCTGAGTCAGAAAATGGGCAACCTAAGCTCGTGTTTGCTTTCAGGACAGTTTATCCTTTTGAGGAATAAGGCTGATCTATTCCAGCAAGGTGCTAAAGCTCAGAACTGAGTGAATAGGCAAAAGGACTTCCCTTCTCAGCTAACCAGCTGAAATAGCATTTCCTTGTCATAAGCAGAATTATTGCGCTTATCAAATTCAGCTCAGTGCCCTTTTATGTGTGCCTATGATCTCATGTATGTATTTAGTCTTTAACGTTTTTAAAATTTGTGAGTGATTAATAGAAGATGCAAGATGACAAAGCAGAGACAAAATATATGACACTTTTTACTGTTGAATTATTTGAGATTTTTTTTGTCTTTAAAAATTTCCTGTTTAATTTGTTATTGACTCCTTCAGTATTTTGCAGATATTGCTCAGATGAAAAAACTGAGGCAGAAATTTATTTGCTGCGTATATTGAAAAATCAATAATACAGGCTAGAATTCTTGCTGACTCATCTCTTACTTGTTGGGTTACTCTGTTTTTAATTTTTTTCTTGTTCAAGATTTTAACCTGAAATTGAGTTTTGATGCGGGAGTTGTTTTTTTTTTTAACAGTGTGTTTTGCATTATGCATTCCCTCTGCTTTTGTTTTTTTTTTTTTTCTTCAGCTGCAGTATTTTAGTTTAGAGTATTCTTAACTCATTTTCTTGTAGCATACTACATACAGTTCCACTTGAATGCTTAGAAATATATTATATTTGCCTTGTTGAAATGAGGTTGACACATGGCTGGGAGAAATTTACAGCTGGAAAGTGTAAATGACAGCAGCAAGTTTGTGTTATACAATTTAAAAAGGTCATAGTTTTTGTCACTATTCTCCATTAGTTTGGATTATGATATTGCCAAAAAACCAAAACCCTAGCATATGCATGAAGGGAATGTGCTTCTTTGTGTAATCCCTAGAAGAATTTTTTTAGACAGCCTAGTCTAGTCAAGGGGCAGTTCTTGGGTCATGTCCCTTCATCAAAACAGAATGTAAATCTGAACCTCTTTGATGTTCTCAGTACCCCTGCACACTTTGCAAACAAATGACAAATTTTGTCTGGAGCAATTTGCAAAGTGGATGATGGGAATAGATGTTTAGCCACAAAAAAAATTAGGCTTTTTTTTCCCTCTTTTCTTTAAATAGTTTTATTTGAAGCTTTGTTTTGATTTCAGTTTGGTAGGAAGGGAGGGAATAGATGCACATAGCCATTGCCAGCTGTGGGGGGACATATGCCCCCTGGACATAGGGAGCGCCTCAATTCGATACCTGAAGTAATATTTTTCTCACTTTTTAGGATGTTTCTCTTCTGACTACAAAACATAGATTTTTTTTTTTTCCCTGTGTGTAGACTAACACAGAGCCTTGATAGCTTTTGTATCCATCTTAAAAATAAAAAATTTAAGAAATTTAAGAAAATTTAAGACAACCTCATTTACAGTAAGATTTTTAGATCATCCTAATAATTACATCATATAATTTCATTATATGAAAGTGTAGTAATTCCCTGTGGTCAATCTTAATGTGTTTAAATGCTAAATAAAAGGTAATATTTCGGAATGTCCAAACCCACATCATTACCTAAAGATAACAACAAAAGTAAGAAGAGTTTTTTAAAAACTAATTTACAGTGTTGTGACCATATTTTGTAGTCTGTCTGGGAGTGATATAAATGCCTGGGCAATTGTTGCTTATCAGGACTGCTGATCTTGCTTTATCTAAAATATGTGCATGTTCACAAGTGACACTTCATCAATCCCAACTCTACAGATGTTTCAGATATATTCTTGAAGTTTTTTATAATTATATTTTCCACACATGTGCATGTGACACTCAAACATGTGAAGAACAGTTTGCTTATCAGTTACTGGGGAGATGTGTGCACATGTGTCTAGAATAATGTACTCTGAGCCTTGTGGGATAAAACTTCTCCTGTTTCTAGTCTTCCCAAAAATGTCTTTGGAGAATTTTAGTTTGTATTGTCTATTAAATTAAACTTCACCCTCCATCTTGCTGTTTTCAATATTTTCTTTCCAAGCATTTATAGCTTTGCATGCTACAGCTGCATTGTTTGAGAGGTCTGAACTATTGTACAAGGGAAATTAATTGAGTTATTTTTGAAAGGTTCAAGAAAAAACAGGTACTCTAAAAAGTAGGGTGGATTTTGACCCTATTTTCCCAATGCAGTTAATTCAATGTTTTCAGTTTCATTTTGCTGTCAGGCCACTCTCTAGTCATTCTGTCCTAAAAAAACCCCCAGAATAAAACACATTACTTTTTACCACTTCTCTTCTGCAACTTACTTGCTTTTCCCTTCTTTATGATCTTTATTTTCAAATCACATTTGATTTTGGCTTAGTTTCCTTAGGGAATATGATATGCAGGCGAGAAGGAAAGAGACCCCTTAGCGTCTTCACTAAGGAAATGGCCACCACAATATAGTAATGGACACAAGATAATTGAAGCAGAGCGAGATGTGAACAAAAGCCAAGGAGACCAGGCTTTGTGAGTTCTGATGTTCGTGGATTCAGTCAGTGTGAAGAATTTTCAGTGCCAAAACACATATGAAGCACACACAAATTTCGTTCTGTTTATTTCATCATGGTGATGATGTTAATTATGGACATACAGAATGAATTGGATGCCATTTATTTTCATTTATTTTAGAAAAGGACCAACCTATATGCACATACATGTGTGCATGTGAGAAGAGACCTTGTATTAGCTGGGACTCCCTTTTCCGTCCATCCCAGGACAGGGATACAGCAATAAAGGAAATTTGGCAGAATTAGAAATGGAGGAGAAGTGCAATCGGATCATATAACAGAAGCACTTTCAAGACCTGTAGGAAAATATGATAGTGTTTTTTCAACTTTTGCATGACCTTTCTCCTGATGAATAGTTTTATTTGCATGAGGTGCTGAAGCTTGGGCCAAGCAAAAAAAACCAACTTTCTCTTCAAATCTATATTTCTGAGAAAATTCAGTGATGGGATCCATGTGGGGGGGGATTTAATTACTCCAAATCATCCTCATATTTGCATTCTCTGGGAAGAAATAGCCTTATAGAGAGAAAAAAATCTCCAAGAAAAACCATCCGTTTCAACACTTGCTGATAACATTATACTAAACCCCAAAAAAGTCAAGTATCTTAAACCTCAATTAATGCAACTTAAAAATGTGTGACTATATTAATATTTTAAAATATTTTTGCTGTGACATAATTTTGTTAGGAAGAGTTTTTATGGTTTTAAGATGGGGGAGAAAATGTTATTTCGTGCACAGACTTGCTGAATAGCCACTTAATCTAATACGCCTGCTTTCATTTTTCCTCCCCATACTCTCATTGCTTCTTTCTGGATAATTTCAGAAACTAATTTTTTGAGTTCTTGTGTTACAAAGATTTGTACGAGAAAATGTATTAGCACACTTTTGGGTACCATTAAAAAACTGTTTCCATCTTTAGGAATCTTTTAAAATATCCAGGTGTTTCTAACAACTACAAATCATGCCAGCAGGGGTCAGTTTAGTACCAATGGAAATTGGAATGGCAGTACTGTATGCTTGAGGAGCTAGAACAAATGTAAAGCTTGTATAATCAGACTACAAATCAACTGTGTATATAACTTGGTAGAGAGTGACTAAAACAATTTTTGCTATTCCTACTGGATTTGGATTTGAATCCTTTTTTAAAAGTCAGCGACTGAATAACCTTTTCTGGAGTTTTGCTGATTTCCCACAATATTTTCAGTATTTTGTCCTTTTAAGAGCATGTGAATGGTGTATTTGACACTTTGCAAAAAAAAGTGAATCTTCATTACAAAACAAAAAAACCCAAACCATAGAAACAATAGGTTATGAAAAAAGGACTGATTTCTGTGATGTCTCACTTTTAAACTGAAAAATTTGAACCTTAGGTAGGTACGTGAAAATCTTCAGGTCAAGTTCCTCAAAGGCAGGAGTACTGGTATATGCATAGAGGTTAGCCACCACTTGAACCTTCACATCACTCCCACCTTCCTTCCTCCCATAAAGAAACCTTCACTGACTTCTTTAGAACCACTGGTGAACTTTTGAATTTTTAGTGTTTGCCTGAGATCATGTATGCCCATAGTTATTCATTAAAGTAAACATGTCTAACATACAAAATAGAAAGCAGGAGGAGATAAAATAGGGAGAATAATAAAAAAGTGTCTGATATAGAGAGTTACTGTGAGCTTTATATTTTTTGTGCAGTTGCTTTTCTCTGCAGGTATTTGGCTTTGTCTTCTCTTTGCAGTCTTTGCCAATTTGATGTGTGTTGCATTTGTAGAAAAACTACCTGGGTACATCCAGTTTTAGATTCTTGCAATCCAGGAAAAAGTAAATGACAGCATATATCTTTTAGAAAGGTTTAACTTTCTTGTTAGTTCGATAGTGACACCTGTAGAAATTCTTGGTTTGCATTTGATCACTCATAAGTAGAGTTCAAATTAAGTCAAATACTAATTTTAATGATATAATTGATGAAATGTAATGAGGTACATAAGGCTAGGGTTACACAGAGCTGTTTTGTAAGTGAGTTATAAATATAAACTATAAGGGGAAACATAACATTGAGAACATTCAAAAATAGGGTTTTTTATTCAAACCTGTTGCCCTGTCAAGACTGAAATAACGTATTTCAAGATTGAAAGACTGGAATAACATCATGTTTTTGGAAATTATTATTGTTTTTGGACTGTTTGTAGCAGCAGCAGCAAATATAACAGTTTTTAACTTGTCCTGATTTAATCTCCTTTTCTTTAAAAACTGTATCCTACTCCTGCTTTTTTCTGCTCTTCCAATTCCACTCTACCACATTCTGCATATTAAGTAACTGAAGTGGGTATGACTTTATGGATTACTAAAATATATCTAATTAGATTACATTGAAATTCAGGGCAAGGACCTATCTTCTGTTTCTACTTTTCATCATTTCTCAGAGATTTTCTGTGATGATTTTGGCTTTGGTATCTAAAGCTGGTTCAAGATTCCCCAAAATTTTGGGACTTCAGGTACAAACATTAGATACTTCTGTCCATGTTTCCCTTTCTCAAAGGTCTTAGTGACTTGGCCATGTTTTCTCTGGAGAGAGGTCATGAGTTAGAATACAGTTTTATTCACTGTGCTTTTAAATACTTCAAAGGGAAACATTTTCCTGTTAGAATATAATATTCTTTTAAATGACCTTGTGCGAAATTTGATACAGCGATGAATAAATTAATTGCGAACATTTGGGGATAAACTGTATTGCTTCTTAAAACCCGCGCTGTCAATTATGCACCTGTTGGCTGACTTTCCATTACAAAGTTAGCTTTGGCCAAGTGGTGAACAATTGCTGGTTGCAAGATTGCTAATGCCTGCAGAACGTCACAAGTGTTCAGTCCGATTTTCCTTCCTCAATTAAAGAGTAGGTGTGGTGATAAATCTTAGTTCAAAAAGCAGCTGGGAGCTGTCTTTCTCAATTGTCCCTTTTGAGCTGCCACAATTCAAAGTTCTTTGCCTCTTTAATGTGATTCCATGTGTTTACCTGTCTGCGTTGCCACCTGTGGTTTTTTTCCCCAGACAGACAACAAAAGGAATACTTTTCTTACTGATCTAGTTCCCCTGGGATGGATCCACGAGTCTTGGACACAGAATATAAGCCATTATTCTTTCTAGTCAGTTGAGCCCTTGAACACAAAAAATTGAGCTGACTTCTCCTCTTCCATAACATTTTATCACTTCCTTCTTCAGTTATGCTCTTGCACTCTCTTAAATATACTGGGCACCAGCCTTTCAAGGTCTGTCCTCACATACTGTGTCCTCATCTTTGCTTAAGTCTTAGAAACAGGATTGCTTGCTCAGAACTATTTGTGGCTCTCCATTTTGTCCTCGACAAAGGACAAAACCTTTCTTTTCTTGACTGCTAGTCTTCCTTTGAATAAGTAAGGGTTTCTTCCTATGAAGACTATTTAAATTCTCTTTACTTAGAGAACATTGTGAGTCTTGAACTAGTGTGTCGTTGTTTTAAAAAGTTCCAGCAACCAGATTTCTGGAGAAATGTTCCTTGTACTTCTATTCATGGACCCAAAATGGGCCTGGATCTCCCAATATTGTATTCTAGGGTGCTAGAGGGGGACTGCTATGTTTTCTGCGGAGAGGAAGTGGGAAGGAGCACCAAAACTGTGAAGATTCTTCAATTCCTGCTTCAAACCCTGCTATTACCTTCAATGTCTTGTCAATTAGTACAAATCCTAAGCTGCCTCCATCAGTACTCTATTGCAGAGCTTTTATCTTTGCAGAATTTGTCTCAGGCTTATAGTGTTGTGCCTGCAAGATGTGGAAAATGGCTCACGAGGATAATATTGGCAAAACTCTCCATGATATGGAAGTAATTTGCTATAATCATCAGGTTTTCAGATGCAATTGCTTGATAATTGCATACTTTGAGGCTAATGAAATATAGTAACAAAGAACAGGAAACCGTTATGTCTCTAAGTGGAAATGTTGCTTTAAAATGTATGTAAGCCCCCAGTGCATAAATGCCCCACAGGATGAGAGGTGGTATGTGGGAGTTTCTCCTGTTTGTTTTGAAATCAGCTCTAATAAAGTAGGTGGTCTGAGAAAACAGACCTGCTGGTCAGAGGATTCTCTGGAGTTTTGTGTTTCAGTGCAAACTTTGACGAGGAAACATTTCTGTCTGAAGGGACCTAGGATAGTGATAGTGTCCCCAAATTTATGCTGATGGGTAAAAGAAGTGTTGCACAAGACAACAGAATACACTATTATATGATACTAAAACCACAGAAGCCCCATGTCCCCAACAACCATTACACACCCTGATACCTTTGCAACTGAAAGATGGCTTATTTCAGGTGGCTGATTTCGGTATCTTCCAATGACTGAGGCAGAAACTGGTCTGTGCTTCTGTAAATCAGAGGACCTACAAGGCAGCAATAACAATATGTGAATTTTGTGGCTATTAAAGTTTCGTTTCTCAATCTTCAGCAGTTATATTTTGGCCAGAAGCCAGGGAATTCATCTTAACAGGGAGCTGAGAAAGCAATGATCTAGTGTGGGTAAGATTCTTAGTACACAGAGAATGTTTGTCTTGTCAAAATTATGCAGCAAGAGCTTCCCTCAAAAATGCAAGGAGGCTGAATTCTGATGAAAACATTGAATGAAATGGACTAAAGGGAAACTAGTAAGCCAGAATGATGATGGTATTTTCCATCCCATTGCTCAATATTGTCAAATGGTCCTTCATACAAGAATAGGACAAAATATGTGAGAAATGACCCTCTGTGTGTGGGTAGAGCAATGGTGTTGAGTATTGACACTCAATTATGTCCATAGCCTCTCCCATGAAATAAACTTCAGCAATTCTTGCTCAAGGGGAGGACAACAGGTTTAGAAGACACACTGGGTAGGAGAGCATCTAGAAACAATGCAGATGGATGCTTGGAAACAGTGGGATTCAGATAGGATTTTCAGCAGTTGTTCTGCTTTGTGATTGGCAAGTTTTGTTAAGAAAACATCTTCACTTTTGAATTCATCTTCTCTAAAACAAAGCAACATATATGGACCCTCAGCATTCAGCAGTAATTTTGATTAACTCTATTGACATAACTTCCAGAGAGCAGTTCACTCTTCATTTCAGAGCAGGTATGGTCTCAAGAGGAGCCAGGAATTCAGTGTGGTCCTGAGGTTTCCAGCTGTGATTTGAGTCAAGAAAGAGGGGGGAGAGACACTGATTTCTTCTCTGTTGTGACCAGTGACAGGACCCAAGGAAATGGCCTGAAGTTGTGTCAGGGGAGGTTTAGGTTGGATATTAGGGAAAGGTTCTTCACCCAGAGGGTGGTTGGGCACTGAACAGGCTCCCCAGGGAAGTGGTCACAGCACCAGCCTGACAGAGTTCGAGAAGCGTTTGGATAATGCTCTCAGGCACATGGTGTGATCCTTGGGGTGTCCTGTGCAGGGCCAGGAGTTGGACTCGATCTTTGTGGGTCCCTTCCAACTCAGCTTATTCTGTGATTCTGTGGGTCAGAGAAGCTCCTATTTTCACTAAGGTCAAGCCAAAGGTGGGCAAAAATAGGTTCTCAGGAAGTGTCTGATGGCTGAAGACATTTAGCATGCTTTTTCGACATTATATTTAGAATATTTTTGGACCTAATGGTTTAAGCAACTATATTTTCTCCCTTGCTCTGCAGAACCATATCTATCTATCTGTATGGTCTGTAGTACAATCTTTTATTATGACTTCTGATGCTCTTTAAGCAACCTTAGTAAAATATGTAGACGTCAAATGATTAGACTTGGCTTTCTAGTTTAAGATGATGTCTAAACTAGTGATTTAAATTTGTCCTTTTTAAAATGAAATAAAATTTACTGTCTGGGCATTCTGCATGCCAGCCCATGTCATTCAGAAGTGTAGTTTGAAGTGAGACAGAAGTGATAGTATCTTGTGCAGCAAACTATCTTGTGCTGCAGTGACAAAAGAGATGCTGACACACTATACAACCTTTGGGGTAAAGTCCTTAGTGAAAGAAAAAGCCTTTATAGGAATCTGTTCTTTGAATAGCTTTTTGCCCTCTGAAGAGTATATTTATTTCCCTTCCTGCTAAACTGGTAAGAAGAAAGACTTCATTAAGGTGACGCTGTACATGTGATGTGTTCTGCTTGGCTTTAGTTTCTCATTTTGCCCTTAATGCTATTAAACAATTAGTTTTATAGTAGTTTTATTTCTAAGGCAAGAACAAAGTGTTCTCAGTTTTTCTTTGTGCATGTAAAACATGCAGTGGTGAATTATAGACATTATGGGAAAGGATGACGTTTCTTTGTGCTGAAGGAATATTCTAAATTGCATTAGAGGAGGTCTTCAGAAGAAAATCAATAGGACACTGTTTTCTTGCTCGAAATAATTTGGATGACCTTATGTTTTTCAGCATTTGCCTATATTTCCTACAAAGATAAACAAAGCAAAGTCAAATCTGTCTTAGGCCAGTGTTACTACACTGATTATATGAATTCTTTCACTATGCTGATTATATAGATTTGTTATTTCTAGTATTAGATTAAATGATTAGGAGAAATCCACTGGCTTGTTCTATTCTTTACTCAGCTATACGAATATGTGAGGAGAGAAGAGATACAAGCTCATAAAAATGAATATAACTATAGCATATATAATAAATAATAATAATAATGATATCTACTCTTCTCTCTGCAGCAGCATTTGCAGACCAGAGACAGATCAAAGGGATTGCTAGCAAGAATGACCTGTATGCTGGTTAATAAGAAAACAGACTAAAGCATTATTGATCTAGTAAACATAAAGCTTTTTAGTTCATTCTTATCTCTCTCTGCTCTATGCCTGTGCATAGGTTTTCCAAGTATAAGCACTAGAGAATATTGAATTTCTTTTCCTTTTGAATTCTTTCAGCACTATTACATTAAGATCATCATTGTCATTCTGAAAAATCCGAAGGTGGCTGCTTTTCCTTCTCTAGTCGTTTTATTAAAAAAAAGAAAAAGCACAGAATTTGTTCAATTTAGCTAAAAATTGATTTAGGTAAACTAGTGAAAAATCTTATTTGAACACATCTGGACTTGTTTAAGGTTGGCATGAGCTAAATCAGTATGAAATACATTGTATTGCTTTCATTCAGATCAAGTTATTTTTCCTTCAGCTTAACAAGTAATACTAATTTCAAACTGGTGTGTTTGGATGTTGATGATGTACAGTAGCCTGGATTCAACTCTTCTATTGAAGTTTAATTCACTAGAGAGGTATGTCAAGTAATGAAACTATCTTCATTTTTTCATGATGTGTTTGAAGCTGAAATATCAATTTGAGTTTCATCTTAAAAAGGAAGGAAAAGAAAAAAACTCAACCAACAATGAACGTCAAACCTCACTGAGTTGTTTCAAGCTGTGAAAGTGTAAGGATTTAGACATGTGAACAAAGTAGGTGTTGTTAACTGCTCTGCAGTAGCTGTCCATAAACATACTCCAGCACTTCAAGGTAAAACACTGTTAATGAGCTCCTGTTCCTGAACTGCATAGTAGTGAGGGTGTGCAGACTGTTTTTTCCGGAATGAACCGATGCCCTTTCAACTTCATCTCTGATCGCTTAGCTTTGTAATGCCATCTCTAATAAACATTTTTAAAAGTGTGTGTGCTTTAAAAGAATGAAACAGATAAAATATCTTGCTGTTCTGAAATTTATGAAGGCATTTTGAAGAAACTGTTACTTCTGCTAAAAGTAGGAAATCGGATTTTTTGGCATCTCTTTCTTTGCTTTCTACCTGTAAGCTGTTGGAGGTCCTGCAAGGAGCATGGAAACAGGTGTCTGAATCATAGCAAGAGCCAATTAATTTAGATATGGCAACCATCTACAGCAGTCACCAAATTTCAAAGGTAATCCACATTGCTTCTAGGCACATTGTTAGAAGAATAGATAAGGGCTTAATAGGCAGATTTTTGGAATTATTTTCACAAGCATTGATTTGAGGAAGATTAACCTGTCTCCTATAAATTAACTTGAAATCATGATGGTATTACTGACAAATGCCAGAGTATCCATTCCTGCTTTGAAATATGTTAATATTTTTTCACTTACTTTTTGGTGGAAGTGAGTTTTAAACACATAACTTGGGAAGAGTATTTGATTTATCCATTTTGGATTTACTGTCTTTTGAGTGTTCTCTTCAATTTCTTAATTCTTACGTTATGAGAAGTTCATGACTGGTTTCTAGACTATTCACAATGTCATATGCTTTTAGGTTTTCTTTCCAAAGCAAGATTCATGATTTGTTTTTCATACATATGACTTAATATGATTTTCTTCACTCTCCTCTTTAATCCAATAATTCAGTGTATTACGGAATGTTTTCATATTTAAACCACATACTTTGCCATACTATTCCTTATTAATCTGTTGTTTTTTAACTGCTGGTGAGCTGATATTTTTTTTCTCTACCATTACTCTGTGTGTTGCTAACTTTCTTGAGTTGATAATTTGGATGGTCATTTTTCTCATTTATTTTGCATTATCAAATTGGAATACATTTTGCTTTTGCTTTAGTAGTTCATTTAGTATGGTCTGAAGTGCCTTACTGTATTCTCTGGTCCTGCACATTTTAATAACTTTCATCTTCAAGTATTACTGCTATTTTTATTTTACCAATTTCCACTTTTTTCCCCTGTTTTAGGTTGCTAATAGAGGGAAATATAAAGCATGTATTGTGTGAACTGAGAAGGTACTGCTGTGCCTCCTTCTACAGCCAATTAAATCAAAATTGGAAAAACAACAGAATTCACTGTGCACCAAATCTGTTGGCTAGTTTCAGTGGTCAGAGTTGTGGGAGGGCTAAAAAATATGCAAGAGGATAAAGCTGCCGCCTTCCTCCTTCTCACTTCCAAAGTTTGAAGTAGGTAGATAAAATGGAAAATTTTAGCCTAAAGATAAAAATTCCCCACATGTAATTACTGTATTGCATTATAGTTTTTAAAACTTAGAAAACAGGAGAGAGAGAATTGCTTTAAACAATGTCAGTTAATGAATTTGGACTTGAAGAACTGCTGTTTCCCATGCTTAATTTCCTGCCTCAATTCAAAACCACCTACTTTTTGACATTTCATGGTCTCTGAAGCAATTAACAGTGATACCCCAGTCTAGAGTTGTGAATTTAGATGAAGAATAAGCTTCAGGGACAGAAGAACTGTGAAAAAGCAGAAAAAGATTCTGCTTTGTTGTTGACATTTCTGGTAGTTCAAGAAAGACTAAGAGAAGGATCTCCTAGCACAACTGTCTGAACGTAGAATATTCTTCTGAATTTTCTGAGTGGCATTAGTAGCCATATTATAGTTTCATTTGCATGTTTCAAATCCTTTTTCTGCTATTTAGTGATCCCAGAAAAAATTGTTTGCAAATCATAGATTGGTTTACTTCCAAGGAAAAAGCAGATAAGCACAAATTCGCAGGTATATTTGCAGTGATTCAAAGCACAACTCAATGCTATAAATGTGCAATGCCCCATTAACGTTTTAGATTGGAGTAATCCAGTAAGTTTCCACATCCAGTAAGTTTCCTTTTGAGTGACAGCTGCAAAAAATGCTGCTGCTGTATGTGTCATTAATTAGGTTCTTTTATAGATTTAATCTCTGCTGCAGTTTCCAGAGAAGAAAACTGATAAATAACCTGTGAAGAGGGAAAGAGATAACTTACTTATATTTCCAAAGGTCAACTCATATGTTACTAACTCATTTTTCACTATTGTTTCTCCTCAGTATTATGAAGCTTTCCTGCTTTTTTTTGTAATTTTCATAGCTTCTTAGTTTGATAACATTTATTAAAATGCAGATTGATGACCTTCCTCAATTAAGTGAACATCTTTCTTTGAAGATTATATAGCTTTGATGGAGAAAATAGAAACTCTTTCTGTAAGCAGATTTATTTGCTATATCAAGATGAAATGATGGATTGCTAACAGAATGTGCTTAAAAAAATTTATTATATTTGAGGTACTGCTGTAGTCCATGCATTTTAGAATCCGTTGTAAATTAGAACATTGATGCTAAGATACACATAGGATGAAAATATTATTCATTTGCTCCAAAGAGTGCAATGATTTTCAATATTAAAAAATAATTGATTTAACTGTTAAATTGATTTAGTATTTTTAAATTATATTGGTTATGAATTTTGCTAGTTTTTAATATGATATTGTTGACTGTGTGTTAGCTATTCCAAGGTAGTTATCAAATAATTGCTTTTTCATGTGACTGATTGAAACTTCATTGGTGCATCACTTCAGACCCTTTTTCTAAAGATCATCAAGTATAGCAGTTCTCCAGCTCCAGTTATAATCAGTGATGTAGTTCAACTGGAGTTTTTACTGATAATGTTAAGGGAACTTTATCCTAAGCCTTTTGTTACTCCTACTGCTTTCCCTGATGCCCTTGTTACTCTCCTGTTTTTTTCTTTGCCATCCCACTGACTACAGTGAATCATACTGTGATATGGAAAGGCAGCCACCTTCTAGAGGGTGATACAAATACATGGCTTCCCTTGATACCACCATGCCCTGTAGAGTTTTTGTAAGTTATTATGTAAATCTTACATGGGTATTATAAAACTATAAAATTACTTCAAAAAATATTGGTTTCTGGTCTTTATGTGGGACTAAAGTTTTTTAAAAGTTGTGTCAGTATGAGATAATTTGCATATGTAATCTGAAGGATTTCTTGAAAGGTGGATATGCTTGGACTATGCTTGTAATCAGGAGAATGACAGCATTGTCCAGAGTGGCACTGAGGTAACCTTGATTAGAAGCAAGAGGCAAAGAGCTTGGGCATGCATGCTAGACAGAGACAGAGCCATAAGAAATCAAAAAGAGCTTTTCTGCTCTCACATCTGCTTCTGCCACTTTGCCTCTTGCTTGTACGTCAGTAGATGGCATTGTGAAGTACCTACTTTCCTCACACATAACAAATTATAGAAAATGCATGCAAATATGAGTGGAGTTTCTTCTTATTTGTATTTTGTAGCCATTTGTGTACATTTTTTACTTTGTGTCTGTGTGCCACCTCTGCAATGGAAATGCTGTCTATGTGTGCTATTGCTAACGGTGGGACTGGAATAATTCTCAAGTGTGCTGTCATTTTACAGCTACTTTACCTTCTTCAAAGAGGATTTGGTATCCAATGATTTGACTGTTTGAAAATTTTTAAACCACACTGAAACATAAAAATGAGATGAGAGAGGTGCCGCTTTCATTGGGAGAATCAATCCTCCAGCATCCTAAGTGGCCAGCATACTTGTGTCTCTGAGCTCTTGATGTTTGGAGAGAGATAAGCGCAATTTTCTGAACTTGTTCATGGAGACTGCCATTTGTGGCCATGAATTGTGGGTCCTGTCTGCAAGTTCCAGCAAAGGTGGTAGTTAATGTGTGATGGTAGTGATGGCAGTTGTATTATAAACTAAACTGCGTGCAGCAGCTTAGAGATACGTGAAGCAGGTCAGAAGATAGTGTGGGGATTTATTCTTCTTCCTTAGGGTTCATCTCTGTGATTTACACAGGGATTTTCCCGTGCCCTTTTGGAAACCACTGGTGAGATGAAAGTGCAGAGGTCAAGACAAGAAAGCTGATAAGCTCTCCTTTTCTCTGCTCTGAAGTAGGATGTCAGCAGGGTGGGATTCACTGGGACAAGGATGGGGCAATCAGAACGAAACAACAGCTGTACTAGGTCAAGCCAAAATCTACCTAACCCACTCATTTGTCTGATAGTGACCAGAAATAAATACTTAAGTACAAATAGAAAATTGTCGTCCTTCTAAGGTAGCTTTCCAAGATGCAGTATGCTGTAGTTTAAGTCTTTCCAAGCACAGTTGAATCTGGATTTGCTTGAGGCCTAAATTTACTTTTTTCCACTTAAACAATTTGTTTCCATTTTTGTTTTCTACAGCATCCTACAGAAATACAGTCTGTAATGTGATTATACTTCATCTGGAGTTTAATTTATTGTCAGAATTCTGTTGTTTTCAATTATAGGGTAGAATAGAATAAGCTGAGTTGGACAGAACTCACAAGGATTGTTGAGTCCAACTCCTGGCCCTGCACAGGCCACCACAAGGATCACATCACATGAGAGCATTGTCCAAACGCTTCTTCAACTCTGTCAGGCTGGTGCTGTGACCACTTCCCTGGGGAGCCTGTTCCAGTGCCCACCTACCCTCTGGGTGAAGAACCTTCTCCTAATATCCAACCTAAAGCTCTCCTAACTCAGATTCATGCGGTGTCCTTGAGTCCTGTCCCTGGTCACAGGAGAGAAGAGATCAGTACCTTTATCTCTGCTTCCCCTCACAAGAAGGTTGTCAAGTACGATGAGGTCTCTCCTCGGTCTCCTCTTTTCCAGGCCAAACAGACCAAGTGCCCTCAGTTGCTCCTCACACAGCTTCCCCCCAAGGCCCTTCACCATCTTTGTTGCCCTGCTTTGGATGTTCTCTAGAAGCTTAATGTCTTTCTTATATTGTGGCACCCAAAACTGCCCCCAGGACTCGAGGTGAGGCCACCCCAGTTCAGAGCAGAGCGGGACGATCCCCTCCGTTGCCCGGCTGGCGATGCTGTGCCCGATGTACCTCAGGGCACACTGTTGTCTCATATCCAACTTGCCATCATCCAGGACCCCCAGGTCCCTTTCCCAAGTGCTGCTCTCCAGCCTCTCATTCCTTAGTCTGTCTATACACGCAACCAGGGTTGCCCCATCCCAGGTACAGAATCTGGCATTTGCCCCTGTTAAACTTCATACAGTTTGTGATTGCCCATCTCTCTATTTTGTCAAGGTCTCTCTGCAGGATCTCTTTGCTCTTGAGGAAGTTGGCAGCTCCTCCCAATTTAGTGTTGTTGTTAAACTTACTTTGTATCCTTAGAGTCCTGCATCCAAGTTGGTAATGAAGATGTTGAAGAGTACAAGGCCAAGGATGGAGGCCTGTGGAACCTCACTAGTGACAGGTCCCCAGTCTGATGTCACTCCGTTCCCTACAATTCTTTGCACCTGACCCGTGAGCCAGTTTCTCACCCATTGCATGATGTATTTATCCAGCTGCGGGCTGGACATTTTGTCCAGAAGGATCCTGTGAGAGACAGTGCCCAAAGTTTTGCTGAAGTCCAAAAACATTACATCTACTGGCTTTCCGAGGTCAACTGGGTGGATTGCTCTGTTGTAGAAGGACATCAGGTTCAACAAGCAGGACTTTTCTCTCATGAAGCCATGCTGGCTGTGACCGATGACTGTGTTGTCTTTCAGGTGTTTTTCACTACCTCCCCGAATAATCTTTTCCATGATTTTACTCTGCACTGAAGTGAGACTGACAGGCCTATTTCTATTCAAGTTCATATTTCTCATATGTGAGAGAATGAGTGTTTGTTCGTGATCTCTGTTCATGTGTAATTTTTCTTGTACTAAGGTGGCTTTTCCAAAGCTGTTGAGCTTCTCTTGATACAGACATAGCTGCCCAACTTCCATTCATGGCATTGCTCTTCTCTGTAATGTTTCTAGTTCTGTTACATTCCCTTTGGAAGCAGGTGGCCACAGCTGCATGCTGTGCTAGAGAACTGGATGCTCTATGAAGTTATTTAACACATTGACATTTTTCTGGTTTTCTCTGTTCTATTTCTAATAGCACCTACCATTTAATTTGGCACTTTCACTGCTGCTTGGCTTTCAACTGATGATATTTTCAGAGAATGTTAAACAAAGACACAAAAATCTCTGTTCTGAATAGTGTCAGGATTTGGACTCTAAAGCACTGTAGGATGTTTGTGTTGTTGAGGTTATTTTTTATAAACGTTGCTCTGTGTTTATCGACACTGAATGTTAGATGTTTATTTTTCAGTTGCTAATTATAGAACTTCCACAGATCTTTGTGGTCAGTGTAGGACTTAATTATTCTGACTAATTTTATATTGTCATTAGATTTAGTGAGCTCACCTCCGTTTGCACAGTGGAGTTTTAAGTACAGATGCCTGTGACACTCCACAGGACCTTTCCCCATTATGAAATGCAACCATTTTTTTTCAGTAATTTTGTGTCTTTTAACTACTTAATGATTTGAAATAGGGTTTTTCCTCTTACTTGATGAAGTTTCAGGTTCTTGAAGGGAGAGATTTTGGTGAAGAGTTTTGTAAAAGCCTTTCTTGGAAATTCAGGTAGCCTGAAGGCTAAGTTATAGTCATCCAGTCCATAGGTTAAATGATTTCTTTGAAGAAGTCTGGTAGATTTGTGAGGTGTCATTTCTTCTAAGAAAACTGTATAGACTTATCATATTAATCTTTGTCTATATTAATTCTGTTCCATTTTTTCTTCTTATTTCTACCATTTTGCATAGTGTAGAAGTTGAAACTGGAGGTTTTAGTTTCATAGGTGCCCTCTTAAAATGTTTTGAAAAACTGGTTTCATATTTTTCACCATTAATTGAATTTTTCAGTTTTCTGATGTTAAAAATGGCTTTGTTACTTGGATGCATTTGAGACATTTGCATTTGATGCCACAGATCACTCTTATTCCAGGATGTTGTGCTGATTGTAGATGTAATGCAGTGGTTTTGCCGACACAAAGCTTCCTGCTCCTTTTTTCTTCAGTCCATACCTGTATTTTGTTGGAAAAGGAGTTAGTTTATGACAGAGCACAGTGATAAACAATGCTTTTTATGCCTAATCAGAATACACTATTAAACGCCACAGTGACTAATAAATGATGGTTACCAATAAATTAGATATCTTATAATTTATTATTTGTTTTGCTGTAGCAATAGCCTGAATATGCAGTACCAGGATTATCAAAAGTTAGTGTCTCAGAATGCCATAACATACTCTGCTGAGCTCTAGTATCTGGCAAACCCCAGAAAATCATATTGCTGTAAGATCTCTAGGTCAGATTCTAAGGTGGTTTTGGGCACAGTGACTGACTGCTTTGTTGTCAATAAGAGCTTCCTGATGGATGTTGCTCATTCAAGAGTTGAGCACTAAGTTGACTAAGGATCAATGTTGCTTACTTTCATATTCCCTGGGTGATGATAGATTTCCCATAGCTACAGTGTGGCATTTGTGCAAAGCTAGATACTCTAAAGCCAGCTGTTACTGTTCTGGGCAAGGCCTGAAGTTCAGCTGCATACTAGCCACACGTACAACACTCAGCCCGCTGTAAAACAGAAGTTTCTAGGAGAGTTAACAGGTGTGATTGACAGCTAAGAGGTAAACACTCCCCTAATATATCAACTCCCTCTATGGTGGTATTTGATTAGACTTAAGAGAATAGCTGTTTCGAGAAACCTCATTAGCTGACTAAAAAGTCTGCAGGTTTGCTGTTGAGCAGCACACTTCCAAGAGCATGTGGTCTGCTCTGCCTGCAGAGGCCAGCTGGGCTTTGGTACGTCCACAGTGGTTGTAGTAGTTCTTAATAAATCTCTTTAAAGCGGTTTCTAAGTGTATATTGGGCTTTCAAATCCATGTGAGTGTTCTTGTGTGTGGTACTCTTTCTGGCTGCTACTACTTATTCAGAGTAGGAAACAAGCTGAAGGAACATGGGTTTGGGGTTTAGCTTCTGGTTGGGTTAGTTTGACTTTGAAATGAAGGGAAGGATTTGCTTTCAGGTATGAGAGAAACACTTGGATTAGATGTATAATGTGTTGCATCACCCTCTTTCATTTATTTATTTGTTTTTTATTAATGTCACTGTGTGATGTGGCTCATTTGGGAGAAGTCACCTGGGAATGGCTTTAGCCCGTGGGGCTGGTAGGCCTGGAGGGCTGTGGCTCACCTTGGTGGTGGGAAATTGCACCTGCTGTCAGGAGGTAGGAGCCGTGAAGGACTGATTTGGAGAGAAGTAAAGGCTCCATCCCAGTTTTGAAAGCAGACCCTTCTTCTTCTTATTCTAGTGGGGTGCTGGCTTATGACTTGCTGTGCTCAGTTCATTCAAGAGCTCTTGCCCATGGTAATTTCTCTGCTTTTAGATGCATATTCAGAATAGAAGATAGGTGGAGGAGACATGAGGGTCACATTTAGCTTCAGAAGGTGCCAAGGAGCCTTAGACCTGAAAAAATACTTTTCTTGACAAGCAGAGGCTCCCCACACTGCAGCTTAATGGGGTTCTCTGTCATTCTGCAACAGCAGCAAAAATCCATTGATCACCTGGTCAGTGGTGTTCTGTCTCTGCATGAGTTAAGTCAGAAACAATATTTAATTTTCTCCTTTCCATTCAATGTCCAATTTTTCATGCACTTGTACCAATGTTTTAAGATCTCGTATCCCACACCAGGAAATTTGGGCTTAGGCAATAGGGTTTAGAGGAGGTGAGCAATTCTTATGAGACTCCTGTTCTTTAGAGCAAGCACAAGAGTGTGAGAGAGAGAGACAATCAAAATGAGACATTTCATGTTTTATGGCAGAGTATATTCACTGATACCTTGTACTGATATGCTTTTAGAGTCTTGTTTATTCTTTGCTGTGTTGTAACAAGGTCTCTGTCCCTGGTTATTTGTTCTAGGTGTTGACAAGGTAGCATTGCTAATGTGTGAGAATGACATTTGAAATTTTAGTCATCTACTTGGCAGCACTGAGATTTGATTGCTGCTGCAGTATGCTATGGATCCTACTAAAATTGGCAAGGCCTGAGTGCAGTATTTTATAGCATCTCTTGGTGCTGCTCCGTGAGAGGACAAGGAGCAATGGCCATAATCTAGACCACAAGAAGTTTCACCACAACATGAGGAATAACTTTACAGTGAGGGCTGGAACAGGTTGCCCAGGGATGTTGTGGAATCTCCATGTCTGGAGACATTCAAAACTCACCTGGACATGTGTGACCTGCTCTAGGTAACCCTGCCTTGGCAGGGGGGCTGGACTGGATGATCTCCAGAGGTCCCTTACTCCAGAGGTCTTAACTATGCTGTGATTCTGTGATCTGAAAAGCTTTTTCTTTTATGTAATAAAGAAATTGTTGTGACATGGACATGAGCACCTTGACAGAGGAGTGTTGTCTTTAATTGACTGGCGAGGACCCTCTTTGCTTGAAAAAGAAATTGTAACCATACCAGTACAGTCCAATCATTCTATGTAGATGATTGTTATTCACTTCTAGTTATTTGTTTTAGGAAAGGTTTTTACCTTCTGGACTGCTGTACAGTTGTGCAGATTAAGGCACAGTTGTTCATAAACAAATACAAATCTTTATATAGAAACCCTTTGGTTTTGTAGTTGAAGAATTGGCTTAAAGAAATGTTCTGCTTGTATAATAGAAAATCTCATTTATTCATTAACAAAAAATGTTATACCATCATCCTAGATAAATTAAAAAAGATAAAACAGCATCACAGGATAACTTGTGCTCACCATAGTGCTGAAAGCTGGGTCTGCTCTAAGGACACACCAGGAAGCCCAGACCCTCTCAGAGTGGTGAGTCTGTGCAGTCCTGCTGAGCAGCCTGAGCTGTAATTCTGAGTGGGGCTGCCATTGCAAATGTTTCGGCAACTCTTTTGTTTCCTCTTTTGTTACAGGACTGCTGTTTCTCTTTAGATAGTGTTATGCTGCTATGCTGCAACAGTTGCTGTGCATTTGTGAGTTCCTGTATGTTTTAATAAAGCTCTATTGACATCATCCTTACTTATGGCTGGGCAATGCAAGTCAGCAGTGAAGAAAGCTTAACATCAAGAGACATTGATCAGCCATTGTGGGTTGTGTTTCTAGCCCTTACTGTATCTATGGCAAAGAGATACTATCTTGTGTAATTCTACTGCAAGCTTGAACTCCACTCCTTAAAAAAGTTAAATTGAAAGATTGATCCACTGTGGAGTAGCTGAACAAGATGAACATTAATTGATGGTTTCAGACAAACATCAGTGCTAAATAATATAGCTACGTTTAATGTTTAATATGGTTTAATCTTACAGCTATGGATGAGTCAAAAAAAGGAACCTGAGTACTTCCTTGCCTGTTAAAAGCTCCTAGTTTTATTTAAATTTTAAATTTAAGAGAAGATACTTTATTTATGTGGGTTGTTTATCTAAAGAAAAAAAAATCTTTAAAGTCTCCTAGAAAAAAAAAATCACTTTAGAATGTCATTGAATTGAAAGGTAAATACCAAGAACAAAAAGTGGTGCTAGTACAGTTGCTCTGTGAGAATTAGAACTAGGAATTAGGAAATGAGGAATTTTGGAGTCAGTTGCAGAAAACATTAAATTAGAAAAACTAGGAAAATATAAAGCATCTGAATATCTTCAATTTAATTTCTAATGGATCTTATACAATAAAAAAATTAAGTTTTTGTTGAATGTACGTTAGATTACTATGACTTTTTAAACAATGTTACAATTTTTTTTTATTCTGTTTGTCTCCTTATAGTCTCACTTCCAGTCAGTGTCTTTGGTTCTTAAGTACCATATATACATATGTTTAAAATATAATAATTGTAACCATAAGTCTGAATTTCCAGCAGTTGCAATTCCCTGAGCTTTTAATAGTGATAATTTCTTATGTTAGTTAACACTGCTGAGATTTGATTTATAAATTTGGCTTTTCCATGTAGCATAATTTATTATTGAAATGTACCCAGTAACCCTAAGCCAGAAACTGTAAAGCATGCTGCTTTATGGTCTGTTTAATGACTAGAAGGTATTCTAAAAGTATTTGTCTCAGTGTGGCAGAAATCATGCCTAGTGCTGCAGTGTCCTAGTGCAGTATTAACCCCTGGCACCATGCACAGCAGAGTCAGAGATAGGATGGATCAGCCCAGGCACACAGCCACATTAAGAAAGTTCATTCTCTGCACATAAACGTGCTGTCTGCTAAGTGTGAAATGCCAGAGCAAAACTGCAGCCCACCATGGATTCCACTTACCTGATTTATAGCTGGCTAGTCCTTCAGATTATTTTCCTGTTTCAGACATTAGGTGCCTTCATTCCTACCCAACTGCCGGAATCTTGGAATGAAAAGATTGATTTATATTTTCTGTATTAAGCAAATACTTCTTTCCGTGAGAAAAAGCAGTGGAGGAAAGGAAAATTGAGAAAAAAAGTAAAAAATATTTATTCTAAGGTAGTTACAGAGAACTACTTTTCTACAACTTTGAACATGAATATACCCAGTATCAAGACTTTAGGATGAAATACATGTATTTTGGTTTTAATAGTGACAACTTTCTGCTAATCAGAAGTGTAGTGTCCAAGGTGTTGGAGCACAAACATCAGCTGCTGTTGCTTGCTGGTCCCCCAGAGTGTTTGCCACGCTGCCAGCCCCGCCAGTTCTCTGCTTGCAGAAGTCAGCTCCTGGGTGGTTTCTTTAGCTTTTCTAATTGACTCGTTGTTTGTGGGGGTGCTAGGTCCATGCTTGCAGAAATTTGTACTTCCTGGCTTCCAGGTGCCAGTTGGAGCTCTGCAGACCCAGGAAGCTGCTACAGGGTTTCAGAAATCTGGGACAAAAAGGTTTTTATTCTCTGGCTTCAGGAAGGAAACTGCTGAATCTGCCCCTCATTTTTAATGCTACCAGGCATACTGCAAACATTAGTGAGACTTATCCAAGCCTAGTTCTATTAACACATATGAGTCTTTAAGAATCAGACTCAAGTTCAGAAAGCTTCTTGTGTGATACTGTAACATATTTTTATGAACTGGTAGTTCTAAACCGTGTTACTACCAAACTGCTTTTAGCATGCAAAGCAAAGAGATTTTGGTGCCTCAGTATATTCTTTAAATGAGGGAATTTCTAAGCCTTTCTACCTGTGACCATTATAATCTGTTGCTTTTGGTTTTTTCTCACTGCTGCTGTGCTTTTTCCTCTGCTCCATTCTCTGCAACATTTCCTCTGTTCTTTCTCTCTGCAACTTTGTATGTCTCATATTTTGTGCTCTCCCATTTCCCTTTTCACATGCAAATGCAACATTAAAATATGGAAGGTTATGTGTTCTTTCCCTTCTCATTCTCTTTTTCCAGGCTTCTGATAATTTTTCATTCCTCTAATTCTGTCTTTGGGATTTTAATAATATTTTTCTGCTTGTACAGTTCTGTTTCTCTCATATTTTCTGTCATTTATGTCCTGTCAAATCTCATCCCATAATGTTGGCTGTCCTTGTTATCCTTGTTATCCCATCCCACACAACTGCACCATGCTCTTCTAGTTGTGTTCTGATGTGCTACTCCTATGTGAGCCGAGCTGTGTTGGTGCTGTGCTCCTTTAGCCCTTGTGGTTGTGCCTTCTGGGTGTGGGGATAGAGAGAGAAAAGCCTTCAGCAGTGCCTGGATCTAGTGAAGTTGGACAAATGTAGTTGTGTGTGGCACATGGGCAAGACAAAAGGACAGTCATCTGCCCCTTATCTTTAAAGAGATCTTGCAGGAACTTGGATGTAACAAACCTGAGTGGAGGATTCACTTTATAGTTTACTTACTGGAGTACAAAAGCCATGTTGCTTTTTGTTGTTGTTGTTTTTGTGGGATTTTTTGGTGTTTTTGTGGGGCTTTTTGTTTGCATATGTATGCTTGGTTTTGGTTTTGTTTGGAGAACTATAGCTGGGTGTTGGTTAGACAAAATAAGAATGTGAATTTAGGATTAATCTCCCTGATTATGCTTGCCACGTGTTAATGGGAAGACTAAACCTTTCAATTATGCCTGGATACCAGCTCTGGTTTTTTTTATCCCTCAAGTTTCTGAGACATTACAATCAAATTTTAAATGAGAGTGGAAGGGACCCTTAAAGATCATCTAGCTCCAACCCCCCTGCTATAGTCAGGGACAACTAGATCAGGTTGCTCAAAGTCCCATCCAACCTGGTCTTGAACACTTCACTGAATGGGGCATCCACAACTTCTCTGGGAAACCTGTTCCACTGTCTCACATCTCTAATAGTGAAGAATTTCTTGCTAATATCTAATCTAAACTGACCCTCTTTCTGTGGAAAGCCATTACTCCTTTTTCTGTCACTACAAGTCCATGCAAGAAGTCCCTCTCCAGCTTCGTACAGGCCCCCCTTTAGGTACTGGAAGGCTGCTGTAAGGTCTCCCTGGAGCCTTCTCCAGGCTGAAAAACCCCAACTCTCTCAGCCTGTCTGCATAGGGAGAGGTGCTTCAGCCCTCTGACATCTTGGTGTCCATGTCTGGACTTGCCCCAATGGGTCCATGTCCTTCTTGTGCTGGGGGCCCCAGAGCTGGATGCATGACTCCAGGTGGGGTCTCAGCAGAGCAGAGGGGCAGAATCCCCTCCCTCGCCCTGCTGGCCACGCTGCCTTGGATGCAGCCCAGGTTGCTGTTGCTTTCTGGGCTGCAACTGCACATTGCCATGTTGAGCTTCTTGTCAACCAGTGTTCCCAAAGTCTTTCTCCTCGGGGGTGCTCTCAATCCATTCTCTGCCCATCCAAAAAATAGAAATGTCTGGGAAAAATTTATATTCTTTTTTTCTAGTAGAGAAACACTTTGCAGATGTCTTCTACACTGTCTTTTATAGTGTCTCAGAACCCAAAATGCTTCTAGGCTGCTGCATATTCTCAGATAAGTGGAGACTGAATGTCAAACTGTCAGAAGTCATATCAATTAAAAAAAGTGTCAATCTATGAGGATTAGAGTTAATTTTGCACTTTTTTATGGAACCAGGAGTAAGTACTTATGAGTGTATGCATAAATCCTACCTAAGAATACTTATAAAGATAAATATTCTTAGATAGGATTTATGTATACACTCTTGATAAAGGGTTGCAGGTAATGAAGGATTATGGCTGGAATATGAATGTTCAGCACAATGAATATGGGCTAAAAGCACACCAGTTTTGGGAAGATTTTGCCTTGATTTGCCTTGCAAGACTGAGGAGTGTGATGAATGCATAGAAAGGGATGCACTGGGGATTTGCTCCGCCCTCTTTGGTCTCTTCTCTGGAACAGAATTTCAGACTCAAATGGTCTGAAGCAAAGCAGACAGAAAAATGCTATTAATTGCAGTCATAATAAAAGTGATTTACAACAAATAATAGTTGTTTACAAGGGAAGACGCTTAAAGGGATTAAGTTTATTTAGCCTTTGTTGACAGCTACAGGTTGCCATCCGTGGGATAGAGGCAGACTGCGGAGGGGAGTGTGGTGCTTTCACCCTTGGGCTGGGGTGTGTCCCAGGAAGGCACAGACTCTCAGGCAGCTGTGGGTAGCTCTTTGGAAGGCTCTCCTTCAATTCCCCTTGCTGCAGACAGCTCATGGTCAGCATGCTCTGCTGTCCCCAGGCACTTTCATGCGTTCCCAAGGGAGGCCTGCCCTAGCTGCTCTTCTGTCTGTGATGCTCTTTGGTGCATGCCATAAAATATGTAGTAAACAAAACTTTAAAATTTAAATTGCTTTTGAGATCTTAAGTAGTTTTATTATTTTGCAGAGTAAGAGAGAAAATCGGAATTATTTACAAATGATATCAGGGAATCCAGAGAAAGAATGAGATTGTGAGGCATATAGGCTAAGGGCCTAATTTTTTCCTCCCTCCTCTCGTATGCAGTAAGTGCACCTTGAAATGCCATTACCTGCTGTAGCTGAAAACAAGATAATTTGTAATGTGGAACAGCTAATTTTTCATTGTGGTTCCACTGGGGCATAATGCAAAACAATCCAGTGTAGCTACATTGGTAATGCAATAACCTGCATTCAGAGCAGGGATGCTGTATCCTGTCACCTTTGGCCAATAATGAAGCTCTTTGCAAAATTGCTGTAGGCTTTTAAATATATTTGACATATTCTACTTTTCTCAAAGCATAGAAACCTGTGCAGGAGGACAAAATTGAGTTTGGGTCATTATTAAAGAATAAATAAAAAATGCAAATTGTATTTAGTTGAGGTCTTCCCCAAATCTAAGAGCCTTACTTATGTTAGGGAGCTAATTTGGTGAACTTTCTATTTAGATAGAAAAAGAAGCATTCTCAGAACCTGCTTAGGCAATTTTCTGAGGGTTTTTTGGTTTTTTTTTTGGTTAGTTGGATGTTTTCCTGAACTGCTCTTTGTTTTATTTATTGCATTCTGTGTCTCTTCGAGATCATCTAAGAGGCAACATGCCCTGTGCTCAGCCAGAGCACTGGATAAATGTGCTGATGTTCCCTCAGAAGGACGATTTTCTTATTCCCCTTGTTTTACCCAGCCCCTAATTTTCCTGTAACTTGCTAAAATGTGATGTCTTCCAGACCACTGCTCTATTGTCAAATAAAACTAAAATAGACCAGAAAATTTGGGAATAACTTGGAGATGATCTGATAGGATTGTGCAAGCCTGCTTTTGCGTATCCTGTGATTAAAAATCCATCCCAGCCCTCGAAAAAGAGCACCTTAATTTTGCTACAGAGGCAGTATCCAAATGTCCCTGTGTGTTTGAGCTGCATGTTTGGATTCAGCAATCGAAGCATTACTGTACATATATCATTAATACACTGCTATTCCACAGTGGATTTTTCTTCTTAGCAGAGCAAATTTTCCTGTATTATACTGGCTTCTTGGAGAAACCCTGAAAGGTGACTGAAATTTTAAATCTTGAATTGCATTGTAATTCCTTCCTTATGAGACAGTCAGAAAACCCATACTGCAAAGCCAGATTCCATCTCCTTGCTGTAGATAACAGAAAAAAAAATTTTTTTACTGCGTAATTGCAATCCTCTTATAAGGCTGCCTGAATTAGGAATTCTGATAATTGTAAATAGTATGCTTTCTCAACCCCTATATTTAAAAATTATTTGCTTACTTGAGGCTTGTCTACCTGAGTCGAAACCAACTCATCTGTTGTCAAAGAGAAAAGGATTACAGACTCGGAAATCTCTTTTTAATATAAATTCTGATATTCTGATTACTATTTTCCTGGCTTTAATCAAGGTTAAATTATTCTGACATTATTTGAGATGAGAAAGAACCTGAAAGCTCTTAAAAAATAATAGTAATAAAGGTAAATTCTCACTATAAGTTGCACTCAACAATTAAAGTCATGTAAGTTAGTGTGCCTCCAGTGAGAATCTGTCTCATTAATATTAATCTCCAGACTCTAATGAGAACACTAGGCTACTGTGTAATGCTAAAAGGGCACAGGTGTGACAGTTTTAGAGAAGGTGGAAGCCCTAAATCCCACAGGCTATTAAACATAAATCGTGCTACCTAATTATTAGGCAATTTCTTTCCAGGTTATTGAAAGGGATAAGTTTTTTAGTGTTTATCTGTGAAAACTAAATGCCCACAGAAGACAATTTATTGTACCTGGAACAGCATATCCTTGAATTTCCATGTGACAGAAAAATATGATGGAGAGGAATCTCTGACCTGACTGCTTTATCAATATGCTAATTTATACTCTGTGCAGAAGAATTCCATGGAAAGTCATCTTTTCTTCTTTTTTCTCCATGGATTCATGATCTCCTGGGCTGCTATGTATGTCACAGTGATGCTGGGTTGGCAGCATTGAAACTGCACTGTTGAAACTCAGGCCATTAAAATGAAATGTATCAATTACAAGTGCTTTGGTAGAGGGCACCCATGCGAAGGAAATTACTGGAGAAAGCAGATTCTTATATTTGGGAAAAAACATAGCTGTATGTTTGCAGTTTACAAACAATAAATTGTTTTTAGATAATATTTTCTTTTCCAAGCAGCTTTTTGGGGGTTTTCTGTCTTTCCAGCACTGTGTATCAAGGTGTTAAGAAAATTAAAGGTTTGAAGCTTTGCTGTGTTCTCCACAGCTTAAGCATCTGCCAGCTGGTCTGTGATGGATGCTGAGTAAATAGCGTGGTTCAGTCTCAGGGAGGAAATCTCAGTTCACACCTTCCCTGCTGTGCTCAGGTTTGAGGGGATGAAAAAACCAAAAACAAGCTAGAGTTTCTTTCTTGGGCAATGTCAACGACAGCAGCCTTGGTGCGCACAGGGAGTGTATTTAATCTGTTTGTGCTCCTAGACTTCGCCGTGATGGATTCCGTATAAATAAATAAAGACTCAGGAGATTTCGTGAGGTGCCATTGGAAGGTGATCACAATTTGTCTTTACGAGAAACCTTGTGGTAGAAACATCCATAAACTGTGTACAAATATGTTGTCCACTCCTCTCTGAAACTGGCTAAAAGCTAGAGGAAAGAAAACAAACTTTTAAGGTGTAAATATCCTTTCATTATTCTGCCTGCTAGTGTAGCTGTTGTGTTAATTGGTAATTCTTAATGAGTCCTCTAGTGGTGGAACATAATAGAGGAGGGGCTGTGCTGTGTATGTTAAACCCACAAGTAAAATATGATTTTGTTTTCTTGAACAGAGAATTATTTACATGGTGAACTGTACAGATGGCTTGTAAAGGAAGCCTTCCTCTTCCTTCTTGAAAAACCACTTGATAAATCACAGGCTTCTCTTTCTATTTTCTTCTCTTTTAATGTCTAGAAAATCCAAAGGTTATGCAAATATGTAGTACTCCAATCACACTAAACACCTGGAAAAACATAAGTACTCTTAACAGATTACCTTCATATGGACTTTTTTTCATTTCTGATATTTGTTGAAAAACTCCCAAAGTCCTAGGCAATGTTTTTTAATTGGAAATGAGATGTTTTCTGTGTTAAATGCACTAAATGAATGTTGCATCTTTTGTAATTGACAGAACCAACCTTTTTGAGTGGTTCACTAAATGCAATATAATAATCTATTGCTTATTACTTTTTTTTCTGTAATAGGCAATGATAACGCACAAAAAAAGTCAATTCATAGATCTGTTGCTGCTTAAGAGTGGGCTTGAGTTTGATTTGCAAATGGTGCATTGATTGGACTTTCAGGTGGGACAAAGAGAGAAATCGTGGCTCCTGATTGTTAATGATCACAAATAACGCTGTGGACTGCCTGGGTGTGTGGAGGTGTTGCTGTTGAGGACATATTGCACAACTGGTACCTGTGTTACTGTCATGTTGGCCTTGGCTGGACAGTGGGTGCCCACCCCAGTTGGTCTGTCACTCCCATCCTCAGCCATCAGGGAAGAGAAAATATAACAAAAGGCTTATGGGTTGAGGTAAGGGCAGGGGGAGATCACTCACTGATTACTGTAACTGGCAAAAGAGACACCACTTGGGGAAGTTATTTTATTACCAAGTAAATCAGAGAAGGGTAATTAAAAATAAAACCAATTCTTAAAAATGTGTTACCCCCACCCCTCCCTTCTTCCCGGGCTCAGCTTCACTCCTGATGTTCTGTACCTACCCCCTGCCCCGCAGCAGCACAGGGGACAGGGAATGAGGATTGCAATCAACTTATCACAAGTTATCTCTGCTGCTCCTTCGTCCTTCCACTCTGCTCCAGCATGGGATCTGTCCCATGGGAGACAGTCCTCCACAAACTTCTCCCATGTGAGTCTTTCCCATGGGGTGCAGTTCTTCATAAAAGTGCTCCAGTGTTGGTCCCCACCGTGGGGTCACAGCCTCCTACTGGCATGGGGTCCTTTATGGGATGTAGGTGGATATGTGCTCCAGCACAGACCTCCAGGGGCTGCAGGGGACAGCCAGCCTCACCATTGTGTGCACCATGAGATGCAGGGGAATCTCTGCTCCAGTGCCTGGAGTTCCCTCTCTTCTTTCACTGACCTTAGTGTCTGCAGGGCTGTTTCTCTCATTCTGAAACCTTTGTCTGGCTGCAATTGTGCAGATTTTTTTACCCTTCTTAAATCTGTTATCCCAGAGGCACTACCACCATTGCTGATGTGCTCAGCCTTGGCCAATGGCAGATTGGTTTTGGAGCTGTCTGGCATTGGCAGTGTTCTACATAGGGGAAGCTTCTGGCAGCTTCTCACAGAAGCTGCCCTTGTCCTGGTCACACAAACCCAATACAGTTAAAAAATCCTGCTGTGATTCTCTGTGAGAATGCAGCATGTTTGAATGCTTGTCCTGAAAAATTCAGAGTGGCTCTGCTCCTCTGACATGCCTTGCTCCAGGATAGCAAAACTTGTAGACATGCATTTGAAACATGGCAGTTGTGGCACTGTTGTGTTTCTACCCTGCAGTCTTCAGGTGTTTCAAGAGAAAAGTGATGCTTTCTTAGCCTGTTTGCTGGAGTTCAGTGGTACCAAGACACTGCCTTACTTCCATGCAGAGTTCTAGGGTACGGTCTTACAATTGTTTTTCTGAAATGTGGAGAGCAACTGAAGTTAAAATACAGTGCATTGCTAGTTCTTTGGGATTGCTTTCTTATGTTTCCTGGATATCTGTATTCTCAAAGAGACTTTTTATTGACATATCAGCTGTGGCTACCTCCTCTGTCCTTATTTTGTTGTAATTTGGCTGATTTTATCCAAATCTGTTAGGAAAACAAAGGTTTTACATCTCTCCCTGTTGCTCTCTTCTTATTCAGGAGTGTTTTAAACCCATCACTGACTTCGGCAGGAAGACGAAGGTCTCATAGTTATCTTATTTGCATGAGCTCCCTCAGCAGTGATAGGTTGGTTGGGGAGGGCCCAGTGCGGGAAAAGGGTGGGGTGTGGACTGCCTCTAGCATCAGAGGTGCCAGTGAAACCAGGTGAGTGAAGGCCCTAGAAGGCAGGCTTTGTACTGTCAGCTGGCCAGAGAGTGCCTTGGGCTTGCCAGCCTCTGGCAGGTGTGACAAACCTCACAGATGGGTCATGGCCTCCTTGTTCAGCCCAGACAATCTGTAGAGGAGCAATCGCTTCACTCACATGAATCTTCCTCATGAAATAAAGATCTGCTGGAGTAAACCCAGTGATTGAGCTGCATCAGATCTTTATTTTATGATGTGGTGAACCTTTATTGATGTAATAATTTTTATGTCATGATGTGAAGCCACCTTTGGTTTTAACTGGTGGTCTTCTCCTTTGCTATCCTGTAAAGAGATTAAATTGTATCAGGTATAACATGATAGATCATACAGTGTCCATTCACTGCCTCACCCATCCTTGCTTGTCCCTTGTTCAAACTACACATTGCATTCCCAACCTTTCATTGCCACTGAAGTTCAAAAAAGTTTTGGTGTCTAAAGGTATGTGCTCTAAAACAGAAAGCAGCACCAAATCTGATTATTACTTACTGAAATTTTTTTTTTTCTTCAGTAAATATTTAAACTTAATGACTTTGTAAACATCTTGCTGTTTGCATTTGAGAGATACAAAGAAGAAAGAATCCTCAAGAGAACAATATCAGATTATTTGTTAAGGAAAAAAAGCTTTTAATACCTGTTAATTGCATGATTTAGAGTCTTCTGTTATTAGCATAATTGTTTAAAGACAAGTCTTTCCGTTTAAGTAGTGAAAAAAAATACATTTTTTAAAAAATCCATTCCTTGAAAAGCAAACAAAAAACCACCTCACTTTTCCTGAGGACAAGGTGGTGCCACATCAAAAGAAGGTGGATAATGAGACAACACAGGACATAATGTTCAAATTTGAAAATAAGAATCCAAAAAATGTTGTGCTGACCGAGCTGATGATGTTGAGCCTGGAGATGGGGAGACTCAGGGGCAATTTTATCACTGTGTATAAATGCCTAATTAGTGAAAATGAGGATGGTGGACCAGTGCCCACTGATGGTACAGGAGGCAATGGGCAGAAATAAAAACCCCATGAAGTTCCATCTGGACAAAAGAAAAATCTTTTTCTCTCTTAGGGTGATCAGGTACTGGAAAAGATTTTGTGAAGTCTCCATCTGTGGAGATACTCAAAACCTGATGGGGCATGGTCCTGGCCTGTCTGCTGTAGGCAAATCTGTCTGAGTAGGGGCAGAGGCTCTGTCTAGCAGTATTCCATGTTTTTGTGAATTACATTGAAATTCACTGTGTGTAAAAGATGTAAAATGTCCATATTGTGTAGGATGGGTAATTGTTTAGGAGGTAAGCAGTTGGTTTTCAGCACTTTTTCAGGCTTTCTGCAATGCAGCGACTTGAATGAAGTTAGGCTCTGAGAGAGGTTACTTGCTACAAACTTCTGCACGTGGCACGTCACTGAATTCATACCAGAGTCCTCCCAGTGGAGGAGCATATTGTGATATAGAACATATTGCAGGCTCTGCACAATTTTGTCTAGGCTGGTTGGGTTCTTAAGAATGAGAAGTGCTGGTCTTTCTGTGGTTGTGCAGGGTGATCTGAGCTTGGTCTTCTAGATAACATTGTGCAGCTGAAAACAGAGATTTCCACGCAGCAAACGGTCAGAGAGCAAATCTTTGGGGGTTTTTTTGATCCATACTTACAGAGTCCCCGAATAATTATTTGGAACGTTCAAGCTGAGGCCTGAATCAGCTCAGATCTTCCTTTAAATACAGATCTTATGCTTAATTCTTAGAGAGCTATATAAGTAGGGATTTCAGAGAAATAAGTAGTTTTGTGCACATAAGCTTGTTTGCCTCTTTTCTAAGAGAATTGGTGGTATTTTAATACTGTACTGGTTTGGACTCGGCCAGGATTAAATCACATATAATACATGCTCTATTTGCCCAAATGAGTTTATTCCTGGGGCTTTTTTTGGCTGTTTGTTTTGTTTTGTTTTTTTCTTTTTTCGTCTGATGATTAGCTAACTACTAACAAAACAATATTCTGTAGTAGAAGTTTGTATCAACCTCAATTTTTGTCCAGTTTTGGCTTTTAGTCATCTTATTGTTAATTTCTGCAGTTGTTTTAATGAAAACACAGCACATCCTGTCCAGACTTAAAAAACATCCTCTCAGTGAAAGATTTGGTGCAGAATGCTCTTTCTAAAGATTTATATCACTGTTTATACTTCTAAACAAATATTTACCTTACAACAAGATTCATTTTGAGAGCTTCTAAACACATATTGTTTTTCAGGCTATATGCAGAATCCAGTAATGGAAAGAAATATAATTTCTAGTGCTAAAATGTGTACCATCATATACAAACCAATAACCAGCACAGTATGATCTGAAGAAATGACTTCCCCCTATACAGTGCATGTTCTTTAAAGAGAGCAACCACTGCTTTCTTGCTCATTGTAATTCACACTGCGTCCAGCACTACTGGAAAACTAATGAAAATGCTGGGAGTATAAGGCTTTATTTTACTGTTGAGAATTCTCAGTGGTTACAATATTATGTTGTGCCTAATTCTCCTGGTACCACATTTTTTTTAACAGTGATTTCTATTTTCAACCCAGTGATCCATTTCATGCATTAACCCCCTAAGTACTGGATGTACTGTGTAGTACAAAGGAGCTTTCAGAGGAAAATGCTTTTACTAGGTTAATTGTAAATAGGAAAAATCTGCTCAATCAGTTACAAATCTTTTAAGCATAGGCTCAGTGGCATGGAAATTGTGGAAGCAGCGCTTTTCAAGTCCACCTCCAAGAAGATCAAAGTGCAGGAATAAAAGGAGGAGGTGCTGGTTTAATTTTTTCATCTGAAACTGCATGATATGAAGTGATGTAACTGTTGCCATAGTAAAGTTATATTGAATTGACTACAAGCCAGTCAACACCACTGTGTAATATCCCCCCACCCCCACAAGCAAAGCAGAAGGATAAACACTTCTTGATTGATTTTGTTTTTCCACTTATAATAAGGAATTATAGGAACTGATTTTAGAACTCTCTTTTAAAAAGTATAATTGCCAGCAGTGAAAAGTCAGCTAATATTTTTTTGATTTGGGGTATACTGTGTTTCAGATATAATTCATGTTTTTTCTCAAAACTGTCATTCTTGAAGCACCTTCAGTTGCCAACTGTGGGATAAAGGAGTCATCTGCTCAGTTAACTGGGGAAGTATTAAAATGTGGAAAATGATACCACTAGAATATTTTAAATGGTATCTTTACACATCTGTTTAAGTTTTGGCAGAATTTACT
This sequence comes from Oreocharis arfaki, assembly GCA_013398015.1. Lineage (NCBI taxonomy): Eukaryota > Metazoa > Chordata > Aves > Passeriformes > Paramythiidae > Oreocharis > Oreocharis arfaki. The sequence continues at coordinate 719,454 of VZRR01014003.1, read as the reverse complement.
TTCATCCTTGCCTTGTTACTCAAGCGTAATTTATCATGCATCTGAAGCATTCCCTTATTTCCCTCTCTACTTCACCCAACATATGTGTACATGCAGGGATTGAGAGACCAGGAAATATCACATCATGGTCTCTGTTCCTCAGTGTCTAATTTTAGGAGACATTTAGGAGCGTCTGGCAATAAAACATGGTGGTTATGAAATAAAAAATAACTTCTGCTTATGTTAGTGTTCATATTTGCATGGTTCAGGAGTTCTGTTAATATTATACATTGGGGTCAGTATCTGAAGTGTTGCTACATTGTTAAAGCCATTAAAACATCAAACAAATCTGAATTCCTGTGACCAGAGCAGCCAGACGTAGAGTACAGAGGCTCATCGATATTAAGATCTATTTCTAACAGTGCCCTCCTGCTGTGTAAGAGGTGAGGGATGACAGCCTTATTCAGAGGCCTTTTACTTCTTAGGTTCTTAACTTCTTCTTGTTGCAGCACTTGGAAACTTTGAGTAACACCTTAGGGGCCAGAGGCTGCAGTGTGAGCTTAAACTTCCACCTCCACTTGAGAGAGTCTTGAGTGCCCCACCTGACCTCCAGGTGCTGGTTTCTGTCAGGTCCTGCGTCTGTGTCATGTCTGCTGGTCTCCAGGGTTGTTTAAGATGCACTGTGCATCTCGCATGGCTCTCAATTTTGTTAAGTAATCTTGCTTCAGGCAACTGATACCCTCACTAACACGATTTGCTCTTTCAACTTTTCCAGAGAGGCAGGTGTGCTTCAAGGGACTTTCTTTTATTTGAAAGGGCTTCGTGTGCTTATTTTGTGCTGCTGCTTTAGGGGGCGGAAGGCAAATTGGATAAGAGTTTCTTGCCCACTGAAGTCAGAGATGCTGATGTTGCTCATAAACTTGTGAAAGATCTATCTTCCTCATGGCTATATTGCACAGACAGGCTTCTCCATCAGTACTGAAGGTTGGCCGTGTCAGGAGGGTTGACCATGGCCATTATTTTGGAGAAGAGGTGATGCCTTCTATGTCTACAACCTGTGTCCTTGTTTGTCCTGAATATCCAGGTTGCAAACAGATGACTGATTAACTTTTCTAAAAGGAACATCCCAGCAAACTCCTTCCTAACTTATTAGGTGTCTGAAAAATCTCAGGTATTCTCCAGTTTTGAGGTGAAGTTACGCAGCTGTTAAAACTTGCCTGATTTTGTGATAGAACTAAGTATCTTAAATCAGCAACAACAAGCTGAAATCCCTGCCTGCAACTGGTCCCAAGGCCTTGAATTTGATTGGATGCTTTAAAGGGAGAGGGCTTTAAAAACAGCTTTCTTGGGTTAGAAGCTTGGAATCCACCTAAAAGATGAGAAACAAGAAATAAAAATATTATTTGAAGTGAGCCTGGGAGAAGGGAACAGCTGTAGATATTATGGTATTGTGGCCCATCCTCTCATTCAGAGAGTGCAGTGTGACACAGCACTGCTCAGCACGTTACACAGTGATAGCAAAGCCCTAGAAAGTGGATTGCTGCTCCTTGATGTGTACAGGAAAGTGCAGATTTGAAAATTTAACGGATAAGCAGTGGTCTTCACTATCCTTGGCAAACTGGGAAACAAAATTTCAGGGATATAGAGAGGAATGAGTAGGCCAAGAGAGCATGTTGGTGGTCAAAGAGCATGTGTCTGAGTGGAGAGAACAGGAGAAACCAAGGTGAGCCTAAAGAGACAGGTGGCCTGGCCACAGTGATGGGGCTGGGATCCTCTGCAGCATCATATGGAAATGGATAGGAGTAAGGAACAACTGCATTTGTCAAAGGTAAGACTTATTCTTGCAGCCTTTTATATCTAAAAAAGTTTTTTTTATGAAGTTGCACACACACAGATAAGGTTTCTGCTGTGAAAGAATATGAATACACTTGAAAAAATGGTTAACCTGAGTGTGTGCCATTTCAGTTTATTTGAAGCAAAATAACTTTTCCTTATATTTTTCTCTACCTCTTTATTACAGACATCAAAGCTGTGGTTACTCAGGTGTCACTTGTCTCCACTATACGATGTTTTCTTGCATTCTCTGAAAGCATGTTGGAATGCTGCAGCGTTCAGTTGCTTTTGACAAGGAATGTGCATTCTCTGTATGTCCTCCCCCCTCATATAAAAATAAGGCTTTGGTAGTCAGCAGTGTCCCCAGGGAGGCCTTGTTCTGCAAAATACAGAATAGACTGAGGTGATTGGTAAGGGGGGTATGGTACTGTCTTCATCCTGTTATCTGCTACCCTGTTATCTACCGAAGGGCTTTCTTATTAAAGCATTGGCCTGATATGTTTATGCTAGTGAGTTAGGTATTAGAAAAACAGTTGTTGAAGAAGCATCTGTCAGCTAAGTTGCACTGACTTATCACTATTGATTAGCAAGTGCTTATCATTATGTCTATTGACTTCTTTTGTGAACTGGCATTTTTAAGAGATTATTTTATGGCATCCTCTGGCTATTACCAGTATGACAAAGCCTTCTGTATTTCAAATGAGCTCATTCATTATTTTTCATTGTCTTTTCTATTACAGCCATTATCTTAGATCATGTAGATATAGTAGAAACAATATTTATAGGAGACAGTTCAACCTCTGTGAAAAGGAAACCTTTCCAGATTCTACCCTATGAAAAGGAAAGATTGCTGGTCTTTTAAGGAGATAAAAAGGGAAAAAAAATAACATGCCAAAACCAAACCATATGTGTTACAGAAACAGCATTGTATCTAGTACTTCTTTTAAGTCAAAATTTTCACCCTTCATTTACATAATAAAAATGTAATCATAGTAGCACCATCAACATCAATGCTATGTTGGGCTGACTCTGGATCAGAACGGCATACGAAACTTTAGCCTTCATGCAAGTGAAGGTGGTGATGTGACATATGTGTATTATTGATGGGCTGTTTGTCTTCATGGTTAAGATTATATTTTAAAGATTGGGGAGAGCCTCTCTGTAAGGAGCCTACTCCCCCACCCCTGCCAAGAATTTTCTCGGCTCTTTTTCCTAGTATTTTGCTAACTTTTACCAAGAGGGAATACATGGCGTTGCTATTTTCACTATTAAACTTCAATGGATCCAATCCTCATATTCTAGCCTTGTGTTTGGAGGAAAAAAACCCAAACATTAGAAAAAGTTAGACGTCTTTTTCCTGTGGTTATTGATGAGAGCTATATTTTGGGTGATAAAAACCAGAGGAGATGCAAAGGGTTACTTCATCAGAAGAAAACAGCCAGAGCAAGTCTCTTGAGGATTGCCCCTGTCTGTAGCTGTTGCAGAGAAAGCAGACCTTCATAAACCCTGTGCACAGGTCAGAGCTTTCTCCAAGCCTGAGAATTACTAATGGGAATCTATTTTGCTCTCTAGAGATAGCCAAAGGTGGAGTGGGCTGCCTCACTATTAAATGAACATGGCTTTAAATGTAGACAGGCATTTAAAGCCTTCTGCCATATAAATTAGAATTTCAGCTTCCCAGGATCACATTTTCATGGAGTATTTTTCATATAAAAAAATGCAAGTAGCCTAAACCCTCCCCATTTAGACAGTGTTTAGAAAGAAGTGTTATGGTCCTAGAAAGGAAAATAAATGCTGTTATTTTCACATATGCACTTTAGCTTTCCAATGTCTTTATGCATTCACTCTTTCATTCATTATTGCAGGTGAGTGTGACTTTTTTTTTGAGCTAACTGGCCTGGTGAAGGAGTATGCATTGCTGGGAGCTTCAGACAATAGTGGTAAATGTTAAGATATCTGTGTCTCTGATCTGTCTGCACTTACATGAAACTTAGCTCATGGCAATGTAGTCCCTGATCATTGAATGAAGGACTTTGAAATTAGAAATTAGAAAAGAACTTTTGTCAGGAAAGATGGAAAATGAAATGGATTTTGTCTCCTTTATAAAATGTTGTAGTGTCATTAATTCAAAACTTTTATGTGATGGATGACCCCTCATAATGTTACATGGGAAAAACTTTCCAAAGCTTACTGTAAAGTATCATAAACTCTCCATATGGAGAAACGATACAATGAAAGCTTTCTCAGACCAAAGAGTTTAGAATTATATTGGTCTGTGTCTAAGACCACTGACAATCAGTAGACATAAAGAACCCAGTTCTAAAATTTTCTCTTTGATTTTACAGATGCTGGGATTTGGCAGAAATTTTTTTTCCAGTCAAATCTCAGCATGTAGGCTAAAAGCTTCTTGCCACCAAAGCAGGTGAAATAGGGGCAGCAAAATGTTGGTAAGTGACCAGTTCTTTGCCTTGTCTTTCAGGTTTCATTGTCTTGTGACTATTTTAGATGTTTCAGGCTGCATGGCAATAATAACAGTACTGAAATATAGCTGAATGAAATGAGTTTTTTTCTTCTTATTTCATTTATTTCCTGTAAATTTTTATTTTCTTCTTTCCATCTGTATTTTCTTTTATTAATATTCATTTTCCTTTAGTGCTAGTAGTGTAACAACTCCTGGAAGATGCTTTTAAGATTGTGGAGTCTCAGAAGATTTCTGAGGTTTGAAGACCACCGAAATGTCCAGCAGACCAGACATGCTTACAAAAATTTCCTATAAAATATTATCATAGCTTATTCTTCCCTCTCCAGTGGGCTGTCCAAGAGGGCTCTCATGGCTGTGTGCCATTAGCCACTGAAACTATGTGGTAAAATGGTTTTGCTGTTGTGTTGGAGAATCCCAAGAAGCCAAGACTGAAATTACTTCCACGGTTGCCTTGTATGTCTGTACGTAGAAGCAGATGATAATTCTCTAATGTAGGTCCTTGAGAGGGGTGTAGTTTTGAGTGGGAGAGAACAGTTGCTGTGGGACTGGTGTTTTGGGTTTTCTGTAGGGGTAAACAGACCTATGTGAGATGGGAAAAGCTCCCGATGGAGACACAGGGAGTTCAGCTCCGGTGAATAAGAGAAGCTGAAGCAGCATAACAAGAGGAGAGGGAGAAAGCACTTTCAACTGAGTTCATGTTTACAAAACTGAAGTATTTCTAAAACCTGCTGTAAAATGGAGATAAAATAATATGTAAGATTTAACTGAAGAAAATCTTATTTTTCTCTTCTGCACCAAATTAATTTTGACTCTTACTCAATTTTTGGCATGACAGTATTAGTAGTTAATGACATCCTTGATGCTTTTGTACAGCCTCGATACTCAATTGTAATACTAAATCAAGTGATTGTGGTATCTTGCCATTCTGGGCTATCAGTGGAAATCTACTGTCAGTGATGGTATGAATGAAGATGGGGAACACTCATGAGTGAATGAAGTAAAATATGTTTTACAACAGATGTTGCTGTGAAATAAAATATTTTGATTTAAGAAAAAAACAATCCAGGTATTATTTTAAATTAGTTAATAATACTTAGCAAAAATACAGGGCCTTCAAAGACAGACTGTCATTGAAAATTGTTTAATGATAATTTTTTGGTCACCTGTAGTAGCAGTTTTCTTTTAAAGGAAAGCTGTAATGGCAATTTATATATGTATTTAAATATAGTGAGTCTCTCTGATGGAAATGTGAAAGTCAACAAGATAGGAGAGGTTGACATAAGAAAAACCATGCTAATGAATAATAATATGCCATTAATGATAACTTGTCCCTTACAGTGCAGGAAAATAAAGGTGAGGTCACGAAAGAGAAAAGAATGAACAAAAATGAATCTGTATATACTGGGGTCTCTTCTCTCCCTCCTCCTCAGGCATCCTACATCTGAAATCCTTTCTCTTGTTAGGAAACTAATTATACAGAGGTTGCCAACCCAGTTCTCTTTCAAGTATTAAAACAGTGGAGCATCTTTCTCAGTCCAGGTAGTAATTAGCAGTCACCTAGTTGCAAGGCCAGCGCAATCATGTAGATATTCTGCTCAGAGAGTGTTGATTTGAACGAGAGCAGTAGAACAGTTCACATTAATTCCTGATGAAATTTTTTTACTTCATCTTGTGCCTGATTTCCCCTGTAGTACATTGTCTTTTCTCATGCCCCCTGTCTCTATGCTAACTACTGCTTATTTTGCTATCTGCTGGGTAAAGTCACTCACTGAGCTCATGGTTATGTGAGATGTGCAGTCTTCCCTCCCTTTGGCTGTTGGATTACCACCATTAATACCTCCACTCGGGTCTGGGGGCTGTTTTGGGTGAAGTAGCTGTGAGCTAGAGGAGCAGTCAGTCCTTCCTCTGTAAAGAGTAGAATGTGCATTTGGTAGTCCATGTGATGGTAAATAGGTAAGATGCTTTAGTAAATCAGTTCTGGCCAAATCACCACAGTCTAGAAGGCTGCTTCTTGTTTTTAATGCTTTTGGAAAGCCAGAGGTTAATAACTTCACTCCTTTTGAAAACAGAAAATCTCTGCAGCAGCTGCTGACTGTATCTTTAATTATTGCATGCTCTGGAATCAGAACTGTGTGTGGTTTATGAAGTCAGCTCTGTTTCAATGGCATAATTAATTTATTGAAATGAAATTTTAAAACTTAGCACTGGAGTGTATTGTTGGCCTTGCTAATCATAAATGACTGACATGTTCTGGTGTGTTCCCTTCGCTTTCCCAATCCTTATTTACTCATGGACTGTAACTGGTTAGTAGGATACTCATGTCAAGAAGGATCTTAATCGCTCTCAAGGCGTGGTTGTGTGTTCATGTATGAACACACAATTTCATGTGCCTGAAGCCAATGTCAGGATTTCCTCAAAATTCTGTAGCAGACATTCTATAAACATGACCATTCTCTCAATTTGTAGAAAAAAAATGGAGAAATGGAATCATATGTGGAAAAAAGCCCCATGAAACAAAATTTTTATAAAACCAGGGAAACACTCAAATAGCAGGGTTTGTTCTTACACTTTGCCTGAACTCTCTTTCCCTCTTATTCTAATGGTATATACTGTATGGAGATGGCACTTGCTGGTATTGTCTACTAGAGTACTGAACAAAGTTCTGATAAAATGAGCACTCTCCTAGAAGTTTGTGGTTCTGCACTCAGCCTTTTCTGAGTCTGCTTATGAAACATCACATGTTCCATTTTTCACTGTCGAGAGAAGTCTATACTATGCTTAAGAAAGTCGATGTCATTGAAGAAGTGCTTGCAACAGTTTCTGTATTTAATTATTAACTTCTTTAATTATTTATAGGTTTGGAACCAAATATTCATGTCTCTCTGTAAACGATTCTTCAGAATATCAAAGATTCCTCTCCATGCACCTTGAAGCATGGACTGCTTTGTGGCAATGCTTTCTGTTGAAAGCCTGCTTTAGATGGCTGTCTTGTTTAATCCTTATTATCGCCGTTTTGTTTCATCCTGTGCGAAACAAGAAGTCATAATTCCCAACGTACATTTTTCAGAGCCTCTGGTGGTTTGTTTCAGAGTTTTGGAAAATTGATAAAAATTTTGGAGGGCTTTTAGGAGGAGAGAGGGGAAGGCAGCAGGTGATTTAGGTGAGTGCCAGACTCGGCTGGGCGCTATATGACTTTGTATACTTAGATAAACTCTTTTCTGTGTATTGTTATGTCTATGTTATTGTTCATGGTAAATGTAGAAGTAAGTTTGGTGATTTCTTTTGATCTCACTTCTGCCTTGGGCTATTCTGTGAGTGGGACAGCATTGCAGCAGTAGCAGTGTCAGGATGCAGAATCCATGTATACTAGCAGCAGAAGACAGCCACAATGCAGGGAATAGTTTTCCAGGAGTTTATTTGGGGGACTCCGTATTTCTTGTCCCAGTTTCAGTGGATGAATAACAGACACTTAAAACAGGATTTATTAGTCACTAGCCATTCTGCTGTCAGGCTAGAAGACATGGAATGTGACCCACTTCCCACTTCTCTAGGTGGCATTTCTTCTTCAAGAGTGGTGCTTCTATTTTATTCACTTTTACAGATAAATATGTAGAGCTTAAAGGATGGTTACCCTACTTCTCCCCTGAGTAGTGTTCTTGTTTTAAAATACAAAAATAAATGAAACATTGTTATTCTATTAGTTGGTTTGGTTCTCTCTAGTTATTCTTTGGGATTTAAAATGTGCAGTTTTGCATGTTTATATATACAGAAGTACATGCTTGTGGTGATTGAAGGCTTTTCTAATGGTGTGGAAAATTTTTGTTTAAACTTTGCCACCCATAAAAATTGGTATAGTTTACATTCAGAGTTGTCTTCTGTTTTTTGATGTTCTCTGTGGTTGTGTGGGCTTTGGAGATCAGCTTCATACCACTACAATTGTTGGCAGGTATTCAAGCCTTAAAATAATTGCCCATCTGTGTAACTCTCAGTGAAAAATTAACCATTCAGAAAAAGTAGCTGTGACATAATTTGAAGTCTGATTTGACAACATGTAAGATAACAGAGCAAAGTGAGAGGTAACATAATACACAGTCTATCAAGTAAGATTGTTCATGCATCTCTGAATTAATGACTCACAGAAATGGCAACTTCAAGAATCAAGAGCCAAAAAAATCCAAGCAGAATTTGAAGAAAACTCTGAACATGAAAGAACACGTAATCAAATGTTTCCTAGCAGGAAGAACTGTACAGAGAATAATGCAAAATTTGTGTGTTTTGGGGAGTGGGTGGGGGTTGGAAAGGGCTGGAAGGGAAAAGAAAAAGTAATATTTGAGAGAAATAGGGAGAGAAAAAGTGTTCTTGCTATCTGTGGGTAGCCAAAGTTTGTGAGAATCAGCTTTCTGATAAATTTCTAGTTTTGATCAATGATTAAGGGAAGATAATACCAGGAAATGTCTTTCTCTGAACCCATAACTCATTACTTTGATGAACATAAAAATGCTGATATGGGTTTCTGCTGCAGCTGTGCGTCTGAATGTTACCTGTTTGCTCTGGTCCATTCAGGGTGAACTGAAAAAAAAGTCTGGTGGGATGCTGTGTGTGGCATCCTCCTGTGCCTGAAGAGTATAGACTAGACAGGAATTTCTGTCTCTTCAGATACGGAAACTCTTTACCATTAACCATTCCACCCCCACACCCTTATTACAGCCTAATTTTTCTTTAGGGTCTGAGGCTGGGCCTACTACTGGAGAAACTGGGATGGTTAAAGACAGTGAAATAGGGTTAGATGTGACTGGTTGCACGTCCCTGAATCAAGCACGGCACGGGTGTATGATTTGATCTTTGAAGCCCCAGCTCTATTTCCAGCCTCCAGGTTATGGAGTACCTTGAGGCACTTGAAAGGCCTTCAGCTGTACCAGAAACTCCAATTATGTCAAAATTGAATACTCTTGTTTCCTCTGTGTTTGAAAAATATATCTTCCCAGTCAGCTCTGCTGTTTTCACGGTTTAGCCCCAGCCAGAAGCCAAGCCCCAGGCAACCACTCACTCACTCCCCCAACAGTGGGATCAGGGAGAGAACTGGACAAGAAAAAATGAGAAAACTCATAGGTTGAGACAAAAATAATTTAATAGGGGAAGCAGAAACTGTGCACAAAAGCAAAGCAAAACAAGGAATACATTCATTGCTTCCAGTGGGCAGGCAGGTGTTCAGTGACTTGGGAAGACAACCACCATCACTCTGAACATGCCCCTTCCTCCTTCTTCCCCCAGCTTTATATAGTGAGCATGAGCTGTATGGTATGGAATATCCCCTGGGTCAGCTGTGTCATCTCCCCCCTTCTTGTGCTGCCCCAGCCCGCTTACTGGTGGGGCGGGATGAGAAGCAGAAGAGGCCTCAGCTCCGTGTAAACAGTGCTCAGTATTAACTAAAACATCCCTGTGTTATCAGCCCTGTCTTCGGCTCAAATCCGAACCACAGCCCCATACAAGTTACTATGAAAAAAATTAATTCTATCCCATCCAAAACCAGCACAGCTATGCATCTCTAAAGTAGAAGGTGAGCCTTGAAGTTCTGGAGAAAAGCCATGTTTTTAGCCATCTGAGATGACTATATAACCACAGCCCAACTGTTTGTCCTTCTCACTTCTTGGTCTTGACAGGAAATTCATTTGAGACATGAGCAGTATTTTTCTGTTCATTTAGCAAATAACCCAAGATAATTTAGGAAAGTATCTTGGGAAAGGCATCTTCTAGTCTGTTAAATTGTCTCTGCAATGAACTTTCCTGTAGTACTAAAGGTTTAGATTCAGTCATGTTCCAGAAATGCTTAGATGTGAAATGTCTGTAATTTGTAAATGACGTGTTATTTTATATGTGTGTGTGATTATAGTCTGACATATGACTCACATCTAAGAGCATATGTTCACAAACTGCCAGAGAAAAAGCATTTCCTTGCCAGGCCAGTGGCTGATCTTCAGATCCACCAATTCATATATGGTCTGTTTCCTCTTGTGCTTTGCTTAAATGCTCCAGTGCATTTGGGTCTCTGGAAGGTTATTTGTGTATGTAGGAATGTGTGCCTATATGTGTGTGTGAATAGGCATATATATGTATCTTGTATGTGTAAGAGTATAAATGTATTTATGCATGCTAGTTCCAATATGCAGCCTTCATGGGTTGAACAAATCTTTAATCTAAAAAACATGAAATGCATGAGGAAAATAAAAAATCCCAATGAATGACACTTGTTAACTAAAAAGTAAACGTATCTATTTACTGATTGATGGATTTACACATTTTTGTTAAACACCAAATTTGTGATTGTCTTCATTTTTGTGAAGGTTATCCTGTTGCATTAAGTAAAGAGAAAAATTTGCTGAAAAGAATAAATGACGGAGAAATGCATAAATAGTTTTATGCATGCAGATTAGTCACCAGAGCTCCACTAAGGCAGAAAGAGAAAGCACAGCTCCACTTCAACACATTGTTGCTTTCCAGGTGCTTTGATCAGGGTAGGGTGTCAGTTTCAATGACAGCTTAAATAGCTTGGCTGTGTGCAGGATTTTGTAAAAGCAGCACTTAGTGAACATGTGTATTAATATATATATAATTGATTTTATAGTATATTAATTTAAATATTGCCACCTTATTTTTTCATTTCCACGAAGTCCAGGAAGTTATGTTGTGGACAGCAGAGATTACAGTGGAACAGTAATGACTGGTTACTGGTTCATGGTTTGTTAGGATTGTAGATTCTTAAATTATTTTTTTTCTTCAATACATTGTGCATGCTAAACTATTTGAGATGTTGCACAAGGTGGAGTGTAGAGGCCAAGCAAACTTTTATGTTTTATGTATGACCTATTCTGTCATTAACCAGAAATGATATTTGATGAGCAACTTGCATGTGCCCTGTGTGGCTAAAATAGGCATCCATACAGTGATTATAACCAAATAAGAGGCTTAGCTTAATAGAAAATTTGCTTGCACTCACTTAGCAAAATTATTTTGAGAGTATATGGCTATGTTTGTTTCGTTACTTATCTCTGGGAAACAAGTGATGCTTATCAGAAATTGTGTTTTGTTTCAGCATCTATGTAAACTACAACAAATGGCCAACTTTTGGAGGTCTGCAGTAGCAAAGGTGTCACAGCAATACTGTAACTGCTGTGTTAATTGTGTGAGCTTGCTCCACTGCTATTTGAGGTATATCGAATGTATGTGCACAGTAAACAATGCATTTTTGAACTTCTAGAGTATGCAAATATTTTAGCAAACTAAGCCACATTCCAATTTAAATTACTTAAGAGCTGTAATGTCCCACCACCAAAAATTACCCATGAGCTTCCTTCCACTTGTACAAACAAAATGAATAAATCAGTGAGAAATCTTCATTTGAGAACAAAGGGAGGATAATGTAAATCCTTGGTTGCTGGGTTATATAATGCCACTGACAAGCCCTAAGGCCAAATAAAACCCATTTGTAACACTGAGTTATGCTCAGAACAATGTGACCTGCTAATTTAACTGTAAACCTGTTTCTTTTCTTGATATACTTAATTTAGAATCATAGAATCAAGGTTGGGTGAGCCCAGATTAGGTGAGGAAAATGTTGTTTCATCTCTAAAATAGCCCACATCAGCATATTTCTCTCTGCCTCGTGACCTTCTGGTGGAGAGTTCTGCAGGTGATGCCTCTAAGGAGAAATTTCTGTTTCAGAAAGGTTAAGATGGTGCCTCCATTACTCATAGGTCGTTTACCCTGTTGTTGCCAGGTTTGCCATGTGACTGCAGGGAAACACAAATCATCTCTGGCCTCTCATTGGTATTGCCCCCTCTTCAGCCCCTGGCCACCAGCACACCAGATGCCTTGGGCAGTGTGTGCAGTGAGAGCAAAGAGGATCTACCACCATTTCCCGTCTCTGCAGCAGGAGAGGCTGCTCTCAGGGCTGGCACTCAGTGCCAATATCCAACAAGTCCAGGGCCACCTCCTGACCCCATGCTTTAGGCCACAGAGTTGCTCTCACCACACAGCAGAAATGCAGTTGTCTTTCTAGGGTTTGTGCAGCTCTCCTATCATGTAGCTGCCAACATAGAAAAATTTTTACTTTTCATTGTCCTTCATGGACATGGCAAGTCATAGTTTAATTATTAAAGTTATCAGGTACAGGGAACATGACTGTGTGAAATGTATTGGATAAAAAAAAAATTAAAAAGCCAACTTGTAGAGGACTTAATATAAATATTATAATGATAGAATAAAAAGTAAGAATGCCATAGGAGAATCTCAGTAGCATAATTCCTACATGTAATATTCCATGATAACAAAATAAAATAATGCCATACAGAAAAGATATGGGAGACTCCACAGGGAGTAGGAATAGAGACTGTGGAAGTATTTAGATGACTTTTCAGATGAAATTGCAAGAGAAACTGTTGAGAGAGTAAACTCATTTTGTGAAATTATAATCCAATACACCATCTGGGAATGTGCACAGTTCCAGCTGAGCAAGACGTCTTAGTGGTTTGGTGTGATAAATGCTAACTCATTGTAAAATCCCATTTTCCTGATGCTGTTAATTTATTTCTTCTGTTGAGGGGAAAAATAGACATAAATATACATAGCTTTATGTCTGAAAAAGAGAGTAGTAAAAGTAGAGAATAAATGAAAATATTTTCAGTACCTTGAATTGCTGAAATTTCACCATTTGTCAGGAAAACTAATTAGTGTCTTAACTACATTGCACTGCGTGAACTACATTGATTTGAATGTTGGACACAAAATGCATATTTTCATTTATGTATTTTAAAAGAAGTTGATGAAATTTGCTGTGATACAGGATGTCTATAAAATGCCCCTTGCAAAATCATGATTTTCAATGTATTTCTAGTCCAGCATGTATCAGAGGGCCTGAATCAAGTCTTTAGAAACAAATAGGTTAGGTTTAAATTAACAGGAAGTGAGAAATAAGAGGTTTGCAGATCCTGGCTTTTGGATGCACTTCAACCCCAATGAGTTACCATTGCCAAGGCAATTCCTTTTTCTCATGGGTTAGCAAAATGGGAAAAGCTCTGACTTTTTGGATAATAAAAGCTTTAGCAATCTAATCTGACTATGTTAGTATGCACTAATAGTTATGGAGCATGCAATTTATTTTTCATTAGTACACTGTGCACATAATTTCAAATTGTATTGTTTATAATAAAAGAAAACGCTTACTGATGGTTACAGGTGCTTTGCACGTGGAGCCTCTAAAGACCGTTGTTAATCTTGATATTTATGTCTTTTTAAACTTGGTTTGTTAAGTCATCAAGTAATTTTGGGGAAGAAGAGCTGCTGGTTTGTCCCCTCGTGCATACCTGAAGCCATGTCAGAACTTAGCTTGAGGCTTGGTCCATCCCTTGCCAAGAGGCTGCGGGGGCTGGGTGTTCTCTCAGTCTGCCCCTGCTGCCCCAGGGCTGTGAGTGCCCCTGCAGGGCATGGGGGGACTTCGTAATCACCTTCTCCGTAAAAAATGTCCCGGTCATACACAAATTCTTTTCAGCAGATGCTTTTATTCTTCAATGATACTTAACGCAAAACGCTGAACAAAATGGATGCCCTCTCAGTTCTGCCTGCTTTTCCTGTTCCCGTGCCCACTGGGCTCTGTCTCCCACCCATTCCTTCCGTGTTTGCCCCACCCTGCCCAGCGCTCCCCAGGGCTCTGAGCTCTGGTGTCCTTCCTGGCTGAGAAGTGCTTGAGGGCTGCCTGATCTTTGGCTTCCGAGCTCACAGAGGTGCAGGCAGGCCCTCCTGCCCCCAGTGCTCTTTGGGGGATGAGGGGAGGGAGATAGAGGTGTTAACTGTGGCATGGGAAATATGGAGCAAGATGCAAAATGGGAAGCTGACTGGCTTTAAGTGTGGCAAGCTAGGATTGTAATTGAAAGGTTTTTAATTACCAGCTCTGAAGCAAGCGCACTGAGTCTGCGAGGGAATACCTTTATCTCCTGGGCCAAATTCTTGGTTAGTACCAAGTCACAGTGATTTTCAAGGGTTGCACTGAATATTGCTGTGGTTATATTGGTATAGACGAGAATATAGAGAAGAGGAGTAAGGGGAAAAAAAAACAACCTTGAAGTTTTGGTAGAATCATATGGACAGTTAGGTTTGAAATACAGCATTCCTCTTTTGTTTGGTCTTGATTTTCTTTCTAGTGCAACAGGTCCTACTTATCTTCGAAGCTGGTCTTGGGAGGAAAGATGTGGCTTAATTTGATTTTTTTTTTAAGAGAAAAAATTAATAAAAAAGTAAAATAACAAAATTATATTTTGTCATATATTCTTCTCTTTTTTCTTTGCTTCACTCTTTGGTAGTTTTGTAATGCTCAAATGAGATTAGTTATAAATTTTGCTTATCATTTTTTTTTTAATATTTCCTTCCTGTCTGCTGAAGATCTTTGTGAACAAAGGCTGCAAGGTGCTAGATAATGCACAAATTAAAAAAAAAAAAACAAACCAGAAAACCCCCCCCACCCCTTATCCCTTGCAGTCAAGCAGTCCAGCCCTGTGTCTCACTTGCATCAAACAAGCTCTTAGAACATGAATATTGTTAATAACAGTTTTTGAATTGCCTGCTAATATGTGGAGATGTATAAACACCAGGAGAGCTGAAGGTGATGAATAATAAATAATGTGCCATCAGAAAATATTTAATTACAGTACAAAATTGAGATAGCAAGCCTTGTGTGCAGGGAGGAGTGGATCAGTAGCAGCAGCTATAATTCATGATAGGTCAAGCCATATATGAAGGAAAAGCTTTCATTTGTAAACGTTAAGCCCAGGGGGGAGCAATTACTGATGAGAAACAAGTTTCTTTTGTGTCAATCTCATCATGAGGGTTTTTTTTTTGTTTGTTTTTAAATAAGGGCTTCTGCTGCTTTTTTTTCCCCAGAAGCCAACAAAAGGGACATGCAATATAATGTAGATTGAAGAGGAAATTCACCTGTCAGCTTCATGAACAGATTAGTACTCATTAAACAGACTTAGGTCTCTGGATGTGTTTCATGCAAAGGGAAGGCTGGGTGTAGTTTCTGAGTGCAGCTCTGTGTCAGTACAGCTGCTAGGTGCTATTGCATGTTACCAGACCAGTAAAGGCCTTCAGAAGCTGCGTTGCCACCAAGGCACCCTCTGAGGTATGACTTTCTCCCATTTTCTTTTGCTGTGCACGTGTTGCAGTTTGCCCTTCGCCTATCCCAGTCTCAGATTTTGATCTCTCTGACCCTCCCAGCTGCAATGGGTGACTCTGGGTGTAATAAAACCCAGCATCTACCTGTCCTTATGCCTGCTCATAGAGTGAAACCTCGGTGCCTGGTCACTCCTTCCTTGTGCCCCCGAGGGACTTACTCCGTGTCACGGTCCTGCCTCAGGGAAGGAGATAGAGTCTGGTAGGGCTGGCTACAGAGACAAGTAAATATATGCTAATTTTTTTGGGGAAAAAATACTTCTAGAATTCTGTTTTGTTTGGCATGAAAGTGTTTCTGATAGTCTCTTATATGAGATCGAAGGACAAAAAGCACCTTTTCAAGATATTAGTGCTACCTTGTGTCTTTGCCATAATTAATTAGTTTTTATCTCAGTAAAAGACTCTCCACCAGTTCTATGCTTTTATGAGACTCAAATTTATGTGTATGTCTTTGTAGAAGAACTAAATAAGTAAGATAAATTCAGCTGCTGTGGGACTGTTCCGTGCAGAATTTTCTTTATAACTTTTAACAACATTCTAGAAGGCATTAGGCTCAACTCATTCTCCTTTACAGGAAAGATCAGTTTCAATTTGAACAGCTGATAGGTGAAGATGTGGATCCAGTAAGAAAAATTAACAGGGCATTATTACTAGGAATGTGAAGAAGTACTTGAACGATTTAGTGTACAACCAGCTGTTTAAAGCTGCTTTGTTACCTTGTGACTTCAAGAGGCTAATGACATGCTAGTTAAGAAAATAATAAATAAAGAAGCTCCAAGGTAAACCACAAACCAGTATTTCAGAGGAATTGAATAGTGACTGTTGTAAATATTGAAAATTAAGGGCATGCGGACCTTAATTTATGTGAATTTAAAAGCCATATGGAGAAGAGCCAACACAGTGAAGTCATGCTTCAGAAATAAGTGTAATTCCCTGATGGTTTCTGCAAGTGTATGCAAGGGAAGTCTCTCATTAAAGGCTCTCAAAGATATTAAATTCCCATGAAGTAAGAGAATGATCCATTGTTTGAAGGACAAAACGGAAAAGGTGTATTAGTTAGCTCAGCTGGAGGAGAGAGGGCATCAGTGAAGTCCAGTATGGGTGCAATCAGCTCAACATACACAGGATACAGGAAAGAGCTTACATACTGTGGTAATTAATGTTGGATCCAATTCAGTGTAGAGAAATCTTCAATGATGCACAAGAGAGGGGAACACATCAAAACCTCGAAAGTAGAAATAGAAATTATTGCAAAAAGAATTGGAAAACAGAGCAGGGAATATCAGCAACAGTTTGTAGGTCTGTGGTGCTCTCACGTTGGAGCCTTTTTCCCTCTCCATTCATAAAGGTGTGGTAGATCTGAATTAGGAATCTAGAAGAAGGATTGAGATTATGGGGCAGTTTACATTCTAGAGAATTCCCACCTTAGGACTCTGCAGGATAAATCGAGTGTGAAGAAATGTATTTTTAAGCTGAGTTTTGCTAGCATTTACCACAGATACTTTTCATGGATTGAAAATACAATAATTTAACATGCTTCTTTAAACAAACAAACAAGCCCCCATCTCTAAAGAGTTTAGATATGATTTTAAAGCAAATTTTCAGAAGAGTTGCGCACTTATTAAGCAATCTTGCATCAGACTTCTGGATCTTTAGCTGCTCTTCTCACAGGATATGCCACAGTTCTTCTGCTGAGGGAACTCCACAAATATAGTGCATATTTTAAGAGTATGAAAGCTGATACAAGCACAGACGGTGCTAAATTGTAATCACTGCATGCATGGTTTGAACTTCCAGTAGTGTCTGGAAGTATCGAAAGTCCACCTTGCATCCTACCATTTTGGTAGGATGCCCTGTTTTGTGTGTATTCCTGGCCTTGGTTAAAGTGCTGTTTACTTTAAAGTTTACCCTTTAATCAGAGATGAGCACAGCAGAAAAATTAAGGAGCTGTTTTTGCTAGAGTTGCTTTTGATGTTGGATTGCGTGGAGCACGGGGCACTGGTGTGAGGAAGAAGGGGAAGTGTGGAGGGTTCTTCTAAGCAAAGCACTTTCAACTTCCTCACCTTTATTATAGTTCTGGACAAAACAAATGAAAACTTGCTCATTTCGTTTTCTGGCATTGCCTGGACTCTTATAGGAGATTGCTGTTTGAGTAAAAGTATATTCTTCTCTTTGTTGCTGCTTCATGTTTGGTTTTGTTCCATCAGGATGTTTGTTTAACAACCTGCTCCACTGGCTGCTATCCAGGTAAATGCTTGCATCCAGCAAATAGCAAAGCCATTTTCCCTTTAAGAATTAATATATGGAAGGTTGTGGGGAGATAGATGGAGGAATTTAAATAATTGCATAGCGTTTAAATACACATGGACAATGGGTGTGGTGTGGAAGATGGAGGGCAAAGGGCAGCTGCATCAAATGGAGGACATTTTGAGGGTTGGCTGCAGACCAGGACATTTGCAGGCTCAGATGCAGACCTGGTGAAAGTATATCTGGACACAGTGGAAGGAGGTGTGTAGGCACGTCTGGGTTCTACCAGCCTCTTTGATCCTTCCTGCTACCAAAGATAGCTTTTCTGTGATGGATAGAGTATGAGACCTTTAATGTTCACCAGTAAGTCCCAGCTTTTTTGCTTCAGTGTCTGAAGTAAAAGCCTTTTAAATCAAAATTCTGCTCCTATTTCAGCATGGCTGGAAATGAAACTTGCTAAAACCTGATGAATAGGCTCTACCAGCTTTCTTTGCTCCATGTTTGATTGATTTGTTTCCTTGCTTGCATAGCCTGGTTAATATCTCATATACTAATTTCTTTTCTGTGTGTTGACACGCACTCTGCAGCACATCTTCTGGTATTCAGCTATTACACATATGAAAAATGAACACTGTAATGTCAGGTATACTGAAAATCAATGCTGTTAATATGCAAACAAATAGCAGACCTGTAACCTCTCTAAAGGGAAAGCATCTCAGTAAATACAGGAATCAAAACCTTCATGATTTGGTGTTACCTTGTGAAATTTGCATTCAGAATGATAATTCAGGCTAATGGCTTCATGCTCCTGTGGGGCAGCTGAAATAGGTTCTGAAATGGCAGGAGAAAAGGGTATAGTAAATAAATGCAATGAGCTGTCAAAGAATATTTCTACATCAAACAAGTCTCTGAACCTTTTTGTGCTTCATAATCTGACCTTTTCTAGCTGCTCTGTTTTTTACCTGAATCAGATCATGAAATGAAACACATTAGCTACAAAATAATAATAATAATAATAATAAAAACCCATTTATATAGCCACTAAAAGTGTTAGAATATTGTAGAGAAAATTATATTAATTTATGGCAGATTGGTGAGGGTAAAACACTCTTTGATTGCAGTTGCTAGGCAACCCTTTTCTGAGCAGATGTAGGTACCATTCCTGTTTGTTTAACACCAGCCGTACTGGAGTCTGGCCGCAAAATATGTTACAGCAGCAGCAGGGAATAGCAAAGGAGAACAATTTTAGCATTGTGGTGCTGAAGCATCTTTCTCTTGCATCCTTCATGCATGGATAATACAAATGAGATTGCATGGAGAGACTTGACAGATTGGATAAAATAAGCTTGTATTACTACGTTTTTGCCTGTTGATCACAAAATGCTTTTTTTTTTTTTAAAAAGTCATTATTCCCATTCTGCATGTGTGGAAATGGGACACAGAAATGGTAGACTTCCCTATGGAAAGCTGCTGTAACTGCACATTAGGCAGCAACAGGGCTGAAAGCAGACCCCAGGTCTTCTCAGTCCCTCATACTCAGTGGTCTGTGAAGAATTCGCACGACATATTTGCCCTCAGAGTAATACACTCCAGCCAGCTATGCAGGATGATTTTGTGGTATTTCTTTCATAGGAAGCATCGTTCGCATTCAAGGGATTGTAGCAGTGCTTAGACAATAACCAAAGTGTTTCAAGAAATGTGATCTTTGCTTCTGTATAAACACTGGTGTAACATATGTTTTTGCCATTTATACTTAACTCCCAGAATGTGCTTACTTATGTTATTTACTTTTAAAATTCAAAATTAAGTATATTTTATTCCAGACAAAGAGTGAGAGAGCAGTCTGTTTGGATGTCAATTGAAAATTCATGTTCAGGGTGTTAAAGTGGGGTGATTTCCTTCCAGAAGACCTCAGACTTAGAAGGCCAAATGTATGCAAAAACACTTGTTTCAGAAGATCTTTGCCATTGGGAGTGAAAATAACACTCTTTTGCTACTCTGTTGTGTACCATATGTTGTGATGGCTTTTGGCATGGCCGTGTGAATGAGGCAAAGACAGAAGATGAGAAGCCGTGTGAATGAGGCAAAGACAGAAGATGAGAAGGGTTCATCGTCCCATCTGATTTTTAAACTACAAATAATTAAACTGTAATTTAGAGAATATGAGGTTAAATAACTGCAGTTGGTATTGAGTAAAAGGTAATACCTGTGATAATGTTCAGTGTGTCTTTTTTTTAGTTTCATAGGTTGTGAGCAGGCTTTCTGTTTTCATCCCCTGGATATAGGAGGGAGGATCTGCCTTTTCTTTTGGGGAAGAGAGTTTGAAGACAGCACGATTCCCTTAGCTTAAAAGAAATAATGATCTCTTCAGAAGAAACTGATCTGGGTCTGCTGGTTTGGGCTTACAGTCTGTACCACATCGTGTATGCAGCGGTGGCTGCTTGTAGGAAAGCTGGGGTGTCCCAGGAGCGGCATAGGCAGGGCATCCTTAGTTACTCTGAACAGTGCCTGTTTCCACAGCCTGGGAGGGAATGGGAGGACTGAGTGCTGGGGGAGAGCTAGAGGCAGGAGAAGTCCTCAGAGTTTTAGCCACAGGTATTTCAGCTTTGTTTTCTTAATTAATCAGTGCATGGCAAACTTTTTTCCCAACTTGGCTGTCATTTGAGTAATTATATGTAATATGGCCGAGGGTCCCTGAAGTGATAAATGTTTCAGTACCATGCAGACCAGCTACATGGTGAGAGCTCTGGGGCTGTGGACAGCCCCATAAACAGGTCTGGGCTTCTGCATGGTGAAAGGACAGGGGACTTCTCAGGACTGAACTCCAGCAGGCAGAGAAAACACACATGCCCAGAATTGTTATTTGAGTTTCATAATGTTTATTATAATGCTAACAGTTTTGTTTGTTTGCTTGTGTTTTAGAAAAGGTAAACTCTTTAAAAAAAATGGCTTTGCCTGGGAATTCAGATATTTTGAAGTAGAAATTTTGTGTTATGATAGGTATTTTTAACGCTTGTGCAGGTCCAGAGGAATGGATTTGACCTCTTAAGTAAGTTTACACAATAATACCATCTGTATGTTCAGGAGTTAAATGCATGTTCTAAGAAGGAATGAAGTTTCAGTACAGCTGCAGCTTTGACAAAAGAAAATGTAATTTTATAAGGACCCACATAAGGGTGAAAGAACGCTGATTATTAACCTGCCCGTCAAGTCATAATTATGCTTTCCTCAGAACTAACAGTGCAGATGTTTTATAAACATAAATATGCAAATATTTATGAAACACGACTTGCAATGTGTTTCTGTTCATAACAATCTTGACCTCACTGTTTAACCCTTACAAGAGTTCTTCTAGTTTTTGTTGTGTAGCGTAATATCTGTTGTTTGTTTTTTTACCAGTTAATCAGTTCATCAGGTGGGGTTTAAGTGTTGTACTAATCACAAACAATGTTAATGAAGACAACTTACATTCCTTTTGCATGTTGTAAATTCTTTATTTTTCCTCTCCAGAAGAAAGGTAAGAAGGAACCTCTAAGGTTGGGGAAATTAATGTGTATTTGAAAAAAATTAATAAAAATGCACATTTATATTTATGAGCAATCTTTTCTTTAAATTGTCTTTGAATATATTTCAGCCATGAAGCTTAGGGGAATGACTCCATTATTTCCAAGAGGTCCTTTTAGACCTCAGTTTCTCTCATCCCAACTATTAAAACCTCATGAAGTGAACAGGTGTAGTGCCATCAAGAAAACCATCACCTGTGGGGCACCGTTTGATATAGTTTTGGTATGGTGTAAAAGAAATGTTTGTACTTCAGTTGCTTGGTATGAATGGCAGTAACTTTCCTTTCAGTTTCATGGAGCACTGCAGTGCTTGGTCTCAAGGTGTTTAGTCTCCCTTCCTCTATACATATACTTTACGTTAATAATAATGAGTATTACACATGTGGGTTACGATTAGGCTACTTTGAAACGACTTTCAGTAATTTCTTACATGAATTCTTATTTAGTGTTTTAAGTGTGTTGAAAGGTACAGATGACTTCAACCATGAGAAAAGGAAAGTAATTCTGCAGAAATTGGCAATTTTCTATTCCAGTTGAGAATTAGATAATATATTAAAAAGACAAAAGCTAATGTTTCCCAGTCTGTAAAAGTCATTACCATTTGACAACTGTTGGAAGACTTGTATGAAATATGTTAGAGGTCTCAATTCAGTTTCTAGAGCATAGATGTCTTTAAAGTACCACAAATATCCTAGAAATAATGGTATTGTAGCTCTTTTCTTGTGTTTTGAGCAGATGACCTACTTGTTATGGATGTGGAGATGAAAGCTGAATAATTTTGCTAAACCAGTCATGTCTTTTGTCCAATAAGCAGCATACCTTATATTCTGGGATTTGAAAGACAAGTGAAGAACTACT
Source organism: Oreocharis arfaki (assembly GCA_013398015.1). Lineage (NCBI taxonomy): Eukaryota > Metazoa > Chordata > Aves > Passeriformes > Paramythiidae > Oreocharis > Oreocharis arfaki. The sequence goes on along the minus strand of VZRR01014003.1, from coordinate 697,272 downwards.
GAGGCAGCAATTGCAGTCATCCAGTTTAATACAGAGCAGAGGGAGTGTGACTGTGGTTTAGGAATAAAAGAAGGTGATAAGTAAGCTTTGGACATTAGCTGCTCTGCTAATGTGCTATTTTATGTGACAGGAGTGGGTACATATATCTCTGTCCCCGAAATTGTTAATTTTTTGTTTCGCTGAATGAAAGTACTTGAAATCATAACTTTTGTCACTGTCAGCTTACTTTCACTAGCCTTATTCATAATGCAAGATCTCCTCAGTCTGTGATATTTTGTGTTTAAAAGATCTGTGGGCATTTTCAAATTGCTTTTATTCAGTTTTCCATCCATTAAGAAAACCTTTTTTGTAACATCCTGATTTTTCACTAGTGGCTGTAATCTTCATGTGCTTTGTTTTAAAGTTCTGCTTGTCATTTTTGTTTTCCTGGCACCTGAATTTGTGACTATCAAGCATCTCCTATATAACTTCCTTCTGGTTTTAACTTTTCACTGATTCTGATGTATGATCCTGCTTTTTGTTGGTTGTTCTCATTTGAATCAGTGTATGAAAGCACAGTAGGCAGATGCTACACATCTAGTCGTGTGTTTCAACTTGCTGTTTATTTCCAGTACCAGGCAATTTGTATGTTAGCTCTTACTGTTTAATGGGGATTCCTTCTCCTGGAGCTGTGACTCGTTTTCTTTCCACTGGGCTGCAGTTTCAGGATGTTCTGAAAAACAGAGAGTAATGCATGAATTTCATACACATCCTACTGAATACTGAAAACAGAGGAGGACATGGATAAAAAAATCAGAGTCCTTGATACACACAAAAGGTGAATGTTTGTTATTTGGCTATAACATGGATAATTGGTCTAGTAGACATTGTTCAAAAGATAGAAGGGAAACACAGATTAAAGTGAACAAAATTTTAAAAATCTTTGTTAGGAAAAAATACTCTTAGTCAACCTAAAGCCTGGTCAGATAAGTAGTATATAATTTTATAATTTAAAAATTAGATGGTATGCTTGACTGCAGCCAAATTTCTGCACCCAAACTATCTCATCCTGTGAGGTTACCAGAATCTTTTGATGTACTTTGTGGTTAAAAATAATTTTCATTTTTCTTCTGTAGACTAGCATGAAACTCTGTTTCTTTCCTGTATATAGCTTTAGTCTGCAAACCAGCCAACGTCACTGTGAGAGAATGATGCTCTCCATATGGTGTGGTCTTGAACACACAGTTAATATTCAAAGTTGTGGAACAGTCAGCTACTCATGACACCAGCCTTTCTTCCTCATTTTCTAGTGATGACATTTTAGAAAGCCTGTGGACCCCTGGAATACAAGTGGTTTTCATCATGAGTAAAAATGATTGATGCTTTTTCTGATTCTTGCTTCTCTTAGCATCAGAAACTAAATGTGGGGGTTTTTTTGAAAGTTTTCTGTTTTGCCTACATTTTAAAAAATGTACTAAATATAAAACTATCTTGATTTGCCACCTGTTATCTATTGTTTGTCAGAAGGAATGACAAATATACTCATCTAATAAATGCTGAAGTAAGGATCCAGTGCAGCCAGGACCTAAATTGCTTTTATGTACTATAGTGGATAAAAATCTAGAAAAGGAATTGAGTATTGATTTTCCTAATCTGTTTTGGTTTTGTATCAACAGTCAATGCATACACATGCAGTACCAATACCAGAAAAGCTTATTTTTAGATATGAACTTTCTTACATACTTACATATGTACATGCATGAAATATGCAAAGATCTCATTTCACTCATTTGCAAATATTTTGCATTGAGTCTACATTTATTTTGACATAGAAAACCCTAAAGCATTCTCTTAAATTCATTACCACTCTTGTTACCATCACCAGGCTATAAAATTGTATCTTAGATTTTGCTAAGTCCCTTACTTAAGTAATACTCTTTTGTTTCAAAGCCCGCATCTCAACTTGTGCCTTAATTTATGTTTGATTTGCATTCTTCGTGCTTAGTCTGGAGTGGTATATGCATCTGCAAGTGATCTGGGTTTGCTAATGCAGAGATTTATAGGTATCTTTTCTCCCCTCAAAAAAATACCAGAAATTAATATAAAATGTCTGTTTACCTGCACTTAGAAGTATTTTCTAAACACCTGTGAGAAACTAGAAAGAAAGCATGTGCTCTGGTCAGCAGTTAATATGTTTCTATATTCCCATAGTATATAGACTTGCTATAACCCAAGCTGTAGTCATGATGAACCCTGCCTTTTAGGGAAATTCATTTGGAAACCCCTTATTTTGATTTTTTAATTACAATGGGACCTTTCAGCTCCAGTCAGGTTAGATGCTTTGCTGTGCTTAACTGCTGATGGTGGCAACTTGGGCTTTAAACAATTTCAAAACCGCGTCTGCTTGATGTGGAACTTAATGAAAGCTGATGGAAAGTCTGCAAGATGAAAATGGTGTATTGAGAACAGTAGGTCAGCAGGTCTCTGCAGAGATAGGCTGGCAGCTGGGCCGTGTGGGGAAAGTTAACGACAAAGAGACTCCAGGGACTACTCTGCCTGAAATCTTCTGAAGATCCCAAGCTAAGAACAAGCTTCAAGTTTGAGGAACTTTGGATTTGCCTTTAAGTTTTGCAACACAAGCTTATCTTTAATTTTTTATACCACTTCATTGTACTGAGCACATGAGATGAAGTGAGATGCTTGCAGCTGAGTATGATTAGCATATATTTATGCTGCTAATTTAACATTATGCAAATAGTATTCTCTCCTGGTTAGCTCATTGAGCCCTGAATGTGAGGTGTCTCTCAGCAGAGTGTGAGTCCTCCTTCTGTAATTGTTTCGTACTTTTTCACTTGCAGAAATTAAATTGCTGTGTCTTGTTACACTTTTTACCCTGTTTCTTTTTATATTGTAATTACATGGAAAGAAAGTTTCTAAATGAGAAACACAAACCGTACTGGTAATTATTTGAAATAAAAAAAATTCTGTGAAGGGTTCAGATTTATTGCCTCCCCACAAAGGCTCAGGGGCTTTGATTTTTGGGCCAGACAGACTTGCAAGATTTTTTTTTGTTTGTTTACGGTGAGCTGAAGATGGTGGGGGGCTTATTTTGATCTCATGTAAATCAAGAAAACTTTGAAGTTTTTCTGGGGTTAAAACCAGTGTGATTCTGAAGAGATTCAAACTCCTGTTGTTTCTGCAAGAGATGTGTGAGGAACATATGCTCGTGCTGCTGGACCTGTGGCCTGAGTGGCCGTGGCTGGTGCCAGAACCACCTCCCGCAGATCGCTGCCTCTCCCTTGCCTTTTCCTTTTCAGCATGTGATTATGTACACATCCACTTCTCAAATGCCTGAAAGGAGCTGAAGCAGCGGCTGAGGCACTGCTGACATTTTCCTTTCCTTCTATTCTAGGTGGACAAACAGTGACTTTAGTGGAGAGGCTTGTTATGAATTAATGGGGCCATGAGAGCCCCCAGTACAGCCCTGCTCACAACTCAACCAGCACAATGGACAAAATCACAGGTTTCCCTGATGGACTGTACAGCTCTGCACTCACAGAAAGTCTGGGGGTCTAAGGGATGGCAGTGCTTTGCAGGGGTAAAAAAAGCACTTTTCAGTTGTTAGCACAAAACAAAATAACAATCCCTTCTATATAATAGAAAAAAGCCTGGGAGAAAATGGCCCCATGCTGAGCCCAGCTGTGATTTTGGTTGGGGGGGTCATGTGGGAGGGCATTGTTTTACTGCCAGGGACTTGACTGTGGGAGTTGCTACATCTTCCCGGCTTTTGTTGGTCAGAAATGAAGACCAGCAGGGGATTTTGTGAAGCCCCCACATGGCTGTGTTGTGGGGGCTTTCTCAGCTAGAGATGTTTTTGTTGGGAGTGGTTTTACTTCAGTTAATGTAGTTGAGCTGGCTTTTTACTGCTGTTTTGTCAACAGGTGGTAGCCAGACATAGGCTGTCCATGGTTTCTTGGTTGGGAGAGCTGTTTTTTGCCCTTCAGTGACATCATGGTGATAGTGGTTCATTTTGTTTGATCAGCTTGTGGGGAGAGGAGGGCCACAACCGTAAAGAATACTGGTGTGTGGCCTTTGGTTTTGAGTAACATCCTCATGGTCAAAGGTAGCCATAATAAACTATGCAGTGTGAGTGTGTTCACCTGTGGCAGGGATTTTAATGTGTAACTGTAAACAGCAGGAACATCACTGCTCTCAGGAGGAATTTAGGAGATGTATGAGTGCTTTTCAGGTACTGTAGGTTTGCCTGGTCATAGCATTTTCCTTTTTCAACCAGATTTCATTGGATGAGGCCAGTTTCCTTGACCTGAATGTATTATTCCTTTCTGTGTTAATGATATTAATTGAGTATAGTGTCAACAGTGGCATTTTTGTCTATGTGTGCGAGGCAAACACCTGTGAAGTCGGTCGGACTTTGCACGTTCTATGAGCAAAAGTGACATGACGGGGAGGCAACAGTTGTGGACAGAACCCACTGTTTGGTTAAGCACTCTGGAACCCTGGGAGATGAAAGGCAGTGCATAAATGTAAAATATTGTAATTAGTGAGCAGGATCATTGCCAAAAACCTCTTATTGTTCTCATTCGCAGGAATGTGTGCTGCTCTCTTAATTTAAAAAGTAATTCAGATAGCTTAATGAAGGCTTACTGGCTCAGTGAGGGAGAACCTGAGCTAAGGGGGATGTTAGAAGCACCTTTTGTTCATTCTTATGCAAAAGCTCAAATATGGGGGAAACATTATCTTGTAAGGGACAGGTGGCCTTACAAGGTTTTTTCTTATATTTACTGAGCCCACTTTGCTAAATCCACCTTTGTGGTGTGGTGTGTTCTCATGTGAATATCCCCCAACTAACTATAAATGCTTGAATATTTTTAAAATAATTTTTTCTTATGAGACATTTATGCTTTTATGTTTGCAAACCATAAAACTGGAGTCTGTGCAGGTAGGTGACAATATAAAATGGAAGTAGTTCAACCCTTGCAGAGAAGCAGGAGTGAGCTGTATGTGCTAAAGTCAACCTGAAGTATGAAAATGTCATGAGATGTGCATAAGAAATGTTGACTGAAATAACTTCCCCCAAATCTTGGGTTAATTTAATTCTTAGTTTTGGCTTATTTTGTAATTTTGTAGTGGGTTTTGATCTGTTAACGCTGATGAACCTTTGTTGTTTCTGACTTCTACTTTCTTTTACTTTCTAGAAGCTCAGATATTAGGAAAAATGTGTGTATTTGGGACAAAGACAAAATCAAGCACCTTATATTGTACAGGAGTATTTCTAACTTCCCTATTTTTTTAATATCATCATCTGCAATGTGGGTTTGGCTGGAAAAACTGGCCCAAGGACTCCATCTGCTCCTGGCCTCTTCTCTTTGTCCGGCAAGAAATGCTTACAGGTGACAAAGCACATATCTTATCGATCCTTATTCAGGGGCTACATCTCTTTGACTTTAAAGGTGACTTATAAGGAAGGTGAGGTTGGTATCCCTCTTCTCCTACTGCTCCAGCATCCATAGTTCATCTGAGGAGGAGCACTTTTGGTAATTTTTTGGTAGCTTCAGCTTATACAATTACCTGTAGCCAAATTCTGGTCATAATTAATGTACTGTGACAGATATTTGGCCATAGACCTGGGAAGGATAATAAGGCTGTGAAGGCAGCGCTTTTACAGGCTGCATTATTTTTCTATCTTTAGTACTAAATAGGCAAGGTAAAATGTATTGAATTCTTCTTGCATTTAAAGCATCTAAGTCAAATTTCCTAGTTTCAGCTTCTCTTTTGTGGAGGTGAGACCAAATGAGGACTCAGGAGGGAAAAAAGAATAAAATGGCATGCACTTTGCGTTCAGAGTTATCTAAACTACACCAAGGTCAGCAGGCCGGAACAGCTGGTATTACTGTACCTTTCCTGGCATTATTAAATGTTTTGTACACTGTTCATTTACCATCTGTTTAGTTGTTCAGCGATACAATAATTAAAATGAAAAGTAAAAACGTTTGCACTGGCATTGTGTGTAATAGACTGTTGGAAATTCAGAGCAGCTCCTAGTTGCCTGCTTTGAGTAAATCCCTTGTTTATTCTGGTATATGACTCGCTTGGACAGTTACTGCCAGCCTTTTGGAAGATTGCGTGCCCAGGTTTTTTAGGTGCTGAATGCTCAGCACATGTATATACCTGGCACCGGCTTGCGCGAGGGCCAGATTTTTAAAGGTCCTTGGATTTCACACAAGTGTTATGCTAAGGCTGCATTCCCAAAAAACTGAATATCAACAAGAAAAACCTGACTGCTTGGAAGGAATTATTTTGTTGCCTAAGATAAAATGAAGCAAGAATTTGCTTCCTGGCAGTGTCTGCAGAGGATGGGAAAATTCTGGCCAGGGAGGGTAGTGACAGATAACTGTGTTTCTCTAGGTTGCTCCTCTAAAATGTGAGCACTCAGAGAAAGCCTAAACCTTTTCAGGAGCTACGACCTCCCAAAGTGAACTCTTATACGTAGACCGAAGCACTAGTGGAAGATGTCCCTGCCCATGTCAGGTTGGAATTAGATGATCTTTAAAGTCCCTTCCAACCAACCATTCTGTGATTTAGGATAATAAATGGTAATATTTCTGTAATTAATAAAAATATTTTATTTCTGATAATGGCAATTTCATGAAATCTAGAAACAAAAATTGTAGTGTATTTAAAGTGGTTTTGTGTTTGTTTGAACAAGTCAAGGGTAACTTTTTAATGACTTATAATAAACATAAGTGCATGCTGGAGGTACTATAAAAATCCCAGTTTGCTAATGAAACTGATAAACTTTGATAATTGATGCCAATAATTTATTTTTCTATTTTATACTGAGATTAGCACTTGCAGACAGAGAGTTAAAGTTCATCCTTTACGAGTGCCAGAGGCACTGGTGGGCTGTGTTTACAAGCCTTTTAATGACTCTGGTAGGTGATGCCACATGAATATTCATTTTAATGACATATATTGGTAGGTGAAAAATTGCAACTTGCACAATAGAGCTGTCTCTTAAAAATTAAATGAACATATGGTAAATGATAGGCATTTTAAAGAAGCTCCAAATAGTTTCGTTACAGTTAGCTGGCAGTGATGGAATTGAAGAGTAATACGGAGGAAAAGCAAAGCTTTCCTTCTGTGTGCAGACTGAAACCGTGAATACACTGTTATCACGTGTGTAGGATAAGTGGGAAGGGAGGGCTCATACCACCTGATATTGCTGACAAATGTAAAAGGCAGTCCTGTATCATGTGCAAAGGCTTTAACCATGTTGCTGACTACATCTCTTTTTGTGAAAGGGGACACTTGTTGCCTTTGAGAACATTTACCTGGCTAGAAAAGGCTGTTTTCCAATTGTTATGCAGAACCGTGTGCCATCCCATTGCCACAGACTGCAGGCTCGTGATAAGAGCTAATTGACTCGCAATTCCTTATTTGCATCGCAGTTTTGATTCCTGAAAATCAATGAGTAACCTGAAAGTCATGACATTGCAGAGGTCAGTGTGTGCACACACGCCAGCAACCACAGAATTTGATTAGCTGAAATGGTGATAGGGTTTTTGTAAATTTTTTAGCTTTGATACGACACAGAGTCAGACAAAGTAGGTCTGGCTGAGAAGTGTTCGCTTGTAATCTTTTCTACTCTCTCATAAAACTGCCAGCAGTCTACTCAGGTGCCTTTAAAGCTTGTACTGCTGACAGCCGTCGGAGTTTCTGCAGAAGTGATATGATGCTGAGGAAGCAAGCTTAATTATTTCTGACATTGGTCTTATGCTGGTTAAAGAATGTAGGATTTTCAGGACAAGCCTGGGAAAAGATGGGCCACTGAGGAAGATGCTCTTATACCAAGAACATGTGTGCTGAAAGCCTGAGGAATAACTTTTTGTTCCTCCAGAAGAGCAACTGTTTCATACTAAGCAGGATTTCTAATGGCAATTAATCTAGGTTTCCACATTCTGCAAAGCAATGTGAGGTATTCTGCATAAATAGCAACCACTCTGAAAACACAGCTATTCTGCATTAAGCTTAAAATCTAGAAGGGTGCATTAAATATAATGCACTGTACATTCATCATAAATGGTCTTGATACCCCAGAAAAGGTTCCTCTACACAGAGCATTTTCATTAACACGTTTCATGTGAGAAAGGTCAGTAATCCTTGCTCACACAGTGCCTCTAAATTGTCCATTAGAATGCATGTTAACAGTGACATGTTTTTTGAGAGGGCAAGACCACTTGTTTATGTCTTTTGTTGCTAATATGCTGAACAAAATATTGAATTGAATGGAACGAGGTGGTGTCAGGAGCAAATGGTCGGAGACAAAGAGAAGGAATTGACAGAAGAGAAGGAAATGATACGGAGAATATGGAAATAAGTAGAAAGCAGAAATCTATGTGGAAATGGAAAGTGATCAGGATGTCTACAGTTAACTCAGGCTATGTGACACTGGGAAAAGGAGGCTTCAGAAATCTGCTACTGGCTTTTTGTTTCTGATTTCTTTAAACATGTGCAGTAGAAGAAAAATATTGCCAAATGTAAGAAAGACTGAGGAAAAAGTAAATCAAGGGGACGGAAGGACGGACCACTCTGGAAGTGGCTACATCTACGTCTTAAACAACAAAAATCCTGCTCTCCCTGACTCCACATCCCTGCCACCTGCAAGCAAATGAAATATGTACTAAAATGTCAAGTTATATGCAAATTGGTTCAGAAAGAGCAGCTAGAGTAAAATCGAAAATGAAGGCAGGAAAATAACAGGAATTGTAAACAACAGGAAGTCATGACAGAGGCATAGTTTTTCCAACCTTAATGATTTTATTCTTTTATGAGATGTTGTAATAGTATGTAAAAATAAGGGTCTCGATAGAGTTGCCAGAAAAACCCAGCTAGTAATTATGTGAGACATCCTGTGTGGGATGGGTTGGTAAGTTTCAGGCCTTACAGCAGTGCTGTAGCCTCAGGAGTGCTGGACTTCAGGTCGAATAAGCACAGGCAAAGCACATTGCATGCCTGTGGGCAGTAGAAAGAAATGCTTCTTAGAGGTCACAAAGCCTCACAAAGAATCAATAACTCTATAGATACACATGTGCATGGGGAGTGTTTAGCATGTGCCAAGATACCCTTTAGTAATAGAACACTGATAACCTCATACTGCAGGGCAGTAATGATGGGCAGCACTGTAGAATTTTGTTTGTTATTGTTTTGTTTTACAAGAAATTTAGATGTAGATGTATACTTCAATATTTTAGGACCTGGAAGATTCTTCAGTCTGTGAAACCACATGATGAGAAGCTGTTTTCCCCTCCAGGCAGCGCAGGTCTGGTTTCAGACATCTCAGAACTTCATCCTTGTTTGGTCTCTTTGCTACTTCTGTCTGCTTCTACTTTGTCTTCTACAATGCGTTAAGCTATATCCTGTAGTGGAGTTAAACCATGTACATTAAACATTCACTGGGCATTGCCTGTTTGTTAGATGTTTTAATCTTTGAACCAAATCTGTGGTCTTACAGTTAGCTTGCAAGTGTAGGTGGTCATAGGGGTTTCTTTACATGGGCTGATTGGGTGGGGTTTTTTCCTTAGTTTTGCAGATGTTGCTGTACCATATCATGTGGCGTGTTTTCCAAAATTAAGCAGTATTTCAAGAAAAGAAAGGAAAAGAAGCTTCCAGAAGAGTTTGATTTTAAAGTACTCCAAGAACCCCAAACTATTTGCCACTTCATATGGAGCAATGCTTATGTTGAGCAATATGCAAGAAAAGGGGAGAGGAAGAATAAAATGCTTTCAAAAATGACTAATGTGCCCACTAGGACAAGTCTTCTTGCATCTTAGGCATTTTCACTTGTTACATCAATATGACTAGGAGTTATGTATTTATTTACCACTTAAAACTTTCCTCTTTGGGGAATGAAAGATTTCCATATTAGCACAGCAGAAATTTCCTCGAAACTGTTATGATTTTACTTACTAATTAGGAAAATCTTTTTGATCCTATGGACTGAAGAGAGACCAGGTTTTCCATCTAACTAGCTCTTATGCAACATGTGTGTTAACAAAATATAAATAGTCTTTTTATCTCTCTTGTAATTTATGGATTTGATACACAAATATGAGTGTTCTCACCTTCTGATCTATTAAATTATGTGCATGTAGCAAAGAATGTCTCATGTTTTCTTGAATTCTACATGTCCATGAAGTAGAGATGCCTTTTTAGTAGAGCTACTGATTTTCATCAGCTCTTCATAACAAAAATACAAAATACTCTGTCAATTCTGATTTTCTTTTTAATAAGGAATACTGATCTTTTAGTTTATTTTTAAAATTTTTTAAAAATTAATTTTGAACAAGCAGGGTTTTCCCCATTCTGAACAGTAAAAAACCGGAATCTGAAAATTCTTTTAATAGGAGGTATTCTCACACTGGTAGGAATGTGTGATAAAATGATGTTACAAAAGGTTTTGTAAGACGATGTAAAATTATATTGATAAATAGAATATCATGGCAGCTAAGAGTAACAATTTATTTTATAGTTTCTACTTTGTTGAAACAGTAGCATAAGTTATTTTTATTCATTGCAAAATGAAAAGCCCACTCCCTAAGAGAGAAATTCTTTTGAACTTCCTATAAGTGTTAAAGAAAATGTTGCAGTAGTGAACCTCTGCAGAGCTGGGGCTGTTAGTGCCACATGGATAATCTTGAGCTCTCCCAGGGGATGCTCAGCTCCAGCATGAAAACAGGGTCCCTGCCCTTGCATGTCCTTAGCTGAAGAATTTCATTGCAATACCAAAGCTCTTCAGAGTCAGTTCTGGTTGCTTTGAAGGCACGTGGAGAATCCTTCAGTCCCTGTTACCCTGTGGCCCTGGGGAGAAAGAGGGGGAAGGTGGTGTCTTGGGGCTACTCCCTTGCCCTTCCCTTCTCCCAGGTGCTGCTCAGCACTTTCCCATGGTACCTCCAGAGGTCCTACTTTACTGGTGAAGGGAGTCAGCAGTGTTATTTGCTGTAAGCTTTGCAGTATTTGGGGTTTTTTAATGGGTAGATAATGTATAGCATCGCTACCAGTGTTGTTCTAGCTTTTGTTGATCTCTGTATCTGATCTTCACAAGGCTGGGACATTTTGTGGGGAGACAGAGAAGGACACAGAAATTGTCTAGCAGTAGATGGTAAGGGGGTGAACAAGCTCTGTAGCATGAAGCCATCTGTACCTTCTCTCTTGTGGTGGCAAGATAGATATGTTAAGAAGACTTTTGGAGGACTAGGAAGCTAAAATGGATTTTAATTATTTATTTTCTTTGAAATGAGGTATGTGGTATTTGATGGTTTATGCAATAATGAACAAAATTTTAGTATGTTGAAGGTGGTTGTCTGACACTTTCCCAGGAGAGATTGCATGTCAGGCGTTTTATACCATAAGCATTTAGGAATAGCAGTGCTTGAAAATAGAGACTTTTATATTCTACTACCTTCACAGAAGTATTTCTTGCTTAAAGCAAGCATATCAAATGATGATAATTAGTGCAGCAGAAAAGAGCATAAATACTTCAGTGTTACCTGTTCAAATTCTATGGTTTTGTGTTGCTCTTCTTTGAAAAAGCTTTTTTTGGTGAAATTTGGAGGAGAAAGTGCAGTGGGGAGTGAGTTGAGTGCTTTGCAGGGTATATCACTCAGCAGGGGGAGGAGGGCACCTGGGCTGCCTCACAAAGCTGGAGGAGATAGGTCCTGACCTACCAGTTGGTGTTTCCTTCTTGGTGTTTTTGGTTTGTTTCTGATTTTCCTGGTGTGCTGCTAGGAAGACTTGAGAAAAGATTTTGCATTGTCTCCATAAGAGAAACCCTGTGCCTCTCTCCCCTTTTAGTCATACTATGCCACCTCATTTTTAGCAGCTCACTGAAGCAAAGGTTTAACCTCGTCCTGAGGTGCCAAAGATCCCTTCTGCTCTGTGACTTCTGTGAGACACAGAGTTGGTCAAACATTTTGAGTGACTGAAACAAAAGTTCTTGTGCTGCAACACCACAGTGGGTCAAGCTCTATGTGTGGAAACTCTAATTCTCTCCCTTCCACTGGAGACTTCATGTGGTTTTGAGACTGCCTGCCCAGAAACCAACGTGACAGGTCTCAATCTCATAAACCAGTGATGGTCTTTTTCACAAGATATCTGTCATTTTTTGGTAATTTTTCATTACATATTTTTCTAATCAGGTTTTAGAAACAAAAGAATTTGAATCTTCAAGCCTTTACTCATTTATTTGATCCTGTTAATTTGATTTTTCCCCTATTCCAACTCTATTAAAGATAAAATTGAAAAGATGTTTTTGGCTACTGTTCATAAATGTACGACAATCCACAGTGTTTCTTACTGAACAGAATTTGAATTCAAAATGCCTAAAAGATTAGTATTGGAGTCATGTAATCTTATCTCAAACATCCCTTTGTTTGATACAGGAGCTGGTTTCAACTTTTCTAATACTTAACCCTTTTGCCTTGTAAATAATGCATATGTGCTATGCCACTATTAAGTATTCAGTCTATCGTTTTCTATTTTTCTGATTTATATTCTCTTCCTGATGTGAAATGAAGAAGATTCTGGACATATTCCCCCAGGACAGGAAAACTGTTAGTGGAATTCAATGCTCTCTCCTACAGAAATTTGAATATAATTTGAATGCATTAAAATTAATCTTAAAAGGCAGCATTCTTTGTGGAAAGTTATCAATAGGCATTTGCAACAAGTTAAGAAAGTAGTTTTATGTCCTAGAAGTTTGCTGTAAGCTTTCAACAGTCTTAAAGAAACCTCAGAAAATTAATTTCAAGAGTCATTTTGCAGGGTATTAGAATATCAATGTAGCTCAAGTTTTACTTGTTGCAAATATGATTTTTGGTACCACTTTGCAAGCAGATGCACTGTGTCCAGTGCTACAGCATATATTGAAAAATGCCTTCCTGGAGACTGAAAGGAGACAGCTTCAGTTTGGGCTGATTTTCAATGTGCTACTGTGTCTGAAAATTCACATCTCCTCTGCTGGCTCCTCTGTTTTCCAAAGGGATGAACTGGGGGGCACTGTGCATCCCACAATTGTGTATGGTGTTCCATAGGTAGTTTTCTCGAAACTGTAAAATTTTTAAAGTAAGGAAATCCTCCCTTGAGGCTCAGGCTGGCATACCATATATGTGCAAGTAAATCTTATGCAGCCTTTTCAAAGGCAACACAAATTGTGAGTAAAAATTACCTGTGTGAAGATTGGTAGAGTAGGCATCAAATTTTGTTCTGTAAAAATGCCAATAAAAATGGAAGATGAGTCAAGCTGCTTTTTACACACAAAGAAAAAAGAAGTGAAATAGACCTGAATGAATCCCTAAACTTCTCTAGATGTAGTAATACAAAATGGTAAAGCCATAGATATGGAGCAACATATCTGAGACAAGGCTGTGTATAATAGTAGTTTCCTGGATAAAACAGCGATAATGCCAGATTCTTATAAGCCATTATTCACAATCTAGAAGATAACTTTATAAATATTTTTAGTTTACAGCATATAAATAAATCATAGAGTAAAATAATTCTGTCAGACCATATGCTATCAAAGTATTTTACTGTGTAAGAGGCCTTAGAGATCCTGTATCACTTAATCATTTCGTAAATATGGGTTTTCATTGAATATGAAATGTATACACAGTAAAGGCAAGTAATATGAATAGTACCAAAGTGACACATCCTACAGTAGTAAATAACCTAGATAACTGGATTTATATACTCAGGGATACTTAGCAGGCACATTTCGAGTTGTATCGAGCCGTTACATTTATAGCAGTGCAGTATATCTCTTATTAGAGGTGGACTTTGTCTCAGTTTCTAATAGTTACAATTTATTAAGTTGAACAGTGACTACTTTTAAACTCAGCTAATTAATTATTAGCTTAATACTTGGCAGTCTTGTTACTTTGCAGCAGGGTCTAAATCCAAATTATTTATGATGGTAGTTCAGACACTGCCAGGGATCAGTTTTCATGAGCTCTGAGTTACTCGGGTTTGTGGATCAGCACACACTCAGTAAGAAGTAAAGAAAGTGGAGCAGTGACAAGGAAATAACTGTGCGAAGGAATGCAGCTCCCACCGTGGTGCAACGGCAGCAGGAATTGTATCAGACACAAAAAACCTCCCCCAGCATCTTCTTTTAGAGGCAAAATCCTATTTTACAATCACAATTACTTTCAGTGGGGGTGTGAATGTGCATGAATCCATGTGTTGGACCAGGAGTCCCACATGCCATGCAATCTCAGTCTCAGTTAGCTTAGGCTCTTTAACTGGGACTTCCACAGAGAAATCAGAGCCTCTGTGTTAGATACCTGCCTCATTTTACTGACTTATGGTATCAGGAAACCCAAACATCTAATTTAGTGCCATAGCATTAGGTAGTAAACCCCTCCTTCCTATACACAGTCAAAGACCCAAACATATAATCTACACATGCAGTGCCATGTCTTGACTCTGCCATAATTTAATGAAATGGGTATATTTAGAATTAAGTGATGGCAACGTTTGGCCCATCATTTATCCAGTATTGTTATGGGTAACGTAAGGTGGGAATTAACAAAAGCCTGTCCTTTAGGGGAATGCTGGTTTTTGTGTTAAAGATGCTGGGAGGAGGCAGCTGGCAGGCTGCGGCAGGGCACACAGGCTGCTTCCAGCTGCTGTGAAGGGGTGATCTGGTGTGCATTCATTGCCCCTTGGTTTTGTCACAACCAGTATCTTGTTCAAATAGGTTTTCAAAGAAAACCAGAAAATGGGTCTGTCTTAAGCTCCAGAGTTTCTAACCTCTGAAACTCTCCTTTCTTTCTCATCGCCTTCCTTCAGAGGTGAGCTATAATTAAGCTAAAAATAGCAAAGCTACTTCAGGTTTTATCATTGCTGGTGTCTCACTGCACCTGAGAGGTTAAAGTATTGCTTTTACAAAAGAAACCCACATATGGAAAATTTGGGTTTTCTTTTGACATTATGTTTACTTAGATGCTGGATGAACATATCTTGTCCATATTATACATTGCAGTCTAGGTCAAACCGTAGTAATTGGTAAGTTTCCTGGAATTGCATGAATATATAATAAATTTTTATTAGACTTAATGAAAATAATTGAGGGAAATTTTATGTATAGATATGTATCCAGAATTTTATTAAAAATGTAAATGCATTATAAAGTAGTAAAAGACAATAATGTCTACCAAAAAAATATATTACAATATTTTGCTTTGGTTAGTGTTAATTAGTGTGAAATTCATGCAATTGGTAATTTTGGCTTTTTTTTTTATTTTTTAATTGAAGCTGATTGTGAGTGGGCTAAGTTACACTCAGGACATGAGCACCTGTCCAGGAGAGCTCTGGAGGACATTTCTATATCAAGTCCCTCAGCTGCATTCTTAAATTCACGTGAAGATACATCTATCTTTCGTCTTGTCTTTCCTTTTAGGCTTGTGCAAGCCTTGCTGCAAGTAAATGTGTTAAAATACAGTGAAAGAGGAGGAATGAAACTGATTTTTATCCACAGGCTGTAGTCACATGTCACAGATCAAGGTTATTAGAGATTGGAGGCTGCAATATGGCAGGGAGCATATGCTGCTGGCTGCTGTGGCTCCTGTAGGTGCTGTTCCTATGGGGAAAAGGACCAGGCTTGGTCCTTCAGCCTGTCTCAAAGATGAATTCTGTATGTCATTGTGCTCACACATTGCGCTTCGTAGCTCAGGGACATAATTTTAACATAAAACCTTAGAGTTCTTAAACAGAAAAGTTAAGAGTGGTGCAGTTGGTATTTACATAATCTAGGTTTTATATTTCAAATAAAAAAAAGTAAGATGGATGTGACCAAAGAGCAGCTTCAGCCAGTCTTGCCAGCTGAGCACTCCTCAGCTCCACCTCTGTTTGGCTGCAACACAGTTGTCACAGAGGATGGCTGTGTCCAGTGAGCCCATGCCCTGGGCTCCCCCAGGACCGGAGAATGGAAATAGATTTCTCTTTGGGCCAGGCCCAATTTGGGTTTTGCACCTAACCAAGTATGTAGCAGATACAGAACATTCCTGTCATATATCCTATTCCTTCTATCCCCCTCCAGGTATCCTTTCCCAAGACCAAGGAGCAGAATAGAAGATATATTAATTTCTTATTCTTGCTCCGTAAAAGAAGTCAAGCCCAGCCAGCAGCTTAACAGGCCTCAGCTGTCTGGAGCTACTGCACACATCTTTAGTGTCAGCACATTTTGTTTTTGCAAACAAAAACAAAGTCTAAAAATAAATATCAGTGTTATTTTGAGGCATTAAAAAACCTTTTTTCTTTCACCTTTTTAAATAGAACATAAAAAGAGACTCCAAACTGAAATGCCCTGCTGATTTTAGAGAATTTACATCAAAATCTTTTTGAGCGTAACGAGTTAGTAGAGCATGGAGCTGTTTAAACTTAAGGTGTGGACACAGATGCCTTAAATCACAGAAACTAAAGACAGAGCAGACCTTACAGTGTTTAAACTTCTGCATGTAAAATTATGCCATTGTTGCTTGTAAATATGCTAAAAGCCTCCTGTAGTGTCTCGTAAATATGCTAAGAATCCCCTGTAGTTAATTCTCCCACTATTGTTATAAATGAGAGCAAAGAAAATGCATTTCTTACTTTATAGGCTCGTTTCCCAGGTGTAAATCTGCTGTTTTGTTTGGCATTAGCAGCTCTGTTCCTTGACTGACAGGTTTCAAAGTTTGCCATAATTGTGAGCTGTGCTCGCATTCACTGTGCTTTAGAGTCAGCAGGGAATGGCACTATGTGCTATTTTTTCAAAGAAAGGGCATTACACTGGCAACATTAATAAATCCTGAAAGCACTCCACCTTCTCTTGATATCTTTCAAATTCCTGTAATAGCACAGTTTCCTTTCCATTACAACATCACAGTCTGAGCTGCTGTAGTTATAATTGTCTTAGAACTCCCATTACAAACCCGAGTTTCTATGTGTTATGGAAAGAAGTGGTGTAAGTAGGCCTGACAGACTGTCTATCAAATGGTGTTCTGTGCTTGCTTCCTAATATGCATTCCAAAACAGTGTAGGTAGAAAAAGAAAAAAAAATCCAGGAGATCCTAGTTAACAACAGTGAAAGAGGGGCTGACATACAAGTGCTGCACTGGAGAGAAGATGCCAGGGCTATCCGTGGCCAGCCAAAGCATCAGTCATCAGCAAAAGTCATGTGAAGTGTTTGCATGGCACGATGTCCAAGCAGTGCCATGAGGGGCTGCTCACAGCACAAGGTGCTTTTCTTCAGGGGCTGCTTTTCTGCAGGGGTCCTCTCTGGTCCAGTCAAGAGTCCTGTCCTGGGTGCAGCAGCCTCATGGACCTGGGCAGGCCCTGCTCAGGATATCCTGATGTTACATGGGCTCTTCTGGGAGAGAGTCAGAACAAACATCATGAGCCCTGAGCCAGCTCCTCAGTTTGCAAAGCGAGGTTGTGCCCCAGTAGCACAGACCACAGACCTTTCTGGTCTCTCCCAGCAGAGCCTGGTTCACAGAAGGGCAGGTCCACAGCGATGAAATTGGTTTTGAACTTTGTATTTCACCGAGATTTGGGAGGGAGGCAGAAGTATTTAGGGTCAGTTTGGGGATCAGGAAAAAAAAGAAAATAGTGTGTGTTTCCATTGAGCAAATCTGATTTTCCCATTGATTGCAGAGGCCAGCTGTAAGGTACATCGTTCAAATACTAATTCAGAAGTCATTTGTGGTGTACTAAAACTGGAATACCCCTATTGAGTAATGTACTGTGGTCAGTGGAATTTATCTGAAATGATGCCACCTCAATGAAGAACGACATTGTTTGATCATATCTCTGTTTAGCCTTTAATCATCCACTTTTCTTCTTTAAAGAACTGCTGCAACTGTTGAAATGCAGTTTCTGATATCTTCCTGACTTCCATCTGTTTCACTGTATGGTGGAAAAACTATTATTTTGGTTGGGCAAAATTCATTGCTTTGTTGTGTTGTTTGGTCAATGTAAGATCCTAAGTCTTTGGACAGACCATATAACTACCATCCTGTAGGTTCTGCTAAAATGGGATCGTATTTATGTTATTATGTTCTTTAATGTAAATAGCATACTTTGCATACCTATTTAAATACCCTCTTTCTTCTGTTTATTATTTTATGTGCTGTTTTTCTGCTTTCAGTACGAGCCAATATAATTGCCTTTATGTACTTTCAGGTGAAGAACGATTTACTCACCAGGCAAAAAAAAAAGGTATTGGGCATAAATAACTTCTGAGTGTGTCCCAACATTCTTGTATTTATTACATGTTCAAGAGAGACTGCTCCCTAGTTTGAGAGCAATTTTTTGCAGAAAATAGATTGCAAAAAGTGCAGCACGTGTCTAGAGAGTTTTCAAAAACACAGTTCTATTTGTGGTGCAAGGAACAAAGCACTGTGAAATACGTGGTAAAACATAATGCACAGTGATTTTTACATACCAAAGGTGCTGACACATACTAAAAGACATATGTGCTAACAAAGACCTGAATGTTAAAGGTCTGTTTAAAAGCTGAATTAAATTCTGAATAGACTGGAAATACTCAGAAATATATTTTAAGGGTTCAAGACATGAGACATTATGTCTTTCCGCTTCCTTTTTTTTTGTGTCAGATAGAGCTTTATTTATTTTTTTTTTCACTGTATTGGGTTCTGTCAGTTTTCTAGAATGTACTTCTATAATGAGGTGGCCATAGAAATGTGCTAAGTTAATTTAACTTCTGTAACTGATTACCCATAACTTACTGCAATACATTATTTCACCATGGGCTAAGCTGGTTATTGTCTAACATTGTCCACTCGTACTTTTTCCTGCTTCTGTATAACACTTCTGTCAAATATTCTGTTTAACGTTTAGTGCAGTATTTTGGATGGCTTTGTAGTGTTTTCTCTCTAGAACCTTAAACTTATCACTAGGTGTGAGTGTTGCAAAAATGAAATTTTGAATAGTTCACCTCATTTGGTCCAGAGTTTTGTTTCAGCTGTAATTCAGTCTGGTTGGCATGGGAAATTCCAACTAATTTTCTTGGCATTGTTTCATTAGTTGATAAAAGAAAGCAACCAGAAGGTAAAATTTGCAAAAATTATGAATTTTTTTATTGAAGAATGGCTGGTTTTAAAGTTGGTTTTTTTCAGGACTAGTTAGAGAAGGTCCTTGAACTCCACTAACTTTATTTATATGCCACTGTACTAATTGCTGAACAGATTTGTCTTCAGTTCTTCCTATTTATTATCATCTTGTCCCACAGGAAGTTATTTGAATAGCAAAACCATAAACAACCCTTTTTCAGCTGAATTTTGCTTCCCAAAAGAGGTCGAGTCTCGCATTTGAACAGTGCTGGCTTGTAAAAATATTGTTGGGTTTAGAATCCAAACTCTTTGAAACTTGAGATATTTGAGTTTAGGCACTTTTCAGTGTGTAAATACGGATTCTTTGTACGCATTGGAACAGTCAGAAGCAAGGGTTGAAGTTAAGAAAATGAATGAAGAATATTCCTTCCTTTTTACCATATGATTTCTGTTCATCCTTTTGTGACTTTCAGGGTTGTCACTGATGCTTCTTTAAAACTTTGCAGTTGCACGATGGTCTAAAAGATGTGAATTATAAGGTAAAAATTGGGAAGACATCAGTCTCACCTTGGCCCCTCCAGTATATAAAGATACTTTTTGGTATTCTCAAAAAATTAACTTAATCATTGCTTACAATAATGTGTGTTGTTTCAATGAATCTCCATCTTTCTGCTGGTAATATTCTTACTGATTGTTAATTTCAGTGCTGGATATTTTGTTTGGGTAGCATCTGACTTGCTAATCTGTGCAATTGTGTACTGTAAAACTGCTTCCTCCTGAACTTTGTATTTCCACTCATTCTTCTGAATCCATCCACGTATTTTTTCCTTCCTTTCTTCTGACTATCTCCATACTGATGTCAATCCCTGTTGCAAAACCTTCCAATACCACTCTGAAACCATGCGTAAACATGCTGTTATATTCATAGCTTTTCCTGGTGTCTTGGCACAGATTTGTTCAGCTGGTAGTGCTGGTGAAAAGCAATTTAACCCAGCCCAAGGAGTGCTGGCACTTACTCTACCATTTCTCCCCTCCACTTTCTAAATGTAAATGTTCAACACCATTCATTTTCTAGCTCCAGAAAGCTCATAGCTTCTGTACCCTGCAATGCTGCAACATATACCTGGGGGGATAAGGACCCAGGAGAGATATTTTGGACAATGATTTTATCTTCTCCACTTGCATCCTCTTCTCTCTCATTCCTTGCATGTGTCATACCAGTGTTCATACCCTTCTTGAGTCCAATGAGGAGTCAATAATCACAGCCCACCCTTAATTATCCAGAGCTGGTTTTGAAAGTTCCCTGTCATATCTTGGGGAAAAATGCTTTTGCCTTTGCCTGCTCAGGGTTAGTCCTGCCCACATACAGGGACCAGGAGTGGTGGCTCCTTGTTGCTTTGGCCTTGAGACTCTTGTCTGTGCCTGCTGAGCCTGATCTTGCTGGTATTGCTGCTTTTGGGAGGCATCCTTCTCAGAGTAGTTTTATATTTCAGAACTACTTTTTTTTTGGTCAGGCACTGGGTCCTGGGGTCACCCCTTGTGTTCCTGTACCTGGGGAACTGGGCAGCAGGCTTTGAGGTCTGAGCTGGGGATGATAAGTATAGAGTTCAAAGTCTCGGCCCATCTGAGGACGCTTAGTGCTGCTCAAAGGGAACTACTACTATTAATTATTTACACTAAACAGCTCCCAAAATGTCTTAGATGTAGTATCAGCATGCAAGAACAGCTCACTGAGATATTTTCGTATAATTATGTTATGTGTTTCCAAATCCAGAAAAAGTAGGGAACAGGTTAAAGTTGAATAGTGCTTTTTCCAATCCTTTTCTGTTGGAAAACCCTTTTCCAGCCCAGTTTTCTGTTTCAAGGCTTTTAATAAATCTTTTACAAACAGTATCTCTCTGTTAATTTAGAATAATTAAAACCATTTTTTCAGTCTTAAATGTTGGATATCAATTCTGGCCTGCTGCTGTGATGATAGAAAATGTGATTTAAAGATTTTAATTGACAGTCTGTGCTGAATCACTATGCCTGCTAACTGTCAGGGACAACCTGTCCTGGTGATATTCCTGCTGGTTTGCCAGGTCCCTCAGCGATCCTGAGGAAACCGTAGTAGCTCTGTCTGCCAGGTTTTTTCTGTGTATATCAATGTGAAAGGTGTCAGGGTACTGAAGTCTGATTCTATTTTTGGTTTGGTTTTTTTTTTTTCTCCCCTCTGACACATCAATTAGCCTTATTTTTAATATAGATTTCATTGCTTTATGTGTCTCTGCACCCACAGAAGAAGAAAAATTAGTAAATAATTTTTCTTTCATTGCATTATTTGATTTTCCATTCTTAATGCTATGCCCAGGCCCTGATACTTTCAAAGATGGCTACATGAAGCGCTTCAGGTCTTGCTTGTGCTGA
This sequence comes from Oreocharis arfaki, assembly GCA_013398015.1. Classification (NCBI taxonomy): domain Eukaryota; kingdom Metazoa; phylum Chordata; class Aves; order Passeriformes; family Paramythiidae; genus Oreocharis; species Oreocharis arfaki. Next base: position 675,760 of record VZRR01014003.1, on the reverse strand, counting down.
CACTTTGGGCTCTTGACTTGACATCTCTCCACTGTTTCCCCATGCTTTCTCCCTTCCCTGGGAATTCCACCAAAAGAGTATTTAGATGTGAAGTGGATCATTCCTTACCTTCCTTTCATTCACTCTTAGAATACAGAATCTTTAAGGTTGGAAAAGACCTCCAAGATTATTGAGTCCAACCTTTGATTGAGCACCACCATATCTACTAAACCGCAGCACAACAGAGTGGATCTCATGAGCAAAGTGGAGATTGCTGGCTGTCTTGGCCACAGTGACCATGGAGCAATTGAGTTTAAAATCTCTGTTGACAGGAGGCAAAGTGACAGCAAAGCCTACACTCTGGACATGAAGAGAGCAGACTTCAGGATGCTCAGGGAAATAGTGAGTAAGGTCACCTGGGAAAATGTTTTTGCAGGTGCTGGGGTCCATCAATGCTAATCACTTTTTAAACATCTCCTCTTAAGGGCACAGGAATAGGCAATTCCCAAATGTCAGAAGTCAAGCAGGCAAGGAAGAAGTCTGACTTGGCTGAACAGGAATCTTCTCTTGGAAATAAGGCAAAAGAGGAAGGTGTATGACCTGAAGTTGTGTCAGGGGAGGATTAGGTTGGATATTAGGAAAAGGTTCTTCACCCAGAGGGTGGTTGAGCACTGGAATAGGCTCCCCAGGGAAGTGGTCACAGCACCAGCCTGACAGAGTTCAAGAAGTGTTTGGACAACGCTCTCAGGCACATGGTGTGACTCTTGGGGGTGTCCATGCAGGACTAAGAGTTGGGCTCAATGATTCTTGTGGGTTCCTTCCAGCTCAGCATCATCTATGGCTCTGTGAAGTTCCATGTCAATGCTTAACTACCCTTTCAGTGCAGAAATTCTTCCTGATTTCCAACCTGGATCTCTCTGGTGCAGCTTGAGGCTATGTCCTCTTGTCTTGTCACTTGTTTCCTGGGAGGAGAGGCCAGTCCCCACCTGGCTACAAATCCCTTTCAGGGAGTTGTAAGAGAGTGATAAGGTCCCCCCTTTTCTTCAGACTAAACAACCCCATCTCCCTCAGCTGCTCCTCATATGACTCATTTCCTTCAGCAGCTCTGTTACCCTTTTCTGGACACTCTCCAGCACTCCAATATCATTCTTGAATTGAGGGGCCCAGAACTGAGCACTGGATTCAAGGTGCAGCCTTACCAATGCCGAGTACAGAGGGACAATCCCTGCCCTGGTCCTGCTGGCCACACTATTGCTGATCCAGGCCAGGATGTCACTGGCCTCCTTGGCCACCTGGGCACACATTGGCTCATGTTCAGCTGCTGTTGACTAGCACCCCCAGGTCCTTCTCTGCTGAGCAGCTTTCCAGCCACTCTGCCCCCAGACTGTGGCACTGCCTGGCATTGTTGTGACCCAAGTGCAGGACCTGGAACTTTGCCTTAGTGAACCTCACACCACTGTCCTTGGCCCATGGGTCCTTCTGCAGAGCCCTCCTACCCTCCAGCAGATCAACACTCCTGCCCATCTTAGTGTCATCTGCAGAGTTATTGAGGGTGCACTCAAACACCTTGTCCAGATCATTTGATAAAGATACTAAACAGGACTGGGCTTTGCTACTTATTTGTGCAGTTAGTCTATTGATTAAACAGATGCTTCTTTCTTTTATGAAAAATATTTATAGGTCTATGTGTAGTTTCAGGATTTGTATGTGCCAGCCTCTCTGTACTAGCCTGCAGAGTGCATGCCATCCCACAGTCCCTGAGCTGGCCAGGCATAGACAGAGCCAGGAGTGGCTGTGGCTGTGCACTGCAGGCAGGCTCTGGGCAGCGCTTGCGTGAGAGGCAAACAGGTCACCGTTTTCTTGAGTCGTGGAATCACACAAAATGTTAGTTCTACAGTCTTCTCATATGTAAAATGGGAATAATAAGCTTCCCCACATGGTTAGTGTGTGAGAAACTTTGGGGAAAACGTCCGTAGGAATTGTTCATCTAATACAAGGGAACAATAAATGGAGACTAATATAAAAGCAGGTATTGTGCTGTGTACTTTTCAATTTGAAAGCAATGATAGTACAGGCAGGCCATTAGAATGAGAAACTGTGTCTTGGCGGAAGTGTTCTTCTATTTCTTTAATTTTGTAAATATCTTGTCACTTTCAGGGCAAAACCAGCTTTAAATTTCTGTCCCACTTGACAAATGAAAACGTTGCTGCCAGTCCCTGGACCTCTGAATTTATGTGATGTCTCAGTAACTAATTCTGTTTCACAAAAAGATATTCAGAGACTGTAGTGTTGGCTCTTAGGGCAAAATTTTGGAATCTGTTCCTGCTTGTAGGTTTACAGGAGTATGTTACACTGCCATGTTACCATCAGTCACAGAGATTGGAACTGTAAGAGTTCTGCTGAGTTAATGTCCTAAAAAATCAGACTGAGGTTTCACCTGATGGATTCAATAATATCTTTATTAAAATAGTTAGATTTTCCTATTACATAAGCAGCAATAAATTCTTCAATATCACTGTCAGATAATTAATAATGTGGGATTATGATCTCTCTGTGGCAAAGTAGATAAAGAAAGGAACCAGAGGCAGAAAATGAAAGTTTGATGATAATATTAGAGATAAAAAAACGAATGAGCGAACGAAATATCAGATTTAAAGAGATATCATGGAAATAGAAATGTGATAGAAGTGTATAAAGAAGTGGTAATGTAGAAAAAGGGAAAGTGATGTAAGTAATGCAAATGTGTCTCATATTTCAAGGAAGTATTTCAAAGAAATATCCTGAAATAAAAAGAAAAATTTAACAAAACAGTCTTTAAAAGTCACAAGCACTGTTTTGCAGAACATACAATTTCCTCATGGGTATGTACAGCTGCCAGTTTATTCTGGTTCAATTAACCTATGAATATACACTTATACATTTGCATTATAGGACATATGCCCATGTGGTCCTCACGCATCAAGCTTCATATAAACACACTGTGAGATCAGTGAGATCCTGTGGGACAACAGAACAAATACTGTCAGTGCACAGAAAAAGAGCAAAAGGAGGTGCCTTTGTGGCGTATAACAAAGAAAGTTTTGAGTTAAGGAATAAATTCTGCCCTTTTGACTTCAAAGTTGTTGGACCTTTGTACCGTGGACCTGATTCTGACCTGTAAAGCAGAAGAGTTCAGTGTGAAGCAGGGTTGATGGGCTTTGACAGGCTGGAGTCCTGCCAGGCCTTCATGCATTGCCTGATCATTTCTTGTGAAATGCGTTACTCTGTGTTTCAGCTTGGGAGAAATGTTTTGTTTGCGAAACACGTAGCTGCATATTCACTTATGCTTCCCAAGCATGTGAATGCATGGGGTGAGATGGATGGCAGTAATTTTCACAGCTTAAGTTGCCACTTTATCATGGGGAAGCAAATAGGATCCATACGAGGTACATGTTATTGCAGAGCATGTTCCTTGTGTATCATTTGGCTGCAGTTAAAGCCCATCAAATCTCCTTTATGACTCCTTATATCTCAAGATTCTATTTGCGTCAGATTTCATGTGTGTATTTCACTAGAGGCTGCATTCAAAGCAACATATTCCAGACAGGAGAGCAGCTGCTGGCTGCTGCCGTGCTAGGACGGAAATTCAGACAAAAAACATCTGCATGATCAAGGAAAATTAGAATCTCTCGTGCTAAAGGAGATGTCTGATTCAAGAAAGGGTTTTTCTTTAATAACTCTTACTTAGTATGCTGAAATCTGATATCCATTAATCTCATTAGGTGACACAAAATGCTTTGTCTTAGGATGATACATACTAGGAAAAAACAACATGTTTAGATATGAAAGTCAAAGCAAAATGCATACAAGTGACTAAAGAACACAATTCTTTATCAGTTGAAGGAGCTATTGCATCCTGGTACTTTTTATACCCTGTTTCTCATAATGAAAAAGAGAGGGATGCTAATAAAAAGTTTGCTTTTAAATACACCAAAAATTATTAAAGATTGCCTAAAACACTGACTTGAAATTTCAGTGCTGAAAGCATTTGGTAGTGGCTGCCGTTTTCATGCATTAAGAAAGCAGGGATATTAGTTGTTGGGAAAATACATTATGATAGCTGTCTTTTGGAAGTCTAGTGTCGATCTCTTATTCTGTATTATTCAGCTGAGGGTTCTGCCTGAAAGATCTATCTTTTAAAGAAATGATGGTTGTGATAGTGAGCTTCCTTGGGCCTTTGCAGTTCTGCTTTGGTTCTCATACTCCGCTCATCTGTGCCATGGTTTGAACGATGAAGCTGTTGGATGTGCAGGTGGGTGTTCTCTGCTTGGTGTGTCCTGCATCGCCCCTGGGCCTGCGGGATATGAGTTTGCTGCAGCTGCCCTCTCAGAACCTCCGCCATGGCTCTGTAAGTAATTAGGTAGAATTATTGTATATTAAAATGTGCTGATACATTTGAAAATATATTACTATAGCAATGGGACTTTTAGAAATGAAAGCTCTCTACTGTGTTTCAAGTCTGACGTGGTCAAAAGCTAGCCTAGTAGGAAACACAGCCAGCAATGACAGGCTTTTTTTGAGGATTTACTAACCTGAATTTCTGCTACAAAAAGATTTTACAGCTCTCATCTATATTGATGAGGATAATTTAAAGAGAGTTTATCTCTGTAATCTAATTTGGAAGATTAATTACTGAGCTGTTTTTTGATGTATTTTATCCTTACATGCGCAGTATGTACAGTCATCCCAATGTACAATTAATCTTTTTTTAAATCAATACGGAAATTGAACTTTTGTGCTTTTGAATGCCATGATAACCCCTGGCTTAGGCAACAAAATGGCATGGTCCCTTCAGATGAGACACTGTCCACTGCTTTTCTACTGTAGTGCCTGAGAACAACATCCCTAGAATTGCAGTGATGATATTAGCACTATCCCAAAAATGCACATCAGGAGACATTGCTTTTGTGGCATGGCAACGTGCTCTGCTTGCTCTATATAGGAATACATAACAATATCTATCATTTGTTGGAGTTACTCTTGCAATGTACATTATTTTCTCCCTAGCAGAGGTTTTCTCTTCTGCTACCACTGGAGAACATTTCAAGTGGTTAATAGAAAATCCAGTCCCTTATCTGTGAGCTTGTTATATACGCCTGCCATTTGCTCATATTATCACAACAGCTTGTAGAATATTGTCATCCGTTTCCAAAGTAGCAAAAAAAGGCAGTGATCTACCTCAATTCCTCTCCCTCTGCCTCCACAGACACATGCTCCACACAGCCTTGCAGCTGCACAGTGTGGGAGTTGTGTGGTTTTGGACTGCCCATGCAGCGCTGACAGGTCAGGAATGTGAGATGGAGACTTGGCACTGATTTCTGAGAAATCATGAAACAGTGATTTTTAGCTGAAAAGAGAGTAAGGCGAGGTGTTGTGATGGTATCCATTTGAAAGATGATTGCTCAGAAAGTGTAAGGAGAGGAAAGTGAAAGGGAGTGTCAGAAGGGTAGGGGGACCTTTGGATATACTTAGGATATCAGATTATAGACAGCTTTGTGAAAAACGAGTTATGAACTACTCTAGGAAGCAGCATAGAGAAGAGATGTAATAAAACATTTCTGCATGTGAAGAAAACATCTTTGCTGTCTACCTGATCGTAATCTTACTTTTGTTTTGAATACTGAAGGAAATTATGCATCAACTGACAACAGGGCTCTTCAGATGCCTCTGGCAGTTTGCATGCTACATCACACCTTAATCAATGATAATTGATTCAGAAAATCTTGTAGACATGGGACTTGTGTAATGAGATCACATAGTCTTTTGGGGAGCTTAGTCCTCATCTAGAAAAAGATAACAGTGAGCTAATTTTGCATCGTTCTGATTTGACATTTCAATGGAAGTCGTGTGGTAGCTCTGAACTGCAGGTGAGTCAGAGTGTGGGAAAGCTTTCTGCACAAGAGAAACTGTAGCTTTTAGCATTGAAATTTTAATTCTCATGGAAAACAAGCAAAGCTGTAACTGGGAACTTGCTCAAACATCCAGACTAAGAAAATGCAGATTTAGAGTTCAGCCAGACTCCTCTCTAATTAGTGTTCTTACAGTGTGGCAATGACCATGGTCCATGCTCTTGGAGATTGTCACCTTCTGAGACTGGAGTTGAACCTTGAATTCATTGAAGCAGTCAGCATTTCCTTTCCTGTGTGCATATTCTTGGCAGCTGAAAAAGTGTTGCTCTCTTAAATGGGTATGTTCCTATCAGATAATGTCTGATCATAAGATGAACAATTGCAGTATGTTATATTTCACTGTCAATCTCTTTACTTAATTGCTTTTTGCTTTTTTTTTTTTTAAAAAAGCAAAGGCTATGATAGAAAGTTTAGTCTGAACTCAGTTTCTTTTTCTAACACATACTGTTCAATGTACTGAAAATCTGTGGGTAATTAGGGAATTTTCAAATTTAGAGTATAAGTACTACTGTGGATCCAATAATTTTGTGGCCAGCATACCTAATACAGCCTTGTAATTTTAAGCAATTATTTAAACCAGCAGATAGCCTTCTGCTTTTTTAGGTTCTCTATTAAGCTAGTATTTGAAATACTTCAGAACAAAGGTCTCTGTAAGGAATTTCTGCAATGTAGAACTCCTTTAAAATATGTATCAGTCACACATAGGAACTCATGGCATTCTAAGCTGCTTGTTTCTTTGAGGACTGGCCAAAATTTCAACACAAAGTTTTGATATCTGTGCTTGCCAGAGCTGGTTTATGACTTACCCAGAACAAAATTTGGCACACATGACTGCTGAACTCCAGCCCAGCTTAAAGCACGTAACTCCTGCAACATGCACAGCAAGTGGAGCCAGGTGTGTGTCCAACAGGGAAGGGGAGGTGGTGGCTATTGGGTGTGGGTATCCCTGTGCCATGTCTCTTCCACCCTGCCAGCTCATGGCAAGCAGATTGGCCCTTCTGGTATGACCTCAAGTCAAACAAGTGGACTCAGCCAGCACTTAGTGAAAAAGTTGTTGTGAAAAGTGGCAGAAAATCTTCATCCATGGGTTAAGAGAGCTGGTTCAGCTTTGCTGATGGAAGGAAAAAATTTGGTTTGCACTTCAACCAGCAGATCTGACTTTGTACAGGCAGCAAGCAGATTTGCTGCAGGATTTTATTATTTTATTCCATTTTATTAAAAAAATTCACAATTGATTCTTGCTCTAGAACTGTATTTAAATAGAATTTAGGGCATTGTTTTTAGTGAATGTAACCCAGGAAATGTCATGGGTTCACTAATATCATAGTGAATACTTTACTGCAGCCGCTGAAATCTTGTATTTTGATGAGGGAGAGGGTACTGTCGTTTCAGTTCTGTGAAATCTCTCTGAGGATCATTGCCTTGTTTGCTGATTTAGTTTCTGAGACAGGCAGAGCTTAATGGATGGCAAGAAGAAAACATGAAGTGATACCATTTTAAGCACTTTGCCAAAACAGTAAGCAAACTTTTCCACTCTGTCTCATGATTTCTGTAATTATGCAATAAGGCTAGCCTTGCTTTTGGACTGGTTGAGGACCAAAGGGTAACTTGTCATCAAGTGGAGATCTTTTCATTTATCAGTTTATTTTTTTGCCCTTCCACAGAGACTGGCCAAATAAAATGTTTTCATCGTGCCCTATTCGCCACTCTGGTGTTTCCATCAATTTTGCTCTGTCTCTGGGGCTGCAAGTGTCAGTCAGCTGCAATAAAGTGTCATTTTTGCCACTTTTATCGAGAGCTCTCAGATACTTAGTGCCCAGTTTCCTGGACCTGTGCCTTGGGTGAGCCATGTGGGACTTGCTTAAGAGCTGTGGTAGAAATGTATGTGGCTGATTTCAGCACAGTAGTAATAAAATACAGAGCTAAGAGTCATCTCCTGCCCACTGATAGCCAAGTTCAGCAAACTCTATATATGTTTCTTGCTTGATGTAAATTTTTGACATTTATGGTTCAGAGGACAGCTTGAAAATGTCCAAGTGAATCAGTAGCCAAAATACCAGGAATCTTGGTTTTGTAACTGATAGAAAAAGAGCTTTCTTCACTTCCTTTTCCCAGAAAATGGCAAAAATCGGATTTTTTTTTAATTGTTTAAGCATAATGTTACTGCATCTGTGGCTTCTCCAGAACCTTTTGTGAAGCAGGCAAATTAGATCCTGCTCTGCAAGGCAAGTGCAGACACAGACATAGAACAGCAGAGAAGTCCTGCAATGGGGCAGTCCTACCAAACGCTGTCTGCCAAGGTGAAGCTGTATTGCCCCAGTCCCCCTTTGAGTTTTGAAACAGGCAGTGTGTTCCAGGCTGCTAGGCAGCTAATAAACAGTAAGTAGTTTAGATAGAAATGGGGTGCAGAGGATTTTGAGTCCGAGTTCTTCACCTTAACAATTTTGCCATGTTAGGAATTAATGAATGTGTTACCATTCTTCAATGAGCCTCAGGCTAATAACTCTGTGAGCTTAGACACCCTCAAGGTAATTTTTTCCTTCCTTTTAAATCAGGCCAATTTTGTAAATGTCAAGCAGTCTGGACTAAGAAATGACTAATTTTGTGTCGTTTTAAATCTTTTGGTAGCTATGATTATATCTTTCCTGAGTGCGATCAGTTAGAAAACTTGAAAAATGGTGCTCTCTTCAATCTGGGCAAGGTAGTACCACAGCAGTGTTTAGCAATCCTTTAAGATTTCTGAAGCCAGGATGTTGTTAGGATCCCATAAAGTTTAAAGATACCTGATGTAGTGAAAATGATGAAATAGGGCAAAATGAAACAGCATACTTCCTTTGCAGATTGGAAATTAGAGGTGCACCTGGCTTTTTTCCCTTGCTGTGTGGGAGCGTTGCAACGTAGCTCTGTTTTGGGCACCGCCTGCGATTGCCTTTGCAGGATGCATGTGCAAAACTCATCTGAAACTGCAGAGTCACTTGTGAAGTACCACAGGGGCATTAAGCTCTGAAAAAGCAAGACCAGGAGACAACTAGAGCAGCTAAAACATTGCCTGTGGTGGAGAGAACATGATGTGCAATTTAAACATCAATAGTAGTTGATGTAAAATAAAGAAAATACCAACAATCTGTTTTAGACTCCTGTCTGTAGCTTGGATGAGGGAGCAGAAGAAATGACTGCAGAAGAGTTTTGTGGGGCACACTGGACAGCCTGGCTTTAGTTTTACAAAGGGCTTAAAAGTTCAGTTATCAAAATTAGTTCTCGTAGCACAGTTTGGACCTTTTGGTGTGTGAAAGGCGAGAAGATGGGGAAGAAGGGAAAGGCCAGGTGGGTGTGCAGTACTGTTTCAGACTAGTGGGTAAAGGGAGATTTATGGAATAGATCTGCCTGGTTAGAAGACATTCTCCCTGCCCCATGGACTCCAAAATGGCCATCAATATAGGGAGGATTTAAAGAATTACACTGAAATTGTGCTAGCTGAAAAGAAGGTCAGGGGAGTTGAAATTTACTATTACTACCTGCAGCAAAAAAGCTAAAATCTGCAGATGGAAGCTGGTGGGGTGGGAGTGAAATACATACAAAGAGCAAACTGAAGTGGACTCGCACAGTAATTCTGCCACTCTGAGTTATAACTGATTCTTTCAGAATTCCCAAATATTCACTCTGCAGTGTCCCCAAAGTGGGAACAGAGAAGTGTTCCATACAAGTCATGACCTAATCTCACCCTGATCTTATGGCAGAAGAGAAAGGATCAGTAAAAAAGACAAGTGGAACTCAACTAAAACCAGCCAACAAACCCTGCTAAATAACATTTTATCCTTAGAGCAGTTATTAGGCACCAAAATCATGATCTATCTTTGAGATTCTTGCAGTTCAAATAATTTTCTCAAATGAGTGGTAAGGTCTTTGTCATGCTTCTGATCTGCACTCTCATTCTTAGACTACACTCTAGTTTGAGGCTTTTAGATTGACTAAAGAACTGATGAACCACGCTCATGTTCAGAGTTTGACACTGCTGATGTGCTTTGCAGCATAGAAGAGATTTTTCACCAGCTTCAGGCACGAGACACCTGCTGCCATCCCTTAAGCAATAAACCGAAGGTTTGTAACAGATGCTTTATAAGGCATTTTCATAATGTGTTGTTCTGTATTTCTTCTTCCTATTAAGGTTAAAATCAAGGTTTTTAAGCTGTTTTCTTTTAAGACAAGTGACAAGTGAATCAGTAAGTAAAGGTACAGAGACAGACAGTTTGACAGCCCATGAAAACAACAATCCAGGGTATGAATGGCAAAGCTGATTTGTAATTCTGACTAACATGTTGCAAAATAGTGAAAATTTCTAGGAACAGTTGGATAGTTTTGGAAGTCTCTTTTTTAAAAATAATCTTCCCCTGTGTTGTAAGTGAGCATCAGCAGCTGTGGCTCAAAATACGGCCGAGTATGAGGACAGGAATTTGAATTTTGTTTTTCACTTCGAGTTCTCATTTTCCTTCTGCACTGTGATTCTCATGGCTTTCTGCCTTCTGTTTCCTGTGATTTCTAGATGGCTCCTGTTCCTTCAGTGGCTTCCTGCCCCTGTAATTTCTGCCCCTGCTTTGATAAAAACATTTTGTTGAAGGCTTGCTGGGATTGTTTGTGGCTTTGCCACAATAAGTAGTTATTACATCAATGATGCTCTAGTACGGGGTTTCTTTCTGCATTGTTTCTGAATGTTTGTGCACCCATTGACACAGCTGCTGCTGAACACCCACTAGAAATTTCTCTGCAGTCCCTGTGAGGAGCCTTGGTGGTTTGGCTTGGTGGTGGCAAGGCAGGTGCTGCCTGGTGTGCCTGAGTCCTTCCCTTGGTGGCACGTTGGTGCTGGGGCTCCCTTTGAGCTCACTGCTGGGCGTGCTCTCCAGAGTGTAGAACAGACATTGTCATCACCCCAACTGTTGTCAAATAGGCTGATTAATCAATATGTCTGTATTAATTTCTGTATCTCCTTACTGTGTGCTAGCACAGTAAAAGCTCTTTAGGAGTTCATCAGAGTATAAGATTTGTTGTAGCTGTTCCCACAAAAGTGCATTACTTCAAAACTACTTTCACTTGTTTAGGGTCCTGTGAAGTTTTGAGTGTCCTAAAGAAGTTATTATTGAAATGTCATCTGTCTAGAATCAGGTAAGAGCTCAAGGACATGCTATAAATTCTCTTAATGTGATCAGGAGGATTGGATTAGACAGCTTTCCCAGCTGCATGCTGGTAACACTTCCACTGAAAGGACAGATGATCTCAAACTAGATGATATTCTGAAATCCAGAGGTATGAAAAAATCTTCTTGCAGAGGTTTTCATTCTGAATACCTTAAAATTTTTGTCTTGCACTTCACAGTCCAGTTACTTTTTTTTTGTCTTTCTGTGAAAATCTGTTCCTTCTTCAAAGCCTTTTGCAGTTTGCCATAATGGCTGTGGCTTGATGCCAGCTGGGTACACAACCTGACTTGCTGTGAGACAAGACTGGGGACTCTTCCAAAGAGCTGGCAACTACAAATACCTGCAAAACAGAGACAGGCAACTTTGCTGCCAGCTGCATCTGTCTGACAAAAATGCCATCTTGGGTTATATGCACAGAACAGAATTAATAATTTTAAAAATTGGTGGGTTTTTTGTTTGTTTTAGTGGGGTTTTTGTTAATTCAGATGAACTAGAAAATCAAAGTTTTCATAGCTTATATAGGACTTAAGAGGAATACACATTATGGCTTTAGCTTCAGTTTTCAAAAATTCAAGATATTTGTAGTGATCTTTACAGAAACAAGGTTATTGTTCTTATTTATGTTTTGCAAAAAAATTATGTGTAGATGCTCCGTAATATAGAAGATTTTCACATAAAGCAAATTTACTCATTGGAAGGGAGGGAGTAGTTTAAGATAAATATGCGTAAATACAAATCAACACTAATAAAAGGGAAATTTTGCTTATCACTGTTTGATGGAGTCTATTAAGACAAAGAAACGTTTTCTAAGCACTGGAATGAATGAAATTCAGTTGCATTTAAAATTACGTAGATTGTTTTAAAAACTGGAAACCAAACCTGTTTATCATTTAATTATGTTTAAAAAAAATATTTGAAGCACTTCAAAAAGTCTTTCCAGAGTGGGAGATGTTGTCTCATTATCTAATTGTCTGCTTCCCATTCCACCGAAATCTAATCAGAGGGGAATCTCCCATCCTCTGGGAGAAATGAGTTTAACCTATTGGGTAAGCTGTTTGTATTAACAGAAAATATTCCACTGCTACTTTTTCTTCTTTTTTTTTTGTTGTTTTATTTTGTTTTGTTTTGTCTACAAGGATTATTTACAGGAAAGTCTAGGAAAGTTCCTACTTTGGAACTTTGATACTTTGTTGTGTCTACAACAGGAACCAAGGAGATACGTAAAGGCAAATATATAGCCGTATAGAGTAATATGAAAATTATCAGGAGATTCAGGGTAATAATAAGCAAACTCTAAGGACAGGAGTATTTAGTGCTGGTTATCGTACAAGACTGATGCATTTCTGAGACATTAGCCCCACTTTATATGCGGGTAAAAAGATTTAAAAGAAATATTGACTGAAACGAAGATGAGAAAATCCCTTGTTGCTGTAGGACTGCATTGAATGAAGGGATCACATTTTCTGAGGCTTTTGTGTCTGTCAGCAACAGTACCACAACTAGAATGTTTTAGGCTGTCTTGAACACTGAACTCCAAGAACCCCAGAGGTTTTTTGCATTTTTATTCTAGGCTTGGATTTTGGATTCAGGTCTGTTTCTTGAACTGGCCAACCGAAAAGTTTCTGAAAGCTGAAATGCAGAACCAAAGAGGCATTAGGAGTGTTTAATTTCAGCTGTTCCCTGTTGGTTGCTGTAGGTCTCTCTCAAAGGACTGTAGGAGGTGATCTTCCCTGTAGATAAAAGTACAGGGATTGACATAAGGCTATCCCATCCATTTCAGTCAAGTGAAGTAACTTTCTGTTTAAAAATCTTCTCTTTCACCCTGAAGTATTACATTTCTGCTTACCCAGAAACTCACTGTTATGGCTTGAATGAGCAGAAGTATAATCCTCTGAGGTGCTGGTGTCCGAGGGGCCAGGAAGGCAATGAAAACTCCAATCAGTCAGTGTAGTATGAAAGCTCCCAGGTACAGCTGCCTGGGGACTTCGCAGCAGCGTGAGCAGCACTTACTTTTATTGCACCATAGATTAAGGGATTGCACTGCACTGCTCCCGCTGCAGGATAGGGATGACAATGAAAACTGGTGCTGGAGAGGAAAGCCTTGTTGAGCTGAGTGAGGGATATGAGTGTCCAGGGGGAGGTTAGTCTTTGCCAGACTGGCTCACATGTGCTGTCCCCTCTGTGGGGAAGTGTGGCAGACCTCAGTCAGCAGTGGCAGTGAAGTGTCACAAGCCAGGAGAGAGAGGGAAGTGTACAGTCAAAATAAAAATATTAACAAGTAGTGTTTCTTACCTCTGACTTCCCTTCTCCTGGGAGGAAAAAGTAAAATTACCCCCAAAATCCTTTGCTATTCTGCTATGTGATTTCTGTTCCACTGCAGAGGTCAGAGGAGCAGCTGGGTGAGAAGTGGGAGTTACAGGAGATCCTATTTACACTCGCTCTCCAGAGGATTTAACTTTCCAGGTTAGCCTGAGGTCTGCAATTTAAAAGTAATCCTGCAGGACAGTAACAGTGAAAGGACTAGTGCAGTAGTTGGAGGAGTGCTGAGCTGTGGTGAGCCACCTCTGTGCAGTGGCACTAAGACACACAGAGACCCAGGAAGCTGCTGTCCTCCCTGGCACTGGGATGTACAGCCCACTGTGTGGTGCACCCCCCCTTCAGGCACATCAGCGTCAAAGCCATGTCCTGGTGGCTTTTCCATGCCCTCAGTGCATGTCCTTGTTTGACACCTGTCAAGCATCCTTCAGGTGGTGCTGTAAGAGCAAGTACCACTTGTGCCAGACTTCTGCATTGCTGTCAAAGCAGGTGATGTGTGGTAGAGTGGCGTGTCTTCTCAGGTGGAATGCAGCCTGTTGGTAGTGAAAGGACACATCTGGCTCTTCTCAGCCAAACCCTCCTTGTCAGTCCTATGAAGAATATCAGAAGCAGGCTCCAGAAACGTGGAATCTATTGTATGATGTATTTTTATTTGGTTACTTACTTCTGAATTCACTCTAAACTAGAGAAGTCCGTTTTCTGACATATTCAGCTGAGTAAAGCCGAAGGTCCCTGTTAATTGTTTCTCTGGAAGGGTGCATAAAAACTCTGTTTCCCTTGATGCCAGAAGCCATGAATGATTCCTTTCCAGGAGCAGAGCATCTCTCCTCCCAGCACAGTCGGCTCAGCTCTATAATGAATCCATAAGTTTCATGGTTTAATTTGTTTTCTTGGTTTTTTTTCAGAAAACCCCACTTCATTTTACACCAGGCGTGAAGAAGATGTAGAGGGATAATCTCTCTCTGCTCCCTTTTCACCTCTGAAAAGTAGCATCATTCAGGATAAGATTTTCCACTTGGGAATCCTTCTTACAGAGTTGCATACATATTCTGGCTTTTCTAATTCACCCAAGGATTATACACATTTTGTCAGTTTTCACTGAGCTCTTTTTGCTCTTGGTATAAATATACAATTCCTATTCATAAGGAGAAAACTGAGCACCTTTAGTTGTACCCATCCACAGCAAAACCTAATTTGATTATGTGGCATAATTTAACCTTTTAAAGGCATAACCTGACCTTTTGTCAGGGGGACGTGCTTTAATTAAGCTAAACCAGAGAAGACTGTGTCTTCCATGCTGTTTAAAAGACACAAAACTTTGGAAATGCTTGGCACTGCTTGCAAGACAGGAGACAGCCAAGAGCTGTGCTAACACATCTTGCTGAAAGAGGCATTTGTAGGAAAAATAGAGGCTTGGATCCCTCCAGCTCCACCACAACCTTAAATATGCCAGCAGTGGTGGTATGGAAGCACCTTTCTGTGTTGCTCTTCTAAGGGAGAAGAGGATGCTTTTTAACCCTTCTGCACTTGACATGCTTAATATGGTGATGAGGTTTTGCTTCTAAGGCTCCTCTAGTTCTTAAAGCACAGGGAGGTGTCCAGCCACATCATAGCAACTTGTTTGTAGCTGAATCAGAAATCTAAATGCAAAAATCTTATTCTTGGTAGTTATTCAGAAGATCTTGACATTTCCTGTGGGAGCAAAAGAGGTTTCTGTAAGCCTTCATAGATGTCTTTTAATATTACTATTGGAGACAGTTCCATGGATAAAATCTTTTATGTATATTTTTCACAAATCTGTATGTGAGAGAGAAATCAAGATAGAATCAAGATTCTGTGGAATGTTTCAGTAACACTAGTTACACATATTTCATTGCTAAACTTTGTGTGTAGAAAGTGATTAGAAGATTTAGAGTTAAGGTAAAAGAATAAAATAGATACTGTCTTGCATTAATGATTTACATCAAATAAGTGATCTGGTAGGTAAGGCTGAAGTGGTGCTTGAATTTAAATCTTAAATTCTGGCATAAAAAACTTCTCTTTTTATTTCACAGGATCAAAATTTCACTTATATAGTCTCAACCTTTGATTTTATTTAAAGTAGTGATTGAAAAATAACTGTTCATCCATAGTTTCTTCTAAATTTGGAAGAAGCTGTTTAGGTATTATCTGTAGTCTTTTGAAAATTCTGGCCACTTTAATACACAATTTCCAGTAGAATTTTCTGAGCATGTGAAAAATGGTCCAGAATTTGTACCTTTGATCCATCTGAATGCTTTGCTGTTGTTGGATAGACAACATACTAATTGCAAAATGGATGTCAGAGCCAGCTGTCTGCTTCTGATACATGTATACATGTACAATGTATACATGTACAATCTTCTCAACTTTTCTCAGTCAAAAATAAATAGTTTGACAAGCTCCCTGCCTGTAAATGTCAAGGTGAAATTTGCATAGGTTTCAAAATTTTAATCTGACTAAACTTACACTTGCACAGGACCTAACAGGTTTTCAGCCTGAAACTCCAAATCCAATTTCTTGGCCCATTTTTATTTCACAAGGAAGGTGACCATGTTATGTATGTCAATATCATATCCTCTTAGTTTAGCCTGTAGGTCCTTTGCTAAATGATTCTGCGGAATTATGTATTGCATTATGGCACAGTCCTGACCCAATGCAACAGGAAAATTCCTAGAAAATTCAGTGGAGCCTGGTTTTCGTACACTGTTCTTTGAGAGCTATGAAAGAAAGAGCCTGAAAACATTGCAGCTGATGCAAAATTAGAGAATTAGCCTTGCATTTGTTTTCCTGATTAAGTTTTCACCAATTTAGTTGAAGTTTTTTAGCTTCCTAAATTGTCAAGAGTGTTTTGATAACTCCTTTTGATAAGACATGAGCAGAGAAAAAGTCTGGGTTTGCTTCACTAAGTATTTTCTCATTTGTGGTTCTGGACTTGAATAATTTAAGGCAAACTTGGTATTTTCCTCTTTGTCATCTTCAGTGCAGCAAGCACGGAAGAATTGAGATTAGGAAACTTATTATGTGATAAGAACTCCAGGAATTATCATTGGGTTTTCACTTCTTAATGCTCCCTTCTATTTCCTATGGACATTAACACGCTCAACAATTTGTGCCCCATTGAAAGTCTAGTATTTGATAGTTTAGACAAAGATTTTCTTTTTCTACAATGTGCAGTTTCTCTTCCTATACTAGAATCTTTAAATACTCAGTTGGCAATTCCTATTATAGTTGATAATTTGGACCAGGCAAATTGCCAAATAAAAGGTTTGTAAATTATCTGCTTTATATTTGTGCAATCCTCAAAGGACTGAAATTTGCTTTGGGAAAAAGCAAAGGACCAAGTAATAACATTTTCTTTTTTTTAAAGCAGTGCCAGAAACTTAATTTCAGAGAGCCTTTTATTATTAAATTTCCCAGCCTTCCTTTCAAGCACTTTATTAGGAACACGGCTCATTTATTTGGGAGGGGGAGGAAAGCATTGAAGAAGAGGGAGATAAAGGTGAAAAGCAAGCTCATTAATTCATATTGTGATCTAAGTGTAGTGTTCATGTTGGCAACAATTTCAGTTTTCTAATGTGCAGTCATTGTGAAAGACTGATTCTAACATGGAAACCTCAAAGAAGTGAGAAAATTGTTTCTCTTGAACTTTTCTTGGAGCTTATTTTTATTGAAATTTTTAAGGCCTTTGGAATTTTTAAGTGGTTCTCCTGGAGCAGGTGAAAAAGACCTTTGCTCTTTAACAGAAAGAGCCAAAGAAATCAAGCTTTTGCTTGTTTTACTTAGAAACTAGATGCAGCTTTGAGCACTGGGCTTGAGTCTGAGGCTGTCGGAAAAGCGAAGTCCAGGTAATATATGTAGTGTCGGGAGGAACTGATTATGCTGCTGGGTTGTGGTCTGTAAATGTCTTTTTGTTTATTTAAATTCATGGCTTAGCAGTTGGCACCTAACTTTTAAGAAGGGACCATTTGTCTCCAGCCTACAAAATAAAGCTGGCCTGGAAAGGTGCAACAGAAGAGGTCAGGGCTGCTATTAGTTACATAATAAATGCATTTTTTTGCCCCGGTGAAAGGCAGAAATATTGTGAGCCCACTTAAAGCAAACTTAAAGCATGGGGACAATCCAAAGCCTAATTTTGTCAGTGACAGCTGAGAAAGCTCATTGGAAACTGGAATTTCCATTCCCCAGGAGAGCAGAACATTTTTGAATTTTCTGTAATTCTATTTGGAAAAATTAGCATTCTGTAATATTTTGGTTTAGGGGCATACATATATTTCAAGTTCAGTATTATTCAAATTGACAAGAATGTTCTTGTTTTTTCTATTTAAATGTTTACCAAACCTAATCTCATTAAATTAATATTTTCAACAGCAAACAGCTCTCAAGAAACATCTTTGCTGTTTATTTTCAGGGGATTGTGGACACATCCCTCTGAGGGAAGGCCTTAATTTTCTGCCCATTCAATTTAACTTCTTTTCTGCTCTTTCCGCAAACCATCCAAGCTGGAGCCCTGAGCTGTTGGCTGTCCTTCTCCTGCAGCTGTTTCTGTAGGGCATGGGTCTAGTCAAGGAAAACACAGAATACATTTCCACTTTTCTTAGCACCATCACTGAGATATTTCTGGCTTCCTGAAATCAGGCACAGGGAGAGTTCTGAGGAGCTGTGTGTATCTCTGGTGCTTTCAGAATTTGAGATCATGAAAACTCTTCTATTCCACTTTTTCTTTACTTCCTTTAACTCATTCCTCAAAATACTTGCTCTTGCCTTATTTATACAATTTTTCAGGCCTCCTTGTTGCAGATTTTGTCTTTCACAGGGTTTAGTCTTTCTGGCAGCCTGATTTGTATTTTGCATGCTTTTTCTCTCTGAGGATAACCAGTGGGCAGTTACTATGGTGCAAGGCTAAGGACAGGGCTGCTCTACAACAAGTGGTCTTTGTTCAATGGGAAGAGATGGATCTGGAATGCCATTTGGGTGGAGGAAGCAGTGCAGATGATGTATTTCTTACAGGTGGCTCATTGTAGACTAGGGAAGTGTGACAGCACAGGTTTGAAGGAATGCTCTTTCAGAAATCACAAAAATAATAACAATCAGCTGAGGGAAGGCAGCTGGAGCAAGGCAGAATGGGCACATTTTACTTTCCTGTGTTGCAAAGAGGTTTTGTGGGGTACAGCAGGTTCAAGCTGTCAGGTGTACTTCCAGGTGTTTGAGAGTTGCAGTGTTACAGCGTTAGTGTGAAAAGTAAAAAAGCTATTTGCACTTTTGCAAGAAATGGAGGGGGAAACCTTGCCACTGCTGTTCAGCAGTGCTTTAAAAAAAAAGTAATTTATGTGGAAGTTTGCTGCAGAGAAACACAGAGGAAAGTTTTGGAAAACAATCTGGTGCTAGTATGTAGCATATAGGAAATAGTTTTTCTACTGTAAATCAGGTCCTGTTTCATCATTTGTTCCCTGACCTTCACTTTTCTATGAACTTTTCAAACCTCATCTAAGATAATGGGACTCTGATGTGGAGGAACTTCCAAAAATCTTCTGCTAGACTAATTTTTTCTTATCATCTTCTAAAACCTATATCAGTGTGTCTTTTAATGTCCCCTTTGGACTGTTTAATTTGCCAGGTAAATGACCAGACAGGAATACTATCCTGGTCTTGCTAGAGTAAAAAGTGAGGTTGTTTAGTCCTGTTGCATCAGAACATTATCTTGCTGGTTTTGAAGCCTATTTCTGGAGCTGATCTGGTTGGAAGGACTCTTTCCAACATGGTTGGCATTGTCCATATTATTTCAAAGGAGGAGCTCTCATAGAAGCATTTACCATGAAAATTAATCTTCCTTTGCTCTTCTGAGTATTGATCACCTGACGTGTTTACTCTTTTCATGGCTGATGATTTGCAGACATCCCATATTCTACAAATATACTTCTCCCTGCATAGCTCCTCTATCTGACAGCCTCACAGTTTATACCAGAAAGTCTTGTTATTTGTCCCAAAGCTTCTGACCTTGCACACTCCTATTAAATTTTGTCCCATTTCTATTACCCTTCCAGATAATCCAGCCCCTGCTATGTGAACCCCCAATCCTCCTTCCAGACATTTAGGTCTCAGGGAATTTGTTTGTTTGTTTTTATATTTTTGTGCCAGTCGTTAATACTACTATTAAGTGAGATTGGCCTCAACCCCAGTCTCCGAGGGTTTTTCCATTATTAACCTGCTTGAAGTTTAACAGTTCCCTTCCTGCCACATGCTCCTCTAACAGGCTAAGGGGAGGGGAAGCCTGCCCTGGCCCCTGTGACCCATTGCAGCAGACGCCTTTGGGGCACAAGGCTGCCCTTCCCTGATTGCCACTGGGGAAGCCTGTGGAGGAGAGGCTGCTGGAGCAGAGCTGACAAGTGCACATGGTGAGCTCTGCCTCTGCAGCCAGGAGAGGCAGAGAGACACAGACAAACTTTGGGGATGGTAGAGAGATATAGGAAAGGGCTCCAAGAAAGGCCATGTAGAATTTGCTTAGATCCAGGAAATGAGCAGGTATTGCTCAGCTGAAAGCCTGCCTGGAGGAAAGGGCCTGCCCTGCAAGGGCACAGACTTTGGGGGAGAGATAAATTTGCAGTCGTCCTTGCTTTCACTCTTTTACCCAGCAGAGAGGACAGCTATTTAATCTGTTAACAGCATTTACTGCTCCAGCTGGCCTCCTAACAAAATTGACTTTCTGAGATGATGGGGTACTCAACTCAGGCAATAGATCTCAGTGCTTAACTTAAAACTTCATGTTGATTTGAGGTCTGCTAGAGTTACAAAAGAATTAAAAAACAAAGAAAAAATAGAAAGCTGAGAAATAACCTCCTTTCACCTGACAGTACAACATAAGACACTGTACTAAATCTGACTAAAGGTGTTTTAACAACACAGAACTTACATAGCCTCGCAGTGCCAAATGTGTGAGTTTAGTGGGCTGAATTTGTTAGTTTATTGATGATTGCACACATTGCCTTTTGGAAGAATAAATTACTCAGTCTAACAATATACACTAATGATACCCTTTTCTGACTTTGGTCAGAAATGATGTAGAGAGACAATATCCTAAACACCATGTTTCATGGGCAATAATTGTTGTGAGTAAAGTGTGGTTTCTTTTGTTGCAACACTCATGAACATGTCAAAGTTGAGATACCATGCTGATGCCTGTGCTGATACTTACCACTTTTCATGTTTGTAGCCCTGTACAAACATTAATGAACCAATGCAAACAGTCATTTTCATAATGTGGCTTAATATAATAAGGCATTGTGAACCTTGCTTTGCCTCTGTATGCACAAGGGATTGTAATTTACACCCTTTTCCATGTGCAATGAAGGCTATACCTGTCATCTACCCTCTCACAACCATCCTTTTCCTGTGCAGTTCCCACTGAAGGGGGGAACAGGGCTCCAAAGAGCCTGGGCCATAATTTGTTTGGCTCTCTTCCAGCTTTCTAGATGGTGCCAGCTTGCTCCAGGCTTCCTCTGTGCTGTATCATTGCAAATCCCTTTTTGAGGGTGTTGTTTTCCTCACATCTGGAATTACCTCTCTCATTGCATTGCCAGGAATAAAAGCCCACCTGCATTTCAAAAGTGCATGTCTGCTACATTGTCTTACACATTTGTCAGCAGGGGAGCACTGCCTGCCTTGTGCTGTTTTGGGTTTTTTTTCTAAATTTTAGAATATTAGTTACCCTTTTGCTTCAAGCTAGAAGTATGTGCATCTATTTTGGCAGCATGATTTCAAAGAGCTCTATTTCAGATATTAAGAAGTGTGCGCTCTCAGGACTTGCAAGCGCTGGAGCAACTAAATTAGCAGACTAGAATGAAGTCAAGTGAAGTACTGAAGGGCTCCAGATAGTTTAAGATTACAGCAGAAAGCATAATATGAGGGCCGGCTCTCCCAGTTCTTGAAAGCGCGCTTGGAGAGAGCTGAGAGGATACCAACCTCTACCAGCTGGTGCTACTCCCACAGCACTGACTACAAGCTGAAGGAATCTTTATTGGTGGTGTCTCTGTATGATACCCACCTGTGAGCAGGGAACTACCTTTGTATTCAGACTGGCCACATCCTGTGAAACCAGAGGGTTTATTGATTCTGTTTGAAGACCATGCTCTTTTGCCTCCAGGAATGGTTAGCTTCCTGGCCTGAAAGGTTGAGGTGAAAGGTGTGTGGGTGTTAATGGTATTATGCTTTCAGTGGACTACAGAGTTCCATGCTGGCTAAAATGTGATTAATTGAGCAGAAATAATTCAAGTGTTTATCCTGCAGACTGTTGAGGGGAGACGTGCATCTGGCAGCTGATGCAGTTGAGCATTTGCAGCTTAAAGGTGCATATCCTCTGTGCTTCTTGAGGAGCAAACAGGAGTTATTCACCTTAGTGCAGATGTCTGGCTTTTAGTCTCATCATTTATTATTGCTCAGTGAACACCTGTGTCCATACATTGCATCATAAATACTGTAAAATGAATTGTGACTTTTATATTCCTTGAATATGACTCTGACTAACAGCTGCACAATAAGAAGCACAACAGCCATGCTGTGTTACTTGCTAAATATATATTGGAGAATAATGGTTGAACCCAGTTATTTCAGACATATTAGAGATTTCTTTTCTTAATAGTCCCTGTGCTAGCAGGGGATTCTGCTCTGTTGGGCTAGACTTAGGCATGCCAAAATGATGTCTGTGAAGACACTCCCTGTAATGCTACTTAAATTTATTGATTGAATGGAAAAAAGGTCTGTAACTTGTTTAATCTTGTAACTTTGAGAACATCACCTTTAAGGAGTCTCGTTCATATTGATAGCTACAGTGATGAGCTCAAGAACTGAAGTCAAGGGCCAGACTAGGATTCCATAGGTCAGAGGTACAAACCCCATTAAAAACCCTGAATTATTCTGGCCTTTTTTGGGAAAAAATGTAAAGAAAGACTCCGTATCTACTTGGACAAATAACCACTTTCAAAACAGACCTTAAGAAGGGGACATAAAGCCTATAACAAATGAAAAACACAACTTTATTGTTGCACTTAGGAAAAATGAGGATTAAATTAAATTGCTGCACTGGCTTAAATTTTGCAAAATAGGTGAAATGAGTAGTACCTTATGTATGATAACAGTTGAACAGTCTTATGAAACTGGCTGGTCAAGTCACTAGAATAAAAGGACTCTAGAATAACTTAAGTTGAAAGAGACCTCCAGGAGGTCATCTAGTACAGCCCCTTGCTCAAAGCAGGCCTGATTAGGCCAGGTTTCTGTGTCAGGGCTGTGTCCACTCAAATCTTGAATACCTCCAAGGAGAGAGATCTCTATTTCCTCTGGGCAAGCTGTTTCAATATTTGACCACCTTGTCTTAAAAATACTTATCAACAGAACTGTATTGCAGTGACTGGGAACAGATAACAAGAACTGCTTCTGGAGTGTGAGCCGCCATTCCCAGAGATTTCCACCAGTCTGGAAACAACTGACCAGTATGTGCTGGTGTGTTCTGCTAAGCCATACCATGAACCACCACCACCAGCCACTAGTATCATGCTGCACAAAAAAAGACAAATGCACTCTTGAAAGTTATTGGCTCAGGAATTTCCAGACATGGTTTTTAAATGTAGCTCAAGTCCTGCTAGAGATGAAATTCAAGTGGAGCAGGTACAAAGCCAGGCTATGAAAATGATTTATTATGGGGAATAGGGAGGAATAAAAGAGTTGGGCTGTTCAGAGAAGAACAAATGAAGACTTTGAAAGGCATCTTACTGCTCTCTTTAAGTTCATTACCACTAATAGATATAATGGGAGGGAATAGATGAAGACTGTTAATTAGAAAAATGTTTTAAACAAGAACGTGGTGAGGCCTTGGAGCAGCGTTCAGAAGGAGCAGTTGTAAAAATACCTGAAACAGAACCAGACTGACTTTGACATGGAGGTCTGCAGGGGCAGCCTTTTGCTCAGTATGCCGTTTGTGTTTTTCAGGGTAGGCGTTGTGTTCAGGAGTAATTTGCCTGGCATTTCAGTACATATGGAAGCATTTTGGTTGATCCTGTCGTGCCCTGTTATTTCCTGAGCTCATGGACAGGAGTAACAGCGTGTCTGCAATTTGCTTGGCAAATCCCAGATGCTCCCCAGTGCCTGCACCTTGTGTGCTTGTGGAAAAGCTTGACACATCATGGAAAGGTCGCAGTGCAGGGAGCCCACATTAGGCCAGGGGCTTTGCTGATGTTTCAGTGGACTAGGCATGATCTTTGTACCCCCATTTCTGCTGAGGAAGAGCCATTGTGAAGGAGACTGAATGGTGTGTACTCAGTGTGTGTACTGGGTCCCTGTGCATTCCAACTCAGAGTATTTTTCCATGGCTAAACAAAAATAGCCATTTCCTTAGAACAGTGACAGATTTTTTTTCAGTTGTATGTTTTATTTGGTGTAATTTTATGCCTTTACAAGCAATTTAAGCCAAATCATGCAACTGAAAGTTTAGCTAATGCTTTTTAATCCATGTAAGAGTTTTGTTCAGGATAGCCTGTTGGTGCAGCAAACTAAATTGAAGTGAAACCCTCTGAAAGCTGGTTCTACTATTTGTGATTATGAAGTCATGATTTGAAATTCTCCATAGTTGCAGCATTTCTATATTTTCTATTTAATTTAAAAACTGTTATGTATTTAGTGACCATAAATGGAATAGAGTAATATGAGAGAATATATGAAACAGGTATTTAACTGGAAAATAACAAGTTAGTGTTAAATGGATCAGTAACACTGAGAGGGCTTAGGCAGAACACAGAAATACCAATAAACAAATAGAGGCATGTGATGAATGAGTGACATGTGAGTTCAAAATAAGGAAAAGAATGGAAATATTAAAAGATGTTGAAGAGGGTTATTTTGGAACAGGAAAGTATTAAGGAAGTTATCAAAAGAATAGTTTCTATTCCAGTATTTAAAATTCAAAGAGAGAGAGTCGAAAATAGCCGTGCTGATGAGAGATGGAATGATCAATGGTTTGGAAAGGCTTATGCAGCTAAAAAAGAAACAGAAACTGCTTGTCAGAAAGGGGATGTCTGCCAGATAATCAGCTGATGTTTCCATCAAGGTCAGTCACTGACAGTGACTGCAATGTCTCTAAGTTTTTAGACAAAAAAAGTCTTTGAACTAGATTGATCCATAGGAGTATTTACCCCGAATTCATGGAACTGCAGACTAAGTTGTATGAACCCCTGTTGTGTTGGTTTAGATCAGGTTTTGCCTAGCAAATCTCAGCATTTTTGTATTTTGTGTCACTGGAAGTTTTTATTAATGTGCAAAGCTAAAAATAACGGCATCTGTACTGCATTTCAAATGTCACCTTTTGGCACAAGCACAGACTCCTAACCCTGCCGACCACTGAGCTTCTGAGATTATTTGTTGGGATGAATGACTTTATCCAAAGTACAGATTGGATAAATCCATGCAAATTTGCCAGCTTCTGGAACAAAACTTTCATCAATTTCTTGTAGTGCATAATTGCATGTATGACCACAGCTCTTATTGTGGCTGTTTCTAAGTGGTTTTTGTGCTGGTAACATGAATGAGCGTGTGATGTTTGGAGAAAGGAGTGTTTTTGAAAACGAAATCTGCAGCTTTTTCATCACCATACTGGGAAAAGCTGAAAGCAAGGTGATCAACCATGCTGCAGCCTCCATGTACTGGCTTTCATCCTGACACCAATACCTTTCAACGTGAGGGAGAGAACTTGTTTATAGGGAAGAGATGCAGATTTTTTAAAGCGAATCAACCGAGTTTGAATATTCAGTAATAATTGTTGCAATCCACCTGAGAATTTACCCAGATTAAGCCAGACCTGTAACAGAAATCAAGGTATTACAGTAAGATCTATTGTCAGGAGAAGTTTCCCTGTCAAGGTCCTCTTTTAAGCTCAAAATTTACAGTCCTTGGTCCAGCAAAACTTAATGATTCCAGGATTTTGCCCCATAACTTCAAGAGATGTTTTGAAAAAAGAAGTGAAGTGCATTGCTATGGTAAGTGTTTGGGTATAACAAGAGTACACCAAGATCGACTTTTAATTTAAATACAGTTTTTTATTTTTAACACTATTGATTCCAAAAGGCATTAGGTTTGTCATAAGCCTTTTTTTACCCATTACCAATATTTGAATAACAGTTGCTGTTCACATCTGATGGGTGGAGAGAGTGATGTGATTGTTGTTCTTTGATAAGAAATAAAGTTCTGATCCATACCAGAACACTAACTTTGTGAATGCAAGTTCATTATAATTTCTTTTTTAGGAACTACTTAATTCCTGATTTTTAAATTATTATTTCCAAAATTAATTAAGTTTAAGATATAGTTCCAGAAGTGAATTAAATGTCTTTGACTTCAAAGAAATATGCTAAAAAAATGCTTTTTATTTGAGCACCAAAAACTTGATCCAAATTTTGGGTTCAACATGCTTTTGGTTAGGTCAGTGTGTAACATCTTTGAAGTTACACCTTAAATGCCTTTGAAACTATTTTTAAGAAGTGAATAAAACTTTTTAGGCAATAGATTTTATTAATGTGTATTAAACTTAGGCATAGCCAAGTAGATCAGTTATAGCACATATAGATTGGGGGGCAGGGTGTGTTTGGGAAGCGGAAATACAGTCCTATCAGAGAAATAACACATGCATTACAGAAATATATACCAAAACAGAATTTAACATTAAAGTATTTTTATTTGTTGTCTAAGGAAATAAATCCTTTCATCTGAGGATAGATGGAAGAAACTAGGTCATGGGATCTCTTCTGGGTTTAAAGGAGAGTGTTACTTTTAATAAAAATTTTTTGGTAAAGCCCAGATCTTTCAGCTTTCTATTGAGATTACAGTAGGAATTTTGAAGGAGAGCTACAGGAATGTTCCTTGCCCTTTATAGGGAAAGTTTTTCTACAGATACAGGTTATTGTGCAAACAGAAACAACTCTTTTCCTTTTTGCCCAGTGGACATTGGCACTGTGAGTGTGAATAACATGTATGTGTAAAAATCTGGAAGCTGGAGACCTTCCTTTGTGAGTTTAGAAATCTGTAGCCGTGCAGGTTTGCCGTGCCTGTGCAAAATAAAGTAATTTCTTATGAGTAACAAATGAATCACAGCCTGTTCACTGAAAGAACATCCTTTTATCTTGTAGCCTCACTCAGCTATGCCAGATATTAATATGATGAGTTAGCCATTTGATCAATTAATGGCTTCAAAAAAGCAAACCAAGAAGAACACCTACAGCTTTTGTGTTGTTTTCCCCTCTTTCCAAACCCAGTAAAAGCAACTTTTCCTGAGGTTGGCAAAGGCTTTTCAACAGCTCTCTATAAATCATTGAGAGTATTATATTTCTCCTTCCTGGAGGAAAATGTGCATGGTAGGATTCAAGCCAGTAGTTTTAAGTGATCCTCAGGGGCATGGCATCAGATTGCACTGTTGGTGCAATTTTATTGTCATCACATGAAGGCAGGAGCTGTTGCATCAATGGAATTTTTGGACTGGGAAATTCTTGAGTGCGGAGTACTCTCTCTCTGCCGAATTCTTGGTTCGGTCGTGGACGGTCAGGACAGACAGTGACGGAGATTTCTATTCTCAGGTTTTAGATCATGATGTTTATTGCAGAAGGTGTGGGAAAAGAGCCCTGCCAGGAGCTGCCGCTTGCAGCTCCAGGCAGGTCGGGGAAGTTAGAGAGCAGGCGAGAGGGGAGAGAGTGTCAGAGTGTGACAGAGTGAGAGAAGAGGAGAGCAGAGCAGAACAGAACAGAGCAGAATGCTCTCAAGGGTGATTACAATACATTAAATCATCTTCTGTGTTGAATATTCTAATTTCCATGAACCAATCTAGAATAAGCTACAAATCCTACAACATTTGCCTACAGCCTATAAGAATCATTACATTAATCTATGGCATTATATTTTAAACTCTAAAAGTTGATCTTCGGACTCTTTGATGAGTTTGCAGGGTCTTCCTTGATCTCTGGACCTGTCTACACATAGAGGGCATTGTTTAAACAAAGGGGGATTACCTATAGCCGGTATACATTGTTTTCTAGTTGTTCAGTGACTGGAGTTGGGTAACTCAAAGCTTGTTTTCATCTCAATCTCAGCATCTTTTGCCAGGTAATCATATTTGTAAGGTTTTCCTATTCTATCTTCCCCAACACTTGAGGCCAAATCCTGGCCTTGTTTCGGTGGCCAGCTTGAAGCAGAACTTGTCCAGTGTGCAGGAGTGAAGAACAGGGCATGAAGTCCTATGAAAAGGCAGGTCTGGGAAGGCTGTTAAGCCAAATCACATGTACTTGATTGCTTGTGCTGAGTAGGAGCAGGTGCAGAAGTGCCAGTCAGCTTTTTGTTGGAGATGATGTGTAAAATGTGAAGAGTCTTGGTTCTTCCTTAAAGCAGTGCACCCTGCGCCAGAATGATTATTACAAGCAGCATGTATGTAACAGACCTGTGCAAACACTGGAGCTGGATCTTCTGGGAAATTACATTTGTTCCCAGGGTTCACTTTAGTTGGAGAAGCTTTTCATAGCAGCTTTTCTTATCCTTCAACTGGCTTGCAAGTTCAGATTTTTTCCAGATTCTTAAAGACTCAAGCAGTGCTTATCACTCTGTGTGAGGAGGATGGCAGAACTGTGTGTCTGTGCCACCCAGAGCCTCCACTGTCACTTGCTGGCACTTTTCTTGGGCTTTCCCGGGATTCACTCATGCAGGAGCGGGCACTGATATCACACTGTGCCCCTGGAACCATGGCAGTGCCAGGCCTTGGGAAGCTGTTTGCCCAGGCCTGGTGTTGGGGACAGAGTTGTCCCAGGGCAGCAAGGCTGAGCTCCTCAGGGCACATTTCTGTTTCTCATGCTAAAATGTTTCTGAATACTAATTACCATTTACAAATATTTTAATGTCTGCTTAGGAACTTAGCTCAAGGGGAGAAAAAGAAATTATGGTAATAGTTTCAAAAGACCACAAAGGCCACATTTTTTAGCAAAGCATTTGGCTTGCTTTACATTAAACATGCCCTCAAGTTCCATATTTATTTTTAATATATTACTCCTACGTCTTCTCTTCCTCCACAGTGATTTTGCCTTGCTGAATAACATCCACTCAGCTTTCTTTTTCCCAAACAGAGCTGTCAATCTTAAAGTTTAAATTGGCATCATCCTTTCCCAGCCCCAGCTGCCCTTGGCTTTCTTCAGGTTTTTGTCAGTGTGATCAAAGTATAGTGCACTTGTACCCTTATATTTTAAAATATATACTGAGTTTGTTTCTTTTGGATCGTACCCAGTCTATCACAGTGGTCAAAATTGTTTCTGGCATCCATGGAGATAATTATAGCATGTCATAATGTTGTGAATAGTGTATTGTATTAATATCCTTACATCGCATGGGGAATTCAGGATATGAAAAGTAACTGTTCCTGATAGTCAGGAATCTTTAGATTGTTTTTCTATACTCTCTAGCATGATTGATTAACAAACTTGGCTTAAAAGAAGACTATACCTATGAACCTTTTCTGGATTTATTTTGACTGCACATGAGACCTGTTTCAAATTTTGAGCTGAGATGAGCTACATTTAACAAAGGTTATGGTATGATCAGTGGCAAAGCTATTAGAGAGAGACTTTCTTGCTGTTTTTAGGGCTGCACTGTTTCTGCTGCCTTCATCCCTGGCTTTATTTATTTATTTTTCTCTCAAAATAAATATTTTGGTTTTGACAAGTTTTATTCTTCAAATTTTTATTTTATTTTAAATCTTCAAAGCAGAAGAAATCATTGCCATGGTGGATTATATTAGATGATACTTCTAAATGGACTTGTCAGACTTCTCTGTTATGGAAACTGCCAGGCTCACAATATGAATGCAGGGTGGGTTTTAGGAATTTAAAATTTGGACATCATGTATATGTTGTAAAAACATTAATTTTATATGGTATGGATTATGTATTAAAAAATTGTCATGTTCATATACATTTTATGATTTAAGGGGTAAATAACATGTATTTGGTATAATAGTGTCAAAGATGCTGCATACCAAAGAGTATTCAGACAATTTCCTGCAAAATTGGGGTTTGAATGAGCAAGCTGTTAATTCTATTAACTTCAAACCTTTGTGTCTCCAAGTACCACAATAACAGTGTTTCTGCTATAAAAATATGCAGTGTCTGACTGCAATACATACTGAGAACTATTTAATTATAATATTTTGTCAATTAAACATGGGTTGTTTCTTTATTTAACTTCTTGTTTGAAATTTCTCTTTCAAAGAACACTAAAATCAAGAATTGATCTAATTTTATGCACTCCCAATAAAGGAAGTTGGAGTAGATGACGCCCAGAGGCTCCTTCCAACCAACATTTCTGTCATTGCTTGATTAAAGATACTGCTCTTAATTACTCACAACCTTGCAATTTTGTCACCTTTGATAGAGAGATAGTAACAGCTGCTTATAGTTGAACAGGTGTTTATAGTTTTCAGAGGAAAAAAAGTTTTTTTGGAAGGAAAATGAGGCCAAGACACAGCAATGTCAAATGCAGTAATACGCCTATTCTTACTCAACTCTTAGTGTGTGTACAGGCCTTAGTGGAGTTTGCTAATTAATCCATTTAAATTGTGGAATTCTGTGTAAGATAAACAATATTGGTTGATGGTTCCTGTGAAGTTAGTCTGGAAAACAAATATGCTAGAGACTGTACCTCATAGAGAGCTCGTATCCCATGTTACAGATGCTCCTTTTAGGTGGGACAGAAGCAACTCTGAGTCAGAGCAAACAAGTTTTAGTTTTGGCAGTTTTCCCTTCACCTTGGGGACAGTGAAGTTGAAGTCATAAAGCACTTCTGCTGAGACTGAGCTTTCCACTTACATCATCAGTATTCCAGCTCGAGTTCTTAATTTTTTTTTTTCCTAAATCCTTGGGTTCACTCCATTCTTTCATCTAACTCTGCTGTTCAAAAAAGGAATGATCATCAAGCCACCTAAATTATATCCACTCTTCTATGTAGTTCATTGTGCTGTTAAGTAACTCTCTGTTTGATTTGTTTTGCAGGTAAGTAGCACTTAGCACCCGATAGTCAACAATTTATGGTAAGTATATTTTGTAATTAGCAAAACTAAAATTGAACTCCTGTTTTGTTCTTTATAGGGAATAAACAAAGAAGGGGGTTAGTCATACAATAATGTTTGTTTCAGATACTAGCCAGAATGTTTGCAGATGTCATTGGGTTTACATTTTTCTTCTCCAAGTGTTATTCATCTGTTGCAGGAAGAAATAAATACTCAAGGCAATATTTCAAGGAAGTTGAGCAAACAATATTTACTTTAAACACAATAAACCAATGAAGGTTTCTTTTTTATTCTCAACTCCTTTCAGCTATAGTAATCTTGGAAGTTGTTTTAACTAAATGTAATTCTCCCACAAATGCAGTGTTGTTGCATATAGTTGTCCCTATAACTATTTTACTACAGGATAACTAAGACTCTTCTGCTCATCCAGTCTTTGACTTGAGGAAAATACTATTAACACTGAGTTATTATCTGTCTAGTATAATGAATAGATGTGAGTGTGCTTCCTAAAATATACCAGTGTCATCTTCCTTCCCCTTCAGCTGGGGAAATAATCACAGAATGGTTGCAAGGCACCCCTGGAGATCATCTAGTCTGAGCCAACAGTGGTGAAGAAACCCTACTAGAAGCATATGGTGAAAATATATATCCTGAGTCACTATCAGGGCTCTGACAGGGGTTTCCATCCTCTGTCAGTGCACAGTTGTTATAAAATTATTCTGTTTTCTAGTATACATCACTGTTCTCATTAAATTAACGTCTTAATATGGTATTCAGTTGCTGCCCAAGCAACTTTGAAATTCCAAAGTTCATTTTTAGCTTTTTTAACTTCCCAGCCTCTCCAGAGGAAGTTGTTATACTGTTAATATACTGTGAAAGGTGTTGCAGCTTTGCACTGCAGTGTTGGGAATTTAATAAGTGTACATGGCACATTTTTTCTTGTAAGACTGATAGACTCTCAGCACTTGACACTGATGCTGTTTGAGCATTTGATCCTCTTAGAAAGTGACTGTGTTCTCCTCCCTGTAGTTCTAACTTTGTAGAACATTTTTTTTGCTATTGCTCAACTCCATAGAATTCTTACTTGGTGGGGGTTTTTTTGTTTGTTTTGTTCTGTTTTTTTAATAACATTTTTTCCTTTCTTCCTTTCACAGGTGCCATTTTTTGTCTTGGGGACATTTTTATTTTGAATTCAGATTGTTCTCTTTAACTGATCACACAACTCACTCATCCTTAGTCATGGAGGATTTTTCTTTCAAGTTTACTGTACATCGACAACACCTGTAAGTTTATGATCTAGTCTATGTTTATCTTAAATTCTAATAATTCAGTTGTGTTTGTTATACCAGTGCCCTAATTATCTGATCTTCTTTGACTATGCTTTCTCATTTTCCCATGGCATCTTCTCCAGAGGTTTACTTGTGCTGCCTGTTTTCTGTCATCTTGTGTAAGCTGTTCTGCCGGAGGATTATTGTTCTACAACAACTATCACTTCTTTCCCTGAGATTTTTTTTTAATGCATATTTGTGCATACACATACAAAAGCGTGGTAGATGTGAAGTCGCATTTAAACACTGGCTGACAGAGAAATGAAATATGTCCACTAAAACTGTGTAGATCCAAGTCTGAACATGGAATTACATATTCTTTGCAGAGGTCAACTCCGAATTTCCTCTGCCCTTCGACACACCATTATCACCTTGCATCACCATTTTATCTCCTGCATGCTAAGTTGGTTTACATTGTTGTGTTTCCATAAATTTAATTTTTTGAAGGTGGGTCACAGGGCTGGTGTAGACAAATAGGAAGGATGAATGGATGCTTTTCATTTGTGTTTTCATTTCTTCTGTCTGCTCAGAAGTGAGGAGGTGAGTCTTACAGTTCTTCCTGGCAGACTCAGCTCATGGTTCCACTTCAGGAAAGGATTTCAAGAGGTGATTTCCTAGATTTAGTGCCTCATGTCAGGCCTGGAATTAAGAAAATCTAAAAGAACCTGCTGAGTAGGATTTGGCTACCCCAATTCAAACCATTATGTGGGTTTTTTTGCTGAAAAAGTTACCTCTGAACAGCAGAAGTACAAAAATCTCCCTAGTCCTGCTGCTAATTGACTATTTATATTGTGGAGTTTTTAAACATAGTTTTTACATAACTTTCAATATGTTCTCCTAAGATTGTACATATGTCCTAGCACATTTTTCACCTTCCAGCAGAAATGGAGTATATCATATATACTGCTCATACTGCAAAAACAACGAGTCTTTTGGGTGAAGTGAGGACTGAAATGAATCACAAGACTGTCTGAAAAAATATGATGCATCTCTTCAAAATAATACCCCTTATTCTTGAAGTGTCAAATACATTTTGTGCAATTTTTCAACAGAGTGGTTATTTAGACTGAGATAAAATTAATATTTTTAAATTTTCTCATATGTGAGAAATTTCTTGTACCTTCAGCTGTGTTTCATTTTATTGTGGCAAATGGTCTCAAAGGCAGAGCATCACATGCATGAAACTTCCAAGAAAAGTGACTAGTGAGTACACCTATGTAGTTTATGGCAGTATTTCTAGAGACAGTTTTTCTTATTTGCCTTTACCTGGGAGTTGCTATGCTGAAGCAGTTGAAAATAAGTTATTTCTTCAAAGAAACTGGTGAAGCTTAGTGCTTTAATTTTTTTCTTTTTTTTTACCTCCTATTCTGGATGAGTCTGTTTATTAAAAAGAGCCTTAACAGAAAGATCATCTTTTATTAATCTGTTTACTGTGGCTTGGGCTGGGTACTTTGGGCATCTTCCCCAGACAGGCTTTCTGACAGCATTGGAAAGGGAAGTCTGTCCTCATTTCCACTGGCAGCAAGCTGCAGCCATGATCATTTTTTGTTTCACCATAACATTTCAGGCACTGTTTCTTTGCTGTTTTTTCTTTGGTACCTCTTTTGCTTTTGTACTCTTAATTTTGAAA
Source organism: Oreocharis arfaki (assembly GCA_013398015.1). Lineage (NCBI taxonomy): Eukaryota > Metazoa > Chordata > Aves > Passeriformes > Paramythiidae > Oreocharis > Oreocharis arfaki. The sequence goes on along the minus strand of VZRR01014003.1, from coordinate 642,281 downwards.
CAACACAAAATTCTGGTCAGAAAATTTTCCTTATATTTTCCTAAGAGTATCATGAGCATTGTAACAAGATTTGTAATGTAGCAAACATTGGTTGAAATTATGGTACTCTTTCCTTTGTCTCAGGAGTTGCACAGATCTTCCTTTTTATAGGCAGTCAAGATTAGCTCTCCTATTGGCTTTAGATGGTAGGAATTTACTCTCTTATAGCACCAAAAACCACGGGCAATAGAAAGAATTACACTGCAACCTGTGTAATGCATCTAAGTAAAGCAGTTAGATGATGTATTTATTAAAATAATAATAAAATATCAGTTCATTTCTGTTTGATGCCATCTTAACCTGCACCTGTCACATTCCCCATTTTATAAATCTTTCCTTACTGTAATTCCATCAGTGAAGGAAAGAATAAGAACAGTGACTGTCTGAGAGATGTATCTGAGACTTTCAGTTCTCAATTAGTTACCCTGACACATTTGTGTCTTGTGGTGCTTCTAAATATTTTATGCTAACTGCCTTATTGGAATATGTAAGATGAAAATTTAGGTGCTGTCTTGAAAAGGTGAAAGGTATGCTCCCACCTTCATTAGGCTTTCTAAAAGTATGGAAAAGGGATGATAACAAAAGGGATGTTTTAAGCAAAAGGTACTAATTTCTTCCATACAAAAATGTAAAATCTTTGTTTTGTGTCAGAGGATAACAACCTGAGTTTTTGACTTACAAAAAAAAAAAAAGAATAAATTGATTGAAGATTTTGTAGTTCACTAGTTGTTGAAATGTAACAGTTGTTGAAATGTTTTGGTTGTTACCTACTATTTCTTTAACATTCCTTAAAACAAACACTTTTAAAACTTTTTTAAACATTAAAAGTTGCATCAAGCAGAAAATATGTTGATTGGTTTCCTGAGAGTGAAAAGGTCTCGATCTGATACTGTGTAAATTTCCCAGTTTCCAGCATGAAGGAGTGTTTATAGAACAGAATTTCACTGCTCTGTTTTGTCAGTGTGCCTCAGGAGGAAGATCTGAGGGACCCCATCTGGGTTTACAAGAGGATGTCCTTCTTTTTGTGGTTTTCATCCTTTTTCCTGTCTGCAGGCCCTTTCCACAGTGTTGCAAATTAACACTAACTTCTGTGGTGGCTTTGATGTCGTTGGGTGCTTGCCTGCAGTCTGGGTTGACACTGCCAAGATAATGTCCCTGAGCAATCAGGTGCTGCTAAATCGTAGTGATGATCAAAATGGTTTGTTGGGACGAATTCACAAGAGTAGCTTATGAAGGAATTTCTGTTCCCTCCTTTGTTTTCTGTGTAATGCTTTCAGAACAACAGCCATTCTTCTAATCCGACTTTGAAGCTGAAAAGCCACAAACTAGAAACAACTTAAGTGATGATTACACCCCACTTAGAGCAAGGAGGTTGTCTGGGCCCTGTCACTGCCACTGTGTGGGCCCTCTCCTCTACATCCAGATCATTCTGAGTGTGGGCAAGAGCAGGATCTCATCCTTCAGCTAAGCAGGGTAATCTGGTTGTGAGCAGGGATGCTGGTGTCCCTGGTATGCTGGCTGTGCCCGGGATCCCATGCCCTGTAATTCAGTGAGTGACTAATATGGAAATTTGGCATAGATTTGACTATAAAAGTCACAGGATCTTGTAAGGAGGGCAACAAGCCAGTTTCAGTGGAGGTGTGCCTGCTGAGATGGTAAGCTGTGATTAAGCTCAGTCTGAAAATAATTTAGCTCTTTTTGGGAGGAAACAATTCAGCATATATATGCTTAAAGTCCTTGAGGGGTTTAGTCATTGTCTAATGTAACTACAGCAAAAATTCAAATCCTATTTCTGTGATGAGCTTCCATGTGGTTATCTGAGATACAGTCATTTGTCAAAACTTAATGGACCACAAAAATTGGTCCCAACAACTGCATCTCTATTCATGTTTTAATTCAGCTTGGGGTGTTCCTCTGAAGTGAATTTCCCAATCAGTCCCCTTTGGTTGGTTTTGGTTGAACAGCAGAACATGAAGAACATGAAATTGATGCTTTTTTTGTGAGACTAAACTGGAGGATGTGCTCAGGGAGTCTTGAATGCACACCAAGTGCAAGTGAGCTTCAGGACAAGGCAACAGAGCAGAGCTGATCTGAAGTTTAAACAGAGCAACAGAAAGATCTGAAATATAGACAGTAGGGATGACAGATCCTCAGCATTAAATTTTGGTCTATAGACCAGTTCCTATTTGTCTATAATGCCTGCTAACATATACATAAGCCAGTGCTACCATAAGCCTTTTGGATGCTTACTGCCTCATGGAGTTAAACCATCTCCATTTTGGACAAAGATACTGTGTCCACTTTTGTAATTTATACTCATACTATTCCTGCATAAAATTTTGCCCTGAAGTGCTTAGTACTGGTAAAATAGCACAGAAATGTGTGTCATTCTGCAGGTCGGGAAGCAAATGTTAGTATGTGAGGAATGTCAAAACTGAGAATTATGGAAGGGGTGCTTCTGCCCAGTTTTGAAAGGCATTTATGCATATTTAGCATTTCGTCATCTGCAAAACCAATTCTTCAAAAGAAGAGAAAGTATCCTTGCTTTAATGTTAGAGATGCAAGAACCTCTTCCTTCAGTTGCAGGGTGAATGCAACTCACTCTGGAGAGCTGTGTACTGATGTGCTGTGCCTTTTCCCCGTACCCTGAAGAATGAGTCCAAAGCAAAAATGACTCTTTGGGATTAATGGCAAACAAACCTTCCCTCCTCTTCTTACAAGCTGGTCTTTAATCCTTAGAAAAATCAGAGCAGCTAGTTGTGTTGGGGCGTTGTTGCTGTGTTTTAGTCCTACATATGCATTGGAGAATGAAGGTTGCAGTGAGCTTTAGCAATATTCAGTTCCAGGCATTGTGCAAACCTTCAGCAGCTCTCCATGTACCGGCTGAGCATGTCTGAGTAACAACACAGTGAGTGAGCTCATGAAGGTGCTGAATGAAGTTCAGTGTTACTGAAGGCTGAGACGAGGGGTCATGAAATGGCTGGTGTGAGAAGTATAAACCAGTGTGGCAGTGTTAGGGGGGCTGTGGTGAACGAGACAGAAAAACTGACTGGAAAAGGCAAGGGTAAGGAAGAGATGAGTGCCCTCTAAAAGACACCCATAGTCCATAACAGAGTCCAACAAATTTTTTTAATTAGTAACACTGAAGATGGATTAGAAAATTGCTCCTGGACCACTATTATTCACATATGTGGTGAAGTTCATTAAGATTTAATTTCAGCAGTAATAGTTTCTTCTTATAAATAACAATCTCAAGCTGCTACACAAAGGAGGTTGCTGTTATTACCCTATTTCTGTATGGGGGGAGGTGAGATGCTGGAAGGGTCGGGCAAATTACTTGTTTGAAGTCACTCAGCTGATGCAAACAGATTGAGCAGTAATTTCCAGTCTCCCTAAAGTGTCAGAGCAGTGCTCAGTGTGTGCAGTATATATACACCAACAAACACCCATTTGTGGCTGTGTGGGATAGGATGGAGATGCTCACCCAGCCTCTGGGAGCTGCCTCCTCAGCCTGAATAGTGCTTGGATCTGGGATAGCAAGGAAGAAGACTGGGGATGGACTTGTCCTTCTCCCAGAAGTGGCCAAGGTTATCCAGTTCCTACCAAAAGCTATGAGCAGTCATGCAAAATTCATATATAATCTAAGTCTGTGGGTTGAATGGTTTATATGAGCTACTGTGGTGGCCAAATTTTGTTGAGTGGCAATACTGTCAGCAAGTTGTCCCTCATCATTTTGTAGGTATTAGTGAGTTCATTTTGTGTTCTTTGATAGTGCTTATTATCTAAATTATTTTAAATGGTTTGTGTCAGTTCAGTAAATACTGGTTATGATTTAAAAAGCATTTTCACAGGTGCTTTACTGCATTTGTATTCAAGAGGCACATGCTTCTTTTGCATACATCGTATGGAGATGCAGCCACTTTCAGAAGCAGATGTTTCACCCACATACGGGTGGGTTTCTGTAAGATGAAGCAGAGACTTCTCTGTCAGAGAAAACCGCTGTCACTCCCAATTCTTTGGTCTTGTCGTTTGGTTCCAAAATGTGCAAATGACTTCCAGGCATAAAGCATCTCCAGGAAGCATTTGTAACTTTGCATGAGGAACCTGATCCAAGGGCGTCCTTCTGACAAAGCTGCTGGAAACCAGGTAGTGTGTTGGTGCGGGGTGGTTGTGGGGTGGCTGAAATCGCCGCGTTAACCCAAAAGCATCCCCTGCAAGGGATGCCCTGGGGGTGCAGCTCGGCACCTCGCAGGCCGACTTCCAGCACCCGTGCCGATGGATGGCACTGAGACACAGCCCCGCACCCAGGCCAGGATAGCTCAGGTGTTACCAGGGGCATAGAGTTCGGAGGGCTCTCCGCGNCAGGTACCAGACAGGTACTGCTTGATGGGAGAAGAAGTCTTTCCCTGTAACCCGAGTCGGGGAGCTATTTACTTTCTGAGTTGACCCACCAGCACAGGGTCCCTCCTGCACCAGGGGTTTCTGGCATCTCGGCTTCTACCGTTGCCAGCTCCACCGCCCCAAGAGGGTGTGTCATTTGCCAGAGAAGCCTCGGGCTCCAGCTCGCCGTACTGGCGGCAGAGCTCAGACTCGGGCTGTGTTCATGGCATGGTGCTGGGCTATGCATTAGGTACCAGATCCACTTCCACACCTTCGCACTGCTCGTCTTCCAGACTTCCGAGGGAGCTCCGACCACGTCAGGGCGGGTGTGGGAAGGGTGAAAGTGACGCAAGGATGTGGAGAAGGTGTGTCTGCGGGATTTCCGGACAGCCCTGGCAGCCCCTTTGGCCGCCGGGCTGTCCATTCGCGGGGTCTCGCTCCCGAGCTGCATTGTGCCTCCTGCCCAGCAGATGGCAATGATGTGCCGGGAACGCTGCCTCATCCCGGTTTGGGTCGGAGGCAGCGCCGGTGCCCCAGTCACGATGGGTGTGCCAGGTTCCCGAGCATGGATTGATTCCCAATTATTCCCATGATTCCTTTTCAATACCTTTTTTTTCCCCCCTTCCTTTTCAGATTATTTTCTCCTCCTTCCCTGTAAGCTATCTCTGCTGCCATGATAGCACTGTCTTGGTCTGTGTTGCCGACTCACGATATTTTGTCTTAGATTTAGTTAACCACTTGCACAGATGTCGCTGATTCTCTGTGATCTGTAGACCTTTTATGAAATTCCATGATAAAGGAGGACAGGCTACATGATTTAATGGCCCTTTCCAGACCTTAAATATTATGAATCTCGCTTCTAGGGTAGAGTGAAAAGATAATTAGGACTTCCTACACTACGAAGGAAGAAACGGAGATTTTTTAACTGGAACTTCCAAATGTATTTCTCCTAATTCCACACCCTCAGGGTCAACTGCTTTAGGTAACAGGAATTTTAATTACCTTTAATAACTTGCCAGGGACAAACACTATTTGTGTGCTATATCTACTACTTAAGTGGTAACATTAACAAGCTGCTCTTGGGAATGGTTTCTAATGCCTAGTTTCTATGTAAATATCCAAAAATACCTGAATTTTGGAGATGTTGGGGGTTTTTAGCTACCACTTACCTATATGAAAACTGGACTACATTTGGTAAGAATTGACTATAAACCAAAGTGTCCATTCTTTGTATAGACTAACCAGTAAAAAAACCACAATACAGTAGTAATATTAATAATAATAATAAATAGATAAATAGTTAACATTGCATACAGTGACAGGACCTTTTGAAGATACATTGCTGTCCATCTGGTTTTTTAGACCTTTCTGTGCATTCTATTGGCATAATGACTAAGTGAGTAATTTAATATAAAATCACCATTAGAGATTTTCTGGATTCTGATACCTGATTTAAAAGTTATGTGCTTATCCTGTAAAAGATATTTATGAACACAATGTATGTATGCACTGCTGCACAGAGAAATAATTTTTACTCCGTCGACTGTTAGGATATTTTTCAAAGCTGTTGATTTTTTTTTGTAACGCAGCCCCTTTAAAGCTATTCTGAAAGGAGGTCCAGTCACCACTAATTCCTGTGTAAATTAAGCATAATCACTCAGAGAAGAGACCCTTTATTTGGTGAGTTTAAAGCTCATTATACAATTTTGTAGGGGGAAAATTACCGTGCCTGTAAATTAGCTGCATTTCCTAATGAAATAACTTGGCAATTTTTTCAGCCTCCTTTGATAAGAATAAGAATTATAGGGGCATTGGAAAGTAAAATCATTCTATTCCTACTAGCAGTTTTTCCAATTGTAGAAGAAATTATAACTGTGAACACATTTTGATTCAGATTAATCTCAACAAGTAAAAAAAGCATCTTATGTCACGGTGTTTTTTCATCTCTTTTCCACCTCTTTTATTAGAGCCTAAAGCCAGCCCCATCAGCCTTGCTCCTGGTATATGATGACACAAATTCTCCTGGGGCATGTGGCTTTTTCAAGCAATAAAGCATCATTATGCTGCTCATTTCTGAGGATGTACTATTTCACGTGTGAGTCGTGTTTCAAGGGACAAACCAGCAGAATTCATCACATTAATTTTCCTCAAAAATGAGGCTTTCGTCGTCCCATCATGCTTGCAAAGGCGAGCGTATTTACCATAGGTGTCTGGGCTTGTCTAGTTCTACCCTGACACTTGTAGATGGCAGCAAATAGATGGCATTTTAAGTGCTTTGGCTGCAGATACCAGCAACAGGAGTGGTAAAAGACAAAATAATTGTACTTGAGCTAGCTGTCCTCTTCCCAGCAGCAGCAGCAGCCTCAGTGCACATTAACAAGCCAAGCCGGTGCCTGTGGCTCTGCAGTGTGTGCACAGCCGTCTGCTGAGCCAGGTGTTGTGACTCCACTTCAGCAGCTAAAAGGAGAGGTACCTGGACCTGCTGTGAAATCCAAAATCATTTTAAGAATGCCTGAAATAATTACTTTTCCCTGAAATTGGTTATGTGGTATAGATATTAATGATATGTATTTATAGGGTGTGGTTGGTTTTCTTTCATTTGGGAGAGGTATAAATTTAGGGGTATATGGATTAGCAGCCTCAGGGTTTCTTTTTTCTCTTCCTGCTTTGGCCAGTTTTCAGCTGTATAAAATAAAGGTTTAAGAATAGTTTGGCTTTGAAAAATAACATTCAGACTGACCACAAAGGAGTATTCATGAAGGTCATCTCAGTGTGTGGGTGCTTTCTTCATTTCTTCACACAATAACTCTGTTTGTTCTATGATGACAGCAAGCAGCAAGTTCTTTGAAGTCTTTTTCAGTGTATTAAAATTAAAGAAAGATTAAATGGGGGTTTGTTACCTTTGATCAAGATGAAACTTCCTATCAGCGTGAACAATATTCCTTCAGCAGTTAGGACACGGTACTGGATGTCCTGTGCTGGACAGTGGTTTTGGGTCAGGCAGCTGAAGAAAAAGGTCAATAACTGGTTTCAGAGTTGCTTGCGGTCCAGCACAGAAAAGCAAAGCTATTTCCCAAATACTGGTTCCTTTGATTTTTGTGTAGATTCCTATTTAAAACATAGGGCTGTTCATACTTGTCAAACAGGTCAGCATGGAGAAAAATCCTATTTCTATTTTGGATGGAATCAGAATGTAGCTTCCCGAAGTTAGTGTACATAGGTATGAATTGTCAATACTGTTGGGTTCGCACACTACTATGGATTTTCAGTGCTCAACAGTAGATGCTCATCACTTCTTAAAGGTCATGTATTTCTGCTTAGCATTTTCAGCATCTGAAGACAGACCCCTGAGAGAGTCACAATACTAAAATTCATTCTCTTTGGAAGTGTGAAAACAAAACAGGGTGAATTTCCTAGGGCAGACATTTCTGTGAAAAAAAAAATTTACTTCTGATGAAATTAAAGTCTTTTGTTTGATTCCATCCTCGATGTATTTTATATTTATAAATTGCATAGAGGAGTAAGATTGGTTGTTGGACATAACCAATAGCTAGCACGAACAAAGCTATAGGATGAAGGAAATTAAAAATAAGCAAATTTGAGGTGAAAGGTGCATTACTCCATTGCTGTTCTGATAATTAGAGAGAAAAAGTTAATAGTTGCCATAAAGTATTTTAAACATGAGAGCCTCTTATTACGTTCCTCAAGACTGTAATTAATCACTTGCAGCCACATATGTTCTTTGTATAGTGGTGTCCAGTACCAGCATTTCTTTGAAACCCTGTTCAATAATAATGAGTCACTCAAGATGTCGTTTTCCATGGAGAAGGTTGGGAAGCCAAATGCCTGTTACTTCCTCCCTCGTGTGCTGTGCCAGCACACTGAGCTGAGTAGGAGAAGAGTGCAAGCTGAGCACACCAGGGTCGTGTTCCTGAAACCCCCTTGGTCTGAGTGAAAATGCTCATGTGAGCCCTGGGAGCAGAGAATTGGGCATAAGGGCAGAGGGCTGGCAAACACATAACAGGGCAGCAGATGGACAGCGTGCCAGCGAACACAGGCACAGAGTTCTGATAAAGACATTGCAAGTCACAGTCAAATTCCTACCAAAAGGAAGTCCCACGGTTAAGAAGAAATAATTCATAATAATATTAAATAAATGCAAGTGATATATTGTCCTGGTGACAGAGTTTTTTGACTTTAATTTTTTTTTTTTTTTTTAGCAAAAGTCATGGGTTAAATACTCACAAATCCTGTGCTGCCCTAGTGCCTTAGCTAGTTTGCACTGGCAATAAAGTTAAGAGAAAGATGGGTAGACAAGTGGTTGGAGATGCTCTGATTGTTGCTTAGTTTTGCTGATCTCTTAAGGAACAAGATATCAGAGGGCCAGATTTTGTCTAGTACATTCTGTGTTACTTTTGAGGGATAGGATGAAGGTGCCCTTGGTGCCCAGTGGGATTTGGGAATTGAGAAACATTTTGATAACAGGCAGTTCCCTGGAGGTTTCCTGAGTGAGTCCTTACAGACTGCTGGGAACCACGTTACCGGTTAATCATTCCATTCTCACAGGGTGTAGGGTTCTCTCTCGTGAGGTATGCAGTAAATATAAAACATTTTCCCATGCAGCTGAAGGAACGTGAAACCCTGTCCTGCACCATCTTCTGCTTGTGACTCACCTTACTTTTGAAATACATCTCACTGGCATTACAAGAAAAGACATTAGGCTTCTGGAACTGTGCTTGGAGTAAACAAAGGGCAGCATAAGTTGTGTAGTTGCACTCTATTGTTTTATATTTTACTTCAAGAAGATTTTTTTGCAATTAGATTGTTGTCGAAGGCAAAGTACAAACATAGGGAGCAGAGTGGTTTTGATAGAGTGGACCTGTCAGTAGCTGCTCAAGGATTCTTTCTAATCTTAAATATGATTTAATGCTCTGTGAAAGGAATTAAGAATCCCATTTTACACTGAAGCATGCTGTTAATGTGCATATAAAAACCTCAGCAATTTTATTGACAGTTATGAATTTATGGCTGCTGGGGGTGAATTTTTTTAAAAGACTGCTTCCCTTTCCCCAATTCTTTGCAGACCATTGTCATAGTTTGCTATTAGCTAAGGCAGAACCTCATTTAGCAGAAATGCATAGGTCTTCAATTTCACTGTATACATCAGGAAAAAAGAAAATCAATGTGAAGCCCAGACTTAGTCTGCTGATGCCAGAGATGACTATCTGTAGCATACAGAAAGAAACCCTGGCTCAGATTGGTTTTTCTTTGCATGTTGGACATTAAAAATGACAGAAAGGGGCTACAGAGTGAGAGTTCTTATGACTATTATCCTCTGGTCAAATTTGGTGTTAATCCTAGAGACTTTCAGTGTGTGTTCCAAATATTTCAAGTACTCAGTATTAATTTACTATTAATTTATATTTATTATTATCATTTACATAATATTAATTGATGGGAGGATGAGTATTAAGAAACAGTTTGTGCATTTGAAGTTTCATGTTTGCATTGAGTATCCATTGCGTGTTTGTGTATAGATGATTGCCACACACCCAGGACTATATGCGTGAGTATGTGTGTGTATATATATATATATTTTTTTTTTTACATATATATATATACACACACATAGATGTTTCTTTGTGTTTGTGTACACGTAGGGTCTGAATGACACTTTAAATTGAATATTCACAATTCTTTTTGTGATATTTATTCAGTGTCTAATCATCAAGAATTTAAAGGGGTGGAGATAATCTTTATTTTCAATCAAGAATCTGGAAAAAACCAGCCAATGCCCAGCTTACAAAGTCCAAGCTTCACAGGAGGGGTCTCCCTGTGGCTCATTGCAAACATAACTAGAACTTGAAGCTGGTTTAAGGGTTCTGTCTGGCCAAGGAAACCCAGTGAAAGAAATGGACATAAAAAGTAAAGGTTTGTGTGATGCTATTAATTTTTCATCTAGGTGGAGCTTCTATTAAATTGACTGTCACTGAGAAGATTCCTTATAAATCTTGTTCTTTAAACTTGCTAAAACCCCCTCAAGGAATAGATTTTTGTGATTTTTTTTAAAATTTGGAAGTTGTTGTTCCATTGGATCTAAAATAGATCTGTTTTCCCCTTTTTTATTACACTTCCCATGATGTCTTTTACAGAAATATCATTGAAAAAATGTCTCAGAAGTGTATGTTAGCCAAAAAATATATTTCTTCATAAAAAATTATGCTTGATGGTGAATGAGAATTTTTCGTAAAACATTAAGAAAAAAATATGAAACTTTTGAGAAAATAGGAAGGTATGATTGTAGCATTTCTGCTTTTGAAATTGGAAAAGCTTCCTCACCTTTTTTCTAGCCCTGCTGAAGTCCCTATTCTGGTCTGTGGAAAATGACACTGACTGGTCTTGACATGATAGTTTGGAGATACTCTTTATGACTATACATTAAGAAGAAGCTGGAGCTTCTTCTTGCCAATTATTGCCAATTGTTGGCAATTATTTCTAGCAACTCTTACACTTTTAGCATTATTTCCAACAGTTCTATTTGATGGTGTGCTTGTGGGATCAGTGTCTGTAAATCTCATACAGTATTGTTTTCTGAATTAATTTATTTATAATTGTTTCTTTTTAAATCTGAAACATTACCAACATCTGCCAGTAGACGCTAAAGTAGCGGAATTCAGTAATTAATTCCAAGGGAATGTTGAGCTATTACGTGCCCAAACTCATTCTGTGGTTCTGGGTTTCCAGAGACATGAATTCAGAATATTTGAGCACTAAATTTACCTAAATTTCCAGATACGCATAAATGTGCATAACTCAGCTTGGGAACCCAGCTCTGGCTTGGAGTGTGGGAGATGCTGGTTCTGGGCTCTGTCCTGACAGTCGACCCCGATTCATTCATCTGATTTCTTTGAAGTACCTTGGGATGCCTGGAAAATGTGTGTATGTTGTTGTTTGCTTCCTATGTAAAATTATCCCCTGAAGATGCTGTAGTTTGACATAGGGCTTTTGATTTTAACATGTTTGAGATACATTCCCCATTTTAACTTACTCCATTGCTCATGTCTCTTTTGGAAAAGGAAAAATTTGATTTTGGAAGGTAGTCAACTTTTAAACTTCTTTTAGAAATGTTATTTTCTTCTCTTTTCAAATTATTTTTTCTTAAAGGTCATTTTTCTAAGGACCTTCTTAGAGATTCTAAGACACTTTCTCATTCCTTAAAAAATACAGGATCTGTATGCAATGAAGCCCATCGTAAGCCAGAGTATTACTTCATATTAAGTATACAGGGTATGTATGATGGAGAAAAGAAATGGAAAGACCTGTAGCATATGCTGTGTCAGGTATTTTTCTGCACTTAATAATCTATGGTCTTTTCCCAAAGATGACTATTAAACCTTATATGGATGAGCTACTTCTGAATTCTAAATTTAATCTAATTCTAATTCTAAAATTCATTCTAAAGATGAGCTACTCTTAGTTTAAACGTAGTGGTTTACATTTACATGGCAAATATTTTTCTGATTGTAATTATTTAATCAGCCTTAGAATTGGAGGAGTAGCTACTTTTTTTTTTTTGTGAGCTAATTACATATAATCTCACTTTCTCTATCTCTGTTGCCTTTAATCAGCTTTCTCTGGTCAGATAGCACTCTTAATTCAGTTCTTTAACTTCCAAATGGTAATTGTGTTTATATATTGTAGGCATTTGTAGTAATGCTTGATCTTACTTGTTTGCATGAGCCTCAGCATTTCCCCATAATGCTCCAAATGGATTTTGGTTCCTGTGGTGATCATAAACAAGTGGGGGAAACTGCTGCAGTAATGTCAACAGCAGTTTTATAATATTGTACATGGGAACAAAATGTATCCTGGAATAGTCTGCTGCTGCTGGGGACTTGATCTGTGGATCTGTTGGAAAGATTTGTTTCATACTCATGTTTTCATTCTCTCTTTCTGAGCTGACAATTTGAGGTGACATTTATAGGATTCCTGTCTCACCTCTCTACCTGCTTGGTAGAAGCAACTCCGTCCCTGCAGGAAGAGTAAGACCTGCATCAACTAGGAGATGCATCGAGCCTTGGTCTAACCTGCTCCCTCTGCACTCCTAACAAATCTTCCATATCAACTTTAATGAACAAAAAAATGTGTGTTTTGGAAAACTAATGCCTTTATGTGTTTCTGTCCCCTGCCCAAGCCGCAGGGGCTGTCTGGGGTGCTGTGGAGATGAACCTCTCCATTTTCCTCTGTTCTGTACTGACGAAATTTTGCCCCAGAATATTCAAGTTTCTCCTCCTGAAGGGTCTCCATTGGTTCAAGCACCAAGGAGCTGACACTTGCTCTGTGGTGCATCTGAACACAAGTGTGGGGAGCCTAGAAATTAGTGAGTGCTCTTCTGGGTATTTAAAGTGGTGTGAATCATGCTAACTCTGAGTAGTATTTCAAGTATTTAGACAGACAAATGTTAAACAATTTTTGAATATTTTCCATTAATAATTTATGTAGGCAGTAGCAATTTAAATTAACCATCATGCTTATATTATATAGAAAGTAATTATAGTATGTACTGCATGTGAAATCAGATGTTTATTCTGATCTCAATTTATTTGGATTACATCATGCTAAGAGTTCAAAATGGAAAAGAAGTATTGAAAGTGGTTAAAGGATATGTATTTGTGTAAGACATACTTGTGATCTGATGACAAGAGAAGACACTTTTCCTTTCACTAACTAAAGATCAGAACAAACTATTTGCATCAAAGCTTCTTATTTAAAACAGTTTATTGATGGCAACACACTTGCTGAATTTGCAAGCAAGCACCTTTATGTAGCTACAGCAGCATGAAGTGTGCCTGCCTGTTATTGGAAAGCATCCAAGGACATCCTCAGCCTTTCAGCTTTCCTCTGTGGGGTGGGGTTTTTGTTGCTGTCGCTGCTTTTCTTCATTTCCCGTACTGCAGCAATTTCTAAATAAGTGCTGGTTGATTTCTCCATTTATTATTTTTCACTTCAAAGTTAGGATGCTTAGTGACCCACTGAACAGATACAGACTTTCTTTCCTGGACAAGGTAAAGTAGGGTCTCTTCTCTTTCCCTGGTGGTAGTACCTGCCAGCAGGCTTGGGTGGCCCTCTGGAAGAGCCCTGATAGCCCACATGAAATGTGATGGCCAGGGTACCAAAGGCTGCCTCTTTAAACAGCACCTTGCACTTATTTGCAAACCAAGCCAGGCTGTTAATCAGAAACAGGCTGACAAGGCAGCAGTGATTCCTGCCTCCAGAGAAATGCATCAGGAGTTGTGTGGGGAGGAAAGGGCAAGGCTGGACCCTGTCACGGTCGGGGAGTGGGCCCCAGCAGAGGAGAGCTGGTGGCCAGCGACTCAGCAGTGCGGGGTGAGCGCTCATTCCCTTGTCTCCTCCCAGCTCCGAGTCCGTGAGGATTTCAGGAAGTCATTATGCCTTAAGGTTACTCGGTGATGGGCTTTCTGCTGCTTTTCCCCAAGCTTCTCCCTTTCATCTTTACAAAGCCATTCAAAAATTGCCTGTAACTGGCACATATGCTCTCTTTTAGAGATGAAGGATGCCATTTGTGTCTGGTTTGAATACAGACACATCATTACCTGATTAGAGATTTAAGGAAGAAGCTACCTTTTAAGAAAGAAACTGTCATTGATAAAAACATTTGAATTTCATTGAGCAAAGTGGTTTTTAGTGACCTCTGTTTTCCAGATGATATGCTTCCTTTTCGTAAGCAACACTTAGGTGCAAATTCATCAGTGCATTCTAAGCAAGTGCAGAGATTACAATGAGGATTCTGACATTATTTTAGGAGGTGATGCTGCCTGGATGATGCATTTTCAGTACTCTTACAAATCTCCCTCAGTTGTGCTTAACGTCCAGTTTGCAATGCCAGTGAATGTACAACAATTTAGCTCTTTTATAAAATCAAAATCTTTGTGCAGGGATAAAAACCCTACTTAATTAAACAAGAAATAAAAGAATTAACATTATGACATAGGTCTTGTAAATGATCTCCATATTAGGCAGATGCACATGTGGTCGTGTTTAAGAACAGCTTTTTGTAATAGTGTAAAGAAGCACTGAGATGTTGGGTTCTGTGAATACATGTACTGCATTGAAATAGGTAGTAGAAATAAAGGGGGGGCGGGGGGTGGAAATCAACATTTACAATACCTGATCAGTGAAATAATAGATTGAGAATGAGTGGAGGGATAGTTTTTAACTCCACTGTTCTGGGGAAATGATAAAAACACCATCTTGAAGGCCTTTCAAGGGCTAATTAGGTCTAGTCCTCCAATAATCCAAGATTCTACTATTTGGAAGAGGTCTGTTGCAACAAAGGACCAGATCAGCCATTGCTTTGTCTGGATGAAACTTTCTAAGGACAGAATCTCTCAACCTGTTTGACAACCTGTTCCAGTGCTGCTAGTAAAAGTATTTTTCCAGCTGTCCAAGTTTAATCTCTGAAACTGCTTTATGTGGTGGTTTTCCTTGTTATGCTGTCTGACACAACCAAGATGAGTTTGATGGTGGTGTCCAAAGAACTGCCCTTCAAGTAGTTGAAAGCAGATATTAAATACCTCTGTGTTTTCTTCTTTACCAAAATTATCAGGCCCAGCTCCTTCAGCCGCTCTACACAGGTTGTGTGTTTTAGGCACCTTTGTTGGACCTTTTCCATTTTCTCTGCATCCCTCTTGAACTGAGGGTCTCCCTGGGCTGCCTCAGAACTAGCTTCCCTTGGTCTGCTGCCGTGCCCCTCCAGGTGCAGTTCAGCATGCACTTTGTTTTGTTCACAGTGAGGGCTCCCTTTTGCAGCGTGGTGTCCACTGTAACATCACAGCATATTGTTAAGGGCTGCTGCTTGGTGAGATTTCAGTCATTGCGTGGGGTTACTCCACTCTGGTTGCAGAATTCTGTGTTTTTCCCTGTTCAAGATCATGACATTTCTGTTGGTTAACCCCCAAATTTATTGAAGTCTTCTGGACTTCTGGAGGCTCTGGCACTTACCCTGTCAGCCACTCTGCCTAGCTCAGAGCTGCCTGAAAGTTTGTCCAGTCTGTTAAGTTCCTATCTGAGTGGAGGTTAGTCTATAAAAGCCTACTGATAAAGTCCATCCTGTTATTTTTATTTTGACAGCCTCCTAAGATACTTAGCAATGCTTTTAGGAAAAACCCCTCCATTTTATGTAACATTGTATTCCTACTCTTCTAAAAAAAATGAAAGACTCAATAGTGAAGCAGAAGTTGGTACTTTATTTTTATGCAGAGATTATGTAGATTACGTTTCATTCATTCATGAAACATAATCTGAAATTTTATGAGACTTTTTTTTTCTTCTGAGTACACCATTTTCTGTTCTCTTCATTTCACTGACTGACAGGAACACTCTACTATCTATAGTTTTGGATAAAATTTATTGTGCTTTTGAACAAGAAGTGTTTGGTTTGTGACAAAGCAGTGTGATGTGCGCTAAGAAGGTATTTTCAGGTTAGACTCTAAGTCTCTTCTATGGGGAGAAATCATCTTAACTGGTCTTCCAAAACCTTTATTAGACATCCTAAATAGTTTCCTCATATTTTTGAAATTTTCTATTACTTCAGGTACTATCTGACAGTTTTAGCCTGAATAAAGGACACTTGCTGCATTTCTGTGCCATGATAAAAATGTGGTCTAGTAGGATTTGGTACCAGGAAAAAGGAATGCATCTTCATTTTTTTTTGGTTGGGTTTTTTTGGTGTTTTTTGGGTTTTTTTAATGACACTGTTTGTCTTGAATGCTAGCCCCAAGCCAGACTCTTTGTATTTGCAAATATTAATTTAAATTAGGGAAGAAAACTCTGGCGAAACTTGAAAAGTTACTTTAATGTAATGTATTTGTTGCTTTGGCATGGTTTTTTTGTTGTTTAACTCATTATTTGAACCCATTAACTAAATGACCGAGTGACTCCAGCTCCCAGTTTATGAGCTAGATGATGGATGCTGCAATTATTCTGAAATAAAGTGTTATTTTTTATAAGTTAAGAAGTGGTGCTTTGTAAGTGAAAAAATAGTTGCTGTGCATCAGGAGCATGTTAATGGAACCAGAGGGAAGAGGAATCTACAAAAATTCAGAGGAGGACTTTTGAGGCATTCTGGAATATCTTATGGCATGAAGCTCATTGAAAATCTCATGTTTACTCCCCACGGTGGTCACTGGGTCCATCTGGACACTTGAGGAAGCTTTTAGTCTTGTGGGAAAGACATGATTTGACTCAGGTTATTATCTCAGTCCAGTAAACTTAGCTGAAGAAAACCTTCTATGCAGGGGTGGATTTTGTAGCGTGAGTCTACTTTTATGTCATTTAAAGATCATGGTCTTCCTTTAACCTCATCAGAAGAATGAAAAAATCTGGTTCACTTCCCCCTTAAATTTCTCTAGATTTCTTCATGCGTTAATGTTCAAATTAACATGAATACAGACTAAGCGAGAAGAGCACTTTTAAAAGACTCTCCAGGAATTACAGCGTACTGCATAAGCACTTGTTTGCTGCCAATAGATCAAGACACAGTAATGGAGACCATGTATAAGGCTCTAGAATAATGTTAAAGAACATGAAGAAAATGACAACTCAGGTTCCCTCACAAAAGTAAGAATTCAGGACTAGTCCTACAGGACCATGTTAAAAATTGAATTATAATTTATACCTACATAATTTGAATACTCAATGTGGTTTCCATCCAGTACTTTATTAATTTTGTTTGTGGGATTTTTTAAAAGAAAAGCCCAATGTGACAATTTTGTTATGGTAGATGACCGCAAGTTGAATGAGATGGCTGGAATTATCCGTCAGAGAATCTGGTTTCATTGTACATGGCAAACTTGTGAAACCCAAAGGACATATTGTGCCTTGCCTGGCTCTCGAAATCAACAGAAGTGTGTTAGTTTAGATTGTAGATTGTTGTGGGGTTTTTTTTAAAGAAGATGTAACCTCCCACCTTGCTTTCGAGAAGGAAATGGAACGGAGCATTATTTGTTCAAGAAAGCAGCATTCAGTTTAAACAATTTCTTGCAGTGATACCTTTGCCTACAGCTCCTTAGAGCTACACAAATCCATTGAGGAAAACAGTAACAAGTGGCAAGTGGGCTCTGATGATAACAGGTTCTTGACAGCAAAACTTCGAATGAAGAGAAGGGGAGCAAGCAGGAGGAGCAGTAATAAGAGGAAGGTATTTGCTCTGTTAGCCTTTGCATGTGCAAGAGATAGACTCAGCCCTTCTTCACCTGAAAGTTTGTGGTCACAGCTGCTGCCTTGAGTGCTAGGGTGAAAATACAGGTGAGTTCCCTTGGCATGTGCAGGTAGCTGAAGGGTACTCCTGACCATGAAGAGAGCACAGAGGCTGCTGTCTGCTTGCTGGCAGGCCATGATGGGCTGTTTTCATACTCAGAGCCTTGTGACACTGCTGTCAGTGTCACAGCAGTTTCTTTTTATATTAGGCTGCTGAAAGGGCTTACTTTGTAGATTTGCTTGTTAGATTGATGTCCTAAAATTGAAACCATATATAGTTATGTCACGTTAATATTTGGTTTGGTAATTTCTGTTTTGCTTTATACACTTCTAATTCAACACAGGAATACTGCATTCAGCTAAAAGTTTGTTGATTCCCTATGAGCCAAAAAATGCAAAACAAACTAGCTTCTTTTTAATATTGCTCTCTTGTATTCCAAATACCAGTATTTGCAATCACTAACTACTTGTGGTAAGCCTCTGAAAATAGATGCATATAATGGAAGTCATGTTTTTAAAGTAAAAAGCAGATCTGTGATCTTTTACAGACTCTCCACAAAATATCAGGGACTAGTTTAGCTAGTGGGGCAAGACCTTGGTCTTAAAAAGAGACCAACTTGATACCTCATTGAAAATATTGATACCTTAGAGTGAACCATTTATTTTGGATAAATCACACAGAATCACAGAATAGGCCGAGTTGGAAGGAATCCACAAGGATCATTGAGTCCAACTCCTGGCCCTGCACAGGACACCTCAGAAACACACCATGTGCTGAAGTGCATTGTCCATATGCTTCTTGAACTCTGTTGGGATTGGTGCTGTGACCACTTCCCTGAGGAGCTTGTTCCAGTGCCCACACACCCTCTGGGTGAAGAACCATTTCCTAATATCCAAATTAAACCTCCCCTCACACAGCTTCAGGCCATTGCCTCAGATCCTGTCACTGGTCACCAGAGAGAAGAGATCAGTGCCTGCCCCTCCTCTTCCCCTCACAAGGAAGTTGTAACTGCAATGAGTTCTCTCCTCAGTCTCCTCTTCTCCAGGCTGAACAGACCCAGTGACCTTGGCTGCTCCTCATATGGCTTCCTCTCTGGGCCCTTCATCATCTTTGTTGCCCTGCTTTGGGATGTTCTCTAATAGCTTAGTATCTTTCATCTCATTCCCCAGTCTGTATGTACATCCAGTACTTCCCCATTCCACATGCAGAATCTGCCACTTTCCCTTGTTGAACTTCATATGGTTGGTGATTGCCCAGCCCTCTGGTTTGTCGATGTCTCTCTGCAGGGTCTCCCTGCCTTCACAGGAATCAACAGCTCCTCCCAGTTTTGTATTGTCTGTCAGCTTGCTCTGTATCCCTTCCAGTCCTGCATCCAAGTCATTTATGAAGATGTTGAAGAGCACAGGGCCGAGGATGGAGCCCTGTGGAACCCCACTAGTGACAGGTCCCCAGTCTGATGTCACCCCTTTCACTACAACCCTTTGTGCCTGACCCATGAGCCAGTTTCTCACCCATCCCATGATGTGTTTGTCCAGCTGTGGGCTGGACATTTTGTCCAGAAGGATCCTGTGAGAGACAATGCCCAAAGTTTTGCTGAAGTCCATGAAGATTACATCTACTGGTTTTCTTTGATTGACTGGGTGGGTTGCCCTGTTGTAGAAGGAATTCAGGTTAAACAAGCAGGACTTTCCTCTCATGAAGCCATGCTGGCTGTGACCGATGACTGTGTTGTCTTCCAGGTGTTTTTCACTACCTCCCAGAATAATCTCCATAACTTGACCAGGCTCTGAAGTGAGACTGACAGACCTGTCGTTTCCAGGGTCCTACTTCTTGCCTTTTTCGAAAACTGGGGCAACATTTGTCAGCTTCCCGTCAGCTGGACCTCTCTAGATTCTCAAGACCACTTAAAAATAATCGAGAGAGGTTTTGTGATGGTATCAACTAGCTTTTTGAGAATTCCTGGATGAATGCCATCATCTGCATAGATTTGTAGGGATTCAGCTGGAGCAGCGGCAAATTTGTCTGCTGGCGAACTTGCTCAATGGCAATAGTCCTAGAGCCATCTTGACCTCATGGAAACAAGTCCTCCTGAAATTAAACAATAAATCCTTCTTCTACCAGAATAACTTTGATTTCTTTAATATTTTTACTTTGGCAATCCAAGCATGGCAGGGTTGTAGCCCAACTTAGAGGTGTAAGCTGCTGGACCTCAAAGGGAAATCCCTGATCCTCTGAGCCTTCTAGATTTGCTAGAAAAACTCCTTCTGGGTAAATGTGTGTGTCATAGGGATTACAGAGCAAGTGTTGCTGAGCTTCACTGTGGATTCTGCCAGCATCCCTGCAGCAGGACACCACGGTGATCTTTGTCACAGCTGCAGGGATTCTTGTCACAGCCACAATAGTGATCCTTGTCACATCCAGCGCTTTTGTCACAGTGCTGTGAAATAACTGCAGCAGCTGCAGCCTCGGCCAGCTCCATCAAGGCCAAGCCTGCACGTGGACAGGGAGCAAAAGCTCTGCCTCCTGCTGGTAACCCAGATGTAGTACGAGGTTTAAAGTCATCACCTGCTACATCAGTGTGTTGGTGTGAACACAACGCTGAGACCCAGATCAACTCCTTTGGCAGGAGAGAGGGCAGCTCTGCTTCCATGGGCACTGAGAATCTGACCTGTGAGGAAAGGTTTAATGACCTAGAGATTCAAAACTTGTTACTAGGGAGCACGATAGCAGCATAATGGATTTGAAACATGGAAACAATTTGCCCTGCTGCTTTGTTCCCTCATGTGTATATACTACTTTTCAATTGGAAGCTTCCCTTAGTTTACCTGTAGCATTACTGGAGCACCTTTGTGCTTCTTCTTAATATTTCTACAACCTCTGTGCTCATACTTCCCGACCTTTTGGCTCTGGCTAGGTAAAGGGATATGAAGGGACAGCTATGAGACTTTCTAATATTATACAGGTACGCTGTTTTTGATTCTGAATCCGGTTCTTGATTTATTTCAATCTTGAGAAATTGAAGAATGTGAAATTGGGTAAAACGTGTTTGTGAATGTGTATGCCCAATGCTACATGCCCTTTGCAATTTGAATCTTTTCTGCTCTCACAGGACTGATTATAAAGGCTATTAAAAAGGGACTTGATGGTATGTTAAAATCTTAGGGCTTTAGGTCATGACTTAGACTGTAAAAATACAAAAGGCAGTTCATTTCTAATGTCATTGGTACTAATTTCCTTTACTGACTATGGTGTACTGTAAACAAGTTCTGTCAACCTCAAAGGTAAATGTCCTTAATGTGTGCCTGCACTGGATAGTTTATAGGGGTTGTGCAGCTAAGTGTATTTGCCTGGCAGTGTCCTGCTTTTACCTGTACTTCTCTCAGTATTGCAATGCAGTGCTGGAAACCAGAATATCAAACAGCATCTCTAGAGTATTAGCAGCTGTTTTGGGGCAGCCACATTAGCCACAGATTTCACTGCCTGGAAATGAACAATAAAAAGCAATCCTCTTGATAACAGTTGCTCAAGTGGCTTCTTTATCTAACTGGAAAAGATCTTTCTGCTTGATTCTGAGCTAGTATTTCTATCTTTCTTTACCAAGAAAGATTCGAAGTACTTCTATTTTGCCCTTTAAAGTGATTTTTAAAAAAAAATATATAGAATACTAGCAAAGGGTATATGTGTATTACTGTAATTACTATGGGGAAATGAATATTTTTTTTTCCCTGTATATGTTAAAATATTATTTACTGAGGAATTCTTCTGACTCTTCTTCCAAAGGATATTTTCAGGTTGAACCTCCTCTTTTTCCTTGCGTGAGAGGCAGCCAGTACTGCTGTGTGAATGTATGTTCAAGCTGCTCTGAATTAATCCTGTGTTCCCTGGCAACAACTTCCCATTTCTTTCCTTATATTTTTGAAGTGCTTTGAGGGTTTGATCTGAGGCACCATTAGCAGAATAGACATAACGATTGTATCAGTTGATTAGAGGTATCTAACACAGTTTCTGGACATCAGTTACTGCTCTGTAACGGGAAGATTTCGAGGGAATACTTCATTAGGTTTACAGTTGACTAAGAAGCTAGAAATCTGTCATTTTGCTTACAGCATGTAGGCAGTTTTTCCATGTCATCATAGTAGTGTGAAGGGTCCCTGGTGGAAGGTAGCTTGTCTTCTGGGTTAGGTTTACCCACGTCTTTGGTGCACGTTACACAATTTCCAAGGTATAGTCACACTTGGGGTACCCTGTGGGCAGTTGCCCCAGGCTCAAACGGAATCTCCCTGCTCAGATTACATTTGTCTTCCTTTGCCAGAGCTGTGAGCTGGTGTCTGCTGCCATGAATGAAGGGTAATATAGTATGTGGGTGTGGTAACTGGATCTGTGTGTCAGTGTGGCAAGGTCAGTGCATGGTGGTTTCAAACTTTGTCGCAGCTATACTAAGATTTTCCCCCACTTTTGTTTGGTTTTTTTTTTTCTTTCAGTGGAGCTATATTAATTACCAAGGTTTTTTATTATTATTTTTTTTAAATGTGATGGTGCTACTTTATTTTATTGCATCTATTTGACTCTTGTCAGAACCACTTACGAAAAACAACAACATAATTTAATAGAGGATATCAGCTCAGCTGCTCTCTGAAAGCTTTATTTAAAGGGCCGCTCTTTGCATGCAGTGAATATTTAATCATTGCCTTTATTTTCTGCTCTCATTTTCTATTCAGTTTTCAATTTATAGTTTTTAATTATGTAAAAAAGACAAAAATATGCTTTTCTTCTTTCTATTTAGTTTTCCTAGGAGAGTCTAATTTGAATTTGTCACTGAAAACCGCCTTTTACTATATTCAAGCTGGTTTTACAGTCTTTCTAGAGTTTCAGAATTTATGTTATATTTAGCATTTCTGGATCTAGAAGAGTGCTGGGTCAAACCTTGATAGTGTTAAATGCAATAGACCTTTTGCCATTAACATTCACACTGCTAGGATTTGTACGTTTGTTGTTAGATAGGTTAGTAAGTTCACAACAATGCAGGATTTTTATTGCAAATGATGCCATGTTAGTACTTGTGGTTACTTAAAGTAGGCTTTTTAAAGCCACAGTTAATTTATGAATTACTAGAAAATAAAATTACTTGCTCTGACAACTTAGGAATTTCAAATTCTGTTGGACACAATGTAGGTATAAAATGTATTTGTAATGCCTGTCATCTCCTGCAAGTAGTTGGTACAATGTATATATAACATTAGTAGTAAAAAGATACTTCGGAGTTTTTCTATTAACTATTTTAAGAGCTGTCTTTTCTCTCTTTTGTTTCATTTAAGGATCAAATTTTAGTTCCAATTATGATTTTACTGAGAATTCTCTAAGTTGTTAAATCGATAATATATGTGGGTATGGGGTTTTTTTTCAGAAGTTAGAAGATTAAGTTCCTCTAGAAGGAGATACGACATCTATGTTCACCTAACCTTTTGTTCTGCAGTGTGCTGGATCCTGACATCATCAGGTTCACAGTGGCCTTTTGCCATTTCATGACCTAGTTAAATGTACAGGTATAAAATCAATAGCCTGAGATAATAACATTTACTATCTAATTCCCAGTACTTCAACAGTGGAATTCCACAGTTATGTCAATTGTGTTTTGGAAATATCATTCAGCTTTGTTTATTTGAGCCTTATAATGTGCTGAGACAAGATTGGGTTTCCTTCCGTAGCATTGTTGCAGAATGATTTGATGATTCCAACACCTCTGTCTTACCAAAAAAAAAAAAAAAAAAAAAAAAATTGTTCAGAGAGTCATACGAAACCAGTGTCATTGTACAGCCTGTAACACACTCCCTGGTTTCTGGATTCTTGTTAACTGCTGTTGTGGTCTGATGGGAACAGTTTAGCTGCTATCACACAGCTGCCATTAAGGCCTTGCTCTCAAGCAAGTTTTCTCCCAGACTTCTTTGTTATGCAGAAACCCAGGAGAGGGGTTGGAGCATCCTTTCTAAGACTCTGAAGTAAACACAAGTGTGCAGCCTTGAGTGAATAAAGTCCCAAAGAATTGGAATGGTACCTCTACAGTCCAATTAATTTAATTTTACCTGCTCTAGCAAGGTTTAACATGGTGAATACTCCAGTTCATGATTGGGCTGTGTGGAAAGTACCATTCCCATCTGTTTGACTACAGCTTGAACTTTGGAAGAGGGACATTTGTCTTGTCTCATGTGGGCTTTTCTTTTTTTGTGGATCCTAGTGTGATTTTGGTGCTTTGAGTTAATTCATAGTACACTACTCTGCCTGTTCCTGTAGGTAGGTGTGAAGCCATGACTTTATGCTTCTTTCACTTTCAAGGGACTAATGAAGCGGAGCACTGCTTATTATTTTTCTGGCATAAATAGGAGAGCTTAGAATGAGCAGAAATCATAGTTTAACTTTTATTATGTTTCTACATGCATTTTTCATCACCTGAAAAAAATTGTCTTCACAAACTAACTTTTTAATGAGAAAGCTTCTAGTGTTGCTGGTAGCAATGATCAAGTGTCTAACTACCTATAGCACTTCTTGTTAGTTCATTAAAAGACTAGCCCTCCTAATTACATTTGCATGTCTTTCCATAATTTGTACAGACCTCAATAATTAAATGGGTGATAATCCGTCAGCAGAATTGCAAAAGACCTTGATCCTTACGTACGCAAACCCTCGGGCAGTATTTACAGTTATCTAGGAGTATGTTGCCTTTCTTACTTGATTTTTAACAGAATAGAAGACACTGTTGATGATATTAGCTTCACAAATAGTCTATTGTGGAAAGGATGAAGACACTTTGGGATGGATATAGGCAATCTGTCCCCTTGCTCTAGTCATTGCAAAGACAGATCTCATTTCTGGTTTAGTTATTTGAAACTGTCTCTGTCATTATTTCACTGATAAGTCATTTTAAAATCTGAGGGGAATGTTATTTTTTCACTCTTTGAAGGCCAGATCTCTTTGTGATGCTTGGATGGCCAAAAGATGGTGACTAAAACACATACTAGGTACCTGCAGCGTAATTTCTAGTGGTGCAGAAGTGAAGATGGGGAATTGGTGCTCACCCTCTGAAGGTCAGAGCACAGACTGAGTTGCATGACTGGAAGTACTCAGCACTTACAGTGCTACTTTAAGTATATTTATTGGTTTTCTCTTTTATTTGTTCTTCTCTTATGACAGCTAAAAAAGTAAGCCATCCCAATTTCTTTTCTTTCTTTTTTTTTTTTTTAATCCGGTCTTCAGGTTTAGTGTAATTTTACCTCTTTCATACTTAGGTGAGTTAAATGCTTTATGTCTCTATTTCATCTGGGAAATGACTCCAAAGGCATCCATTTAAATATAGCAATTTTGGTGCATTGCCCTCTGAATAGTTTAGAGAGAAACTACCCTTCATTAGATGAAATTTTGCACTCTTATCATTTCAGTGCTCACTTTCTGATCACCAGAAAAGCTTTCAGACTCTTGCCCGTGAGTTATACAGTCATCACCGCTCATTTTCTGCCAGAATCCCTGTGTCTACACATGCTCCTGGCTCACCAGCTCCCCTCTTAGTCTTCCCTCAGAGCAACATAGGGTGATTATCTTTCTAACGCATTTGGCTTATCACATTTGAGACTGTACTTGAAGAGCAAGGTCTCAGCTTTACAACTGCATCATTATCTTCTGAAATATTTTTAAAATGTGCCATTTTAGCACTATGTTTTACATTCTGTCCTCAGAACAAGGGAGCAGAACTGGAACAAGGAGAAAGGAAAATGCCTGCTGCGTTTTGAGTTAGTGTTCCTACTGGGACACATCTTCGACGCAGGGTCAGGTGAAGGTAGTGCAAATGGTGCAGGACGGCACTTTGCTGAGCTGGAATGAAATATCACACGCTGAAAGAGTAGTTTCTGACCACCTGCCTGGACAAAGTGATTTCATCTGGGCTGCTATTGGAATTGTCCCTGCGTGGTTTGGCAACTGTTGGCAGCATCCTCTTTATATTATTTCAGTTTGTGCACATGTGGATAAAAAGAAACTAGGTGAAAATAAGAAGTATTGTCTCTTCCAGAAAAGCGTTTTACCTATGGCAAATTCCTCGAAATCATTGCTCTTTTGCAAAGGGGCAATCATATATTGTAAATAAGAAGCAGCAATGATAAAACACCTGAGAAAACTTAGATAAGAACATGTATTGAAAAAATACAATTATTATCGTCTGATAGTTTTCATAGTGGGCGAAACCATGTACCTTATAAATTCTACTATTTAACTTTTTAAATCACATTTCTTTAAAAGTTAATTTATTCTGATGAAGGGAGATGTCTGTTGCTTATTTCACATATTTGTCTATTTTGTGAGCTTTATTGTTGCCCTGAGTTTCATGTTAATTATGTAGGACCGTCACTATATTTAAAAAACAGTCTCCATTAAAAAAACCCAAACCATGAATATATTAGCTGTTAACTGACTGAACAGAGGTCTTCTGCATCTCTCACAGGCCTTATGCATTCTTAGGCTTGCAGTCCTTTCTGCTATTTATTTATGTGCATTGAAGTGACCATATAATTTACCTGGTTTGCAGTTCCTTTCTTCCAGCATATTCAGCGCTTACCAGTATCACTAATAGAAAAGCAGAAAGAGATTCAGCCCTTAATTCCTAACCATCTTGATAAATGAGCAACAGAACCTTCCAACCAGCTAATATAACATGGTATACAGACCGTGATTTTCTTTCTGGCAGGAGAGAGAGTTCTCTACCGATCTCTTTTGGTAAGAGATTGGTTTGGCAGGATTTTTGAGTATAAGTCAAGTGACTTGTAAGGAGATGATACATAAAATGTATAGCCTGCCTTAGTATTGTCCCCAGTACTCACATGGAAGTGACAAAAGTGATCCTGCTCCTCAGTTCAGGTGTTACATAAGCTTGCCTATCTTCTTGATATCAAAACACTGGTGTGAAGAATTAAGATTGGGCGCCTGGGTGATGAGAGAATGGAAAGTATTGCTCTTCGAATGATGCTGAGATGATATTCAATGGAGCAGAACCCTTGTTAAATGAATGGTTCAAAGCAAAACAAGCTCAAAACCATTAGCTTTTAAAAACCTGTTTTGCTGCTTGTGACTCCTCACTGTGCTTCAGATATAATTCACATTGAGGTTTTAAGAGTCATCATTACCTACACTACCCTGGCTTCTGCCAGGGTCATGCCTACAATATTGATAATCTTTGTATAAAATGCCTCCATCCCCTCAAAGTTATACTTCTGGAAATTGCAGTAATAATAAATAAATAATAGTAAAGGCAAAAATTTCTGGGATTACCTAACATTTCCCCCTATGACTATCAAGAGGAAGAAACATGTATTTCAGCTTCCTTAATGCAGCATGTGTCGGCTAAGATGGATTTAGCTACTTGACCGTGTCATGATGGATAAAGAGTAGTATAAAAATTTATAAAATTTATAAAAAGTATAAATTAAGTACTAGGCACATGGTTAATATTTTTCTAACTGGATGGAACAGCTAAAAAGTTGGGATTTGTACATCAAATTGACTTATATAATACTGGATTTTGAAAATTGCCCCATTTTTAATTATTTTTCTTTTGTTCTTTTCTCCTTGTTTGATGAGGATTGCTTTATTTTTCCAGGGATCAGCTGAATAACACTGGTGCAATATTCCTCCCTGGCACTGGTGTCCCTTGTTCAGTGACACTGCGTGTCCCATGTGGTCAGTCCCACCAAGGGTGTTATTGTAACAATTGCCCTAAGTAGATATTAGAATTTTTTTTCCTTCCTAAAATTAGTCTAAGGCATTTCAAATACTTGATCTTAAGGGCACAGCTGATTCATGTGGGAGCTTTTCAAGGGAAAAATGGTAGTAATGTGCCCAAATTCTGGTTTCCTGGTGTGGGCACTGAAAGGACTCTATGCCTTTGAAAATGCCTTTTCTTTTGGTACCAATTTATTTTGGTTTTTATTGTTTAAACACTGCCCATGATAGCAGTTGTAGTGCTTGACTGAATTATGAGGAAGATGAGCTGAAAAATTGTTCTTCCTTGTTTCTTTGTGTCATTCAATAGCTCTGATCTGACTTCTGAAATATATTTACACATTTTTCTTGGAGTTTCATGACATCATCACATCTGTAGATTTAGGGGCCTGATGCAAATGATGATCTGATTCTGTTAAAATGATTAGTCTGCAAAAACATGAACAACATTTTGTTTTCTCTCCATCTCTTATGTGGCTGAATAGATTCCAATATTTTATTTATGTTATGAACTTTGTTTTGAATCACATTCTTTTGTTGCATGCATGAAGGTTTTATGAAACTTTCTTCCAGTGTATCAGTATTGGGAACAGCTGGTCCTCCCTTCCTTAAGCACCCAATATTTTCACAAACTTTTTGACTACTTAGAAGTGTTAGTACTTCTGAGTTTTGGCATCATTTTAGCATCATGGTTTTTGTAGTTAATTGCCTGCACAAATAGCAATGAAAGGAATCTTGAGGTGAGATAAAGTTATTTGGATTAATTAATCCCCATCAAAAAATCATTGAGCTATTTACATATCTATTATAGGTCAATACAGACTATCATTTTAATTCATGCCTTTATGCAACAACTTATTTACAGCCTGGATATTTACTTCCATGTGCTTTGCCTGTGAGCTCTAATAACT
Source organism: Oreocharis arfaki (assembly GCA_013398015.1). NCBI lineage: Eukaryota > Metazoa > Chordata > Aves > Passeriformes > Paramythiidae > Oreocharis > Oreocharis arfaki. The sequence continues at coordinate 613,913 of VZRR01014003.1, read as the reverse complement.
ATGACCCAGAGATATTGCTTGGACTTTCATTTTCATTTTAAGCATAAAGGTTATTGTAGTCCCTACAGATGACTGCCTAACAGTTGTGTTCAAAACACTAAACAGATAAAATTGTCAGAAAACTCCTTTACCATGCAGCCAAGTATTTAATAAAATATGTATAGCTTTTACTCCTACTTTGGCACAGAATGTAAGAAATTATCTTCATTTGCTACCAGCATGCTGTGTCTCAAAAAAGTTGTGCTTTGTGCTCTAATCAAAAATCTTTGCTGAAATTGTGAGGGTGAGGGTCTTTATGCATTGCTATATGGACAGAAGAGAATTTTTTCTTTAATATAAAAGAAATCATCCAGTGATTCCATGGAAAATATTTAGTTTGAACACTGATACGGAAATATTGCACTGAAATATAAACAGATGATGTCAGAATGACTGTATTAAATGCAATTATGTTTCAACCCACAAAAATCTTAAATGAGATATTTTGTTAAATGTTAATAACTTTGGGGACTAGACTGATTTCTTCTTAGGTCTTTCAAGTAGGAGTTACTCTGTGCAACAAGATGCCTGCAATATAAAGAAGGTGGAATATGTACCAAGGGATGCTTCTGAGGGCTTAAAACCAGTTGAGATTTATTAATTTTCTGGAGTTGGGTTAACATGGTTCCATGAATAGGCACAAGTCCTGGAGACTGGGATTAGGAAGGTTTCCAGAGGCTCTGAACTCATGTCAAGCAAAACTGTCATGCCAAGTAGCTAAGTCAACTGAATAGGGAAAAGTCTTGGAAGTGCTTTATCAGTGCATAATGTTTGTAAATTTTATTCAATTAATTTACAGCTGCAGGGCTCATGAGGCTGAAATTAAAGTTTTGTAATGTTTTGATAAAGAAGCAGCCAAAAACAAACAGAAAAGTTTGATTAGCTCTGGATGGTTTTTAACAAGTTGGCAGGGGAACAAAATTGCGAGCAAGTATTGCAGAGGAAGGTGCACCTAGTCTTGGGAGGTATTGTAGTCAGCGGGATTGGTAGCAGAATGCCTGCCAGCACCCTGCATGAAGTGCCTGCAGGTACGCTTGACATTTGCTGAGCCTTTTGCCAATAGGTGTCTCAAGGAAAGGCCACGTCCCAGAGAAAAGCCTCTGGAATTTAGTGCTATCAAAAGTACTTACAAACAAACATTAGGCTTTAAATTCCTGTTATTTCTATGACAAGATTAAATAGAATTTATTTCAGACAAAACATGAGTGGAAAAGAAGATAGGCCAGAAGATGCCCAAGGTGCTAACATAAGAGCGTAACACAAAATATCCGTGCCTCTGTTGCAGGCTTGAAAATTACTGTGTCTTGAGTTGATGTTACCCATGCCTCTTCTTATTTGTTTTATTTTTTTGTTGTTGTTTTTTTGGTGTTTTTTTTTTTTTTTTTTTAGTTATTGGGAGGATCAGGGAAACCCTCAACATCCCCAAGAGGCCTTTGGATATATGTTGGCAAGATCACAGTCAGGGCTGCCACCCCATTTCTCTGTTTCTTGTGGCTGAGTTAGGAGAAATGGTGTTGCCTGTTGATGCCTTACTTTTGTCCCTTATGTAGGCTCATGATAGACCAGAATTTTGGAACCAAGCTTAACCTGAGCCCTCCCTCTCGTATGCAATGTGTGTTTCTGAGATAGCAGTTTCTATTCCTTTTAGTTGTATGTATTCATTACCTCATATTTGCATTATTGGAAACAGCAGTATTTTTGTTGTTTTCTTACATGCATTGTTAATTTTTAGACTTGAGTTCCCATTTCTCAGTATTGTTTCTTGAAATAAGAATAACCAAGTGAATTATCCAGGCAGCTTTTACACTTCCAGTGATTGTGAAATTTATATTTTATTTGCAACCTTCTGCCAGTATATCTACAATGAAAAAGGAAATTCCATTAAAATCAAATTATCACATGGGAATCCCTCTGCTTTTGCTGAAATATTTTGATTTATTTGGGGCAAATCTGAACAAAATGCTTCAATTTCAGTCAGGTCACTTTGAAAGCAAACAACTCAGGTTGTTAAGAGCATCTTTTAAGGGAGTGAGTGGTGTAGGTTCGATGCATCCCAGTCATGCCAAAATTGTGGCAGATATACTTAGAGAACGCTGATCTGTCTGCAAATGGGAGCTGGACAAAATGTAAACTACCTTTTCTGGGAACAGAGCAGCGTCCTGAGAGGACAAAAGCAGCATCACCTTTGGTTGAGTTCCTGCTGTCTGTCATTGAAGCCCTGTGATTTTGAGAGAGACTGAGGACAGCAGGGGGTCACTGAAGGTGATGTTTGCTGTGGTGCCTTTTCTGCTGTGTGCCCTGGAGGAGCTGCAGTCCCACCACAAGGCCTTTCGCCAGGGGCCCACAGGGCTAAGTAGAAGTTCACAACAAAGTAACTTGGATCGGATCCAAACGCCTGTGAATGACTTCAAATTAGTTTCTGAAATTACAGATGAGGTTCTTTCCTGCAGCGCTACAGGTCTGGAAGAACTTGAAGGCCTTGTTAGTGTAAATCGTGCCGCACACTGTGGTTATTTGACTTTGAACTCATTATTCGTGGTCAGATGCTGAATGTGTTTTGCAGTGCCATTTCCATAAAAGTTTGGAAAGAAGCAAGTTTTCCTTTATTATGTAATGGTTCCTTCATAAATTCTGCTGGCATTTTGGGATTGGAATTTTAGGAATAAATGGAGACAAGTAGCTTTCAGACTTCCTTCTATCTTAGGATGTCACTGTGACCAAGTGCCCAGACTTTCTGGTGAGGTTTGCATGCCTTCCACTGAGTTTTTTACACAGGAGCAGCAGGTGAAAGGCATCTGGGTTTGTACTGGGGGTGTTTATAGACATTTTTAAAGAACATTTTATAAGATTTTACTGAAACTTTTAAAATTTTTTACAATTTCCTCTACCCAAGTTCATGATTGTGAAACGTGATGTATGGATGAACATTCACTCCAGGCTACCTTTGCAGTACAGAGAAGATACCAGAATTTCATTATCTTAATGGTTTGGCATGACCGTTTTTCATTCTATGTGCTGCATAGCTAGTTTCATTCTGGTTTTCCTTATTTCCTTCTTCAAATACCTCTGTGGATTGTTTTAATGTAATTTAGAAATTGGCAGAGCACTGTCCTAAAACTGAAACCTGAAAGTTTTAGTACAGTGTGACATTTATCCATTGTTTTCCACTGTCACTAAGAGCAAAGCAGTCTTGCTGAGCTATGAAGCTGTACATTTAATATCAAGTGCTGTGTTTATGTGAAGTTAAGCACATTCAGTATCAGACTTTGCACAAGATTCAGATTTTTTTATCTTAACTTTGCATGAAAAAATCCTATTTTTCTCTCTTAATTTTGCATGAAAGAAATGAAGCAGAAGCTTTCTCTGAAGTCTCTGAAAATATTTGTGTTTGTACTCAGTAACGTATGTGTCAATATACAGATAGCTTTAAAAACAGGCTCAAAGCCCCCATACTTCTTTTGGGTGTTTAGAATGATCATGGTTTGTATTTCACTCAACAGACAGTAAGTTTCTTAAAAGGTAACCATGACATATTGACTCTTTAATCACAGCACTAACTACAGATGATTTTTCAATGTATTAAGTTCAGCCTGTTTATTTCTGTGTCAGAAAAATAAATTACGATTCTTAAATGATAGCAGAAGAAAAAAGCAAAACTCTGCTGGAAGATTTATCTCTTATTGACAATCTCAGAGCATTAAAAGCATCAGAATAATAACCTGTTAAAATAAAGCTATTATATGCCTAAGCCCTCTCTTCTTAGAGGGAACTCGATTCATCGCTGAGGTGTAAATATATGTCACAGAAGTCAGTTATTTGGGATGATAAACAGTGATTCTGTGAAATTAAAAACGCTTTAAAACAAAGATATTCAAAGAAGCAGATCAAGCACTGCTTGAAATGCCAGGAATCATTGGAAAGATGGACTTGATCTCATAAATAGTTGGTCTAGACGTAAATGAAACCAATTTATAGCAGAAACAAAGGAATATTCTACACATTATGCTAAAGATATTATGAGATGAAAAATTTGCTATGCCTGCACAGCATACCTGCTTTCTGCCAGCAGCTGTAATTTGTTCATGTGTGTTCTATGCAGTTAGTCCATTTTTCAGTCTGTTTCATTATTCCCTGTATTACAAAATACCTGTGTGCTGTTAGCTTCTATTCTGAGGGAATAAAGTAAAAGTGAAGTCTAGCCTACAGATTTGGAAGGCTTGTTTAATTTGACTGTATTTGTCCATAGCATTCAGCATGGCCTAAAAAATAGAAGTTGGGAGGAGAGGGAGTGGGTTTCTTCACAACTTAGCCTGGGCTATGTGTCCTGGAGAATTTTAATTCAGTTAGAAGAAACTGATCACATGACTGAGGGCTCTAAAGCTTTGTGATGTGCAGTTCCTCTCAATCTTAGGAGAAGCAAGTATTTGAGAAATACTCTGCATTTAAATGTTAAAGTCTGAGGGATGCAGATATGTTCAGATATCTTTGTACAGCTGCACTTATCCTTTTGTTGTATTCTCTATAGCCTCTGCACTGCTCTTAGGCACTGCTTTTTGCCTTGCTCTGACCGTCCAACCATCCATATACCTGGGGGTGTAAAAGAAGCCACCATTAGTTCCAGCCCACTGTTTGTGTCCGTGGTGTGTTTCTTGTCAGTGCAGCCAGTGCCACTTCCACTGACAGCCATGCTTGGAAGAGTTACTGGCTGTCAGGGTTGTGATTTGACAGTGGTTTATTTATAAGAAGATAATGGGGGTGGACACTGGACACAGACACTGTTGACATCTTTCAGCATAAGAGCTGCAAGAACCTTATTTGACAGAGGCTGATTTTGAAAACAAACTTGCTTGGTGAGGAGGGGCTCACTGAGGCTTCCCATATGAGACATGTCCCGCTTGGGGGTAAACAATAACATAACAAAATAAGCAGTTAGGCTGCTGTTTCAGGAAACTGGTTTGTTGATTAATTATGACAATTAATACTCTAAATGCAGTAAAACTCTTGTGGGCCAAAAGCAATATTTGAGAAAGCTGATTTTCCCAGAATTGACTGACACATGGGGTTGAAGCCTGGTGCTTGTATCTGGTTGACTTACAGCTAAGACTTCACCCTGTTTTGTAGCTTGTTTAAAACACATTGAGTTTTTAAATGAGATTTCAGGAAATTACTGTGTTTTTCAGCCTTCCTTTTTACTTTCTTTGGTTTTGTAACCTACTAATGGTATGCTCTTACAGAAAATAACAGTCCACAAATGGTAGATAATGTGAGGGAGATATAGTGGCCTGTAAACCTTCTTCTAGAGAAATTTAACTCTGAGTTCAAGGAAGTCTGAATGAGATGAAGATAAGCTATGGTCAGAGGTATGTTTATGAGTACAGAGATCTTCCTGCTATGAGAGCACTTGACAAGAAACAGAGAAGGCATGTGAGGAGCTAAACATGCAGCAAGATTGTTTATATCTCCCTGACTGCTTCTCTCCTCTGCCTATGCAGAGATTTCTGAATTTTCAGTCTTTATTCGTCTCCTTGATTTTATGTAGCTTAATCCAGGATTGCTTATGGCAATTTGCTCTTTATAGTGCAAATCTTTTAGTCTCTTGTCTGTCATGAGACAAGTTTCCTTTACTAAATTATTTTCTCATGTCTGTTTAATCTTTGCCCCGCCTCAAGTGGGGACTAAAGGAACAGATATACTGCATATAATTTTCATGTCTGCTGCAATATTTCTGTGTTATATTTCAGAGAAAGACAGTGTTGTGGAGTAGTAGTTTAAACTTCTAGTAGTTTATCTTGCAAAGAAGAAAATAAATATTAACAAATGCTTTATTCTTGTTATTCTATAAGTGATCTAGATTTACTGACTTTCACCTCAGCATTACTAGTTGTATCCTAACTACCATAAAATCTTTGGCTTCTCTTTAAAATACATCTTGTCTCCCCACTATGGAATAATTTTCACTACTTCCTCAGAAATATAGCCAAAATCCCTGAAAGGCAGCTTGGAATAAGGGTCATTTTTTGTAGTGGCAAGAGGCTGCAGAAATTATCAGCATTCAGTCGATCAAAAAGGACTTTCAGTTCATTGTGGGAAAGAGAAAAGTGCGCGATCTCTGGTGAATCTTCCTGTTACTAACTGATTTCTAAAATATGTTAATTAATATGACGAATTGTTACTCTTTCCATTTATAGTTCAATTACGAAAGTCCACTTAGACCAGAGAGCAGAGCACGTAGCTGTTCACGAAGCAGTGTGTGCATGTGGTGGCTCAGCAGACAGGAGACTGGCCCGCGCAGGTGCCCGCACGGTGCCATCTGCAGGGTGCTCATCAGAGGGACCAGGCAGTGTGGAGCATGTGTGCTGTAAATCCTGCTATTGCTGTGAGCAACTGGATCACTCTTAAAAGGCACAGTAATGGGCATGCCAGAAAGAAAGCTAGATTGGCATTCTAGAGGTTAATTAGAATGGGAAAGAGCAATTAAAGGGACATGAGGAAGTCTTCATAAAACTGTAATTGAGCGCTCTTCATTAAACGATCTCATTAAATGAGGCAGAGGATTTTTTGTTGTTGTTGAAATTCTGAACTTCCTATTAAGATTGTCTAATCAGCTTTCTGAAAGGGGAGTTATTGCAATACCATAACTTTAGAAACCTTTTGTTGTTCTCAAGATACTACAAGGTATGTTTTATGTGGATATATTTTCCTTGGCATCAAAATGGAGAAATGGAAGTAATAGCATTGCTTATGTATGAATGTCACGAGTCCATTATTTTTATTTGCCCCACCTATGAGACAAATGAAGGTTTAGCTCCTAGTTTCAGTAATTGCATCCTTGTATTATGTATATTGTGTGGTAATGTGGCTACACACGCAGAATACAAATCAATACCTTAATAGCAAGTAACAGATGGATGGCTCCTGTAAAAGAACTTTGTTGTCCATTTATTGATCACAGTTATGTTAACAGAGACATACCATAACTACTAGTGCCAAAATAAACGTTAGTTTTAATAGTGGTCCAGTGAGAACAGGATTCTTGCTGGTTTACTTGGTGAGTGTAGTCTTGTTAACTGCAAGACTGATTCTTAAATTCTCCGAATTTAGACAAAGAGCAGGGACTCAGAGAGACATTTGTGTTGTATAAAATATCTTAAATATTGTAAAGAATTAAAGCATTTAAATCAGAACAAATAAAACCTGTGGTGGAAAAATCTTAATTAAGAAGAGGCACAGTGAAATGCTGCTGATATAAAACCAACGAAAAAAGAAGTAACATCTTTGCCTAATGTGATGCTGTTCATATTCCTGCTGTATATTATTGTCTCAATGATTTCTGTTGGTTTTCTTTTCTACCTCTGGATATGAGACCCACAGAACTGCAGGGCCACTTGGAGAGAGGACAGCATAACTAAGTGTGCACGAAATATTGCTGTTGTAGAAAGTAAGCAAAATGAAAGCAGTTGGAAAAGCTTCATATCTTTCTAATTCCCTTACCATGGCCCTGAGTACTGTGTGCTGTAGTGGTAAATGCCCACGCAGTGACTAGGTTACAAATTATTTTTGAAGTTATTGATGTCCTTCCAAAATCTTCTGAAGTGATTTACAAGTGTGTGAGTGTGTGACACACATTCTGTGGATATGTTTATGCTCTCATTTTGGCTCGATCTCTGTTTTGCACCATGGCCCTAGCTCTGTGATTGTCCAGTGTCAGTTGTCTTCTGGCCTCCTGTTGGCACAAAAACAACTCGTTCTCTTTTGGAGGAAACCCTGGCTGCTGAACACAGATATATTGACATATTTTCCACATATCCACTGGGGCCTGCTTTCTACAGAGCAGTGTAAATATAACCAACCTGGAACAGCATGGATGCAAGCCAGTATATGCCTTCTGCTGCCAATTTTTCTTCTATGTTGCAAAAGCAGTTTAGAGGCATCCACAATATACCCTTACTGTAAACAGCATTGCTCTGATTAGTCATAGTAGTAAAAGTCCATTTTTCTAAGTGGCCCTTCGGTGAAGTACTAATTAATTCCAAGGATTTGGGAATCCATGTTATGTAGCTTGTGTTTTCTATTTCTAGCATATGTAATTTATTGAAAAAAAAAAACCAACAAAAAACCAAACAAAACAAAAAACCCAAAAAACCCAAAAAAACCCAAGCAAAACCATGGCTGAAGAAGAGGAAGACACATAACATTTTAAAAGTGACAGGGAAGGTAGTAGTCTTTAGTCTCAGACAACCTCCTAGACATAAACAAGGAAGGACCCTGTAGGAAATGTGGCTTTTTGCCTCCTGTCAGTTGGAGATTTTGAGGCTGCACTGCCTGTGTTTGCTCTTGCCTTTTGCTCTTGAAGTTCAGCAGATACCATAACCCCTCAGCTGTGTCCTGGCTGCTGCACTGGCTGCATTTGTATCCTCAGAGTTTTGGGAATATGGGATTATAGGGGAAAGAAGTGGCCCAGAAACAGGGTAAGAGTTTTCTTTCCTCTTTTAGCATTTGTACCAATTATCTATTTTATTTAAGTAAATTACTGAAGAAACTATCCATATATTTGCCCAGTTCATCCATGTGTACTGCAAAGCAGCTGTGGCAAATTAAAACAAAAGGCATGGCACATCAGTTCAGAATCCTTCCTCTGAACCTGGCTGATTTTCTTTTTTTTTCTTTTTTTTTCTTTTTTTTTTCTTTTTTTTTTTTTTTTGTGGTTGAGTCATGTACTTCCTTTCAGGATTAGAAAGGTCTGGAAAACCTTCGAACCAGTGTCTTGCTTTTGTTCCCTTCCTTGTAGGCAGAGCACAGAACATCCCTCTGCCATGTTGGTTGCTGTCCCTCAGATCATACATAGAAATAATGAGCCCCCCTGTTCCTGACAGCCTGCCTTTTTTTTTTTGGAGGGGGGAGAGGGGTGGGGAAGAAGAGGGAGGGAGCAGCATTTTTTTTTCCCATAGATGCAGAGGTGTGTCAGGAAGCTCAAAGAAAATGCAATGGTTTGCATAATTTAGCATATGGAGAAGATACCTGGAATTCAGCCTGACGTATAGGTCATATCTGTGAGAAGAAGAAGAAACAAACCCCAGACTATGATTTGCATCATCACTACTTTCTATTGTGAATTATGCTCATAGCTGGCTGAATTTGACTTAGAAATGAGACTGACATTGCACGTACACTTTGGCCCTTCCTTACCTTCTGCTGAGGAGGAGAGAAACATCCACTCTGTCCTTAAACAGAGATCTTGACTAGGGGAGCCAGAAGCACGCAGCACATAAAAATTGGATGATTGTTCTAGAAAGAACTTGGTACTTTTTTTTCTGAATGCCCTTGTCAGACAGTCTTTCCTTATACTTGCCAGCTAATTAGCATCTAGTGATAGTTATTTCTTTTCAGGGAGATAGCAAAACTTAATTTGTGCTGTAATTACTTTTCATCAATTTTCCCATCTTTGAATGGACAGTGTATGTATCTGTACTATTACTGAACTGAAAAACCCCTCCTAGATGAAGTGAAAAGAAATAGTATCTTGTCTTCCCTCAATAATTTTAATGATTTTTAAGAGAATGAGATTGGATTATGATACATTACATTTTAAGTGTAAATGCTAATTAAAATTGACTGTAAATTCTAGCAAAATCATAAAGGCAGCATGCAACTCAGAAAATTGTTTTGAAATTAATTTCTGGAATCTTTCTAGATGCAATCAAAATGTTTTCAAATATTAATATGTTTGGTTACAGAAAGAATTTTTCTTAGTCATTAGCCAGAAAAAAAAAAAGGGATTTTTATGATATGACCTATTAATGCTATCTAATGGAAATAATTGAGGAGACAGCATAATGTAATTATGCAATGAATTCTCTGAAATATATGTTCTGAGAGCTGATGAGGTGACAAGCTGGATAAAATTGCTGTGTAAACACAAATTGGCTATGGAGTGCAGACAACAGTTTCTTTAATTGTAGATCTTGATTTAGTGGGACTCTTACCTTATCTGTGCTTTTGCTTTCTGATGGATGGAAATGTAGCACTTTGTGAACATTTCTCTTTTGTTAAGGTCTGTCTCACTTTGCTGACAGAAAGTGAGGAGTTTGGTTTAGCTGGGAGATGGAGGAAGACTGCCAAAGTGACTTTTGTTAGTGGAATTGTTAAAAGAACTTACAGAGTCTTCTGCTAGGGTGTTACCAGGACAGTTACTTAAGTCTATTTATTTTGGGCTGTGTAGCTGTGGGAATTTGACAGTGTCATTCAGAAGCTGAGGAGCCACCTCCTGTGCTTTCTTCTCACTGTATTTGCAAAATTGTTCTCCAGCTCCAGACCTGCAGGGATGCTGATTTCTGTGAGGGGCGAAGAGTCCTGTCTATAGTTTACACTTGCACAACTCATCTGAGGAACACAACTCCCTCAGACACCAGAGGTGCCCAGGTGTGGGTGTGTCACCTCTCTTCCTGCCTACCATTAGTGCAAGTGCACAGGGCACATCACCCAGGAGGGCGCTTGCTGTGTGTGTTAAGGGGAGCACCAGGCCATTCACCCATGGCTGGATGCTTTGGACACTGTCGCCAAGAGCTCACAGCATGGTGTAGTACCCCTTCAGACTCCTGGTGAAAGCTCCTCCCTCCATTTCAGATAGCTCTGAACCAGACCCTTAGAATAGAGTGCTTGTTTTCTACAGGTACACTAAGTGTTGCTACCATCTGCTTCTAATTTTCCCTGACCCAGTAAAGGATACATGTAACCAGAATTGTCTATCTGTTTACATTGCAAGGACCGAAGTTAAATAAATAACAGCACAGCATTCGAACTTGGCAAAAGGCAAAGCAGGATCTGTCAGTGGGTACAGATTTTGTCTTCCTGATCCGTGTGGCAATAGAGTAAAGGGGGCCACCACTGTTTAATGTACTTATGATATAAATGTTTTATTAGAGCAAGACAAGCTATTCCTAACACTCATTTACTGGATTTGTCTCTGAGAAAGAGATTACGGTTATCACAGGGGGGGTGCCACTGCCTTGCTAGGTGACAGAAGTGTCCCTGAACGAGCTGTCTGGGTCTCAGTGGGCTCCCAGTGTCTGGTGGAGCTCATGACACATGTTCTAGAGGAAGATGAGAAACCCTAGGCCAGGGGATGATGCCTCAGGGATCCTGCAGGAAGCATTTTGGATGAGTGATTTGGATTGTTTTGTCATTACTTGTCTAACTTGGCCAAGACTAGTTGAGGAGAGAGTAAGACATTAGACTTCAGTGGTATTTATCCTTCCTAAGAGTGTTGCAGCTGTTGGATGTTGGTAAAGGATTCATGCTTACATTTGCGGGTGATAAATGCAGAGCAAAACGGAGCAGCCAGTTCTCTGTCATGTGTTGTTAATCAGTGGAAGTCCTTTGCTGCAGGCCATTGTGCGCATTAAAACATCACGCAAACTCCTGACAATGTTCTCTGGAGAATCAGTAAATGAATGAAAGCATGTTTGGCTTAAGAAAAGCTGTGGCTGTAAATTTTTGGAGTACAGGAGAGTCCTTGAAGGAAGTATAGTTCCTTCTCTTCATATGCCCATTCCTGAGGCTTTCACTTAGCTGCTGTCATGGTTTAACCCCAGCCAGCAGCCACGCCCCAGGCAACCTCTCGCTCTCTCCCCCGCCGGTGGGATCGGGGGGAGAATAAGAAGGGTAAAAGCGAGAAAACTCGTGAGTTGAGCTAAAGACAGTTTATCAGGGCAAGGCAAAGTCACACACACAAGCAAAGCAAAACAAGGGATTAATTCAGTGCTTCCAATGGGCTGGCAGGTGTTCAGCCACCTCCAGGAGAGCAGGGCCCCATCATACATTATGGTTACTTGAGGAGCCAAAAGCCATCACTGAGATGTTCCCCTTCTTCCTTCTTCATCCCCTCCTCCCCATTATATACTGAACATGATGCCATTTGGTCTGAAATATCCCTTTGTTCAGTTTGGGTCACCTGTCCCAGCTGTGTCCCCTCCCAGCCTCCCATGCACCCCCAGCCTCCTCACCAATGTGACCGTAGGAAAAGCAGCAAAGGCCTTGGTTCTGTGTAAGCCCTGCTCAGCAATAACAAAAACATCTCTATATTATCATCACCATGTTCAGCACGAATCCAAAACACAGCTCCATACGAGCCACTGTGAAGAAAACTGACTGTACTTCAGCCAAAACCAGCACAGTAACATTCCTCATGGCTCTATTCTTGTGGTTTTGTTGAATGCTTTGCCTGATGGATTGCTTGCAGTCTTTTTCCTGTATATCTTTGCTTACAGTGTCATGTATCTGTGTATTCAATGATTTCTAGTCCTGAGACGATGGCTGGTTTTTATTTGTTTAAGTAGGATAATTTCAGAAAGCCATTTCCAAAAAAACTGTTGGAGAGACTAAAGAGTTTGGAAGACTGCTGTCAGCAAATGCTCTAGACAAGAAAAGTAATATTAGGAGAACATGAAAGCACCAATATTTTTTTTTCATGTTGGAAGAGGGAAACTGGGACAGAGAGCACTCAAGAATTCTGTCATGACACTCCTTTCCTTCTACAAATGCTCTTATGCTATTCTTGCTTTTACTCTTGCCACAATCTTACCCTCAGTATAAAACTGAACAAAGAGAATTTTCAAATGAATCAAACTATAAAGCCTTTTTGAAGTATTTTCCAAGATTTCTTGGCCATGCCCTATCACTTAAAAATAGGCCTTAATTTCACCGTATATTATAATAGAACTATGTCAGAAATACTTGCAGGAAGGAAACAGAAATTGTTACCACCTGGAGCCAGGTAACTATTATTTCACATTCCTCAAGTCTATGGGGAGTTTATTGTAATTATTTTTTATCTAATTTATCTATAGTTTCTGTCGATTTCATTTATGTTTATTAGTCTGTATTAAATGTTTTTGCAGAGGAAGATCTCTTTGCTTTCTATGCACGCCTTGTGAATGGAGCCATTCAAAAGGATACAGCCATTTTCCTCTTAAAAAAACCCAACTGAACAAAACAACCTGCTCACATTGTAAAATAGACTTCAAATTGTCCTAGCAAAATCTCTTAAAATGAAGCTATCCTTTTAGCCCTCCTTTCATTTTTAGGCTGCTAACTTAAGTTCACATCCAGACTGATTCATTTTACCTTTTCTTCTGACACAGTGAAGGTAAAATAAATAGCTCCATAGATTTAAGTACTCTATGGCCAGAGGTAGAGCCAAGATCTTCAGTGATAACCTTTATAATATTGGACAACAAACCACAACAATAGTTGCTATGCCAGGCCCTTGAATACGTGTCTGAGTTGCAGCACATCCTTAATAGTTAGCTAGCTTTGATTTCAAGGCATCAGGCAATGGTAAAGCCTCTGCATTTCAGTGTGGTGTTGCAGTGATTAAACTTCTAGCCTGAATTTGGTTAGCTTCAGCTTCCACTGATGTGAATTGTTGTGGGTTTGTCTGAGGAAAAAGCAAAGAATGTTTTCCACGCTGAGACTATACACTAACTTCCTCCTTTTCACATCTTAAATAAACTAAGCAGATTGTTTAATGTAGATGCTTCCAACATGAGTAGTCAGATTAAGATAATTCAAGCTTTCTGTGGGGAGAAGATACACACCTTGTTTGTGCACAAGTCAGTGCTTGCCTGCTGCTGACTGGAAAATACGTAGAATATGTGTCCCATTTATTAGACATTTCCATGGATGAAGAATGCTCTCAAAGTTGCAAGTGTGACTTAATGGTGTCCAGGACCTGTAGAGATGAAAGGAGCTTCCCAAGAAAACAATTTTCTTCTAGATTTTCTGGTGCTGGAGCTATTAGCAGCTGTTTTCAGCCAAGTAGGAGATTGTCATACTGCAGGACTCAGTCTTTTGTCACTGTGAAGGTGTGAGACTGAAAGATGTGTGAACATTTTCTCCCTGGATGTTTGCCATAGTCGATATGTTGACCTCCTGTGTGATCTGCCTAATTTTCCATTTCCTGTCTGTTTTCTTAGTGGTTTCCTAATTACTTTTGCAGTATTCACCCAGACCTTATTGACTGTGCTCATAGTCGGTCCTGGGACAATGCAGCTGAGCAGAAAAGGTAAAAAATACGCCTTTTGCTATTCACGTGCTTCATCCTCATAACCATCTTGTCCTAGGAACAAACTGGAAAAGTTGTCTATTAGGCTTTCCTCAAGTCAGGTGCAATTTCTGGAGCAAATGTGATTTTTCTTTATGCAATCCTTATCCTATTCCTTCACTGCTGTGTGTTTCTGAAGCAAAATGGGCAATGCCCCCTCTGCTGTCCTAGCTCACATCCTAGTGAGCTGCACTTGCTCCCATAAGCAACTCTAGCAATGTCAGTGAGAGTATGTGGCAAAAAGCAAATGTCTTTTTAGCTATTGTAATCTACTAGTTTATGGTCATTATCTAATGCATCTAACTTTGAGGGATGGCTCCTGACATCAGCTTTGGGGATGTTACATTTGATCTGTGTCTGTTCAGACAGTTTTGGTTTGGCCTTGGTCTTGATATAAGGAAAGAGATTCTCAGATTTCCATTTATTATTTGGAAAAACACTGCCAGTTTGTTCATATTGAAAGGACAGTAAGTCACAGTCAGATTTTTAAATCTGTTAAACAAAGTATGCTGCTTTTGAACTTTCAGAGTGTAACTGATTTGGGGGTCACAGTGGTTTGATCTCAATCATCTTTCATGTGTACCATGGAATCGCTGATAAATTTCTTTAGTTTATACTGGCTTGAGAAAGAAGAGAAAATGATCTGCTGAAGCTGATGTGAAGGTTGCAAATGTTGGGAGTGAATGATGTTTCCTCTCACTAACCACTCAGCTTGAGGGAGGACAAGTAGCTGTCCCTGTTTCTTGCAGGTCCTTTTAGTGACCGAGGTGCCTCTCTTTGGATGGGTGTACCTGTGCTTTAGGGCTGTATCTCTTCCCTGCTGCCAATTGTCTGCAAGGGAAGAAGTAGTTCTCCAGTGTTCTTTCAGCCAGGTAGACTGTCACTGCACACCACTTCAGCAAAAGTCAGCATTGACCTGTGCCTGTGTCTATGTTTTCACTCAGTCCACTGTACAAATGTAGCATAATGTATGTGGCATGGAAACTGGGACACATCTGGTGCAATCAGGCATCTGCAGACACTGCTGCAGTGTCAGGAGCTTCTGTAACCTTATAACATTTTACTCAGCTTGATCTTCAATTACTCAGATCAGCTCTAAGTTTGTGAAAAACTTTTGTTTATTGTTTTTCCAAATGATATATTTAATTTATATATACTCAGTAGAGTCTTGACTTGTATGAATGTTTATCCCACAGGCAGTGTTAAGTATCTTGCAAGCAGATCTATCTGTGCTTTGCATGGTGTTCATTTATCTACATAGCCCACTCAAGGCTGAGTTTCAGCACAGGAAATGCTGAAAATGCACAGTACTTCAACAGTGTTATGAGCTGTTTATCTTCAGATGTACTTTTCAGGGTCTGGTTTGTGTGGTGCACTGAAGAAAACAGATCAAAGTGACATATCCTGTAATTTCATTACCTTTGTCTTACAAATTTCATTTGGGCCTGTTCTCAATAGAATAGCACTGGGACCAAAACAGATATTTGGAAAATCCTTGAAGTTTGGAACATATGGGAGGTAGAACAGACTTGTGACAGTAGACGCTGCTTGAAAGCTAAACTGATAATTTAATGTACTGAATGCATTATGTAAACTGTTCATGTTTAAAAGCATCGACAAAGCCTCAGTTCCTAAAGAAAACCAAACTCTGTGTTAGATTTGCACAAGCGCTCAGTTCTGGTGTTGGCAGTGAAACATATTCATCCCAGAACCACTTTTTGATGTTTCTTCATGCTTTACATCCTATCTAGTTATTAGCAGCAAACTTCATATAAAGCAGCTGAGAAATGCTGCCAGGCCAGAAACTAAACTGTGTGTAATATCCTTTTGAATATGTTTAAATAATACACAAACAAAATAGCTTCCAGATAAGGTACGTAGTGCCTTGTCTTTCTAAGCTGAAAATTATTAATTTTACTGAGTCCTCAGAAAGCACAACCGAGTACACAATGTTATAAGGAATCCTGTAAATAAGTTTTCTGTGCTTTTAATTCTCATTGAAATCAGGAATGGGCATTAATGATCAAGTTTTCTGCTGAGTCTGGGTTTCCTTGGAAGATCAGATCCTTAAATTTTTGGTGGGATTGTTATTTCCAAATTTTTGAATATTTTACTTTGGTTTCTCTGAAAAACAAGTTAAAATAAATAATGTAATGGCTTATTATTTTATTTTTAAGTATTGAAATGGGTATTTACGGTTTAAAAGTGCAGATTTATACTTTAAAATTCCTAAAGGCATGGTAATTTTTGTGTGCGTCTCCTGAATATTTTTTCAGAGTAAGCGTAGACCAAACTGTAAAAATAATAAATGAAACTTCAATTTGTATAGGAAGAGATGAATGGCTTACAAAAAAGAACACATTGAGGCTTTCCATTTCTAATAATCTTCAGAAATAACTCTTCATGGATCAATATTTGGTCTGAGGCAAAACGTGTGATGCTGTTGATTTATCTAGCCAGTTTTGCTTAAACTGAATAACCTACATTCATTCTTAAAGCTCAGAGAAAATGTGACTGAAGATGAGAAATGAGTTAAAAGAAGAATTTGAAAGTAATCCTTCACTAGCAAGGACTAAGTCCTCTGTTTGGTTCAAGGTAAAAATTTATATTCAGCTCTGCCTGAGTTATTGCAGTGAAAGCTCTGTATGTCCAGGAAAAGCCTGAAATGTTTGATTGATGAGCAGTATTGGCCAGAATACAATTTGCCACGCATGTTGCTTTTAAATTTAGAAAAAGTAAACATTTTAGTTTTGAATATTTGAAACCTGAAAATAGACGTAACATGGGAAATATGATCCTTATTCTGATCCTATTTCAGATTATGTTAAAATTAACTATAATACCATGCTTTAGCTGGTGGTATGTTTTGAAAAGAACAGGTTATGACAAGTATGTTTCCCCATTTTGGTGTTTCTGAACATAGTGATATGACTTATGGCAATCAGGAAATTAGATGTTACATACTTTCAAATAAGGAAACTAAATTTTATGTAGTCTTCCTAACTGAGGGGAATTCCCTCTCCATGTACCATAGGAAAATCTAGTTCAGTTGATGATTATGGCTGTGGAAAGAAATATTCCTGGAAATATTCAGAAAAATGTGGAAAGGTGGTGCTTCACTTAGGGTTTAGAGTGATCTACAGTCCTTTCATTTGGTGCTTAAAGGCCTTAACTTGCAAGTCGTACTTGACTGAGTCCCTGGACCTGTCTTCAGGAGCCGCATGAGGAGACGTGCTCAGGCTCCCCAGGTCTCATCTCGTGCTGGTCAGCTGGCCAAACTTCCCAGTGCCATCTCCCAGGCTGCGTCAGACTCCCTCCTCCCTATTCTTGTCCTCTCTTACCTCCTGTTCCTGCTGTGTAGGGAGGGGACTACTCACTCATGAGGGGTAGCTCTGAAGGTTGATGTTTTGCAGACTGGTGCCCTTGAATATCAGAGGTATCAGGGAAGTAATGAAGCGTAGAGAGCAATCTTTTATTACACAGATGTTGGTGTCCATTCCTCATGAGGGTTTTTTGTTTTTTTGGTTTTTTTTTCTGTTTTGTTTTGGGTTTTTTGTTTGTTTGTTTGTTTTGTTCTCTACACATCTTTCCTGTATTCTTGATGTGTTCCCTATGCCTGCTCCCAAAGACTGTGTGTTGGAAAGAAGTGACACTGCTGTTTGTTGTCAGGGGCCTGCCTCTTCCTGCACAGCAGTGCAGGCACCCGGGATGATTGTATGATCAGCATCACAGCACCCGCTTCCTTTCTCAACTCTCTAGTTGCTTCAGAAATTTATAAAATGCAGGAATCCACCTTAAAGTCATAAATACATATGCACTGACACTGTTTTCATGTCACTGAATGTGGTTTTCAGCGCACTCGCATGGGTGAATATGGTCAATACCCACACACACATCTGAACTTTTAGTGGCATATATACACATAATGTCCAATAGCATTGGACCTCTCTTCATGTCCCATAAAGTTCTGTGCTTGTCACCTGAACAGCCAAAAATGTGCATATGATTTTTCCCCAGATGCTCGGATTTTAGTTTACTTTGTAAATTCTATGTTTATATCCAAGCTTTTAGTTATAGCTTGATTTTGACCTCCTAGGCTACTCCACAGCTTGCATCACAGTGAGATTTTGATGTCTGGAATGTGACATTTCCATGCACCTGAATTTCAGAATGGTTAAATGTATACACTCTGGGGGTATGGAGACTATTTAAAGATTCCTTATGTCCTCTGGGGTCTGAGTTTTGGCCGCAGTTTTGTCCTCTGACAGTAAAGTCTGAAAAAAGGAAAATAGAGGTGAGCAGATAAACCTGAAGGAGCTCTTTGTTGTGAGCGCTGACTTTAGCTCAGTCAGGATGATCTCCATCAGCTCCATCTGTACTCAGTGGAGGAGAGGGCATTTGTCCTCCACAGAGGGACTCAGCAGTCAAATTAGGCTTCGCTGGTAGCTGTTTTTCTCTCCATTGACTGGAGACTGTTTAGACACATTAGCTCCACCTGATTAAATTAGCTTTGATGAGTATTCTTTCTGATGGACTAATCTAAGAACTGAGTTCCAGTCATTAGGAAAGCTGATATGCGAATGGTATCTCTGTATCTCGGGCAACTTACCCTAAAGATGGGCAAATTAAGCAGCATTATGAAGTTCTTTGTAGATCATTTTGCATTAAGGTTGTGTAATTCTGAGTGGACTTTGAGCCGTATTACCATAGACAGGATAGTTTAATGAACACAGGGGAAAAGAGAAATTAACATTAAGAGTAGGGAGATGGAAGGAAAAGAGTCTTATTTGAACCACTGGGTTTCTGACTTGAAATCTTCAATTTGTATTTTTTCCTCATTAAAACAGAGATGCATGTAATTTTCATTTACTGAGTGAAAATGGAAACATGGAAAAAGCAATCTGATAACTGAAGCAGATGTTCATGGTAGGAAAACCAGCTAACCCTCACAGACGGAAAATCTTCAGATGACAGTGGTTCAATATCTGAAAGTACTGACCTTGTGTGGCCTTGTGGATTACAAGAGACTTTTTAGGAAATAACCTGAGCTAGAGTGCTGGGTACTAAGGGAACATTAAATACAAAAAGTTGGCTCAGGCAATGTTGTGATTGCGAGTAGAAAAACAAATTGGAAAATGCAGTGCAAACTCATTCACAGTATACCTATTACACTTTATTTACCCAACTACTGCTGGTGATGTTTGTTTTTCCTAATCGTTTGAGGGGATGGGTCCATGCAGAAGAAATATTTATATCTATCTGCATTTTCTTCTTGTGAAGATTTGTCAGTTACATGTAGCATTGTAGGAAAATGAAAGTGTGACTGACTCACTATCTTTCATTTTGCTATAAACTGAAGTTCTGTTTTTTTACTTGATATGGTGTTGTGACATTCTTTCATGTAGAGAACAACTTCTGTTATGCAAGATGGCATAACTTACTGAGGTATATTCCTAGGGTATTCCCTAGAGGCACTCTGTTGTTAAAAATGCGTGGTCTGGTTGGAAAGCCCATCTCTTGGAAAACGAAGAGCACCACATTCTCAGACTGCCACTTCTGTGAAGCTGGGAAAGAGCAGTTTGATACTGGTGCAGTAACACAATTTGTGTCAACTGTAATGTAATACATAAACTGGCGTATTTGGTTTGTGTTGCCAGGTTTGGTAGCAGCTGGGCTACAGGGGTGGCTTCTACGAGAAGTTGCCAGAAGCTTCTCCCATGTCCAACAGTCAATGCCAGCGGGCTCCAGGATGGAGCCACCTCTGGTCAGGGCTGAGGCCATCAGGGACAGTGGTAGTGCCTCTGGGATAACAGAGTCAAGAAGTTGGGGATAAAAATCTGTGCGATGTCAGCCAGAGAGAGGTGAAAGAATAGCTCCGTTTCTCATTGTCACTAGTCTGATGTGACTGGTAATAAATTTCCCTATGTCTCACCTGTTTCGCCTGTGACTGGTCAATGATCTCTCCCCGTCCCTATCTCGACTCACAAGCCTTTTATTGTATTTTCTCTCCCCTGCCCAGATAAGGAGGCAAATGGTCGAGTGGTGGGCACCAGGTGTACAGCCAATGTTACCCACCCCAACTATCACCTTGAGATCTTGTGAAAGCAAGACAGGTTGAAAGAGCGCTGCCCGTCTTCCCTGGGAGTGCTTATGCTGGGTTGTCTCCTACAGCGGGTAAAACTGTGTCTGCCTCATGAGAATCATATTTCTTTCCTGTCCTCAAAGAGGCAGGGTAACAGGGAACATTAAAACTGACTTGAGATTAATTATTTAGATTGGTTAAAGAAATAAATAGTAACTGTTGTCAGTTTGGGAGTTGCAATTACTCAGTATTAATTAGGAGTGTTCACACTTAAAAGTGCTTTGGAGTTTGTATGATACAGATATCAGAAATACATTAAATCAAAAGAGGGAAATCTTTTTCTCGCTCTTTAAATGTGTGTGTATGTATTTATAGGAGGATGTTTACAATTCAGAGTCCTTAAGACTTAGTGAGACACATACAGAGCACTCTAAAGCTGTTTAAGCTCCACCTTGAACTGTGTGCTTGTGTTTCTGCTGAGATTGTAGTATGAGCATTCAACACTTTGCAAAATAAAGATTATTTTTTAGATGTTTATATAAACAAGATAGCCAATTCGTACTGCTGGGGAGGGTGTAGGAGGCTATATGTGGTTCACAGTCTTTATGTGAGATGCCTTGAAAATTATTTGAATACGACCCATTGGCTCTAATAAGGAATGAGATCAGTGGGATTTAACCTCTGTCATGCTTCTCTTCTACTGCTAAACATCTATATTCTATGAGTTCCACAATATTCATGTGACTGAATACCCATTTTAAGCAATGACTTCATATATTTTGATTAAAAACCAGAAAGACAGGAAGTGAGATGAGAGACACAGATTTCAGCTCTCGCTTTGAGGAGAATGTTTCTTGTTTAAGAAAGGACTGCTTTCTGGTTTAAAATATTATGCCAAGACAACTTATTCAGAAGAGATAACTATATTAGCAGATTTATGTAAGCAAATGCAGTTCTCTCCCCCCTTCCCTCAAAAAGTCACTGATGCTGATGAAGACCTTTTAAAAAAAAAATCTTAAAGACAGAAGAAATGCTTTACAACTTCTTTTATGTCAGTTCAGCTCACACCATTAATTTCTCATAATGATTCGTAAGACCATGGTAAGTAAACAAGTAAATATTAAGTACGTATTTAAAATTGCTTCCTGTGTAAATTTCATATTAATGAGATGAAAACATATTTTGATTAAGGGATTAACAATATTTAGTCTTTGCAACAATGATTTATTGGATAGTACTAGTCGAAGTACAAGACACTTCAGGATGGAAACAGTGACATTCAGAAAACATCTTAAGCTTTTATTTCTACATTCTGATCAATTCTACAGTAGCATCTAAAGGCTTGATTTTGGAATAATGCCACCCTGTAGAACTGCCCAAACACATTACATGAAATAGTCTCTGCCTCGAATATATAATGGTAACAGCTAAAGCAACTGGGAAAAAACACAGTGAGGTGCAGGAAGGTGAAGAAACGTGTGGAAGGTAATCCAAGAACATTGGGAAGCGAATCCGGGTTTTATAACATAGATTCAATGCTCAGTCCATTACCATATTCCAGCCACTCTAATTCCTACTTCTTATGGGAGTTCAGTGTTTATGACAAGAAACTTGATGTCAGCTCAAAATAAAATTAGGAACTTGAGATCTAATTGTAGAAAAGCTTTAAAATAATGTGATTGCTCCACTGTGAACAATTCAAGACTTAAGGCAGGCACAGCAGTTGCTGAGGTGCTAACATTTCAGTTTAGCCCATGGTAATTTTCTCAAACCTCAGTATCACCTCAATATATATTAGGTTCTGTCAGAGACAGCTGCATATAAACAGCATTATTGCAGTAAAATTCCCTGAAATTATACAACTATATGAGTGTGTGAAGCCAAGGCACAGTGTTTGTATTATTTTGGTGAGTATAAGTTCTTACTAATCAGACCACTGACTTTTTTTCCACCATGTCCAGTGCACCATGAAAGGAATATGTGCATTTATTCCTTTTATGATCTGTATGAATAATATCTGTTTCTAGTTTTCATTTATCTCACTTTGATTTGATGTAAATGTAATTGGATGAATGATTTGAAAGCATTTATATTGTCCATGCCCTATTTCCAACAATTTCCATTCAAAATCAGGTCTGTGTTTCTTCCCATCAGCACACATTACATTGAGATATGCAGATTCTTCTGAATCAGAATGTTAATAGGAATGTGTGTATTTCATTTTTTCTTCCATTGAGAGCATTTCTTTCTGAATTTTGTATCATAATTTACATAATGTAAAAACAAAATTATACTGTTTTCATAGCATAATAGACCAATTAAAAGTTGAAATTAAAATTTTGGTAGTGCTAAAAATGAATCTATGAAAAATGTTGAGATGTCCAACCTGTCTTAATTACTTGAGAAAGAACAAAAAGAAAAGATTGAAAAAGCAATATTTCACAATATTCTGTGTATTTAGAACAGTTCAGTTTTCACATGCCAGCACTTGAAGTGATGAATTCAGAATTTGTCTACAGTATATTAAACCCTTAATAACACCTTAAAAATTCAAATGCATGTTGCATTTCCGAGAATATTTGCAGATATAGATATATGATATTTGCACTTAGGATGTATGAATGAAAATGTAACTGCATATTTAGCACCAGATTTATTCTTTATTTAACCCTTCTGAATTTTAGGAAAAAAAAAAGTTGCAAGCCTTTAACATTTTTTTTTCAATAAGGAGCACATAAAGGAAGCTAGAATGTGAATAATTATGCTATTTTCCTTAGAGTTTCGTACTTCTAGAATTTGGCTTCTTCAATAATGGCTAAAATAACCCCTTAATTCTGTATTTCTCAAACATTTAGACAGTTCTGCTTATTATGAGTACCCAGTGCTGCGGCCCCTGCCATCACTGTTAGAAATCAGGTTACGATGATCACGAGGCTTGCAAGCTGATGTCAGTTCCATGCTACGTGTGCAAGAAAAGGTTAAAAAATGAATCATGACCTGAATCTGTGCCCACTTTCCCAAACCAAGTTGTTGCAGCCAGTGGGAAGCCTCTTTGGGATGTAAAGTGACTTGTATATTGCAAAAGTTTTCCAGGACACAGCAGGAAGGAATTGGGTCATAGATGGTGATGGACTCGCAGAGAGTGGGTCTGGCTCCTGACCCCTGCACTGAAAAGGCAGGACCATAGCAAGGCTCATTTTCTCTTCTACTGTACTTCATCATCCACTCAGAGCCTATTCCCAGGTACTCACAAGTCTTCTTCAGTTCTGGATGCCAATCAAAACCAAGCAAAAGTAGAGTTCCAACACACATCTATACATCTAGCCCTATGCCTAAATTATCTTTGTTTAATACCTTATTTTAAAGTGATGTTGTATTTCTTCTGGCTGTTGCAAATATTTGAATATTTTTCTTAACATAATTTGCAGTCTATGGTTTACTATGAAAAATATTGAAATTAACCTGCAATCCTAATTATCTTTCAAAATAACAACTTAAAACCAGTCTGAGCTTATTTTGTATTATTTTTCCTAAATAATAGGACTCCCAAAACCCTCCGAAACTATGTATGCAATATTTCAGAATCAGCTTATAGAATGACTCCTGTCTCTGTACTATTATAGTTGCTAGCATGCTGCTCTTGAAGATGCAGCATAAAATTACATGTTAAGTACTGGTTTAGATTTTCTGGTTGTTATTCATGAATATGTGAGCCTGTAGTTGAAAGTCATTATGGTTAATCTCTGAATTTAATCTTTTGCAGGAATAAAAAGTAGAAGGGACTCAGCATTATTTGGCTTGCTTCTGCCAGATGACAAGTACTTGAGTGTTCCTGCACAGAAACAGGCTGCCAGATATGCTTTTAGATCTTCCTTTTCTGAAAAATTGAGTGGACAGTGAATAAATATTTGAAGCAATTCCTCTTTTTGTGTTTCAAAACATCCAGCAGACTAAAAGCACAGTACTGGAAAATCTTTAGCTTCTTTAAATTCTAGATCAGATGCAACATTAGTAAAACTTTTTATTTAAACAAAGAAAGCCAGCTGCTGTGTTATCTGCCAAGCAAGTTGCATAGGGCCTTCTCTTACAGTAATTTTTTACAATAAAGTATGGGTGTGGTATTCCCCTGCTGGTCCCTCCCTTGTTCCTCAGGTCTCCTTCCTTCCCCCACAGTAATGCAATAACATGCACTGTTAAAGTTAGATAAAGTCTCCCAGATCCTGATCTTTAGTACTAGAAAAGGTAGGTTTATAACACATCGAGTGCTAGGCTGTCTTCAGGTACTGTGCACTGTATTTACCCAAGCTCACTTCAGATGTTATTTGTATTTATTCTAAATACTTGTCTAATCTCTCTGCATTTTGGAATCTTATACTTTTCTCTGGTAACTTAGAATTTAGAAGAAATATTTTCGTTTCAGTATGTTGTGTTATTTTTAATAACAGTTGTTCTTTCAACTAGGATCTCAAACTATCTCTTATACTATCCTGATCTTTTGGCATAGGTTATTACTCTTTGAAATGAATCAGTTTGAATTGCTCCAAGTAAATCTTCTCTTGTCTTAGCTTCAGCTGGGAAAAGGAAGCATGTTGTATAGATGGGGAATTAGCAATTTCAGAACTGAGCTCCTTCTAGAGCTCCTCCACAGTGTGAGGCAGAGTCTGGAACATCATCTGGTCAAAAGGTGTTCTCTTCTAGGGACAGTAAATCTTTGATACATGCAGGATGTAATTAATGTGGTTTGGGCAGTGTTTCATGGCATATCTTCCTCCAGTGTTTGCTTTCTGAAACCACATCTTAATTATGGTACATGTTCTGAGACTGCTGAATTACAGTCACAGATTCACGCTGAACTCACAGAAGATCTGCTTTCATATCTCTTGAAATTTAACCCCATTTTGTCATCCAAAGAGCTTTTAGAGGAATAGAGAGATTTTGAAGCTACTGGTCATACCACACAGGTAGCAAGTACACAGCCCCCTGCGCTACGTGTGACTTTTTTAGGAGACAGGTGAAGAATTTGGTGTAACATTTTCATAGGCCTTGTTTTCACATTCTGAAGTAGAGCTTCCTTATTATTTGCATTGCTAACCGTATCGACAGTGGTGCAAGCCTTTAACATCTTCAAAACTCTTCACCTGAGTTTAGAATTATTAATTTAATAAATTTAGGATCCAAATATATTGGTTGGCTATGCAGTCAAACATTTTGTTCACATTTCAGCCAGACCTTTCTGACTATTATGTGTGATGAGAAGTATAAAACTGTAGTTTAAAAACAGATAGACTTTGACATTTTGGACACACTGGGATGCTCATCTCTGCTAGAAGAGAATAAGTAATGAGGAATTGGAGGGGGATATATCTACCCACAATGCACATCATAAATTCTACCACCTCAAATCATTGGGTATGCATGATGGGTTTCCCATAAGATGTGGTGGATCTGCCTGTATAAGGCTAAGCTGTGCCACAATACCCAAACCCTATTAGAGAAAAAAAGACTAAGAGAAGATCATCACATTTTTATGACTGACATGGTCCTTATTTTTCAAGGACTAAAGTCAAAAGCATTGTTGTATATGGTATAGAGCTTTTTTCCAGAATTGAGCTTTTCTGTGTTAAAAGACACTTCATTAAAGTCTGTCAAAGAATAGGATGTGCTGAGTTTCCATGTAATAGCTAAAGCTGTCAAATGTGTTGATATTTAGAGTAAACTTTTGCGCACCGTAATGGGCCTTGCCTTACAGGTGGAATCTATCCTGTGAAACTTTAGACTGGTTTAAGATAGGTATCTATTTCAAAGCAGGTTGTTTGGGCTGGTTTTGCAGTCAGAGGTTAAAAAGTAAGATGGGATGAAATTCATCAAATCTAAACCAGAAAGCGTCTTTAAAATAAGATGACTCCTGATCTAGAAAAGTCTATTTATCTCTAGTGGTTCTAAAGCAAAACTGAACAGTCTGGGATGTATGTCTAGAATTTGGTTTACTAATCTTATCGGTTATTAATTACTCATGTTAATTCCATGTGTGTGTGTGTGACTTTGATGAAAAAATCTCCAATTAGAGGTTTTCTTGTTTTTTGTCTGTAACCCTAGCTTTGATCTCCCTGTGTCTCATAGTCAGACAGTGAATACTATAAAACCACCTACTCATCTGTGAAACTTCTGATGCTTCATTTTTTGTCAGTCTTGTGATCTGTAACTTGCAAACAAGCAATGAGAAGTAGGAAATAAGACAATGTTACCAAACCAAGTGTTCAGAAGTCCTGGATTTACTGCCAGTGATTGAATCACATATCTAGTTGGTTCGTATATGTTCTTGTGTTCACATCTTGGGCATATACATTCAAGGACTGCTGTTCAGATAATTTTTTTTTAGCTTTGTAGTACCTGTAGCGTATAATCTGGGTTCTCCACACTATGTGGTTCACATGAGAGTAAGAACACTGGAGGTCATTCCTCATTTTACTTCCATTTGTTGTTTGTGTTACACTTTCTGTTTGCTCCTCACTGTTTAGATGTATCACAACTCTTTAAATTTTTAATTTTCATTTGCTTTACCTACTTTTTTAATGCTTTTGAGTATTTTTACTGTTTTAGTTTTTTATTTTATAACTTTGGTCCTGGATTTCCCCATCTTGTTCCTAAATCTCACACTGCAGCGTCTGACTTCGGCCCAGAAAGCGTGTGGTTTTGATCTCCCCTGGCATCAAGGGCTGTGGTAGAGAATTTTTGGTCTCTAATGGGCCTACCCAGTTGTCTTTCCTGCCTGGAAGAAGAAAACACCACAGTTAAATATCCTGCACGGCGCTTAAATAAAGAGCTAAAAAGAAATGAAGTGGGATAGCCCCAGCTGCTTGATACATTTACATACAAAGGACCGCACATTTTCCTTCTTCAGCAGTACTAGAATCAGCTAGAAATAATAAAAAAAATACCCTAATTAAAAACACCCTTGGTTTCAGGGCTGCTCTCTGGCACAGGTTCCTTGAGACACAGGAAGTTGTGGTCTCATCATCTGGGCTCCAAAACCAGACAAAATGGGTCTTCAGTAGATCCCTGTCAGCATGAGAATTCCTCACAGTTTCTGCTTTACTGTGGTGGTAGAACACAACCTTTTAGAGGACCACTCACCTTTGTGTGACTACAAAAGAAATGTCGAACAGGCTCCTATTTCCTTAAAAAAATAATCACAGTGGAATTCCACTTTGGAATTCTTACAAGGTAAAGGAACATTTTCAACTCTCAGATTGCAATTACCCACTTCCCTGAAGGGCAGAGAGGCAAACTCAAGGTTTCTTCGTTGCTCCATGTCTGAGTAGCTGGCAGGGCAGCTGCCTGGAGCAGCGGTTGGAGTTGTGCTCTGTGTCACTGTCGGTGTTTTAGGAGCAATGCTGCACTTGGCAGGGGCTGTGCATCACTTTTAGTTCACATCATGGCTTTGCACACTACTGTGCTTCCCCTGTCTGTAGTCAAGGGGTCCCAGCTGAAGCCATTTGCAGGATGACTGTGCAAACACACATCCAGAGGAGAAGGGCATACTCACTTGGATATCACAAGGATACTCACTTGTGTCTGACTTTGAAATGTACCACTAGTGTGTACATTCCCAACCTTTTCTCCTGTTACAGTCCCCCTGTTGGAGGGTTTAAGCACATCTCTGAACTCTTTGGCTGAGAGAAAGGACCCCTCTCTGTCCCTTTTCTGGCTGCATGAAGGGAAGGTGGCTGGCAGCATGCCCTCTGCATTTACTGCTAGGACAGAAACTCTCCTGGTGCCAGCAAACACCCCGCCTGCGAGTTCCATGTGGCACCACGTCTCAAAGGAAGAGTTAAAAGTCAGCAGCATGTCTTTTACCTTGGAGCTTACCTTTACTGTTACAGTCCCATCCTGACACCTTCTGGGCTGGAGCCTTTGTGTGGCTATGAACTCAGCAGCCTGAGTTGTCAGTTCCCCTGTAAAATCCCTTAACTACAGGAGGGGTGAGGGGGAATATGTTCAGAGAATAAATTTTCCATATTTGCATGATATTGGTAACCCAAACAGCTGTCCAGGATTCATTGTACTTAATTTCAGAAAACAAAATCGCCATCCTGCGTGTCACTAAATATTTCACAGAAATGGATAAAGAATAATTTGACTAAGAAGTACTGTCGAGCTAGCTGAAATTTGAAACTCTGAACTTGTGAGATGTGGAGGTTCATAACACTGTGGTCTTGCTCTCATGAATGTGCCCAGGCACATACAAATACATATACACGCACACACACACATATACACATGTCCACATGTACTTGCAATTTCCCAGAATAGTACATATTTACAGAAAATGCTTGCCTGTAGGACTGCTGTGGTAGGATTCACACCCCATACTGTATACCTGAGAGTGGGTGGCTTACAACCTTTGCTAAACATAACAGCATTTTAAGGAGGCAATATGCAGGAACATCTGGCTTTCCATCCCACAGTATACTTTGACCCTTTTTTGAACATTTTTCGTATATAGCACAATTGCTAAAATCCCACTTGTTTCCTATTTACTTTGTTGTAGAAGATTGTTACGTACATATGTTTTTTTTGATTCAGACGGCATGATAAGGGCTGGTTTAAATCATGTTGGGTTTTTTTATTTTCTTGTTACTGGAAATTATCTCCTTTAAGGAGTTTCATGGCCAACAGTAATGACACCTTTGTTTAGTGTATTTAGGGGCTCATTCCTTGTTCAGATGCCTAGAAGGCCTCAGCACAGAAAAATGTTGCCTAATCTTTAAGGGAACTCAGAAGTCTTGCTGAGAAGTTGAAACAGGATTAGAAAACTCAGTATCTGATCCTTTGAGGATACAGCTTTGAGGACAGCTGCTTCAAAGGAGTTATACAAAGCTGGAAGAGAAAAAAAAGAGTGAATGAACAAGCTTGAACCCTTTGAAATATTTACCGTTCAATGAATTTGGAGAGGAGAGGGGAACATGATGAGGCGTTCCCACTCCCAAAGGGTGATAGTATCCTCTTGTTTTATTAATAGGAAAAGTATGACATTACTATTTTGACATTCTTTTGTTCGACAGAAGCTGGAGACACTGATTTAAATATTATACCATATATACATTTATGTACATATATATACACACACAAACACGCATATGTGAAAGTGGTAGAAAAAAGCTTAAAAAGTTCCATTTATTTCTCAATATTGTCCTTTTTTTCAGGAATACATAAATTCCTTGTAAAACACAATATTCAATAACTGGATCAATAGCCATAATATATTAAACAGTCATCATTAAGAATCATTCTTTTACATTGTTTGCACTATCACTCAATGTCCTGGTAGCTGCTTCTCTCAATTTCAAAGCAGTTGTGGAGCTTGAGTTCTTATTTTGGCTCTCTGCATCAAAAGGAGGTGTGTATTTCCTGATAAATATTCTGACTTGGCAGGGAACTGGGCCCTTGTCACACAGTGTGTACCTATCCTGTGCCTGAATTTATTTACCCAGACACTATTTGCAAACACCTGTGCAGTTCTCCAGTTTGCTCCAGTTTCTTCTCTCCATTTGTTTGGGGGTGTTTTTTGGTGGTTTGGTTTTTTTGGGATGGGGGGTTTTTTTGGGTAGGTTTTTTTTTTTTTGGTGGTTTGTTTTTGTTTTTTTTTTTTAAGACAGGCTTCAGATTTTTGTTGATAAACTTGAATGTTTTCATTATGTGTTTCCTTATGCTCATCTTCCTCATCTTCTGAAAGCATCTTAAAGGATCACCTGATCCGTAGAGTAAACTATAGTTTCATAAAAATGGGTGGCCTTGAACCTCTCCAGGTGACCATTTTGTCATTGAGACAATATGATCCAAAGGACACACCATAGCATACCTTAGATGCCAAGGGACTCAGCCAATGTTATCCATGCAGTGTTGTGTTTATACAAGCTCCTAAATGCCAGGGAAACTTTTCAAACATAAACCAAACATAGCTGTTAATATTTTATTTGGCAACTTCACTGAGTTGCTGTATGGAGCCAGTAAAACTCAATGTGGAGGAACAGCTCTTGCCAGCCCAGCCTGAGAATGAGGATCCCAGTAACCAGGCTTATGCCCTTCCTGTGTGCATGGGTTTTTAATTGCACTTAGTGCAAAAGTAATAGGAGCTTACTTATAGTTTTAGGAAAAATAATTGTTGAAAACAAAACCCTGTCTTGAGTCAAAAGTTCATTGATTTTGAAAGGATTGTAAAAATATTTCAGAGGAGGCCTTAAATTCTTCAGTGGATTGCTATTTATCTATGGTCATGCACATGCTAAATAATGATATTAAATAAATTACTCTCCTGTTGTGTTTTATAATAGAGCAAAGCCTTCCAGCTATATAAACAGCACTTTATTTTTCCAGCATTATGGAATAAAATGGAGAGATGGCCTTGTGTGTTGACTATTTGAGTTCATGACTGAACAGCAATTCCCAGAGTTGAGCCTAACTGTGATGATAAGTTATGCCTTTTGTAATGCTCACTCATGCAAATTAAGGCATCTTTTGAACAACCTGTGCACATTAAATTTCATATTTGGTAAATCTTATGTATTTCCCATCATGTTGGAAGGAACTGCCAGTGTTTTAAAAAAGCAATTTATTTTGTCATCTTTGAAGTAGCTGATGCATTAGTAACCCTGCCACCTTTGAAATTAAACAGGATTTTGTCTGCAGTTTGAACACTCTGAAGTGTTCTTCTATTTTTAAATCTCATACGCGTATTTGAAATGCCTTCAGCTCTCCTGCAAATGGGTTTTGTTTAATGATTGCTGTTGTCTCTAAATGGGTCTTGGCATTTTTATTCAGTTTGTGATGAAGCAATTATTTTTGCTAATTGAATGTACAGGGAATGACTTGAGACAGGGAGCAAACAACATCACATAGTCATGGGCACTTTAGGATTGAGAAGGTCATCCAAAATATGGCACAGCAGCCTTTGTATTTCATCTTATAACTCTCTCAATATATGGGTAATTTTAATGTCTGTGACCAGAAGGCTTTATTACTTCCTCAAAGTAGAAGTGAAATATTCACTTTACATGTGTGCAGCTTGCTGAAGAAGTGTCCTAAGTGATGTTTGCCAAAGCATGCTGGTTTTGGTACACTGCTTGTTATCATTAACTGCTCAAGTACTGCACTGCTGAGTACAAATAATAGAAGGATAGATGTGCTGTCAGATCCTTCTGGTTACCTGAGATATTTCGCCACAGAATCAGAGCAATGGAAGGAAAGACAGCTTTGAGCCAGACCTGCAGGTCTCATGTGTTTGCAACAACAGTGGATGTTTGTGCATGCTGGGAAGGTAAAAATGTCCCAGTCTTTTCTCTCCCAGTCCTTTGCTGACTGTAGCTTAGAGCACTGCAAAAAGTACCTTACTGTCACTCCTCCAGTGCTGATCATCACCCAACATCACAATAAATAAATTTCAGGCTAGATCAACCATTTAATTCCTTCAAAGAGTCTTTAAAACATACTGATTTTTACTGAACTGTATTGATGAAAAAACCAAAGCAAGAAGGGAGCTTACTAAATTCATAGCAATTGAGCAGTGAGATAGGAAAGCTTTGGAAGAGGATGAAGTTAACAAGAGAAAACTGAGCTGCATTTTAGAGAGGTCTCACTCACCGAGAGCCGTGTTCAACGCACATCTGTTGCTAAGAAAGGAAACCAAACCAGGTTTACTGAGACTGGCAAAATAAGTAGTATTTGAAAATACCATATGGATAACATTAGTCACTTGGTACTGGACAAGGTGAACTATGAGGTTAATCTAGTATGGAAAATCCCATTGATAATGTTGGCATGTGCTCCACAAAATTGGCTGCCCAGGGAACAAAGGAAACATTTTTTTACTCTGTGACACAAGAGACCCAAAGCAGTCAAAAATCCAGTGACTGAAAGATAGTACACACCAGATAGGACGTATTTGCTAAAATTGTATGTGCTGGACATTGCTGCCCTAATTTCCCTGTATAATTGCTGGATTTGTATTGTATTATATGCTTCTCTAAATTTCCTAAACCTGCGAAGCAATTTGATCAGCTCTGTTGAAGATTGTTTTGTGTCAAACCTTTAAAGTACTGATTGTGAAAGAACCGTGAAAGAGAAAGCCACAGAATCCCTTTAAAATATGTCAAACAAACCAAGCAAGGATAAAAATTAGGTGCCAAAAATTGTGTTTATTTTTATGAACAGGAAAAAATGGAATTTTCCTGTAAGCTTGGCCATGCTTTGCCATCACTTTAGCACCATTATTGCTGCACTAACACAACGTAACTCTTTTGTCAATGTATTTCTGTTAATTTGTCAGCCTTTAGTAACATTCAGATCTCTCTTGGGATGTTAATATGTCCTGGGCTGAAATGAATAGAGTGTGCAATCATGGTTTATAGCTAATTTTAAAATTATTTTCTTCTTCAGAAGGTTAAAGAAACCCATATGCATTGCTTGAACTCTCCCCTACCCATGTGATGGGGAATGGAATAAACACAAGTGAAAATTGGTCAGCATCCTTGCAGTGTGCTGTTACACTCTGTCTGGCCCTGGGAGGGCTGTATTAATTTGACTGCAGTGCCCTGTCAGAGGAGTAATCCCCCACTCAGTCAGGTGAAGTGTCCCTAGAGCTGTGGCACAGTGTATCTGCCACCTACCTGTGGATGCTGATGAACCCCCAAATTCTTGGAGGCTGAATGTGTGTGTCTAACATCCACTTTCAAAACATCAGGGCTGAGGAGGTGAACGAGTCATTGTGCTCTTAAGTAAGACATGATGGTCAGTGCTTTTTTTGTCTTCCGTGTGATAATCATGGTCTTGTTAGATTTCCACATTCCCACGGAAAGGAAGTTAGGATGTGCACAGAAATACTGCCGTTCATTTTGTATTCTTTCCAGTGCACTTTTCATCTACACATCATGGAGCAGAAAATGAGAGGCTTGCACTCCCCTAATTCTCACAGGGGATCATTAGGATTCCCCACTGTTGTCTAATCATGTGCTGTCCCATTGATGTGTAGTCAATTGATGGGTAATTGTGTTTTATGCAGTAGATCTCGCTTGCGTAAAGCAGTGTGTTGGCTTTAGTTACGAGAAACTGGTATGGATTTTAAGCTCTTAAATGAACAACAGATCGTTCTGTGCTTCACAAAGTATAAGCACTAAGTATGGAGGGAATAAGTAATGCAGAAAGGAACATTTGAAATTTATATTTGCACAAAGACTTTTGTATGGGAGAAGTGTATCAGATGCATGGCAGATCAGCTTATTTTTTAATTTTTGAAGTTCTGGAAGGAGTTTATAAATAGGAGTGCCAGTGCATTAGAGGGGCTGCCTTAGCCACTGGAGTGTGCCTGTCATAACACACTGGATTGAAGTTCCTGCTGTGAGCTGGGGAGCTGCGAGGCCTGG
Organism: Oreocharis arfaki; assembly: GCA_013398015.1. Taxonomy (NCBI): domain Eukaryota; kingdom Metazoa; phylum Chordata; class Aves; order Passeriformes; family Paramythiidae; genus Oreocharis; species Oreocharis arfaki. The sequence goes on along the minus strand of VZRR01014003.1, from coordinate 580,273 downwards.
GCAACACCAGGGAGAGTAAATGAGTGGTGTGGAGGAAAAAAGTTGCCTTCAGACTCCTTCTTTATTGTGTGTGCCTCGCTCTGGGCTGCAGTCATTAGTCCGTTGTGGGTGAACGGAGTAGGGCTGCAGCTGAAGCCGTGCTGGGTACCCTGGCCTCTGGATAATACTGTGGGTGTTTTCTGCAGTTTGAGGGAGTGAAGGACCCTGCAGTCTAATATTCAGATATATATTAGGTAAAGAATCCCTCAGCATCAGGGTGGTTATGGTGAGCCCCACGATGTCACATGGGTATAGAGCATTATTTATGAAACAAAACCTTACTTATAAAACAAAACCTCTTCCCCACAAAGCTGTAGACAGGCTGGGTGGAGGGAAGGCTGACTTCTTTCATGGAAGTTGCAAATTCACTAACCCTGTCTGCTTCGTTTTTTACAGTCTAGCTGGCTGGCCCTGAAAGTGCTTCTGTCTTCAAAGGTTTTTGCAGGAGCGAGTCATGCCTGTCCCAGGCAGCCAGTGGGGTCATGTGCTGGGAGAGGCACTTTGAGCTGTCTGGCCTGGCTTGGCTTTTGCTTTGTTGCCACCGCTGTGAGGTGTGCTGGTCTATTTTGAAGCTAGTGTTATTATTAGGCTGAATGACATTAAACCAGGAACCTTCATGAGCATGTGGGAATGCCTCTCTGGTGCTGCAGGGCAATATTGATTAGCCTCAGTGTGAATCTGAGAGTGGCAGCACGGGAAAGGTTACTTAATATTATTTTGTGGCAGCAGATATGTTGTGCAGAGGGCTATTTTGAAGGTCAGCCATTTGCATGTACAGCTTTTCCTAGTTCCCTGTCTGCCTTCAGCTCACAGCCTGGTTATTACTTACAGTTGGTTCTGAGGTTGTGTTTGAGATGAAGATAAGAGGTAGGACAGATTATCAGTGGTAGCTGATGAAGTTGTTATGATGAGACATTAGCTAGGGATAGGAAAAGAGAAGGAAAATAATGCATTCACTTGCCTGTCTGATAATGGTGTGGCAGTTTCTGTTTGGGCACGCACAACGCTGGTAATTCAGTGTGTTAAGAACCACTCATAAAAGGTTATAAAGAATTGTTCCAGCAGAGTTGCTCCAGCTTCTGTTTTATACAGATGCACTACAGTATGAAACTATGAAATTTGCTTGTAGCAAGTTTTGCTTCCTGTTATTTTAGTACACCTTGTATACTAATGTGTTCTATTATAAAACTCCATTTTCAGTGACCCGTAGACTTTTTTAATAGACACCAGCTCTCTCAGAAAATGCAGGCACAATTTTTTAATGGATTTTTAATCAAAATCAAGGAAAAAGGGTGTATTACGATGAATTTTGTATATAAAGGTACATCAGAAAATAATTAGAATTAAGACTTAATTCTTTGCTTTGTATTTTTTGTCTCTTTTCTTTCTTATGTAACTTCTATATCCTTTTCTCCTAGTCTAGGAGACTAACAATTGGAAAATTAATAGTAAAAGATATATGTAATCACAATCTGATCTTTACTGTGTAGGCAAAATCTCCTGACCTTCAAACACAGAATTCCTTCAGTTTACTGACTCCACAGATTAAAAAACTCCTAGGAAAGATGGGGTGAAACTGAAAATGTTCAGTAAGATTAAGAGGTTCGAAAAGGTTGAACTGAAACCAAATCCTTAATTTGGCCGCTAAAATTGCATTAATAATTTGTCAGTGAAGTTATTTTTACTGCTGTAAGGTAAAGAAGTACTAAATACTACTGTAGCATCACTGATTTTTAAAATGGAGGTAAAACTGAGTATTCATGCTTTATGAGAAGGCAGAGGAGCAGTACAAGAGGTTGTAAATATTATGTCATATTTTTATTCCTTGACAGCTGCTAACACTTGGTATTAAAAAAATTTGGCATATATGCCAAATAAAATGAGTTCCACATTGTTCATTGTGGCATTTTCAAGACATCCACTAAATCTCTGTTCCACTCATTGCTCTCTTATTGCCTGCAGAGAGCTTTGCCAATACTTGACCAGTCGTCATCTGATGTCTGCATTTAAGGAAAATAAATGTTCATTTGATGTGAACAGGGCTCTTGCCACAAAGAGGGCTCTGGGGTTTGCAGGTTTGTCACAAGTTGCACATGTGTTATCTTCACAATATGGCTTTAGATGTTAGAAGGTTGAAGAATGCAGTATATTCCTACCTCTTAACAGATATCAGGGCTATCCTGTTCACAGGGATGGATGTGTTTTTGAGGCAGCCACCATGCTAATTACTGCTTCCTCAACTTGGGAATTCCAGCTTGCTCATTAAACCAGAAATACCAAAGCCAACAACAGTCTGGCATTTAGTATTTTCATATTACCATCTTCACTGTTGCTGATATGTTTTTTTAAGTCGTATTTTACATGACCAGTTGCAAACAAGAGTTGGTTTTCAGTGTAGGAACATCTGGTAATAGCAGATTGAGAATGCTGGAAAGCAGAGATGAATTGCCCAGGCCTATCAGTTGCACACCAGAGGGATGTAGGGATTGAAATGCCGGTGTTTTGGAGAGGGGTGATCAATGTGAATTTGAAGCTTGTCTCTGCCTCACTTCAAGTGACAAAGTATTCCTGACATCAGCTTTAGGAGAGACACTTATATCACCTGTGAATTGGTTATAGGCTGCCTTGCAAGGAGAGCCTTTTGATATATTATCAACTGAAATTTTCATCTGTTTCATAGGAGAGTTGCAGTATTTTTGAAACAAACACAACCAAGACTCATCATTTCACAGCAAGGACAAGAAAATAGAAATCTCAGTGGTAGACTCACATTGGAGGAAAATAACTAAAAGGTACCAAGCTGACCTCACTCCAAAGATAAAGGTTATAAGAGCATCTCCTTTACACCTCAGTGCAGAAGCTTGGTGGCCATCTGCTGATTAGAAAAAAAAATGAAAGTGTGAAGTGTTTTGCTTGGCATAGCTGACATGTCAGCTACCCATGTCTGCAATTTAAGATTATGCTACACTGGGAAATAAAGCAAAAATAATCCCGGAATATCTCCAGCCCTTTCAAACTAACTGTTGCCTAGGCTAATTCTATTACGTATTATATATGTAGAATTAAGTATTTAAAAATTACTAATTATGAATTTTTGATTACCTTAATTAAAAAGCAGAAATTCTTTTATTTCTCTGCTCAATTTTATAGTCAAGATTTTATCCTTCTGTAAGTAAAAGTAGAAATATGTAAACTTGAGCCTAGATGTGTCTCCTGTTTGATCCATGTATTCACTAGAAGCACAAGGGTCAGCTAGGGTAGGAATCACCAACCTATTCCATGCATATCATTGAATATTCCTTGTAGAGGATAGCTGTGAGTTTTTGTGGGTTGCCGTGTCCATCAGTACAACTGGCTCTTCTAGGGGTTGTGCTCAGGCTGGAGAGATGTCCTGAAACACCTCATGCACAACCATGGATAAATGACCAAATGTAGATTTGCACATATAATGCAAATCTGAAAATAAAAGCAGGGCAGAAACACAAACATGTATAAAGATTTGATTTTATCAGTAACCTGGTAAGCAGAGTATAGAAAAAGAAAGAGGCCTTTGTTCAGCATATTGTGAGCTTTTCTGTTGTATCTTAAATTATTTGTACCAGTAACATTTCTCAAGGTGTTGGTAGGAATTTCTGCATGAGCAAGGCTGCGAAATATGGTTCTACTAATGTCAATACCTTTTGAGGTGTATGGCTGCTTCATTCCATGGAAATTTATACTGATGGGTAGCTCTCCAGAAGCCAGCTGAGATATGTACCCATATGAATTTACTTTGGTTTTAAAATTACATGACAGAAATGCAATATTTCCTGTGAATTATTACTGTAAGCCTTCCTAAGTCTCTTGTCTTACATTTCCTAAACTCATTGCAAAAATGCTGTACTTTTTAGGCATGTTTTTCAAAGGTCAGCATGGCGTTATATCTCAATTCATATATAAGAAAGAAAAATAATAATTGCGAAAAAGTGTTGGTACTCATTGGCTTTTCAATAAATCTTCTTGGTTTTACTTCATTTGCAGCATATGATTTCAGGGGATGAAGCCGAAGTGGACTTTAGCGCCAGCTAGTCTCAGTTGCATATAGCAACTCCTTAATTATCACTTAGCTTCTCCTTTATTATGCTCTGTGCTTCTTAGTTTATAAGGATCGCTTTCAGTAAGACAGTTAAAGTCAATATAAATGTGCTTGGAGATTAATACCTTGCCTTTTAATTTGTTTCCAGCTTCTCATCTTTATTGTTAAAATGTACATCAGTAGGAATCTGAATACACTTAGTTTTGGCTTTTAGCTGACGGTTCTTGCTGCCTACCAAGAGTGTGAAACCATGAAAGACATCTGGCAATAGGGAGGAAAAAACTGTAAATATGATTTGAATGCTAATTGTACTTCAGGTTTTTAAAGACATCTTGCTAGAAGCCTTATTAGTCTTTTATGTTCTTGAATTTCTGAGCTGGTATGACCTGAGCAGAGAGAATGAGATTGTAATTTCTCTTCTGCTGGGGGCAAATATAATTTATTTTTCTTATTATTATTGGACTCTCTTAACAGGAATTAAGACTCATTGCTTTAAAGACACATGCATTTAATAACAGGGATTTGATGTGTGCTGATCTCAGTGCCCATATGTAGTCTCCTACAGATCAGAAGCAGTGCACAGCTGCAGATATTTGTGCACATGAAGTGCCTTACAGGACCACTGCCTAACTGCATGCATTTTACATGCTTTTCTTCTGATACGAATCTAAAGCTGCCAACAACAGCGTGGGAGCAGCAAAAATTAAAAGGAAAGGGAAGGAATGTTTCTAATAAATGTTTGCCTCCCTTGTATAGTCTAAGTGACAGCAAGCATTCCAGCTTTGAGGCCTTTCAGTTGGCATTGTATGAAAATATATTTCAAAGTGAGGACAAAAAGATGAATATAAAGAGGGGGAGGAAAGGGCTGCGGCACCACTGGGCTTCATTCAAATTTGCAGCCAAGGCTGTGGAGAGGGAAGCGATGACAACTGTGGAGTTATATGTGCGTAAGAGCAAAGTTTCCCACACGTGTTCTCATCAGTATCACAGTTTGGAGTGCTTGGTAATGGAGGTTTGGGCTTCAGCCAGTAGGGAGGCAAGGCCAGCCACAAAGTTCAGATCTGGAGCCAAATGCATGTGTGTTTGGGAGTAGTTATCCCACTGGTTTGAGATTTTACTCATCTTAGCCATGCACAAAAATAAGTAAGAAACATGAACGGAGATGATTTTCAAGTTGCAGCTGTAATACTTTAAGTATTTAAGCCCTTTAGCAGTTTTGGTTAACCAGGGGATTACATGAGCTTTTCTGTGCCATTTATTTTACTTAATTTTAGCAAATTTATATATGACAAGTACTTGGTCATTTGTACTGCAGATCAATCTTAAATGAGCCTGAAATCAGGTTTGGAGTAAATACCACTTGTGCCTCCATATTAGATCTTGTGCTTTAGAGAGTACCTGGTTATCTGCAGGAGACAGAGTGAGCTCCTACCCTGCTCTAAAACCAGCTCTTCCATCATACTAAGGGAAAAGAGATGAAAGCCACTGTGCTGGCAGTGATGTGGCAGCTGCCAGCAAATGTCACAAAACCGTGGGCAGAAATGGCCACAATGAGTTGCACTTGCTGTAGGACATCACTGCATTTTGCTAAACAGCCCCATTTTCTGCTTGGAAGGTCTGATCTCTACCCTATTTCTGGGGACTCTGCTGCTACAAGCATAAAAATGGACATCTTGTGCTCATCTTCCTGACCTAATTGAATGGGTTAGAATATACAGAAGATGCTGGAGATTGCTTAATTTATTTGAACTTGAGAAGAAGGCCTTGGTTGCTGGAGTTGATGTGGCAGTGGCCTACAACCTTCTCCTTTTTCTCTCGCACTGCTGTTGTGGCAGGAGCTCCTTAATTCTTGAAGGTGCTAGAGAATCCCTGCTTCTTGTAAGAAGAAGTCTTTGCTAGAGTTTCACCACCTGAAATCCTAAAAGGCACTTCCTCTGCACACAGGAGTCTTGCCTGAGCTGGGGTCCAAAGTGTGTCTAGAAGTTCCTTTGGAATAAGAGAGACTGGAATTGTTTCAGTCATTTTTCATTTTATTCCATTTCAACCATAGATAAAACCAACACCAATATAATTAAACAATCTTGCATACATTGATCAGATTCTGAAATTTGCACTTAGCACTACAGCTACAGTGGCTCATGACATATTATGTAGAACAGACAGGTTTTGAAGAGAATATTTGGTTTGCTGGTGGTGGTTTTGTGAAAAAAGAAGCTAGTGACCCTTTGTAAAAGCTCAGTAATTCAGGGTCTCCTAAATAATAAATGTCTGTCTTGAAAATAGGGCTGTTCCATGCTCCCTTATGTCCTGGTGGTTAGGTCACATGAAGCAGACAATTGAGAAAGCACACTGCATAAGTCTGATAATATATAGGTCCTTGGAAGCAGTTGTCCATGCTTTAGCAGTTCTTTTAAAAGGGCATAATAATTCTAATGTAAACCAAAGGTGTTTTTTTTTTTCCTTGGTCATACAAAAATAACACATCTAAGCAGTCCTCATGCCCCTTCTAATTAGATGAGCTACTGATTCTGGATTAATGTAGTTCGTTCCAATTCACGCTGTTCCTGTTAAGATGCATAAGTTGGCATGAAAATGATCCTGTCTTATGACTACTACTGTATATGATATAATTAAGCAGTAATCCCTTTCAAAGTTGGTCATTAGCATTAGCTAGCAATTTGCTCAATTTGCTTCAAAAGGTTAATGCTACAACCATGGTAAACAATAACTAGTTTCATGGGGATTTATTGATGTTAAAAAATATGATCAGTTTCTAATAGCGATACTTAATTTTTTAAAAAAACGCTAGATTGGTTGAGTGCACTTAAATTGCCTTACAATGGATATTTTCCTGGCAGATGAGTAATCCTCTGCTAGTAATTTCAGTTCTGAGTTTTTAGATTTAGCACTTCAATTATGCATTCTTCGTTTGTTTTATTAATTGTTTGGCTATATTTGACGATGCTGAACTATACATGCATGCATAATATATGACATATTATTCATGAAATTTTGCAATGTGACAGGCTCTGGTTACTCATGAGTAATACAGCAACTGTCACATAATAAATAAAGTGACTTTATGTAAGCTTGTTCCAAGTTCTTAAACATAATTATCTGAATTGTTGAAAGGAAATAAGTGTTGGAATTACCGTGATGCATGATGTAGTAATTTGAGGAAATAAATTCTTATGCAATAGGTAGAATTCTTCTAAAGATGTTTATGACAGGAACAAATGAGATAAATGGAGATATTTTGCACTTAGTACCAAGGTTGTAGGTGGCGGAGATTGTTGGTTGCTGTGAATTTCTGCCGCTTTATTAACTGCAGAAGAACTAGATATAATTACATAGGCATAGAATTCAGCTGTGAAGAAGTATTGCTGCTGTGTGGAGCTGAAGTTCTTGCAAGATTGGCCCTGCGTGGTAGTTGCAGTACTCTGGAAAGCCTGATTTCATGTCTCTTCTGGTCATAAAACACAATAACCTCAGCTCCCTCCCAGTGCCTTCAGATGCAAATATTCTGCCACAGAAATCTAAGGAAACCTACTGTCTTTGGTTTGAATCAAACAAAATGAAAACGGTTTGCTGAATTGCAGAGTCTCATTTTGGATGACTTTGAGGTCTGTGTGGCAGGTGTGTGCTGCCCTGGTGCCTCGTGGGAGCTGTGCATGGGTGTGTTCTTCCCTCATCCTTCACTCCTTTACTGCCCTCTCCCCAAATCTCCTTGTGCGCAGAGCTATTCCTGAATTTGGCAAAAGGCTGAGATCTGACCGCAGACATTGTAGGTGATGGAGAAGGTGAAGCAGCAGCCACCAGAACTACAGCTCCCACAATACTCCAGTGCTTGAGGATTGCAGATTTTGTACTGAAGCTGGCTTTCTTGAAAACTAACATTACATAAGGACTCAGGGAAATACACAGTGCTTGCATTAAATGTTTTGAGGCTTTAGTTTCAAAGTACTTTTGTTTGTATTGAAAGTGCCAGGAAAAAAAACCACTGAAATTTTCAAAATAAATTAAAAGAAAAAAAAACAAACAACAACACAGAACATTTCATTCTGTAAAGCATTTTGAATTTTTCCTTAGGCTACTTGATGTTACACTGGTCTTTTTAGACAGTAAAATATTTTCAGTGATTTCTCACAATAAAGGGGTTTTTTATGCAGAGAAGGAAAAATAATGATTGCAGATAAATGTTGCCACTTACTGAATTCCATAAAATGCATACTAACCTTCTTCAAACTTGCAGAGTAAAATTATTTTTTAAATTTCCAAGTATTTTGTTAAATCCTCCTCCTTGTTGCTTTTTTTTCCCCCTCGAAAGCCCGTATTAGCATTGCTGCTTTAGGACTTTCACCAACTGTTTAAATTGCAAAAGAATTTTGGGATAATTTAACCTCTAAATAGCAGAAATTAGTAGAAAATTTTTACTTGAAGTGAAATAATAGAGGTCATTGGTACAGTAATCCATTACACTTTTGCTATCAGTTTCTTGTTGATTGTTATTCACCTGCAGTGCAGTCAGTAACTTCACAGGAGACAATCAGACCTGAGTACAAAGAACATCAACCAACCTGTCAAGAGTAACACCTCCAAATTTAAAATTTTTATTATATTTTTATATTTATATTTTATTCATAAGCTCTGGAAAGTACCTCCAACTTCATTAAGACAGGGCTAATACTACATAACTGTTCTTTTCTGGGTTTCTAGAGAGAGCTAGAAAATAGTATCTGTTTGTTTCCTTGCAAATCTCAGCATTTTATCAAGAGAGGAAGGCATGACTGTGAAGAGGTAATTTCTGGAGTAGGTTCTACAGATTAGATTTAAAGATTTTAATAGGTATTCATTTTGTAATAATAATTTTGGTTCCCCTTTTGAATTGTTGTGTTCAAAGACAAACTGGCAGCCTTGTAAATTAAATAGGAATTGTTACAGCTGAAGTTCATGTGCATTCATTAATATTGGAAGGTAGCTTTAAAAAAGCTTCAGCCATATTATAATCTCTCAAAGTGCTGCTAAGATATACTCATACTTTTCTTATATTGTGTTCTGTTAGTAAGAATTAGATTCTGCTTTCATTTACTGCAGCTGCAAACTACTGACCCTGTAGTTCATTTCCTAGTATGTAAAACTGAAATTAAGATTGTGGCATCTAGTTTTGCCTCCCTGGTGCAATACAAAAAGAAAACTGGCTTTCCCCAAACTTTCTTATATGCAAAAGGAATTTTGGGACACTAGGAGAGTGAATTCTGTGACTTTTTATAATCTTTATTACACACTCCGTTACAGAATTACATGGAATAATAGTACTGGTTTTTTAAGCAGAACTAGGTTAAGCTTGAGAGCAGTGAACCACAATTCAGTAGAAAAAGTTCTACATGAAAATTCATTACAGGCATAAACAGGGATATCTCCGTTGACTCCGCTGGCCTTGTGCACTTCAGGAGACAGAGCAGTCTAAGGAGTCAGTACCTCACTCAGCACAGATGGATGTATTTTACTCTCTTTTAGTCTCATTCTATCAGCTATGTGATTCAGCTGGCATCTGTGCTTCAGTTTTCATGCTACAGATCCTGTTTTATCAGTTCCAGTGACACATAAATACTAATTCATCCGTATGCTGACTTTCCTGACACAGGTGTGTTTGAGATCATGGAGGTGTTATTTTAAAGAGAACATTGTTACATTGGTCATGAAGTCACACAGCAGTGTCTGTTTTACAGAGAAATATGTCTGAATGAAATGCACTGTTAGTATTGAGTAAGTAAGCTTCACTGTGGAAATTTTATGTATGAAGAATATGAGAGATCTGTCAGTAACATCTGAATAATAAACCGAGATGTACCAAATGCCTAGTGGAAATGTGGCTCCTAGAGCTGTTCTCTCATACTGAATGCTAAATATAGGCTTCTGAGATGAAAGAATAAAATCAGCATTCAAAGCATATTTGTGTTAGGACTGTTAAAGGATTTACTTTCCATTCACTACCAGCATTTTTGCTCTCACATTTCTCATCTGTTTACCTACAGACTTACCACAGGGCTTTGTTGTGTGCCCTCTTCTGTCACACAAATGTGCTGGCTAGCAGAAAACCAACAAGAACATTACTGTATTGATTTTCTCTCATGCCTGCAAGTCATGAAGGTTTTGTGATTAATATGAATCAATATTTGTGGTAGAGCAGAAGGTGATTTGCGTAACTGCTGATGAAAGAGAGAACACTGAAACGTTCATTCAACACTGTTTTTTATTTGTAAATACTTGCCTTAAGAGGACTTCCACTGTAGCAGGCTTCAATACTGTGAAGCTTGAAGATTTTGGTGTGATACTGGCAGAATTTCCTCAGCTGTGACGCCCTAACATTTTAAAAAGAGCTAGAATCTAAGCTAGATCCCCTGCTTTCTTACTATTTGTTAGAGGAGAGTTGTGATAGAATGGGATAGAATAGAATAGATTATTTCAGTTGAAATGTAATGACTACCTAGTCCACCTGCCTGACCAACGACCAGCCAAGTCAAAGCTTGTAGTTAAGGGCATTGTCCAAATGCCTCTTAAACCCTGACAGGCTTGGGGCATCAACCACCTCTCTAGGAAGCCTGTTTCAGTGTCTGACCACTCTCTCAGTTTAAATATGCTTCCTACAGTCCAGTCTAAACCTCCAGATGAAGGGCATTACATTGTTCCTTGAAAACTGAAAGATTGTACCTAGTGTATAGGTCCAAGCTGAAAGAGTGTACATAGTGATAATGCTGGGCTTTTTGCAGGCTAGAAAATTGCAATCGTAGCTATACAGCTTATCTGCTCTCCACTGTAATAACAGGAGGTCCCGTTCACAGGTATTTCCTTTTTGCTTTCCTGATGTAGGATTTTTTCCCCGTCTCTTTTTTACCAACCCTCTATAAAGAGATCAAAAAACAGCAACCCTAAACTTTGAAATTGTAATTAGTAAGTTAATCTGTTAAAGGTATGTGTTCATATGTTACATGCATACAAGTACAGTATGAGAGTGTTATGCAAGCAATGGAGAAATTATTTTCACGTGAAGTCTTTATAGATATTATAGATGTGAGTCATAGTTGAAGTTTCAGCTAGAAATTGTATTCCTCCTGTGCTCTTTTTTTCAGGAAAAAAAGAAGGTATTGCTGTGAGCTTGGTATATAATAGTTTTAAGGCATGAAAGGATGTGTATGGATTTTGAAAACTTAGTTACTGGTTTTCAAAATGGAAGAACTCCAGAGCATGATCCTCTTTCACACTTTTTTCAACTGCTTGTATAAATTCCGCATAGAAAACTGGCCTGCCATGCATGTGGCATAATTTCCATTAGAAAACAGTTTTGCAATACTTCATTTTGCTCACTGTTATGACTGGATTTCTATCAACAAATCCACCTTTTAAAAGCTTCACATGGTAAGCATGTAAGTAGCTCAGTGAAAACAGGTCTCTCTTACGGGCTAGAAACTGAGAGTACTCAAAATAAATGGTGGTTCTGTATCTCTTTAAAGTTTTACATTACATCAAGAGAAGTGTATTGCAGCTAAAATAGCTACACTTTTGGGGATATGTGTGTTTTTTGTATGTCTAAAGAGCATGGGATAGCAAAAGGTCTAATCTGGCTATCACAGCCTGTCTTTGGACATGGGTATGTGAAATGTCATTGACCACGATGATAGTCTTTGGCAGTTTGTCTGTGAAAAACGTCCACTCCTAAACAGACACCAGCAATGTAGAGAATCCCCAGTGCACATTTAGATATATAATTTTCAAAGTAAAGAAATCAAAAGGGAAAATGCTTCCATCCAGCCTGTCTACAGCATGAACTGAGACAAGAAAAAAATAAGTGATTATATATTCATCAACTTTATGGAGATGTTTGTATGAAAGGACTCTTTTTGTTCTTTATTTCTTGGTGTTAGAAATGAATGTTCAGCACAAGTTAGGATGCATTATTAGTAAATTCAGACTGCTTGTATTTTTTGTCTGAATTAAGGATGAGAAATGCAGGTGAATCCTTGGAAGTTAACACTTCATTCAATGATGAGATTTGTAGAATGTGCAAAGTATATGTTATGCTAGATAGTGGTTTCCTTTTAATGCTGAAGATTTTTCTCTGATAGTTCTAGTATTTATGTCATTTGTGTGAGGGTTGTAACAACTGGTGTGGCAACAATTTTGATTGCGCATGATTGCTATAAAACTCAGTGTCCCAGAAATAAGGAATTTGTGTGATACTGATATGAGTCACTGGTTATCTGATGCAGAAACAAGGTTTGCAGAAGTCTCAGCAGTTTACATCAGTAGTTTGACCAGTAAATCATGTGCAGTTTCATTGCTCTTGTTCTGTACTTGTCTTTTGATGTGCTGGTATTCATCCCTACCAAATGCTTGTCAGTCTAGTACTTTCTGAATGACTACCTTGTCTTCTATTTTTGAATAACAGCAGGGGCAGGTGGCTGTGTAGTTTCCAATCAAGAAAGAATGCTAATGAATTATAAAGAACTTCTGACTTGCATTTAATAGCACCGTGGCATGTTATAACAGCCTGCCAAACACAGCATTTCTTATAAATCACACTTCAAAGGGCAAAAATATCCACCTGTCATATCTGAGGCCTCTGCAAAAGATTTGCATTTGAAGATAACATGATTTGCTTCACCTTGTAAAGTACCCCCTTATGATATTTTTTTTTTAAATGGACAAAATAAGATAATTTAATATTTTCTCCCTGATGCCCATCCACAACAGCATTTTTGGAAATACTCTATTGCTCTTTTGCAAGAAGAAAATCCATTTCGGGGATGGTGTTTGAATAATAATTGGCAGCATGCCTGAAGTATTGACATTGTCTCATCAGGACTTTATACACTTGCATGTCCATGCAATGCCTAATCTTTCTTGGCAAGAAATGGATTTTATGTAAGTTTCTTAAATACTGACAATTTTTACATACTTATTTTTGTGGTCATACAGATGACCCGGAGCCATGACATACCATTATCTGAAACACTATAAAGACTGATGATTTATGTCCTATCAAATGGTAGCACAATTTATAGATGTAACGTAAGGAAACACATACTAGTTCTTCACTAGACAGTGATGTGTAAATCAAATGGAGAAGGCGATTTTCTGAGCTAAAATAGGGAGTATTTGTTTCAGAATTTATCCTCAGGCCTTTGGGCAAGGAATTATTAATCATTTTCAGTTTTCAGAGGAGAGTAAATAAAATAAATTTGCTTTTTCAGTTTGACCCGATTAGCAGGTATCAGTACAGAATTTTTTTTTTTTTTTAAGAGGTCAAGTTATCAGAGAGTTATTTCTGCTTTACAAGTGAAATGGGCAGGAAGTCTCAGCACTCTGAGGAAATGTTCAGCCATCTTAGAGCTTTCTACATTTTCTGTTACATACTTGTATCAGAGATCTGTACAGCTCTATGAAATACTGTTTGAATTCATGGAAACAAGAAAGGCTAAATCCCCAGCTGATATAAATCAGCCTTGTTTTACTGAAACAGTAGAGCTGTGCACTTGCTTTTTATACCAGCAGACAAGCTGGGTGAAAGTAGACATTAGAAAAGGAAGCTTAGGTACATACAGGTATTATTTACTGTATATATTGGTGCTGATTACCAGTAATATAATCCCAGTGGCTCCAGGGGGTACATTAGTATATGTTAAAAAGAAATTAATTTTTTTTTTTGAAGTAGAAGAAATTTCAGAATAGAGAACTAAAATAAAAAAGTAATGCCTTAGTTCTGCACAGCTGTCACTGGAAGCACAAACTTGGTCTTCTATTTTGTTTTATATATGACTTATTCCATAATTTAATTCAAACTTTGGTGTATGTTTCTTTTGGGATTAATATATTTAAAGGTAAAATTGTACTTTTTTTTTTTTTTAATTGAGTCATACTCCTGCTTTATGTGATCAAAAATCCTCTCTGGTCATATTGCCTAGTTTCTGTCATATTGCCTAGTATTATTTAAACATAAATGCATAAATTCTCCTGCATTTGCACAAAAAAACCCCCAAACCAAAACCAAACAAAATAACCACCAAACCCAAAACAAAACAAAACTTAGAGAAAGAACTAAAAGCAAAACGAAGGAGAAAAGGAGATCTTGTCACTTTCACTTGTTTTTCAATGAGCTCTTCAGGATTAGTCTCAATTCAGTCTTCATTCTTCCTAGATCAAGTGGGGAATCTTGAGGGTTTATTCAGGGAATGTTGTTGTGTGCAGGCAAAAGAAGGTCATGCCTGCCTCTTTTCCAAGGTCTCATTACTCTGACCACTCCCGAGAAACATCCCCTCTCAACAAAGGATGTTATCCAGCACAAAAAGATATCATTGACTGTGAAAGCCAGTTACACCTAGCAAACAGTGTTTCCTGCTGCCCTCATCATTGCCCTGCCTTTTGGAGTCATGCATGTGTTGGCTAAGTAGGGATTTGATGTGGAGAAAAGGGAGGTGGCTGACACAGATACAATAAGAAAGAACAGGACACAAGAATAAAAAATGTGTGAGTGCACACATCATGAGTTAATAGTAATAAATCTATGCAATGAACTCCATGTGTTCAAAGATGATGAAAAAATAGTTTAAATATTTTTCAGCTTCCCTATAGAGTTATGCTTTTCTTATGTCAAACCTTGATCTACAGCTCTATGGAGGAAAGAAGCATTTGCAATGTTAAAACAACCCCTTTCACTTTAGATTTAAAACAGGATGACAGAAATATAAACATTGTATTAACCCATATTGATTTCTCTTTTCTTTTGGAAGGAGAGGAACAAAAGTAATAAGAAATCTTGAATTTAGTTTCAAAGCCAGTCCCTTCATGCTTATTCTGAAAGTTTAGTCTTTTATGTGAAAAAGTGGCTGCTGACATTATTGAGTACATAAGTCAATGACAAATTTTCCACTGAATTAAATGGAGCCACAATTTCATCTCAAGACACAAAACCAGATTTTTATGTATGTGCTCATTTGCTTTTTGTTTAAATATAAATTGAAAGCTTAAGGACGGCATGGTAAACTATATATTTTCTGGATTATGCTGAGGAGCAGATTAGTGATTACAATTTGGCATTAGAATTAGACAGGAAGAAACCAAGCTGTTTAGCCCCTTCCTGGAATATTTTGGATCTTCCTCTGAAATTTATTTCCTCTGTGAGAGTTCAGTTACTCTGCTCCAGATTTTGACCTAGGTCTATTCTGCATAATTTCTCAGAAAATTTACAGATAATGATTGTTTTTTGTAAAAACGCCACGTAAGATACAGATGGGACTGAATTCAGTGTGACGGCTGTTGTTTGCAGCATTCTTAGCAGAGGGCTGCGTTGGTGGAAAGTCAAAGCACTGCAATTTGTTCACACCCAGTCTGGCAAAAAATGAGCACAATTTGGGAGCTAGTATGCAAGCAAAAGAATGCTTTTATGTGACAAACAGGTCTGCACAGGTGTTTGGGTTCAACTGACAGCTACAATATAGGATAGGCAGGCACTTCCTTTGGGGAAACATAAACATTTTACCTGATCACATCTGTATTCTGTTGGGAAATCCTCCTGCCTTGAGAGAGTCCTACCTGCCCCTTCCTGGCATCTGAGGTGGCTGAGTTAGCAGCCTTCACCCACCCTGCACGTGTGTAACATAAAGCTGTCTCAGCACTTAGCTGAGACATGCATTGCACCTGTAAACTTGCCCAAGTGGACTCCAGCAGCTTAGCTGTCACAGCATACACCCCAATATAGGCTGTACCAGCTCACCTGCACACAGCCAGCCGGCCAATATCACAGCTCAGCTGCGTTGGCTGATATTTGGATTGAATTGAATATCAGGTGTTGAAATAAATTTGACTTGCTTAGAGGCACCTGTGTGAGTTGCAATCCAATGGCTTTGTAGATGTACCGTGAAAGAACCTCAAGTAGCCTATGTTAGGCAACACTTAGAAAGAATCTGCCTCCTCACTTGCTTGGAGCGTTCTTGGGAGACATTTCAATCAGAATCTTGTTCCAGAAACACCATGGTAGTCACAGGCACAGATGAATACTAAAGATTCACTAAAGCGTGTTCCTAGTGTTGCCACAATGATGCATTCTGTTACTGAAATTAAGATTCAGGTCCAGTTTTCTGTCTTAGCCACAAACATTACAATTCATCATTAAATGGTAAAAATACAGTCATTATAATTGCTAAGCTGGCTATATGTGTTAGAGGATGATAAGTGGTATGATAAAATAATGAGAAAATTCTACAAATTCAGGATTATGGAGATTGCATTATTGCTGTAAATACAGAGATAGCTATTGTGAAAGATAAGGATGAATCTCTGAGGGTATATTCTATGTAATCAAAACATTTCCCACATGAAAAAGTAACAAAAGCAATAAAGTGATAAAAGCAATATTAAGCTATATAAAGATGTGATATGCAGACAAAGAACCTCTTTGCAAGGAAGGTTTCCAGTTCTGAAAGACAATTATGACTGTTTGGTCCCCTCAGAGTTCATTAACAAACAATTGGGAGAGCTGATTAGGGCCTGTATCTTTGTTCTCCCACTGGCGTAACAGAAATAATTAATGGAAAAAGTGTGAAAAGATGGACTAAGAACTTGATATTAGTTTATGGGATATGTTCTTAGCTTTAAGCTAATTAAACTGAAACTCTAAAAAAACCCTTCTGATCCTCAACAGTTGAACGTTTTCTCTTGTATGTTATTTGGAGGCTATTTAACAATATAGATACCAGAGGGGAATAGAAGAATGGTGGTTTAATTTGTTTACTCCCTTTGCTTTTAAAATGGCTTTTAAGACCTTCAGAATTTAGGTTTTTACAGAGCTCTAAGAAGCCAAAATAATTATTTATTTATATATATATTCACTGTCATTCTGTTTATGCTTCAGGGTTTGGGGAAAATCAGGAAAAAACTCTGATTCAGATTTTTAAAATAAATCAAACTAAACAACTCCTTAAGTTTCTGCAGTTTTAAAACACTCTTTGCGTGTTCCTTCAATTATCAGTAGTTTTTTTCCCATGGTTCATAAATTTCCAGTAAACCTCAGGGAAATATTCCAAGACCACAGATAATGCTTGTTAAACTAAACCCAGCCCATAATGATTATTAATTATTTTAAGTGCTTCCTCCTTAGGTTTCTGTTCCACTATTGGCAGACTGCATTTGAGAAAAGCCAGCTAACTGAATACCAAGGAGCATTTGCAACTTAAAACCAGGGAAATCATTAGAGTTGTTTCAGATATAAACTGCAATGTCAGTCTGTTTTGCTTCATGGATTTGTCTGTGGCTTCCCACATGACATTTGATTTAAGGACCTGATGCAAAGTCGCCTAATTCAGCGGGTTCACCATGGACTTTGGGAGACTTTGGACTATACCATCAAATTCTACACTTGTTCTTACATCTGTGGGTATTACAATGGGTAGAAGCGATCTTCCCAGAGCCTGTTGCTTGTGGAAAGCTCATAAAGTTTTGCTAAAGCCTTTTTTCCATACCTGCCTCTATACCTGTGGTTTAAATCTGTGTCTTTTTCAGGACGTCTCACTCAAGTCCCAGAGCTGAGGGCACTGTCCTTACTCACACTCTGCACCTACGTGTCACACCTCAGCACCTCACTTGATGAAGAGCTTGTATAGCCAAAACTTGTCTTTTTCTTCCCCCTCTGCACTGTAATCACTTGTTCTGATGAAAGGCATTAGCTTTACTAACAAACATTGCCTTGCCTAAATACTTGACCCATCAGGAATACGGCCGCTACTCTGCCTCTGAACTTGCCCTCTTCCTTAGCCACCGTGTCTTACTTTTGGGTGGACTGACTTTGACCGTCCTTGGATTGTATCTGCGGAGTGAGCTGCTGAGAAACCGCCCTTCCCTAGGAGCAGCTTCTGCTCTGAGCTTCCCTCCATCGCTTTCTCTTTTGTTCCTTTTGCTGTCCTTCTTTTTAACTTCCTTCCCAGATCTTTTTCAATAGGAAAGCTGCCTGGGGACCTGCACTAAATAGAGATGTGAAGGATCAGTGTTTCCCTCCCCTGCTAGCTGCCGCTGGGCCCTGGGATATGATATGCAAATGTAACAAGGGGTACGCTCTCCCTCCTTCCTTCCTTCTTGTTTGGGGACAGGATTTTCCCTTCTCCTTATCTGTCTGCTTTTAACTTGCATTTCACTTGTATCCTTTAATTAGCACATTCCTTCTAGCTTGGCTGGCTTTTTCCTGTTTACAGCATCTCCACAATTGTTACCCAGCTCTACAAATCATACACTTCATGAGAAGTACTCGTTGTAAATATGCATGTTACTCGGCTCATCAATTCTAGTTCACTGGGAGCTTGGAGTATTAATTCTCTATTACATATTAATAATGCAAAGAGTAACATAGTACTGAAAGTGACTTCCTAAATGGCCTTCCTTTTTTCTGTGTTTCATGATACTGCCATACCTGAGTAGGTATTTCCAAGAAAGAGAGTAAAGTCCAAATATGTCAGATGAAAAGACATACAAATTAACTGTACATAGAAAATAAAATTAATCATTCTGTGAAGAAGACTAAGTAGCAGAGTGTGAGAACACAGCTTCTTAAAAGCATAATTTGGCTCATATCACTTCTCATGAGGAAGTGGAGAGGGGTTGAGATGTAACCCATTAAAAGTCTGCAGAGAGATGGAATTAAGGAAGAAAAATTAGGGTAATGCTTTCTTTCCTCTTGAGAGCGGTGTGTCCACCTTGCCAGGCCAGATGTGCAGTGTGACGGTTCTTTGTGATAAAGGAGCCTCTGCAACACTAGTTGATGTGGGGCTCAAAACATTCTCATTTAACAAGTCACAATGTCAAGCAATGTGAAATACCTTGTGTAGTGAGTTTTAAAATACTTTTCGATGGAAGATTATGTACAAATGGTAGATGGTTTCATACTTCTTAAATGCTACATCAAGATTTTGAAGAGGTCCTGATAGAGTCTCTGTACTCTTTATGGATAAGATAGCAAATCAGAAAACTATATTATGTCTCAGAAAGGCAGAATTCTTTTGAAAGTAAATTTGATCTGTGATTATGTAAGTTGATAAATACTTTGCTTACATAAAATTTCCAGAAATACATTCAAAATGTGATGTGCCTTTCCACTCTGTAATACTATTGCACAGATCATAGTAAAATGAATAAAAGCTCGGTGTATGTCCTAAGGAAGACACAGCATTTAGCTCATGATACTTCTCCAACTCAGTGTGAGTTGTATATATCAATATCAGAGGGAGAATACAAAACTGTCACTGCAGTGTTGGGCTGTGGCTTCCATACGGTGCTGTCATGGCTTAGGAATGGTATTCTCCAATTTAGTGCTCCCACCAAAACCACCCCACTGCTCACTCCCACTCCAATGGAAAGCACAAAAGGCAAAGATCATGGGTTGAGATAAGAACAATTTACTGGAAACAGCAATGAGTTAAAAAAATGAACAGTAGCAGCAATAATATTTAGAATAAAATATATAACACAAAGAAACCATTTACATGTAAAATAAAACAATATCAGACCGTTTTGCCCACCACACTTTCTCCCGCTGGAAGAAATGCCCTGCTGCTTGGAAGCCAGAGAGAATCCCTTCCCCTAGCCTTGGCAATGATGTGAGGTGGTGCTGAATTACATTAAGGTCCTGGCCAAAACTAGGACAAGTACTCTGAGAGATCCTGGGTTTAGGAACTGTCTTGTAGCCATGAATGTCAAAAGAAGGAAGGCTTATAGACCGAGGTAGGCTTTTGTTATACCATCTGACATAATTGGAAAAAGGATCAAAAGTTTACCTATTATCTTCTCTGACATGAATCACTCTTATGAAAGATACTTTTATCATACAAACCTCTTCTTATCTTTATATTGTTGTATATTGTTATGTTTATCTTTGTAAGTGTAAAGGACATGTATTCTTATGTTAAATGTGCACTTTTTAATATCGATTACTTGAGACATTGCATGTGATGAGGGGAAAGAAAATAAAGAAAGGAGCTTTGGTGAGTGTAAAGCAGGTAACCCAGGCAGACTTTCCAGGCAGTGCTTATTACAAAGCACAGACATCTGATGAGCAGAGATTGCAGTGGAGTGGCTAGAATTGTACTGGACAGTGACATGAAGAAGCACACTGAAAGGTTTAAACTGAAGTATACAGATTTAATTTTGAGGAAATAATCGGAAAAGATGTTAAGGTGTTTTTTTTTCTCATTCCAAAAATCATAATACCTAATATGATAATCCAGTCTTTTTGCAAAACACAGACTGCAACATTTCAATTTCTTTCATTAAGGCAAATGACTTAAGGCTGAATTAAAACATTATCTTTTGGAAAGGTACATGCTCTGGATTTAAGAGTGTAAATACTGGAGAGTTTATCCATGTTCCTCAAAACTTTTCCAGAACTACCTCTGCTAACTTGATTATCCACTCAGTAGATCCTTCTGTGTCTTTTCCCCAAAGGCTGGGATTTTTGTCAAAATAGATTGCGACCAATTGCTTTAAACTTTCTGCTTGTCATGTGCTTAGAATTTCTTAGCACAATGATTTTTAATTGTTTCAACCTTTGCAATGCCATCTCTAAACTCTGATATGCTGTAACCCTAGATGTTAGTCTTGCTGTGCTGCACATGCCTTGAGCAGCCCAGACCTTCATGCAGGGCCAACTAAATGTGAGACAGAAAAATCGGAAGATGTTGCATTTCAAGAGTGCTGTGTGTGCTGTCACTGGCTGGACTTCTGTTAATTTTGGTACTTGCTCATGCATTAAATGTTAACTGAAAAATGTTATCATATGGGTTTTTGGCCCTTTATGGACAGAATGAAGGACTTGAAATCTGAAGCCCTCACAGCTCAGCAGAATGTCATATTTGCTTGATGAATGAATGAGAGTCAGATTCACCTCCTATTTCCTAACAAAATTAGTTTGAGACCTTAAATTTAACCATAATAAACAAATTAAAATTTCTAATAGATAAGAATAACTAGATCATCATTGAAAGCTTTGAGAAAGAAATGTATCAATGAGGCAATTGAAATAAGGAATGATCTTGTGGTTCCTGATGGTTGAGAACAATGACAGAAAAATATAACAAAACAAGAAAAATCTGAAAAGACGTTTTGCTCTGAATTTTGAAAGTTTAGGACATGTTTTCAATCTGCCAGGAGGAAAGATAAGAAGCAGTGGTGCAAAAATGAAAAAGTATCATCTCATGGTTATGCTGTTTTCAGTAGCTGATACTGTGGTGAGTAGAAAGTGCTGGCAGAGGTGGGCCTGTTGCATTACGACTATAGAAATTTGAATTCCAACTGGTCCTCAGAGATCAGAAGGGTTGGCTGTGACTAGTCTTGATTTCTGATTATAAAGAATTAGGCACCCTGGGTGCCTATATAGGTTTTATATCGTTCCTGTCATATATCGTTCCTATCAAAGCATAGACAGTTATCTTGGAAACACTTGTGATCATCCTACTATTGCTTTTGAATGCCTTACTGGACTACCACAAAACAGTCTACAATAAGGATGGTAATGATGAATATGTCAACAAAGGAATATATTATTTTGTTTAGTTCTGCAGGAAATTTTAATACTGCCCTAGAGTACTGCTGAAGATGATTTTAACCCAGAATTCTTGGTTCCCAGTGATTTTTTGGTGTATAAATTAATGTTCTACCAGCAGTAGTAGAAATGCTCTTTAGTACTACAGCAAATATTGCACAGATTATAATCTCTTTTTTTTTATGAAAATGGTTGCTATTTAAATATAATGATTATAAATAAAAATTAGAGGAAAATTCCTTAGGAATGGAAGAGAAAAAATTCCTTTTTTATAGGGCAGATGTTATTATGCCAAAGGACTGACTAAATAATATTGTGAAAATATGTTCTTTTTTTTTATTTTCTGCATATCATCTGCTCTCAGGTTGGTATAGAAAAACACTGGATCAAAATACTTTGAAGTCAATGGGATTTTTCCCATTGAGTGTCATGAACTTTGTGTCAGATGCTTGTGGCTTATAACTTGTGCTAACATGCTGGACATGGGGAATCTGTTTCTCCACTGTTCACTCTCTGCTGAAAACGGAGAATGCAGTGTTGTTTTTCTGCATCACAGTTTGCCAGACAGCCAACAGGTTTTACCTCATCCTGTGCTGATGAGTAAAATAACGTCTTCTGGTGACCTCTTTCGGCCTGTGCAGGACCAAGTATAATGTTTGCCCTTCTAATGCTAACATGTGATGGTTCTGTGTGTTATTGGACAGATGCTAAAGACAGAATGACCTTAGTCATGACAGTACTAGGCATCTGCCTATGATAGCAGATGTTGCTGTCTTCTTCCTAACTTCTTCTGGTGGCCTTATAGACCAAGGACAAAATGATCTTTAAAGAGAGAATTTACTTCTCAATAAATGAAATAGTTTGGTTGGGGGATGTTTGAGACCCACTAATAAGCAATTCCTTGGAAAAATATTCATCACTTCTTACCCACTCATTACCACCTGCAGAAAAAAGAAAAAATTTATATCTGTTTGCTCAGTGGTGACAGTGTTTCATGATTACATTTCTGTGATGTTATAAAGGGCAAGGGAATTCCTCAATTCAGCTGGTTTTGAGCAAGCAAAATTACAACAAGTATTCAGGGCCTCATTTGAGAAAACTTTTTATTCCCATGGACCACTGAGAGTTTCTTTAAGCAATTAGTATTTGTTATTTATACTTTTTCTTTTCCTCTTGGATGAAAGAACAATTGAGTTAAAACAATCTTTCACTGAGAAATACTTAATTTACAATAAGCATAACTATAGTAATTTTATCTGTCACTCAAGATGCTGTTACCTTGTAAAGCTACATTTAAAAAAACTTGCTGTTTTCTTCCCTGGAATAATTGGAAATCACAGTTGATTAAGCAACATTTCAGAAGGTCATAGTTTTTACAAATTAAAAAAAATAGAAACTAGAATAAGCCAAAATAGTTGAATAAAGACCTATGGATAACTTTTTCATTTAGAAGTACATTTTTACATAACAGTGTTTGAGAAACTGGCATCTGTCTGTCAACCATATGAGACAGTCAAATCAAAGTTGGATAATTCTGGGTAGCAGTTCAGATACATATGAAACACTGATGTTTAGCTTGTTTGGATTTATGTCACATGAACAGATTTTACATTCCAAGGGGTTTGGCTGTAGCTTGGCTCTGGGCTTACTCACTGAAAAAAACAGGGTGTGACCTTAGGGCAAGTTGTAGGAAACAAGAACAAAGGGCCTGAGCTTTTTGTTGTTGTAGCATCACATTCTTATGAAATGGTATTGTAAGCCTCACGAGACAGGGAGAAGACAAAGAAAACTGAGATACAGAGCTGTAGAGTTGGATAAAACAATTTTTATTAAATGCAGAGCTCTGGGTCACGGATAGGGTAAGTGGTTTGACCAAAGCCATGGAGGAAGTATGTTGCAAGTCAAAGGCTGGAAAATTGGTGCTCATGTTCTGTTATTTTTCTGCAAGAATTAGTAGGCATTGCAGGCAAATACACTTTTTTTCTCATTCATTGTCTTTATCACTCTCTTCCTATACTTGCTACATTTTGTTTTAACTTCTTATGTGATACTGCAAAAAAAAAAATCCAGGAAGGCAGTAGCTGCTATATTTTTACTGATGTGCCACAGTTTCTGAAAACCCTATTAGTATGTTATATATTCTGCATTTGGCACCACTAGAATAATGATTTTTGACTGAGTGTACAGCCAGAGGACTGTCCTAATTTACATTGTTACAATTTTAACTAATACAATGATATCCCCGCAGGTCATTTGCAACCTGCGTATTCTATTTGCTGAAGCAATGTCATGTAAATTAGCATTGTGAGAAGATGATTGTAAATTATTAAGTTAGCATGTCTTAAGAAGTTGCCGCCCTTGAGCTGAGATGCAGTAACTGATTGTTGCCTGCCTCTCTTTTGTGACAGGTAAAGTCTAGCTAGTTTAATGCTAATTTAATGCAGTGCCTGATTGTCTGACCATACCTTAAAATCTATTATTTTAAATATTTAGATTTTTTTTCATGATGAAGTCTGAGGTTGCTCACAAGCTATCTAGAGCTTATTTATCTGACAGAGTCAATACAAGGTCACACACTTGACTCAGATGTTTCAGAAAATGAATTTTGTTCGGGGATGTGTATGTGGCACTGGAGGATGCTGCTGGGCTTAGATTCTGTTTCAGTGCAGGTGCATGGCAGCTCACCAGCCAGAGTGGTTGCTCTGGCACGGGAATTCAACACTCTGTCCTTGGGTACAGTGTGGCCTCTGTATCCTCTCTTTGAGTATCCTGCCTTTGAGTGTGCTGTGTTTACTGAAGTAGACAGTGTTAGATGTTGGCATCTTTGTATTCAGTAACTAAAGTGGACTTTTCTTGGAAGTCTCTTAAGTGTTGCCATTCCCTACTAAATGTCTCTGCATAGATATAATTTTGGCACATTTTGGAAGGAAGGGCAAGGCATGAGCCAGCATGATCACTTAGGATTCCTTTATTCAGTCTAGTCTTACATAGTATTGGCACAGGCACAATGTTTTTGTGGCTGTCAGTGAAGTTCTTCATAGCCATATAGTTATTTTCAGGAGAAGGAGATTTTTAAAACGAGACAATAAACAGATTATGTACTGTTGGGGGAGCTTTAGGGACAAGACAGGCTTCCAGAATACAGAGTACAGACTGATAGTTGGGAAGTGCTCAGATCCTACAATGAGTGCTGCCAAAGTAGGGCTCCAGCTAGACAGTTTAAAAACCTAGACAGAGATTGTATCAGGCGTATTTTTAGAAAATAATTATGCACATTCTTTTGAATATATAGAATGATGGTGAGAATTGTATCATTCATCAGGCATGTTGGTTTAAAAAACCAAGAGATGCTGTTAGGGCCTGAGAACAGAGACATCGTATCTTTCTGAGAGATTCACAGACGCTTGATTTCATTCATCCACCCACACAGTCTGAGATAAGCATAAGAAAATTGTTCTACTTCAAGAAGGGAAGTTAACTGACTTGAAAAGCTGTCTTGGAGGTCAAGGACTTCTGTGATAAATCTTCTACATTTTTATTTGATCAATTTGCTGATGTTTCCATGTAAGAGTTGGTTGGTTTTATGTTTTCATGCTCTCAGAGCACAGAATCCACATTTTTCAAAATATACTGCTGTACAGTAAAAAAGAGTGCTATCAATGAAACTGCTGTCAGTACCAATTGATGTACTTATTGCCATTTTCTTTCTTGTGATAATGTTTAATTCATTCTACCTTAACAGAGATTCCTGTTAAAAAGAAACAAGAGTGAATCTCAAACAAAAAGAATTCAGCAAATGAGTTTGGCCTAGGTAGAATATTTAACATTACAAAGAAAGCAGCCAACTTCCTTCCTAATCATATTACATTTTTGTCACTGTCTGATGGATCCTTCAGTGTTATAAATTGTATCAGTACCATGCGAAATCTGTTTGAACTGTGCTGATTTACACAGCTGAGGAACTGGTCCAGTATTACAAGCACCTATTGGGTCTCAGAAGTTGGATGGTCCTAATAGTAACAAGCATGGTCACATGAGCACAGGCATCTTCTAGTTATTTGTTGACTTGAGAAATCAAATTAGCTCAGTAGTATGATGTGCAGACTGTTTGGCATCACTGTTAGAAACATTTATTGTAGTTTTAGAATAACAACTGTATTTGTGATGTTGGGTGTGCTTTGTAGTGATGTGGCTGGTTGAGCTCCAAGTGCCTGACTCATGCCAAATTAGAATGAGACTTCATTCAAAACAAAATCTTACAAATAGGAAATTCCTGGAAAATAATTCAGAAAATTCCCCAAATCTCACAAAGGTTATTGCTTAAGTTAAATGTGCTTGAATTGTATGACACTGGCATTTCTATAAAATACTCCGATTTTGCAAGACAGCATTTACTGACAAACCATCAGTTAAATCTAGTTTGCAGATTATCCTTGGTGTTCCTGTGAAGGATCTTCTCCTCTCTTTTGGCTGAGTCACAGCTGCTTTCGATTATAATCTCCGTAAGAGATATTGTCTGGGTAAAACACAGTTCAGGTACCCTGTCCTATCTAACACCAACCACTATACTTTGGTTAAAATCTTGCTTGCTTGAGAACAAAGTGTCTGGTCTGCTAATCTAAATGTTTTTGCATTCCTATATTCATGGCATCTACAGAGTTGCTTTCAACTGTCTTGCAGGAAAACTGAAGAGTTCTTGAAAGCAGCATGAATCACGCAAGAATTTGCATTTTTCTTGTACTTGGTGTTGTTATTTAGGCTTATGGACTGATCCTAGAAGGGAAAACTGATATTCATAGTGAGACGATGATTTGTATGACAAGAATTGCCTTTTTTTTCCTGAAAAAGCCTTGTACTTTTGGCATTATTCACAGAAGGCTATATGCAGTGTGCGTACCTGTAAAAGCATAAATGAAAGCTTCAGAGAACCAGAAATTAGTTTAAATTATTTTTGAGATATGACGTAAACTTGAGAAAATGGGAGTATGATCTGAAACCAAAATTTTTCTCACAGTTTTTTTTAAAGTTCCATACAGATTTGAATTAAGAGTCTCTAACTGGGGCCTTCTGTGAAAACAGAAGGAAATACGTTGCCATTCATCCCAACCTGTTCCTCCTAAAGTGGAAAATAGCACAGATTTCATTGTGCACTTTCAATGACTCCAAGAAAAACAATTCATAGTATTTGTCCACTGAAAATGAATAGCAGTGAATGTTTTCCTAGATACATACATTATTTTCCCACAGGCATTATTTTCCTACATACATTTATATATGCCATTTATATGTGTTTTGGTTCTCTCAGGAAAAAAATCCACTTTTTTTCATTCCTAAAATTCATTATAGATAACTTGTATTGGAGCCAGAAACTGCACATGCTTTCAATACACAGACAAGAGTATAATTTTGGAAAAGATACTATCGATGACACTGTTTTGCTTGTGTCACAGCAGAAGTTTGACTATTGAGGGCTATTTCCTCATGAAAGAAGGGGAAGGGGAAGATAGCCTTTTAGATCTTTTCACATTTTCTTCTTTCATTGAAAGAAAATAATTTAAATTCTTCCAGAATTTGGTTTGCTTGTAACACCTGTTTTTAAGGCATCTGTTTACTTACTAGTTTTCCACTAAAGCTGCTTTCTGCAGTTTTTTGTTCGGAGTCTTCCTCTGTCATGGAGGGTGGGGAGGAGGAACAGAAAGTATTTGCTGTCAGGCTGGAATAATTATGTTTCTGTTGTGGTTATGTCTTAAGTACTGTAATCTTTTTCATAGCAGTGTTTTGCCATGACCTGGTTCACTGAAGAAAGCAACTCATGTAAATTGGGCCTGTGCACAGTGTGGGGGCTCCAGGCAGGGACAGGCCAGAGCCCGCTGGTGCCTGCTGGGCACTGACAAGAAGCTCTATCACGTTTGTGCTCTGGCCTCAGGGCTTCCTGGCGACTGTCCTGGCAAGGACCCTTTCTGGGGAGTGCCCACTCTGGGGGACAAGTGACTTTCTCAGCTCACGAGGAGACAAGAGCCAACTCAGACCTTCTTAGACCCCGAGTCAGAAGTGTTCGGAAAGTGTGAATGCTCACAGGGCACACAAAAAGCACACCAGCTGTGTTGGGTTTAGTATTGAATTTGGAGCCTGACAACTTTAGTGCTGGATGTATTTTCTGGGTGCCTTCCTGGCCTGAAACAGGCTCATTTGAGGGAGTAGACATGGCAGCCCCCACTGCTGCCACTTGCTCTCCTTGCCTGTCAGGGCCCAGAAGGCTGTTCCCCACCGCAGCTGCTCCTTCGCTGTCAGTGCTGTGGGTGTTGAGAGGCAACATCACCCCGCCAAGGCAGGCTGCAGCGTAGGGTGGCGAAGGCCCCACAGCAAAGGGACAACACGGGCTGCACAGCCTCCCTGTGCTCTGGCATATCACAAAATCACAGAACAGTTAATGCTGGAAGGGACCTCCAGAGATCATCCTGTCCAGCCCCCTTGCCAAGGCAGTGTCACCTAGAGCAGGGTGTGCAGGAACACGTGGGGGTGGGTTTGGATGTCTTCAGGGAGGGAGATTCCACAGCCTCCCCGAACAGCTTGTTCCAGTGCTCTGCCACCCTCAGTGTAAAGAAGTCCTTCCTCATGCTGAAGTGAAACTTCTTGTGTTTTAGATAACATTGCTCCTCATCCTCTCACTGGGCACCACTGGATGCAGAGTCTGGCACCATCCACTTGGCACCTGCCATTGAGATATTTATATGGATTAATGAGATCCCCTCTCAGACTTTTCTTGTCTAGAATAAACAGGCCCAGCTCCTGCAGTTGCTCCAGACCCCTCATCATCTTTGTGGCCCTCCTCTGGACCCTCTCCAGTAGCTCGTTGTCTTTCTTGTGCTGTTTGGTTGCTCTTGTCCCCAGTACTTGAGGGGTCTCCCTTCCTGGTTTGCGATTGAGGTTTTAAAAGCACTCTGCAGCTTTATAGGTTTTGGCTGCTGAGGAGATTTCTTTTCCTCCTCTTTGTCTAGCTCCCTTTTGTGTTTTCAGTTGGGTGAGTTTGCTGTGTAATGTCAGGTAATGGTCATGCCGTAATCTGCATAAGTGGAGAAAGGCAAACGCAGGCTGAAAATGTACCAGAGAAGTGTGTTGGAGCTTCAGCCTGATTTCACAGCATTATGCAGCCAAGACAGAATACATGAAATAATACATGGCCCCTTAACTGGTATAACATGAACAACGCTGTGCCTGCAGCTGTACTGCAGCACTGCACCATCAACATGTGCCACAGTGAAGTATAGAGCCAGGAATCCTATTTAAGTTGTGGATTTTATGCTTCTGTTATTTTCCAAATAACATTAAGGGTTTTTTTCTTTCTAACTATAAACCTTTTGGATACAGTTGAAGACTTAAACAAAATTCTTTTGTGTGCCAAACTGCTGCTGAGGTGCTTTGTGTCCTTAGTGTTACACTCAACATCTTTATGATTCAGGTCTGCATTTCCATTCTTCACAGGGCTGTTGTAGCGCTTAACTAATTAATGTCTACACATTGCCTACTGTCCTTGAGCAAATAGAACTATAAAACTACACATACGTATTAAAAAAATAGTATTTCAGGCCTTCTGAACTCTGGTTTCAACCTGTAGTCACAAAACTGAATTGCCAAAGTGAGAAGCAGGAAAGAAGCTTTATGAAAAGCTGCAATGAGGAAAGGATATTAAAAAAATTACTTTTTTCTTTTCTCCCTACCGATTAACGGCTCCCAAATTATTTTACCTCCTGAATTTGAGGCAAGAAAAATAACAAAAATAGTTATTCAAATAATGAGATGAAACCAGGAGAAGAAAAGAAAATTTTAATCCCAAAATAATAATTCTCATCATCATGGTCTAGGTGAAAATCTCTGTGTAGGGTAAAAAAAAAAAAATCAATATTTTCTGAGGTTCATTGTTCCATTAATTGCTACTATGTTAGGGCAGGACTTCTTCCATCTAGTCTTTGGGATTGTGATTTACATGTAGCATCTATGTTGCAATGTAATGTAATAAACCACAATAAGCTAAAACCATTAATTTTTAAGTCATAGGGTCTGTCTGCAGACTCACAATTTTAATATTTACGTGTAAATTTTTACTACGTGGTTCATGGTTGGCTCATGAAGTTCAAAGATAGCAACAACAAGAATGAAAGGCTTGAGGTGATTTTAAATGAATTTTGACAGATTTATGATCTGCTATCAGGGATTCCAAAAGTAAAGAGAAAAGCTGCTTTTGGAGGGTAAATGATTTCTTGAAAATTATTTGCTTGTTGAAATGAAGAGAGTGAACAGGCTCAGATGTTTATTGATTTAAACATGTAGCATTTTTATTTGTGAACTATTTTGAAATTGGTAATATCTAAGCTAAGTTATTGTGCAGTTAGTTACTATGGATCCTTGGTTTGCAAAATGTGTAGCTTTACGGCTGACTTCTGCCAAAGACCATATTGTTAAATAACATCTCTTTTTTCAGACAAACACATGAAGTGGCATGAGAGTATGTTCATAGTCGTGCACACAGATCTCCAGAAAAAAGTCAGAATAAGTAAATATCAGTGAGCTTTATTTTGCAATTTTCATTTTATATGCCTTGGAATAGATGTGTCAGATTTGTGTAAATAAAGCTTTTTAAATAATGGCTTTTATGTAGAAGTTCAGTCATTATTTTTTTGTTTTGACTAAAGCATCCCTGCTTCTATCCTCCCACGTACTGGTAGCGATGCAGTTCTCCTAAAGCCTGATCAGCTTTCCTGACCTTGGCTGTTGTTACCCAGTCTTAGGGAAGTATTGTGGATCAGATCATCTTTTAGTTATCAAGACCAAGTGTTCTTCACTTGATTTCTCACTTTAACTTGTTTCCACTGGTAGAAGACTTCTGCATTCATTTCATTAAGCGTTGTCAAGTACTACTCAATAATATATTTATTATTAAGCCGCATGTAAAAAAGTCACCCAGCACAGCTGTAATTGTCTTCTTCCCATCTCATGTGCAGATCCTGAGATTGGTGCTGGCTCTTCTGCCTTGGGCATTCTCCCAATGGCCAGATTCTGCATGAAAATCATATGTGTATTCAGCAAAAAATAAATTTAAGGTTAGAATTTCCTTTCTTACGGTAGTCCCACTGAAGGGACTTGAGACACAGTAAGCCATGTAACACAACTAGTTATATCTGGAATAGCAATATTTAAGTGAATGGATGAGCCTTTCATGGGGCTGAGGTTGCAGGGTGACTCACTGAGGCAGGTAAGAAACAGCAGCAGTAACCTGTGAGCCACCCTTTTGAGGTTATTGAGAAAGCTCAGCTGAAAACAAAACTTCTCTGTAGGTGCTTGCATGAGCATGGCCTCTTTCTAAAACAAGAGCAAAGCATGGAGATTTATTTCTCCACCACCAAATGACTGAGTAGTTCGTACAAAGTTAGGCGACAATCTGACCCTCTTTACTTGTAAAGCAGCAGAAGAGAATAATTATGTGGTCAAGGTGTCAGCACTGGTTTGTTCAGTCATCCCTATGGTTAGGCAATTGACAGTGCAATATCCAAGTGAGTAATGCTGACCAGGTACAAAGGTGTCAGTTGATGGACTCCAGTATTTCGGCAGCCACCTTTCCAAGGCAAGGCATACGATTTATGTAGCCCCAGTTGTCCCACTGATACTAACTCCTTAGTTAATAAGAGACAGATTTTGTGAATTGGTGAGTGTGCCTTAGAGCCAGGGACCTTGAGAACCATGGGCAGCTTCAGCTTCAGAGAGTTGAATTCAGCCCTGCGTTTACATGCAGAGGCAAAAACTACTGCTGGCCATTGATTGCCGCACTGACACCTTTGAGATCACACCAGCCAGTACCTACAGGTAAGTACTGTGTCTGAGCTGGATTGCTGCTTAGAACTACTGAGTGAATTAAGCTGTGCAATAACTTTAGAAACAAAACTCTACCTATATTCTGTTGCAGTCTGCGTATCATAACACATTTGAGCTGCTGGTGGAGGAAATTAAGCACTATTAGCCTTGACTGGTATTTTGCCAGATTCTCTCCTTCACACTCTATCCACAACCTGTTAATAAGTGGTAATTAAGAAGCAAGTTAGCTGTTTGATCTTGGCTTTGAATACATCACCTCACGTAGTTTTGGGCTCTATTTTATTTTATTTCTTTTTATTAATTCAGTCATTTTATAGAGTCTTTTACTTTTTCTTCTCCTGTTTCTTATCTTTGTTAAAAATCATGGACATGTAACTCAAGGTTTGGAGATGTAGTTTTGAGAAACAGATGTAGAAGTCTAAATTTCATCCTAAGGGATAATTTTCACATATTTGGTTTCAATAACTTACACAATCTGAACGACTGATTTAGATGATCCATCAAATAGTCATAGCTCAATAGATTCTTCAATGTGGTGCTATCACAGTGAGCATAAAATGTCAAAAAAGTATTAAGTGAAGTGAAGCTTAAGATAAATACTTGGTTCATGTCTAGTAAGAGCTTTGCCAATGAAAAGGGGCACCTGTTTCAGCTTTACCAGGGAGGTGATGTTACTGATTGTCCATCAAAAACCAGTTGGACTCAGTCTGAAAGACAGGCTACAAAGGCTCGATCATGATTCAATCTTTCAAAATGTTTTGCATTTTCGTTAGGATTAAAAACAACAACAAAAAAAAAACAAAACACAAAAACCCACAAAAACCAAAACCAAACCAAAACCAGGGAAGTGTTTGGTATTTGAAAGCTTGAAATTATAGAGTCTTGTTATAAGACCTAAAGGTTACAATTTTACAATTTCACACAGCTGATTTATATTTTAGATGAATGGCCAAAAGTAGCAAAGCACGTAAAATACTTAAAAAATACATTTTAACTGTAACTTAAACAGGAATTGATGAAACGAATTACTCTTTTCTGTTATAACATGTAAACAAGAGAATTATTTCCACATTGGTGGAAAAAGGAATGAATGTACTTTGTTTGTTCTCACATGGCTCTCATAACAAAAACTAAAAATGAAAACTTACCTAGTGTGATTTTGTAATTTTTGTTTTAAATTCTTACTGTATCATGCAAGATTACTTAGGGTGAAATGTCTTGGGTTTCGGAATTACTTTGTAGTTTTACCTCATTCTGTTCATGAAAGAATAACAATTTAAAGGGAAAATTTTTATATGCAGCCAAATCAAATAATAGACAAGTCATAAATGAAAGGAAAATATATTCTTAAATAATCATAGCCGAATACTCAATTTTAAAGGTCTTAATTCACCATGGAAGAATGTATTTTGGCATGTAGGCTTTTGGCATGATGTTTGTGTAAAAAACAGTATGAACATAAGGAGGGCAGTCACTATCATAAACTGTAGGAGAAATGCAACAGTAGATTTGAATAACCTTGTGCCTTGTGGTTCATATTTCTGACCCAATTTTGCACTTTCTTTGGTTCTGTGATGATTACAAGAGAGCTTTGTGGTGTAAATTTGGAGTTTTCATTTGGAGGTGGGATGAGGAATTTGCTAGGATCCACTTGTGTTGTTGTGACCAAACATGATTATGTTCTTTGCCGTCACCCTGCATTTTGTCAGGTGTAATAGAAATGCCAGCTGCTCCTCATTGCTTGCTGAAATCATGGTTTTCTTGTCCTGGGTACATGTAAAGATAAGGTTTGCCGAAAATTGAGAAAAAAGCTCAAAGTCGGGAGTATGAAAACTGTAGATAAGCATTTACTGAGGGTGAATCTGCATATCAGAAAAAAATACCATGAAACACTAGCAGAGTGTTGGGATTCAAAGGGGTATTTTGTAAATATTTTGTCAGTTTTGTAAATCCATCACAGCCCTCTCAGCCGTCTTCCTCCCTTGGAATGTATAACGTAAGACCATTGTAATTTTCTCAGTGAACGGAGTGTATGTTGGGACTTTGAAATATAGAGGTCATGTTCTTAAAGTTTCTAATATCATGAGTCTAGGTTATGAAAACTATTGACTTAACTTAAAAATTGTAACATAAAGAAAATTGAATGAAAGCATCGGCTTTCCAGGGTACACACTGATAATTACTTTCCTGGTCTTGCATATATAAGGAAGATTATACAACTTTTCCTGTAAAGAAACTTCGAAACTTGTTCATAGGCAAAAGTGTCACTTTCCCATGAAAAAATGTATTGTTATGGCAGCAAATGGCACTTTGTAAATGGCAATTTATCATTTGGGTGCTGGGAAAACACAACCATTTTTGATAAATGCAAAGTTTCATTGCCTTTCGAGGTATCTCAAGCTACGGGGAAAAATGGGAAAAAATAGCATGTTATTTTTACAAATGTTTGCTCAACTTCCAAGTTTCAGTATTCAGACTATCTAATGATAGCACATCTACTGTCTTGGTTTTAAAAAAAAATGGATTTTTATTTTATTATTTAATGTTAACATGAAACATGTTGTGTTAGGAATTAAGCAAATCCAAGTTTGCAGACTTTTAATGTCAAGGATTTGTTTTGTCTGAAATGTGCAGAATTTTAACCACATGGAATTGGATCACCCAATTTCAGTGCTCAGAGAAGTTTTATTTCAAGTTCAACTTGGGAACTTTCTTCCTACCTGATTGTTGTTTTCTGTAACTCATCTGGTGCCGCTGAAGTCACTGCCAATTTATATTAAAATGAGTGTAAATTTTGTGCGCTTACTTGTGTTGCAAGCTTTAAAAAAAACTTGGAGTTTAGACAAAGATAAATGAATGGGGAGTGGATTATTTTGTTTCAATCTTATTTGTATAAAGGTATATCCTTTATCAATTAATAGTTGCTAAAAGTAAGTTTCTGAGAAGTTGATAGATTCTGTTCCTGAGTGTTAGATTTAGTTCATCTTGTAGAGGTGGGGAAAACCCTGTTCATCACAGAAATGCTCTTAGGAGGTTTCTTTGCTGCTGAGTTTGTGGAAGGGCAAAGGTGAAGGAGCGGGGAGAAAATTCTTTTGCTAACACAAGTATTTCCTGTAGACAGCAATTACATACAGGTCTGTGAACTTTAGTTAGCTACCCACAAGCATTTGAACTGTGAGCTCAATGTAGTGTTTGTATAACCTTCCTTTATTTCCAAGATATCTGGTAGAGACTTTTTAAAAATTAAATACTTTTTTTTTCCTCCTGTTACAAGTGAAAGATCAAATGATGCAATTATTTGACCATTTTCTCACCAATTTACAGTCTGTGTACCCTAAGAGAGTGCATTAAGTAGGAAGCATACATAGAAGTTCAGCTTTTTCCTGACTTTTTCTGCAAGCTATGATTCTAGCTGTGCTACACTATGTCTAGCTATTTTACAGTGCTTTTGTTAATTCACTGCTAGATGTTCCTTGACTTGGAGTTCTGTGTTTGAGCTTAATTTGGAGTAAATTGTTACATTTTTTTTTCTCTGTGGCTCTTACTCAAATGGAGGTGTTGCTTAGCGATGCCTCTAAGTATTTTGTGTTTATTCCTAAATAGTAATAGTGTATAGTAACAATGAAGAAAATCTGTATAATGGCTACGTC
Organism: Oreocharis arfaki; assembly: GCA_013398015.1. Lineage (NCBI taxonomy): Eukaryota > Metazoa > Chordata > Aves > Passeriformes > Paramythiidae > Oreocharis > Oreocharis arfaki. The sequence goes on along the minus strand of VZRR01014003.1, from coordinate 545,064 downwards.
TAATCTGGTACAAAAAAGAAAAATACTATTTCAAAGGAAAATTTATTGTAGTCGGTTTTAGGTAGAACAATATGCTGTGAATTTTCTGTTTTGTTGAAATAATGGCCTTCTGCTAAGGAATTCTGATGGATTGGATGGTGTTTCTGGATACTAGTTTATGGAGTACAGGCATTGTGGGTTCTGAAAGCCCTGTTCCCATGTAACCACCCAATATATGTACATGGTCCCTTCTCTTGGCATAAAAAGCGGTTATTTTCTCCTAATACTTTCAAAAGTCACAAAGGAATCCAAGCAAATTGTGAAAGGAGTTTTCTGTAACTTAGTACCAACTCTTCACTCATTTCTGATTGGAGCAGGTTGTAGCATCCAGAGCCTTTCAAGCAACTCTCTCTCTGTCCTGAGAAATGCAGCTCTCCAATATTCTGATTTAGGTCCTGGATGCCACATGCACCCTATGGTCCAAAGGAGACCAGGACCACAGAGCAGAACTGGGGTTTTTTTTTGTTTAGCTCCTGTCAAATATAGCATAGAATGCTTGCAAATTGTCTTTGGTATTGTTAGACATCATTGGCTGGCTACGGTTTATCATCAAATAGGATCATCCACGAATGCTGGACTAGCACTGGGGGAATGAGAAAATGAGTAGCATCAGCACAAAAGCTGTATCTCACTGTGACTGGACACGTATGAGCTGTGTTGAGACGTGTCCAGTGTTATGAAATTCCAAAAACTGAACCATTTCAACTGATCATAACATTGTTTGAAAAAAAATAGCCCCAAACGAGAGAGATTCGAAAGAAACTCTGGCTGGCAACCCTCGGGAAGTTGATTGTTCGGAGATAATAAGAATGAACACATCCTGTAGAGATCCAAGAACTCATTGAATACCACGTGCTTGAGTTACACAGGGCTTAAATTTACTGCTTTAACTTTAATTTGTTCTATGCATCACATCACATCTTTAAGTTAAATACTATTCTATTTTGTACTTATACTGAGTTTGAGTTATATATTCTGTCTTACATACTCTGCTATTTTCTGATATGGGCATATTCACCCTTTTGTGCCAGCGCACATGCTTAGAGCACACTTTTCCCTTCCTGTCAGGAAGAGGTCTACAACTGTGCTCTGGAAATAGCAATATCTTCAGTGTCTTCAATAGGCTGATACCCTTTTTCCCCAAAAGACCTCTCATTTAGGCAATCAGCTGGGTATTTCAGTGTTTCCAAATTGGATACAGAATGGGCTTTTTGTTTCACAGTTTTATTTTGTCCTGCTAAACTTCTAATTGGCACTTGGAGTTGATATATTTGATTAATACCAGGTAATACTCCTCTCCTTTTTGCTGTCCCTGGGCAGGTCTAGTGTGCCTCAGACACATCACCTGCTATGGCACAGTACCATCAGTCATTGTATCTGACAGCACTGCTCATACACTGGCTGTGGAAGGAAGGTCTAAGAGTGAGCAGAAAACATTCTGCAGGCATGTGCTAACCAAGTGTTTAAAAACTTTAAAAGGAGAGTATTTTATTTAAGATATTCTACATTGGCATTTTGCAAACAGCTCATATAATTGGCGAATTATACTTTTACACATAATTTAAATGACCTGCTCTCAGAAGATATTTGACTGTCAACTATCTGGAAGAATACAGTGCATGATTCCTACTGTCTTACTGATTTCCAAATACCTTTAATGGATAGAAAGGGGTTTATACCACAAAAGCTGATACATTTACGAAAGGATATGTCTGACGTCGTTATTTTAGAAGCAGTAATATCACCCAGGAATACATTGGAAAATAAACAATAGCTAAGTAACTTAAAGCTTTTTTTTTTTTTTGCTTTATTGGTATGATGAAAAGAACAATACTTATTCCTTTTGATAAAACTGTATGTCAAAAGAAAAGCAATAGTAGTTTATCTATAGAGAAAAAAGTAAGAAAAATGGAGGGAACTGGCAGCAGTATCAGTGTTCTTTTGGGCCTCAATGCACAAACATTATAAGAACCTGAAGTTTTGTTTGGTTAATACAAAACAAAGCATGTCTTGTTAGCCTTGCTTGTCAGTGATCATGGACACAGGCGGGTTGTCGGTGTTGTATGCTTCTATATGGGGTTTCTGTGTATTTCTTTTCACCATACTAAGGGGAAAAAAAAAGTCTTAGTTTCAGCTCTAGAACTCCCCAGTCATCTCTGTTTTAGGTTGTAAGTCAAGTAGCAAATCAAGATTAGTGCTGGTTTAAAAACCACATGCTGCATATAAAAAAGAAATCGAAAAAAATATGGATTTTTTCCTAAAAAAAGAAGCTTTCCATGTTTCTAAATTAATCAAGTTTAATGTTTTTTGTTGCCTGTTTCAGAAGAAGTTTCAAAATCCAGCCATTTATTTACATTTTTTAAGATTTTAAATTTTTGAGATTTAGAAGCACTCATTTCATGCCATTCCATTTTGAAAGAGATATCTCCTTTTTTTTCCCCCCTTTTTGAAATTTTCATCTCTTCAAACATTCTCAGCTTTTGTGCTTTCAGAAATTTCTTGGTGGAAACAATTTTAAAGCGATGGGGTGAAAAAGTTTTCCCCAGATTTTTTTATTGCCCCTCATTCCCTGTCCGCTCTCCCCAGTAGAAAAGATATTGTTGTGCAATAGTTAAAGAGTGAGGAAGAGAGAAGAGGGGAGGAGAGGGGAGGGGAGAGGAGGGGAGGGGAAGGGGAGTCAAAAATTCCACTAAGCCAAACGGGCCGAATCTAAAGACTTACGGTTGATGAACTTCAAGAGGTAAATATACTTGAAGGTTTATCTCAGCAAGCACCTCCCAAAGGAGTAACAAGTATATTGCGTCTGTGATAATAAAGCTATCAAAAAGGGAAATATTTAAGTTAGAATTCCTCTCACCTATCTTGAACTGCTTAGCAGTTTGGTAGGAGGAAATCATCTGGGTAATGGAAAGAGGTGGCATATAGTGCTTTTTTCCACCTGTGTTATTAGCTGAAGTTATGTAAGAGTAATTCGTTAATGTTTTGTTTTTGCCTAAGTAATTTTCATACAAGCATCCATAGCTGAATCTCACCCTAATTATTCATATTAAGTCCAACTTTTTATATATATATATAGCATTACAAAGCATATAAACATTTATCTGTAACAAAATAGGGAAGTTAGTTAATGACTCCTGAATGACCATGAGGTTTGATCCCATTTGTAAACAAGCAGTGTGTTTTCAATAAGTGGGCATGCAGTGGCTGTTGAAATCAAGTTAATAACTCTGCCCCATTTCACAAGAGTGGAGTTACCAGTAGGAAAATGAAGATGGAGAGAAGGATGTCATGCTCCTACTCCACTCCAATTAATAATGCCAAATGCTGCAAGCATACTGTAATTTGATCCATTAGTAACTTTGCAGCTCCCGCTCTCCAGTTCTGCTCCAGAAATAGATGCAGTTCAGTTCTGTTCCAAAAAGCAGGAATAATAATAACATTTACAGAGCTGGGTAAAAGCTAGAATTTCACCAAGGGGAACATGAGACTTGCTGACTGTTGTCAGAGGAAGACTTGTGAAAAGGTTGACAGGTTGCAGAAAACTTTTAATGGGAGTCCTACAAAACTTCAAGATATTTTGTTTTATGCTAAGAATGCAATAATTTTGCATGTTTCAAGCTTTACCTTTTCAAGTCCAGGTTCGTAACTACAGGTTGCACATGCGTTTAAAAAAAAAAAAAGGTGTCCATAGCAAACATAACATTTGTCCTAGTAATGATGGCTTTGAAATTTTTAGTAATCAAATTTATTTAGCTGCATAGATAAATATTTTTGTTTGAAAGATTGGAGAAGTATGTGTGGGATTAAGGAGAGAGGAGGTAATTTGCTATGACCTATTTTCGTTCAATTTCAATCAAAATTGCACCACTTAGCTGAGTACCATAAAGGGATGCCTGAAGCACACTTGCACTAAATTATCTGTTAATGTCAGGCCAAATTTCTGGTCTCCAGTCTTGTAGGTGATGACAGGCTATCTGCAAGGTATACCTGTGTTCTGCACACTCCTCAGAAAACTTAATGTGCTAGGATAGCAAAAAAGGCCTGAAATATTGTTAGTTGATGTGAAGAAAGATGTCCAAAGGCTTAAGATGAAGAACTAACAAAGCAGTTGGAAATGCATATCTTTGTTGTAACTAGCTCTGTAGTAATGGTAGTCTTTAATTCAGCCAAAATATTGATGCTTTGGCACAAGAGATTAATAGGAAGTCTTTGAAGTAAAATTAAATGCTTGTGAATTCAGTCAAGGTGTGAAACAAATCCTTCAAATTTCATGATTTTGCAGCATACTTTCGTTTCTGAGCAAATATCATGAACAATTAACTACTTGTGCTTTTTACTCAGTTTGAAAATCTAAATAAGAAAACTTTCCCTAAGTTCTTCTAATGTGTTTTGATTTCTGTCTAGAAGTATTTGGACAATACTTTTGGGCCCGTGGTGTGACTCTTGGGGATGGTCCTGTGCAGGGCCAGGAGTTGGACTCAGTGATCCTTGTGGGTCTCTTCCAGCTCAGCTTGTTCTGTGATTCTGTCAAAACACTGAAGAATCTTCTTTTTTTCCCCCCTTCAGCAATTTTCTTCTTTTGACATTTCTTTCATCTCATTTTGTTTCTGTGGCTCTAATGGAAGCCAGTAAGTCAGCCCTGAGTTGAATGCAGTGTAGAATTGGATTCTAAGTTCCTGATACAGTGAAAACATGCAAGCATGTACATATAAGGCACAAAAGTCTAATTTTCAAATGTGCCTTGTTACAGGGCTCTTTTCGGCGCAGTGATCAGGTAGCAGATGCCTGCGCACCATGGACAGAGCTGAGATTTCAGAGCAAGAAGCTCATCTGGAAAGCCTGGATGTCCTGGGCTGTAGGCACAAGCAGTTGAGTGAAGTGCACTCAAAACAGGGCCTTGACAGGGCTGTCACTGCTGTGGCATACTGTGCATTATGGTTTAGCACTGTTGCTCTAGTGCTCTGTGTGCCAAATGAAGTCATTAGCAGATTTGAGATCTATCAACCATCTGTGCCTGTTATCTGTCCATCCTCAAGTGGGAAAGAGCTATCAGTGCAGAGCTGTAGTGAGATGTGGTGGTTCTAGAAGGTCTCTGGGGTATGCCTTGGTCATTTGAGGCAATGTGCCCCCCACATAGCATTTACTGCTCACCCCTTCCTCCTGGAAAAATGTTTGAGTCTCTTGAGAAGCCTATTAAAATGAGAACTCATTGTGGTATCTTTTGTTAAATATTAACATGAGAACTCATTGCGGTATCTTTTGTTAAATATTTGGCCATGACCAGTGATACCCAGGCAGCTTTGGTGTGAATGAGAAACTTAATAATCCGTGAAAGGGCTTTTTTTTAACATATATTTTTAATTTACATTCAATTGGGTTAATAAATCAGAGAAAAAAAGGGTTCATTATGGCTTTCTTCCTGGTGGTGGATGAGAATACACCAGCTGTAGCACACCATTTACAGAGATGGCTGGAGTCATTGTGTATCAGAGCTGAAAATTATACTGACCCTATCAGTGCGATATACCCTTTGGAAGTCCTTGGGAGGGTTTCTTACATGTGTTGTAAGAGCTGCCCTTACTGTGTTGCAGTAACAGGAACACGTGGAGACAAAATGATTGATTATTAGCCCTGTTGTTTGTAATTTGATCAGTGCAGCAAGTGTTAGCCAATAACGATTTGTTTTCTTTCCCTTACTCCCTTATTGACATGTTCATTGTCTGAGTGTCTGAAATTCCGAATCTGGAATGTCCTGCCATCAAGTCTAACTCTGCTTTATTTAACCCAAAGGCAAATCCTCAGTATAAAGCTACATGAATGAGGTCTGAACTAAAAGCAAATTCAACTTGTTACGTTACGAAACTGAAACCTCCGTACTCTGTCAAATGCAAACACCAAAATAAATCATGGCTGTCCACTAGACCGTGAGTCTGACAGAGATTGCTCAGACAGTAGCATTAGGCATCTTGAGAACAGTGACGTCTTTACAGGGTAAAATTTACGGAGTTTTCATTAGTCACTCAGAGAGGAAATCAAATTTGACAGGTTGCAATAATTTTTGGTGATAAGGTATGCCTGAGAGTATTGGCCAGTCAGTAAAGCTGGTTTGCTCATTGTGTGTTTACCAGTGTAGAAGAGATTATGTCTTCTCCTTGTGTTACCTTACCGAGTACAGGGTACTTCTCTAAAATACATGCAGCCTCAAAAGAACAAATCTTTTCATTTAATTCAGTCAGTTTATATAATATTCTTGGTTGTTTCAAATAGCAGCTCCTTTTAAATAAACTTGCAGGATTTATTGCCATGGAGCCAACTCAAACACTGTTAGTTTATAGACTAAAGCTCTGTGGCCAATCAGGCAATGATGATAAACTTTGAGAGCTCTAGAATATTCTGAAGTTTGGCATTTTGGAGGCTTGAAAAGTCTGTGACTCCCCCAAAAATTTTGCCTTGGTTCTCGTGCTGGGAAATGTGTTTTTTCAGAAATTTTAGAAATAGCAAGAAATTTGTCTTTGCACTTTGAGGTCCTGAAATGTGTGGCAGTTTTCTTTATTTGTGGGTATAACAAACTCTGTGAGTACTCAGTTCTGTTTCTATATGTGGATATGCTGTCTTAGTGCTTTGTAGCTGGACAGAGGAATTTTTAGAAGAATCAGAAGGGACAAGAACAAGTTAAATTACTGAGATAAATGATTCTGCAGGAGTTAAGATGACAAGGGACATGCCTTTCTATGGAAGAACACAGTTATTGAAGCACTCAATTGCCAAGAATTGTTTATTTTTCTTATTTTAAAATCTGTGATCATGTAGAACCTGGTTGTATGATGAGGAATAATGTGGGTCAGTTAAGACAGAGAAAAAGATAGCACAAGGTAACCATGAAACTTGAAAGAAATACTGTGATGCATGAGAAAAACGTTTGTTTTGCCTTGGTTTTATGTTGTTTGGGTTTTCTTTCCCCTAGAAACAGTTAGTTAACTTCCAGTCCCAGCAGGCTTTGATCTGTAAACAATTGCCTCAGGAGCAAGCAGCATACCCATGCTCTCCTGCAGCGATGTTGGATACTCCAGGTTTGGCTGTTGTTTGAGCTACATCTGTGAATTTTGGGAAGCTAAGAAAACTGATTTTTCTTTGGGTGTTCTCTAAAAAAAATGCCATCTTCCTTTTGTTCCTTGGGAGTTGTGGTCTACAACATCAACTCTTGTTTTGAAATCTCATAACTCCCCGTGATAGAACAGATATTTAACTCAGATTTAAAACATCCTAAAAGTTTATGTAAATAGAAATGTAGAGGTGATTTAGTAGATTTTTAGAAACTTTGTAACAAATCTAGAAGAGAACAAAAAACCAACCATATAGTGACAGACTATGAATATTTCTTATTTTATACCTGTTGTAGGCTGCTACCTGTCTATGAAGGATTGTCATTATATCAGAATTTCTCACACTATAAATGGTGAGATCTTCCTCCTCTCACCACCCTAATCTCAGTTGCTCTCTCTCCACTTGCTGAGCACAGAAAGCAGCCATTACTGAGGTTACTATTTGTAGTACACATGTGTATCACTGTTTTTCCATTCCCAAGTTTAAAAAGGGAGAAAGATTGTCTCCTAGAAGGTTAAACAAACCTCAGAGCACCTGACACTTCTTATGCCTCTGGTAGGATTGTGCACTGAATCATATAGCTCAGAATTCATGGGACCAGTTAGGCTTCTGCCTGCATTTATGTATTAAATACTTCTTTAGATCTAGCCCTGTATACTTCAGATTCCCAGTATTGTATTTGAAGCTGGAAATAATTAGAAGCTAGATGGCATTTCACTGCCTCACTGGGATATTGAGATGCACCTGCATACCGTGAAAATATCTAAGAGAGGTTAAAAAGTGCCTTATTATTCAACTTCAACTACTATTGAAAGTAGCTCTTCTTGTCTGAATCTCAGCATATTCATTCATCTCAAATTTTTCTTTGCATGTATCCTGGTGTAAAGAACTAATGCATGTTTCAAAAAGAAAGAAGTAAAACTATTGTGACTTCTGTGTGTAAAACTTTTCACATAATAGAATACATAACTTTAATAGAAAATGATGAAATAGTCTCAATAACTCTATGGTGATCGAAATTCAATATATTAATATAAATATGGTAATAATGAGGGATTTGCAAGGAAGAGGAGTTAATTTGTTTCTAAGAGATGTTTGACCTCTGCTACTTTATGATCTGTTAGAGAGAGCTAAGGCTCACAAAAGCTGTCTTTCTTTCTATTTTACCTGGAAGGCATTATTTTTTCAATAAGTACCAAAATCAAGTCAATATTTTTAGAATCAGGATAATTGCCACTTGAAATGGACTAATCTTTGCTCAGAAGTTGTCCGACACTTTATATCTAGTGTCAGCAGGAAAGAAATAATTAAGATGTATGATTTTGGTAATTGATAGGGAACATTTGAATGGGTTACATAAATAATAGACTAATCAAAGTATTGTTTAACAGTTTACAAAAAACACATGCCCTACTGCATGTACATTTATTTAAATTAATGTTGCTGTCAGAATTTATGAGAAATTTTGAAAGAGGATTTCATTTTCACCTTATGGTTAATGCTCTCATAAATAATAATTTGTCAATTTAAAGGATAAGTTATACTATTAAATTGTTCAGCATACCTCTTTAAAACATAGGTGTGCATTTACTGCTCTGAATAATTACTCTATGGATGAAAGTGCAACTTTCAAATCTCATTTCCATGTCTGCCAAATCTTACTCTTACTGATTTTCTGTTCTAATGAGAATTAATGATATTAATAATCCAGTGCTATGCAGAAGAGACCTGGGACTTTTCTTAGCTGCGCAGTATCATGCAGTATCATGCAGTATTTTTCTAAATAAGGTATTAGTATGTCATTGATAACTGACCAACGTATCTAAAAAATAACTTTAAAAAACCCTCAGAACCAGCTCTTCTCCAAATATCAAATATTTTAAAAATACATTCACAATTGACTTCTGTTGTTTTGGTTTAAGCACATGAAAGTTATACTTGTTAATAATTTACTAAGTGTTGATATATCTTAAACACCAAAAAAGTTCAGTCTCATCGTTTGGGTAGGACTATATCTGCTTGCAGGAATCTTCTGTTCTTCTCCATTCTTTTCTAAACCCACTTTAATTGTATATGATTGTATGAAGGAACAATACACTTAAAATCTGAATATTTGAAATTAAAGAAAAGATTGTATTTCTCTTGAATGGCAATTTGAACATGCTTTGTTATCAGATCTTCTACATGCAAACCAAAATACCCCTAATGTGAAAGATACATTATTGCACAGTCTCTGCATTTATTTGTGCCCGTATCAGGTTGCTGCAACTGAGGCTGCTATTTACTTTGAAACTGTCCCATATATATTCTTTGTGTTCCACTGCTACTCATTAAAAGGGGCTGTGGCAGCCTGGCATCAGCAGAGTCCCCTCGTGGAAACAGCCACTCTTCATCAGTAGTCACTATCATCTGTTAGGTTTTTTCTGGGCTGAGCTGCTCAGGCTCTGTGTAGGGTGGCTTTTTTTTTTCTTCTATGGACAGGAAAGTAGGGCCCCTGCATGTATTTAACCCCACATTTTTGCAAGATACTAATATTTCTGCTTTTAATTGACAGCAGTTTTACAGGAGAGTGTGTCCCAGATGTGATTGCTCTAAAATGAAAGAGCACCAGTGTTGGGCTTGAATGTTTCCCATCCAATTACCATTTGCCCCTTCATTTTATTTTGGAAGTTTTTTTCATTTGAGTATGGGGTTTCCAAATGATTCTGGTAATCCTGGATTTTTTTCCCTTGTTTTTACAGGTGACCTGTAACTGTTTCACCATCAGTAATGGAGAGATGCAGGATGTTGGTGTTGGCCTGTATCCCAGGTACTGTGGACACTGTTTCATTCACAGGCAAAATCTATGTCAGTTTTTTCTACTTTTTTTCCCAAGGTAGCTATAAGGCCCATCAAAGCGGCAGGTAAGATGTCTAAATGAGAAACTGGGAAGTAGAAACAAATTAAAGGAGAGTAAAAAAATATGATCTAGTTGAAAACATTCGTAATAGTCCTGATTACAGCATTAAAACAGTTTAAATAGTATACATCTTTATATTTTATTTTTATGGAGGTGGTAGTCTTTTCTAGGTAAGAATAAATGCTGACATCAAGAATGTGAGACTGTGACTAGTTAAGGGAAATCTGTTCAGCAATGCTTTAGAATACAGATACTTTGCAGCTGAGAGCCTTCAGAATTAGTAATTCAAAGAAAAAGATTGATATATTTATAAGTAAACTAGCATAACAAAGAAACCAGTAAGGTGAAAAAATAAGTCCCTTAAGAGATAGATGTTAATATTTGAATTTCTTATTATTGTTTCTTATTTGTATTAGGTAAGAAGTATGTACCAATGAAGGTTTTATCATCATAGACTTAGTAACCTATAATCATAAATATGGAAAATTAGTATGTATAGTTTAAAATTAAATTTTACCATCTAATTTTTTTGTTAATGCATGGTTGAATTATGTTTGTCAATACCTCAGTGGGCCTGTCACTGTTGTTTCTTTTCCTACTAATGTCAAATGTAAGATATGACTAAGGACACTTAGTATCTTTAGGCCTGCCTTGGAATAAAGATGAGGAAAAGGTGGTTAGGAGGACGTGGAAATTAGTGTCATGAAAAGTACAAAACAGTCATTTGATTTCATAATGGAATGAAAACAATACTTGAGAAAAATGAGGTATTATTTTGGAGCATTATTATTAGGGAAATGTTTGCTTTGGGTTGAAAAAAAAGCCCTTAACTGTGAAGAAAGTGTCTGTCTATGTTCAATGATAATGCGTTGCCAAGGGATGCAAGAGACTGTTTCCCAAGTCACTTCAGAGCAGTTTGAGTTTTGCTGTAGCAAATGAGCTGGGAAAACTGTGAACTTAAATTTGTTTACAAGTCCTGGGCAAATGTCCTTCCATATGCTTCCAGACGAAATTGTCATCAAAACCACCAGTGTTTCCATGAGATGAAATTTAATGAAAAGTTCTTTATTTAGCCTTATTAAGAGGTTGTATGTTGTTGTATAGCTTGATAGCTTCAGCATCACAATATATTTTAAAATAGGTAAAATCCTATGGTCCTGCTCTGCATCACCTTGCCAGCAGCTTTGGGAGTGTGCCCAGCGATCTCACAATAAGAGTAATGGATACTCTCCCATTGGGTTCTTGAGGAGATTAACCACAGAAATTTTATTAGGCCAGAAGGAATATCAAAAGAGTCAGGCCCCTGTTGATACCTCCTCTAAGAGTCAAAAAACTAAATAAACATGGTTTGGTGCAGGGCTCTAACCTTCAGCGACATCCTCTATTTTGCCAACAACATTTCGGATTTTGAGTTGCTGAACAAGACAGACAAGAAAAGAATATAAATGCAGCCAGGAGCTGAATAAGCCAAAAATTCTTCGTCCAAGCTGATAATGCCAGAACTATTCTTTCAATGGGTCATTCCCAAAAGGAAAGAACCATCAACCCCATTTCTGCTACGGCAGAAATGTTTGCCTGGCGAAGTCAGTTGTTTCTCAGGTGAGGAAACACATGACTCAAAAGTATATAGCAGATGTTGTTAACAGCCTCCTTCATAGAGAGGGAAGGGTGTATTTATGCAGCATGTGTGTCTCTTGAGGGTGCCAGCAGCTCCCTAATGAGCTGTGCTGCCCCAGCTGTCACATGCCACAAGAACAGAGGTTTGGCCAAAATATGTGTAAAACAGAGGCAATAGCCATTTTTCTTCTTTCTACTCTGCACACCAAATTCTTTGGCTTTGGGACATAGCATACTTCATTTTCTCCTGATATGAAATGCAGGTTGATTGTTGGCCCCTTTGAGCTGTGTTTGCAATGACAGTAAGGTAATCGATAAGGTTAGTGCCCTGAAACTGAGAAGCAGCAGCAGAAATACAACTCAGTCCCTCCTGCTCTGAACTGTCCTGGTTACCTTGTTCCCCACTTGCCCTGTCCCCTGAATCAGGGCTCTCCGAGAGTCACTGGGAGGCCATTGCCTTCCTCCTGCCCTGAATACACAAAAGGCAGAAATACATGAAGAGATCCCAGCATGGCTCCTATTACCAACTAATATAAATCTTCTAAGCATTAATTTTCCTCCCCTAACCAAGAGCAGCTGATTTAACAGGGATTTTATTTGTTTCGTGACTTAATTGCTTGATACTTCAGATGTAATCGTGTTAGCTACTGTCAAATGATTAAAGGGAAATGGCAGTGGAGACTCCTCTGTTAAGTTTTTCTTTCTTTCTCCCTCTACCACCCCTCACAGCATGTCTTTACTGAACCACAGCTGTGACCCAAACTGTGTGATCGTTTTTGAAGGATACCAGCTTTTACTTCACTCTGTCCGAGAGATCCAGATTGGTGAAGAGGTAATTAACTTGTCCTCCCTTCCATCACAGACACCTGCAACAGTGACATCTCCCTAAATAAATTCCAGACTGCTGGGCCACCAGCTTAATATTTTGATGATATATTGATGCCACTTTCTAGCACATAGCTATCAGGGGGAAAATGATAAATAGAATCATCTCTTCACACTGCCTGGGCCCCATAATCATTACTTCTCATAAATCACTAGCAGTCTTGATAAATTCCTGTTCCTCCTTTCCTCCTCTAGGCACTTCATTTTGTTTGTATTTGAGTGTCTTTACCCTGACGGGAACACTTACAATATTTCTGAGTGGAATGCAGTGTTCACTAAGTCATTGCAACAATAAGCATTTGTCAGGCTGCAACCATGCAGTTGTAGTAAACCTTTCACTGACAGTGAAAGCAGCAAAACAAGGTTTGTTTTCTTGTCTGTTTCACTAGGAAAGACTTCAAAATATCCTTTTCAAGAGATTTCTGATTTGATCTAAGGTATTCTCTGCTTTATTTTTATAACAGGACTTGTAATAATTTGAAAATAAGCCTTTGTGGCTAGAAATCGAAGTAAATGTGTTTTGCAGCGATGCCAAACTGAATTTGCTTAATAAGACCTGAAAAGAGATGTGTGCATATATTTAACTTTAGATACACCAATGACCTACACAGTCCTAGCTGTTGGTGATTTCAAAATCATAATCTAATGTAAATATGGTTCATTCCTGTTCTTAAAACTGTGGGAATATGAAGATCATGCATATTTTAATTTAGACATAGTATTTCTTTTCCTCCCTATGAAGTTTCTTCTTTTTTAATGTATCCTTTCTCAAAGATAGTGGGCTATCAAAGTAAATAAATGGTAGAATATTTTTTTCATCAAAAAATTGTTAAGAACCAACAGAAATGTTATTGCATACTTGCCTTTTTGCCAAGAGAAATCTTTCAGGATGCAATATACGTGTGTGGAGCTATTAACTGTAGACATCTTTCAGTCCAGCATTCTTGTTTAAGTGTAACTATAGACACCTTCCTTCTATTTTATCCATAAACCATAACTTTCCTCTTGGCTTCCCAGTTCACTAAGACGGGATGCTTATTTAAAAATACATAGGTTTTAATGTCTTACCAGGAAGAAAATGGGCTTTAGGCTTTAAAGACAAAATAAAGATGCAAAGTCAGTATTAGTTTAGATGTTATGAAGAGGAAGGAAAATAAAATTTTTATGAGAGTATGTACAAGTCAGCAGTTCAATATTATTTTCTACACCTATTTAATTTTAATTTTCCCAACTATACCGCTTTTCATTTTGTGTTCTGCATGATGACTTTGGGACAACTTTCCACACTGCATTACTGCTTGCCTGCAGCAGGGTGAGCTCAGTTTTAGTAATAGCCATGTATTGAATTTACGAACTTATGTACGTGAAAATACATTACCTGTTGTGAGCTGAGTTCTAACTTACATTACTGATGTCATGATCTGAGCTAATAGGAGAGAAGATACGTGTTAGGGAGGAAACTGATTGGGTTTTCTGAAGAAATTGGGTGCTCTGAGATGGTAAAATGAACATTATTTCAGGTCACAAGGCAACAAGAAAACTTAATTATAATCACTAGAAAATTTCTCTTATCCTGTTCAAACTTACACTAGATTCAGAATGAGATCCCCTGTAAAATAATTAATAGAAAATAAGAACCAAGACTTATTACAAATAAGAAGCTAAGTAGCAAGTCAAGCTCAGATTAGTAGAAGAGAACTGTGGCTTTTCCATCCATTCAGGAACATATTTTTGCACGTTTGTAGTGCTTTCTGTCAGAGCACACTACAGCAGTTTATTCATGCTAAGGAGTTGCTGACCACCTGTAATTGCAGGGGAAACAGAGACACAGGGAGCTGAGACGACTGGCCATTGTGGTCATCTCAGCATTCTGAACCTCGCTTCCAGCAGCTCAGAACTAATCGTAACAACTTTCTGCTCTTCAAGATAATTACAGAATCACAGAATGTTTAGAGTCGGAAGGGACCTCAGAGATCATCTCGTTCCAGCCCCCCTGCTGTGGGCAGAGACACCTTTCATGTGACCAGGTTGCTCCGAGCTCCATCCATCCCAGCCTTGAACTCTTCTAGGGATGGAGCCCCCCACAACTTCTCTGTCATGCTGACTGTCACGGGTTTTTTTAACTTTAGGTGATGTTAATGTCACAGCACACAAAGATTTCCTTTACTTGGACTTCTTTGCAAAAATGAAATTTAAGTGTTGCAAAGAAAGGTGGGATGTGGGGAAGGATTATAAAAAAGCAAAAATTATTCATCTAGAGATCATGAGGGCTCCTATAGTGACAAGGTAGCCTATCAGCTCGTTTTGTCAAAAAGACAAGCAGCCTGCTCAAAGAGGTCTTCATCATTTCCCTACCCTTAAGTAACCACTTCAAACAGCATCAAGATGTGTGCTATAATTTCAATTGACTTTTTGTTAGTTGCTGAGTCTACCTGGTGTTTTGCAGGCAGACACAAGATGATTTTGCCTCTTCTCCAATCAGAAGTTATATGGCTTCAAATCAATTAGTCTTGCTGGTGAAGAAAATTGATTAGCTGAGGTGCAGTTCTGCTCCAAAATGGGCTCTTTGCTTCTCACCAGCTTCACATTTCAGTTAGAACAAATTTGTATCTTTCCTCAGAATATCGCATAACTGACTGTTCCTTTACAGAGCAACGTTTTAAAATTAATACTGAAAACAAATAATAATTTCAGATGATGAGCAAATAAATCTATTTTCATGATAGGTTTCAACCAAGTGATATAATGTTTCTTTATGCTAATTCTGTGAGAAGTTTTACATCTGTATATGCTTGGCACATTACATTTTGTCCCATTACAGTTTTTAAAACCAACTTTTTTTTTGAGTTAGAAGGCATTTTGATCTTATATACCAAAACAGAGAGTACAGACTCTTAACCACTGTCTCAGGAACAGATTTCTGTACACAACCCCCCCCTAAGACTCTGAGACCCGTGATTGCAAAACCAAGAAGATTCCCTTTTTCCTCCTTGCCATTTGCATTAAAATACTTGATGTAAAATTTTTACAGAATTTTCTGTCTCGAATTTTTGAGTTCTATTCTGTTACAGATGAAATCCTCATAAATTAAGTCTACTGCATCATGGCAGTACTGGAAAATTGTGTCCACCTCATTTTGGTGGAACATGAGAAACTAGCTACCATATCTATGATTAAAGAATTTCTGTGTCAGAGCAAGAAGCAGGGCTCAGACAGTGCTGTATTTCTAAGGAGGAAGTCTTAAGAGTCAGTAAGTCTCATGGCTGTTAAATAATTCCTTGCCTTCATAAATGTTTTTTAATATCTCTTCTCCAGTTAGGGGGGAAAAGATTTACTGCATTCTTTATAAACGATGCAAAACAGGCAGGCTTTGGTCAGTTGAAGCAATGTTTTAATTAGTAGCATACATCCCACATGCAAATACCATTAAGACAACCTTTGATAAATGGGCATATTTCCTAAATATGTACAAGTTAAATGAGCCTTGCATCTAATGAAGTGATCCAAAATTAAAGCAAGTGGAGGAGAGAGACTTGAATACTGAAATTTTGTGTTTAAACAATTAAATGATTAGTATAGGCTCAGTCACTGTTAGGTTGGTCATGTTTCTAAATATTCTAATTATATTTTACCACTCAGTCTGCCAGCTACAAACATTTTTTCACTTATGTATTTCTTCTGGCAGGGCTGAGAATTTGAACTTGGGCCTCTGACAGCAAGGCAAACTCTAAATTGTTAAAATCCTAAAAGGAGATATCACTGTGATGAAGCCTCTTCTTCTTTTGTCCAGTCATATGCTTTAATCCAGAGAAGGTTGTTATGGGACTGTTCATATCCACAACTGTTTGGTAGCCTCTGAAAAAGAAATGTCTTTTTTGAAACTTCTTCCTACTCCCAAGGTTTCTGCAACATAAATGAAAAAAAAAGAGGGGGTTTGGGGGTGGGGGGGAGCCAAAAATATAAAGAGAGAAAGGGATAAAGCCTATAGGCTGGAGCGGTAAGGGATATTTGGTGTTGGCCCTGTGGTTTTTTTGCAGTATTATAACTGAACCCTGCCTAATGATGGTTTCAACAGTAATGACAGGCTTTAAACCATTGTCTTAAATATTTTGGCAAAAAATAGACTAATCTCATATGAATTATTTTTCCCAGAAGATTCCTACTGTCTTTCACTGTGCCTGAACTTGATTAAATCCCTTTTACTGCTGGATGCCACCTGAACCTAAAGCCCAGTAGGACATGAGTCAAAACCAGAGATGTTTATGCAGAGGAGAAGAGACAGGGAACAGCCAGTGTGTGGAATGATTTTGACAGAAAACACTTGTGAGTTGCAAGGAGATGTGAAGATTGGGAGACTTATGTTGGGAGAGGGAAATTGGGTTTGGAATGTCTGAAGGATGAGGTTAGAACTGCAGCTTGGCTGGAAAATGCTTTGTGGGAAAGAAGGGAGACAGATCTTTCTTACCACACCAAGGAGGATGCAGATTAGGACCAGCTGTGGAAAGAAGTGAGGACAAAGTTGTTGGGGTCACTGAAGATGTTTGAGAAATCAAAGCAGGGCAGCAAGGACTGTTTACTTGGGGAAGTAAGAGAACAGAGCCAGGAAAAGGTGTAAAATATGGCTGAAGGACAGATCTGAGACTGGCACAAGGATGAAATCGTCCCATTGTACCAAAAGTGGCTATGTAAAGAGCTAGAATTGATGGCTGGAGAACAGGTTTAAATAATCAGGTGTTGAGAATAAGACACGAAAATGATACTCACGTTGAGGGGTAGAGAAGAGAAAGAATAAGAGGAACATTGGAGATAATGGAGCAGAAGAGACAAAGCTTGAGAGAAAATGATGGAAAATAAATAAGTAGCCCAATTTCCATCCATTCACTGCAGAAAGATCAGAGGGAAGCCTATGGCTCCTGTGTAAAATATTAGTACAGACTGTTCTTCTGTAAGCCAGCAGTGGTGAAACTAATCCTCTCTTGGCTCAGACATGCATAAGCTGGGACAGAACAACATTATATAAAATGTTAAACCTAAGAAAGTTCTCACACTTTCTAACTTTTGATTAATTGTGGAATTTTAATTTGTCTCTTTCATTAATTATGCTATTATTCTTCAATTATGAGACCATATTTATTTTAAATCTTTGACTTTGCCATCTCAGTAGATTTCTTTTAACACAGTCCTCCTTCAATATGTAATCAAATTACACTGTAATAATAAATGAAAAAGATGCAGGCATTGTTTTAGTTGCTTGTTAATTGCTCATTCAATTAGAACGCTCACTAATTTGCAAAATGCAGGTTCTGACAATGGATTTCATGGTCATTACTAAAATTGGTCAGGTTTTCCTGTAATTTCTTTGAATGGACTCTCATGATTTAACTGAAAACCATGTGAAAATTCTCCCAATTAGTTGAAGTGTCTAGGCTCAGGATGAAATAATGTGACCTGATTTTTTTCAGCTCTGACCTCTCTGGAGTGTTTCAAAGTGTGTTGGGTGTATAGTGTAATCACTCAATAGCATGTGTGACTGTATGCTGGTCTGAACTGAGCTGCTTTTTTGTTATATTCTTTTCCTTATGATTAGTTTGTGCCCGTGCAGCACTTTAAACATTTCAAGAACTGTACAAATGGTTAGTCCTGTAAAATTCTTTCTGGCAGACGTCAAAGTGAACAAACTACAGACTTCTGTGTAGTTCATTGGAATTCACTCTGTGCAGTGTAAGAAGTTGAAAATGGCACAAATGTAGGCACAAATTTTCTTTTATCATTTTAATAAATCTTCTTGTCAATAGTTCCAACAACTTGGACTGCAATGTTTTTGTGTTTCCTTGGTCACAAGGGAAAAATTACAGACATACTGAAAATGAGTATGGCATAAGAGGAATTATCCTCAGGCTCAAACATATATTTGCAGGAAAGTAGGGGCTTCCCTGTGAAAAAATTTTTGAAGATAGTTGGATACAGCATAACAGCAATGGTAAATACACACTTAAGCTCTGGAGCTACACAGAGCTTACTTGTGAGATTTCATGCACAGGGAATTCAGATACTGGCTTTCTTTGCTCTCTTTTCTTAATCTCCTTTCTTTTCTTATTTTTCTTCCAAATTAGGGTTAAAAGTTGAAATTGTGATCATTTTGGGGGGCATTAATAATTTCATACAATATTGATCTTGAAATGTGGAAAAGTATTCTTCCATGGAAATTATTTTCCCCTTTTTTTCACCTTCTGTAGAAGTAGTCAGTTTCTTCTAGAGAATAATCTATTAACATTTCATTTTATGCTGGGTGAACTGTTAAATCCAAAAAATGTTGCTTCTGCTAATACTAATACATGCACTGAATATGGATTTTTTGTCAAATACACCAACTCTTTTTTTTATGTACTGCATACAGCTCACCATCAGCTATGTTGAATCACTGATGCCTACCAGGGAACGCCAAAAGCAACTGGTGCGCCAGTATTGCTTTGAATGTGATTGTCTTCTCTGCCAGAATCAAGAGAAGGTAGGTTGAGAGAAGAAATTCCCTGCCAGTGAAAAAGAGTTTTCCAAGGACTGTCAGCAGCTTCCCTTCCTTAATGTAATACTTCTCTTTTGCTACTAATTGAATGGCCAGAATAGGGGAGAAAATGACCTCTGCCCTTATTGAGGTTTTTGTTGCTAAGAAAGACAACTCTGAAGGAAAGAAAAGCAGGAAATTTTGGCATTTTTCTATTCAAAAGAATAATCTTGGAACTTCAACCGAAGCCAATTGTCTGATAGCACAGGAAGGTTGTGCTTATCCTCAAAATAATGTTGAATTAATTCTGCCAAACACCTGCATCAGTAATTTTCAAGAACTACCGGGCTTCAGCAGTCATTAGAGAGAATAGTGAACCTCCTTGGGTGACTTTGTAGTTTTTATGCTCACTTACATGACAAGTTCTTGGAGTAGCAGGTCAGTAGTTGTAATAGATAAACTTTTGTTCAGTGTGATCTCTTACTAGGGTGCAGCCTAGCCTGATTTGATTATATTCTGGCTTGCTTCATATTTATACAACCTTGGCACAATAAATTTGTCTCAGAGCCTGATGAGAGATCAAATGGAATAGGCAAAATGAGGCTCGCTTCATAGCAGTTTATGCACTTAGTCTCTTTTTTTATATGTACAGTTCTTATTTTCACAACTTCCTGTTTGGAGTGAATCACCTGCCGCAGCTAAATGTGTTCCTGCAAGATTACAAATAGTAAGAAAGGTATTGATGGAAATGTAATTCCAAGGAGCATAATGATTTATGAAATAATTTCTGCAAAGAAAAAGACAGAAAAAGAAAAAGAAAAAGAAAAAGAAAAAGAAAAAGAAAAAGAAAAAGAAAAAGAAAAAGAAAAAGAAAAAGAAAAAGAAAAAGAAAAAGAAAAAGAAAAAGAAAAAGAAAAAGAAAAAGAAAAAGAAAAAGAAAAAGAAAAAGAAAAAGAAAAAGAAAAAGAAAAAGAAAAAGAAAAAGAAAAAGAAAAAGAAAAAGAAAAAGAAAAAGAAAAAGAAAAAGAAAAAGAAAAAGAAAAAGAAAAAGAAAAAGAAAAAGAAAAAGAAAAAGAAAAAGAAAAAGAAAAAGAAAAAGAAAAAGAAAAAGAAAAAGAAAAAGAAAAAGAAAAAGAAAAAGAAAAAGAAAAAGAAAAAGAAAAAGAAAAAGAAAAAGAAAAAGAAAAAGAAAAAGAAAAAGAAAAAGAAAAAGAAAAAGAAAAAGAAAAAGAAAAAGAAAAAGAAAAAGAAAAAGAAAAAGAAAAAGAAAAAGAAAAAGAAAAAGAAAAAGAAAAAGAAAAAGAAAAAGAAAAAGAAAAAGAAAAAGAAAAAGAAAAAGAAAAAGAAAAAGAAAAAGAAAAAGAAAAAGAAAAAGAAAAAGAAAAAGAAAAAGAAAAAGAAAAAGAAAAAGAAAAAGAAAAGAAAAAGAAAAAGAAAAAGAGAAAAAAAAAGAGAAAAAGAAAAAGAAACCCCCAAAGTTTAAACTGTAACATATGCTTTGATTCATCAGTAGGCAGTTCAAAAAAGAGAACACAGAAAATTTCAGGCTTATGACATAATGCTAAATTACTTCCTGTCTATGTTGGCATTCTGTGCCCGATAAAGGCTGCTGCAATTCTACTCAGAGGCAGTGAAGTGAAGTGAAGACTTCTTTTTGTCTTTCTGTTAAAGGTGGTCACTCAAGTGCCGTGAAATCTTGGATTAGTTTTGGGTAAATGGCATCCTCACAGATGCAATGATGGTTAAGAAAAATAAGCAGGCTAAAGAGTCTTCAAGGATCACTTAACAGTTTGTGAAAGGGTAGACGAGTGGTGTAAAAATCATTCAGCATGTGGAATGTTTTAAGAAATAATATCCCCAGGCTGGTGTATATGTCATTGTAAGAATCAACATATAACATCAAAAAATACTCTAGTGAAATTATATGTGCATATATTAATGAAGGCAATACTCTCATACGTAGGTTAAAATTAATTCATAATTTTTTTCTTTTTGAAAATAGAATTGTCCTTTGTGTTCATGTTCTATAGATCTTTTTTTGCCCTCTCACAAAATTTCCCTGGGAAAGATACCGTGAACTGTTTGGAAAGCTCTTTGTGACCGCATTCTGAAATTCTGTGATTGCCTGGTCGTTACCATGTAGAGAGGTCTGTGAAGGTCTAAAAGCCTCATGGCAGCTTTGTCTGTTGATGTCTGAAAAGAAGACATCTTTATCATCAGCTTCAGTTTAGGGTGATTAAATATTATCTGCAGCAGTCCTCATAGTATTGTGTTTCATTTCTCTGTGACAACTGAACTGTAAAATCTCTACATGACTAACTTGGAAACTTAGATTTTTTTTTTTTTTAATCCATTTCTTAGTCACTGTTAGTAAGCTGAGAGTCATGTGACACTGCAGTTACAGCAGCAGATAATATTTTTGGAAATTCTGAGGTTTTAAACTGCAGAATGTCTAGATTTTATCATGAGTTGATAAAATTATTCAATAACATCCCTGCTGACATACCCCTGATACTGAGACAGATTTCCAAGTCATGTTAGAAAATTTTTAAAAGGCAAAATCTTTGTCAATAGAATAGGCAACAGCTGTAACTTTGGGTCGTCAAGAGTGGCAGAGTCAATATTGTGAATCAATAAATATAGTCAGCTAATAGTAAATTCCCATATTACAACATTGCTTTGCATAAAAATATGGTTTAGTCAACAGCAATTTATCTTGTATATCTTTCTTATAGGTAAAAATGCAAATTCCAGAAGTGCTTTATGCATTCAAGTACGTTCTTGTGTGTTGGGGAATTTTTTCAGTTGCGGTCATCTCATCAAAAAAGCTAGAATCCGTTTTGAAATCACATTTATAGACATTTACACAAACACTTATAGAGTTCATTTTACTTCAGTCTTGCTGAGTGTGCCTGTGAGCTGCTGAACACATACTAGGGACCAGTGAAAGCTCTCAAGATGCAGACATCAATTTAGAGTAAAGTTTTAAGTCAAGTGATTTCCACTGTAGCTTTTATTCTACACCTTTTGTAATGTTTTAAAAGTGATCCTGCAAATCCTGTGGGAAATACACGTTACAGTTTATATGAAGAGCACATAAACCTTATGTTTATTTGTACTTAGTTACATGCATCCTTATTTATCCATATTCATAAAAATACTTGGCAAGATAATTATCAATGAAATTTATGTTTCCTGCTGTATTTTTTAAAGGCTTGTTCATTTAGCATTATATGCCTGAGTGAAAAAGGAAGAGGGTATCAAGTTTCTGTTCTCCAGTCAGTTACTGACTGCAAGTGACCTTGGATAATTCATTTTATTCAAGAGAAACCTTTGTGTTTTCTAAAATCCAAACCTTATTTTTCATAATTGGCAGAAAGCTACCATTTCAATTGGAGCTGAATAGGTTTTTGATTAGAAAAACAGATCAGTCTGCTTGTATTGGGGACCATTTTTGTGAATGTTCTGTGAAGCTCTGGTTTGTTCCGTTTCTACAAATGCAGTGAGAAGATAATTTATAGGTAATTTATACTTCTGCTGAGTATTCTGATGCCCAAAGGATGATAGAGATGCTGTATTTTCTAAGATCTTTTAACTTTATGCGATGAATTTGTTTAAATGAGAATAATTCCTTGGAGCAAAATGGTTTGAGGTTTATTTGTGTGCTTTGTGCCTTCCTCATATAGAGAGAAAAGACAAGCAACTCATTCATTCTATCTTCAGTAGAAATCCATGAAAACGGGAATGGATAAAAGAGGTTAAAGGAATGCCTTCAAGTAAATGCCCACTCTTTAGACAGATTAAGTTTGGTGAGATAAATTATGCTCCTCCATGAAGTATATATAAACACAAAATGAAGACTGACATGATTACATTTCTGTGCTAGCTGACATGGATAACCAGAGTGCAATTGCAACGCTGCCTAAATATACACAGTTCCCTTGCTCAGTTGTCAGGATCTGAGACTCTAATATGGCAAAGGCTACATTTTCAATTATCATGAAGCGGGCTGCAGCCCAACCACAGGGACCCTTGCTGAAGCCAAAGTTACTGAAGTTTAGCATCAACTTCAACTCATACACTTAGACACTCAGTGTGAGCAGGCACAGCTCCAGACCAAGTGGAGAGTTCCATGGCTGAGCAATCACAATTGCACTGCATGCAAAATGAGGAAATATTCCTCAGTGGTCACTGCTGGTGAAAGGACTTCAAAGTGAATCTTTGTTTGCTATACAGTAGTAGTTCTTTATCTTCCTCTCCAACTGTGAGCACAACCAAGGAATAATCTAAGTGCATAGCTGTTATCAAGGATAAGAAAACATAGAAGCAAACAGTGGCAATAGCTGGACTGGGGATCTTAAATAATTTTTGGCGCCTGAGCTTCAATGTGACCTGCATTTTAATTCTAAGGATGTACTATAATGCTGCCCAGCGTCTTTGAGCAGCTGGTCAAGCAGCCTGGCAAGTGCAAATACACCACTGTAAGCTGGTTAAGATAAGATTGAGGTGAACCTTTTGGTGGTTCAGTTCCTGACAAATTAAATGGCGCTAACTACAAATCTAAACAAGACTTTTGTCCAAAGTTAGAAAAAAAGAAATCAGGAACTAAAAGAGGGGAAGAAAACATGTCTCCCTAAAAGTCGCTCATAGAATACTTCCTGTCTGTCAATACTTTAAATTACAGCTACTGTATTGTCTTCAGTTCATTGTATCTCTGACAGCTTTATAAATTATTCTTTGCTCCATTTTAAGATCAATCTCCACTGTAATTCAGGAATGGGTGCCAAGCTGAACTCTTGGCAACGTATTACTATTCCAGCACATAAAAGTCCCTTACATTAATTGTCATTAAAGATGGGATTACATTGATGACAAACATTTTAAATGAAGAACAGTTTTTTCCACAGTCATGAGCCAGAGTATTGTTCATGTTGTAGATCTTCAGCCAAGGATTTCAGGGACATTTGTGATTATAGAATCGCATTGTTATGAGTCGTCTTTCTGTTTTGGAGCTGGGATTTAATATTTTAGTCTAGCTTGGTTTTTGGAAAGCTTTTATTTATTACAAGGTCAAAAGCAATGGGCTTGACTCTGAGTCATTTTTATATTTGGACAGTGTTTGAGAGTTGCCAGACTTAAAAACAACATAATGCCAGTAAGCACGTTATTCCTTTAATCAGTTTATTGCTTTGCTTAGTACTTACATATATTGCAGCCAGAATTTTGGTAGAGAACATCACAAGCCCAGTTTCCAACTCAAGGGCTTTCAAAATCAGGTCACCTGAACAGGTGCAATTCTTTACCTGTTATTGCATACATCTACCAGCTCTGTTGTAAGAAACCCCCTACCGAATAAGTTCCTGAAGTTTTGACATTATTTTTCTAGCTGAGTAAACAAGACAACTGTAGTTTAGGACTTCATCAAATGTAAGTAAATTGGTCAAATTAGTTGCTACAGCATATGTCTGTGGTTGATTTGCCTCACCAGGTTTCCTGAAAGACACTTGAATATGGCCAAAAATAGACTATACAACACCTTCACCTTTGGTCTTCATGTTTGCTCTCAGCAGTACCTTTGAAGAATATGTGCTTAAATTACAGAAGCATTGTTACATGAAGAGTATTATTATTGACTGTTGTTTTTAATTAGCATGGAAAGGCTTCATGCAAGATCACTGTACTGGTGTTAGTACAAAAATGTCACCCCTCCCTCAGGGATCATATATTTAGGACACAGGAAGCACAAAATTATATGTTAAGAAGTGCCTTTCAAAATTGCTGAATTGTCAAGTTCTTATAAGTTTGTGTCCCAGTTTTCCTGATATTTATTTATTTTTAGACATTTGCATTCTCACTAAGTTTCGCAAGTACAGTATGAAAGATGAGACCTCCAAATTAATTCAAAAGATGGATCCTGGGAAGCAAGGATTAAATAGGATTGTTTGAAGTCCCTTTATACAGCTAACTGAATGTAAAACCCTTTGATCGAAGCAAATAAAAAACTAGGAGCATCTGTTTCTCTAGTCATGATTCTAAGAAACTTGCTAAGTATCAACGTACCAAACAGTGTGTTAAAAAAAAAAATATCAGGACTGTGTTCTAGCAGAATCCTGGCTTAATTATTTCCTATCGAAATACTGAGTTAGCAGTAGTTAATTGTAGAAATCATTCATTCCACATCTTTTTTACTGTTTTTCCACTAGAATTTCCTTTGAAGCAAACTACAGAATGACATCAAGCCAGAGATCAGTCATATTTCACCCACCTACTCTTTCAGTCCAACATCAGTATAACCAGTGCCTACGAAGGTCAGTGGCAGTAATTAGAGCCCACTGGGACACAATGCTGTTTCTTTCCATAGGTGGCTGGCTGTTTCTTCCCTCTGGCAAGGCATTTGGTAGTGACATAAGCCCTGGATTCATTCCTGAAATCCAGCAGTCATACTAACACTCTTCTGTTTCTTTCAGAGGATCTTACTCTCTTGGGATGGATTTCCAAGCAGCCAAGGACAGAGGGCTTTTATTTTTCTAGTGCCAAAAATGACAGTAGAAAGCAAGACAGCCGCTTCTAATTTCTGGGATCTCTTGTTCATTAACAAAGGCATCATCTCTTCAGCTTCTTAGCATTTCTTACATGACTTCTGAGGCTCCTTCCATCTTTCAACATTGTAATTTTTTTTCTACTAAAGTGCAGTTCCAAAGACAGTGACAAACACACTGTGATCATTTTTCCATGACAACTTGCCTATCCCAGTTGCTTTGGGACTGCCTCAGTGCACTCTGGTCACCACTTGGCAGCATCCAGCTGGAGCTCACTTGGGTTGTCAAGGTCATGGAAAAGATCTGTCTGTTCTTATAAATAGACATGAGTTGAAAGATGTATGTAAACTCTTTGCCTTTTCAGGAGATCCTTAACAGGGCAACCTGTATCAGTTTGGTCAATCAAGTTCATATTTAAATCAAACATAGAAGTTGGCAGTGTGGCACCCTCCTGGGAGTCTGGCTTTCTGCTCTTTGAGGGGAGCAGAACCTCATTCCTTTCAGACCCAGCCATCTAAAAGGAAACATAAATCTTCTGGCAGATGCTTTAAGCAGAAACACTTTTTTGCCACGGGAAGAGAGGCCATTCTCATCACTTTTTTAGGCTGCTGCAGCTATGTTTAAGTGCCTGGATCCTTCTGGATCCATCCTTTCTGGATGTCCAGCTTCCTTGGGAATGTTAGAACAAGCTATTATTGGTATGATTTCTTTTTCCAGATGTTGTTATTCCTATAGCAGTCACTATTTGGTCTCTGCTGAATGGCAAGCTGAAATAAGAAAAGTCTCACTCTGGATTATCAATCTAAAATAAACATAGAAGATAGAATATTCAGAGAGAAACAGCAGTAATTTAAATACAAGGCTTGATCAGACAAATCACTTTCCAAACATCCAGTCCTGCAGTGATTTTGGAGAGACTTTTTTTTCCTAAATATGTATAAAAGTCAGTCATTGCATTATCTGAGCTTGAATCTCTGAATTCTCTGTCACGGTGGTTCCTACAGGGTCTTTTATGTTTCAGCCTGTCAAGGTGGTTTCTGATAACAGTAGTACCTTAGGGAATAATCTTGATTTTGGGTGCATTTTCTTGATCTATTTATCTGTCCTTTTTTTTCTATTTTGCAGCATGTTCTATCTCTTAAAATCCCACTAATTCAGTAATTTGATTGAAATATGATAGTTTTCAATTCAATCCTGTAAGTCATTAACAAAAAAAAAAAGGATGTTGCAACTTTGAACTGCAGTTTTCTGGACTGACTGGGTTTCAATTTTCTGGACAGAAAAATCTCTCTGATTGAAGGTCATCCACTTTGGACAAAATAATATCTGCATCAGAGCCAGAATGACATTTTTTTCCTATGGTTAGAGCAGACCGTATAGGGTAAAGGGACCCCACAACTCTCTTAATGTTTCAGGCAATGGGTGAGGTTCAGGTGAGTCCAGGATGTGCTCTGTATCTTTCTTCTAGATTCCTGTTCCAATCAAGTAGAAATAGGAGCTTGGATCTTTTTCTTTCTAAGTGTATATCTTAGTGGACTATGAATTTTAAAGAAAAAGTAGAAGTGAGTGGAAATACCTTTTTGTCACTAATTCTCTGGATGTAAGCTAAATCCCTTCCTGACAGTAAAGAATTTTATCATTTACCTTTAAAGACCCAAACCAGGACAGCAACAGTATATGAGCTGACCATAACATCAGCCTTTGCGGGCAGGCTGTATATTTTGATCCCTTCGTTTTATTGTTTTATCTGCTCTTAGACTCTCAGCCTCTAGGATAAATACTCTTTTCACTCTGTACAGTCTAAAAACCTGCAAAAGAGCATAGCTGTGATTTTGATACTGCCAGGTTTGTAAATAATAGCAACAGTAAAGTCAACGAGCAGTCTGAATCAAACCAACATGAAGGAAGAAAAGAAGATGGAAAAGTACTCTACTGTTTATCAGCAAATTTGAAATAGGACACAATTCTATTAGCTCACGGAAAGTTTTTGCAATATGCCATCTTCAAGTAATTTCTGCTAAAGGTTTTTGTCATCTTTAAATTCACTCCTTGAAGACATTGCCTTGAAGACATCACCCAGAACTAGTCCAGAGGAACCTTCTTCATTCTGAATGAATGTTTTCAACTATGGTTCTTATGATTCTCCTTCATATCAGTGGATTTTGTGTCTTTCTCCTCAGATTCTGAATATGCTTTCTGCATACTCCAAATTTCTGGTTCTTAATGCCATCCTGATTGTATACTATGTACTTTATAATGCTGGGCAATGTGTCTTTTTATTTTATTTTTCTTAGCCAAAAGAAGTTGTCCTAATAAATCTTACTTTTCTTACAGTGTATTTTTTCCCGAGATCACTTGCTGTGCATACAATGTACAGGAAATCACTCGAATTAAATACTGCAAATGCAGTAGGTGTAAACGCTTGGTAAAGATTAGCTTCATTGCAGTGCCTGCTGTCCTAGTTTCCTGAAAATTCCAATCAGAGGGGAGGAGTAATGACTGGTTGTGTTAAGCAGGTTTGTGCACATGGAGCCCCTAACTATGATCATTGTTTTACCTTATATGGGTCAATAATGGGTTTAAAAAGTCTGGACGAAGTTTAATCTGGTGGTTCTGGTTTTAATCTCGTAATCTGCCCATCATCACATCTATGAACTAAATCATTCCCTTAGACTCTCTCAGAAGAACAGAGTATTTTATGAACCACTTCACTGTGATTGCTTTTTGTGGTGAAGTGGACATGAAGCTACACTGGACAAACACAGGTCTGAATGGGGAAAGCAATATTGTATGCATATGTATGTGCAAAGGTACCTGCATGAAGCATGCAAGGGCAATTTTAAAGATTTTCCTATTTCATGAGCAGTATGTTCCACATGCAGTATGTGGTGGTGGTTGTTTTCGTTTGCTGCTATTTGTTTTGTGACCTTTGTTAAGTAATGTGAAGCCCTATTTCGTATCTCCCTCCATAAACTAGGTACTGAGATGCCCATTAGACAGATGACATTTAAAAGATTAGTTATTCTTCAGTATATCTCAGTATGAAACTTACTCGAAAGACTCACATTGCTATTTCCCATGTCACATTGTGGAAGTGCATCTTTCACTCTAGGCTTATTTAAATTAAGAGAGATGGCTTTCCTGCCAGCTGCCTCTAAACTTTTAGACACTATTTGCAAGCCAAATTTTATTCTTCAAAGATTGATTGACTGATTTAGGACCCTGTGGCAAGGTCATCAGGTATCATGACTTCATTCTAATTGCTTTTTGACAGTGAAATAATTCAAAGTTTAAGGTTCTGGCTGAATTTTTAGGAAGCACCGTAGGTGGAGAAAGACAGAATCACACTCTTCAGTGCATAAATCAGTTCCAGTCCTTAACTAATATCCTCTGAGGTGTATTAAAGCAAGAATGAGCTCATTTGAATAACAAGGAAGCCTATAACTTTTGAGACTGTAAAACTGCAGACTAAATGCTTTGGCTTGAAAAATTGCTATGATAAGCAATGTGCCATATCAGCTTCTTGCCATTAATTTAATTAATCTCACAACAATGCAATAACTAAAGCTGCAGTTAT
Source organism: Oreocharis arfaki (assembly GCA_013398015.1). Classification (NCBI taxonomy): domain Eukaryota; kingdom Metazoa; phylum Chordata; class Aves; order Passeriformes; family Paramythiidae; genus Oreocharis; species Oreocharis arfaki. Next base: position 515,902 of record VZRR01014003.1, on the reverse strand, counting down.
AAATTTTGTGTTTGTGAGCTCTATTCTAAGACATGAAGAGAAACTTTGTGTGTAAAAGATGGCAGGCTTCAAAAGGCTGTATGTACTCCAGTCACAAGAGTTACAGCAGAGGATTGTGTAATTTTTTTTGACCCACTGCAGGATGTCCTGCTGTTTTCCATGGGATTGCTCAGTGAATTGTATGAAAGCTGTTGATTATACCATAAGCAGTGATTTGAATCGGGGACTATAGTCAAACAGTGTATCACAATTCTGCCCAAGATTCACCTGAACACCATCTTTAAGAAAAATATGTTGCTGCATCACATTGATTATGGTATGAATCTTTGTCTTAGTGTTGGATATAAACTAAAGCTCCTGCACTTCCTTTGACAGTATCTAGACAACTAAATTTTTACTCTCGAAGTATTTCTAGTATATAACTTTATGTTAAGCTTGCATCATTCCCATGCATCAAAGAAATGCTTCTGAGCTTGGAGAGCTTAAGGTGTGATTCCAGCTACTGTCTAATAATATAGTACTTTGAATCTAGAGACATTTTGTATAGTGGAGAAAGATACTGTGAAGTTCTGTAGCTACCACACTGTATTTGGTTAATGAAGGTGGGGGTCTGTATGAAGTGAGCTGCTTCTCCCCTGCCCCAAACCCTTGTCTGCAAAAGAAATGTTAAAAAGAAAGGGTTGAGGTAGCTTTTTGGAAGGGCAACATTCATCCATCTGACTGGGGAAAATATTTTAGACCAGTTTGTCTGTTTTCAAGCAATGATGAAGTACTTAGAGGAGAGTACTTATCAGGACATAGACAAATAGATTACTGGTACTGTGAGCTGTTTTGGAAAATTGGAAATCCAGTGTAGATTGTGTATCACCAAATTATGTTGTTGCATCAAGTCCCATAAACATTTGCTTTGAGGTAAGTCAAGATATCTAATTGTCAGTACGGGTTTTGTGATGTAGGCTACCTCTCCTTGCTCTGAGTCACCTTGGCCCGTCACCATTGAGTGCTGAGGCATGTAAGTACTTCTAGCACTGGCAGTCAGCAGGAACCAGCTTCACGGTAGCTATCCAAACAGTTAATAAAGGCTCTGAGAAATATTCAAGGGTCTTATAGTAGTTTCCATGACATTATGACATTTTAGAGAATGTCCTTTTCACCCTCTTTCCTATTTTTTGTGAAAATTACTAAAATGTTTGTATTATTGAATCAGAACAATAGAGTACTAGAAAGGTATTGGAAACTGTTTCAAGCACTCATTTGCCTTATGGAGTGTTTCTAGCTGCTTCCCTCAAACCCTGGAAGAACCTTTACTGGTTTAAATTGGTGTTAGTTAGGAGATAGTCAAAAGTAATTCTCCAAAAAGAAGTTCTTGACATTACTAAAATACGATACAGCACCTTTTCAAAGTATTTGCAAACCTCTTCTTTGATTATATTAAACTAATATTCATCTAATTGGCAGTCAAATATGTTGGCAAAATTCTAAAGGAGGAAACTCCAGGTATTGTACTCTCTTAAGGAGCTGCAGTTGTAAAAAATTAATTCAACCTCTTTTATTCATGACTTAAAAAAACTTGCAGACTGAAGAGTGTGGATTTGAGTATTGATTCTAAATATTCAAGAAACATACTAGTGAGTTAGGCATTATCAGTGCTCTAGGAATTGCCACTTTCACTTTTGAAATCCAGCAAATATTTCAAGGTGTAGAGTAGATTGATCAACTGTGTATGATCTTAATCATGTTGCATGTTCTTTTCTGAATAATCAGCTCCCTGTATTTCACACCCATTCATTCAGAAAGCATATGCTGAAGTAAATACTATATTTTTACATTGCAGTATACCTTAAAAAATAGAATTACTATAGCTACAATTTTATCATCTGATATATAATGCATTAAGATATTATTTTTTTGATATTAGTGTTCAAAAATAATATCTAACCTAGTGTCATGATGTCTTCAGTGAGAACCTATAGTTCAATGAGAACAAGTTCTTCAGATCACTGAAGCATAAACTGAACTTCAATACATAAGTAACTACACTTCATGAAGTATTTAGTCATTTGCATAGATATTAACTTTAATGGGATTTATGTATGCTTTGAAACTTAAGTACGTTTCAATGAACTGATGAATGTGGACTGGATTATACATGGTGAATAACTGAAAATTCCGAGGATTTTGGACCTACAGATCTCTTCTGAGCCACTAAATGTAGTCAGTGGCACTCTATATCTCCACAGGTTGCAGCATTAAGGAATAAAGAAGATTTGCCTTATAGCTGTCAGTTTGTGTGGTAAGAGAGACCTAGAGACTGCCTTAATGAATGTGTAATGTCTAAGAGAGTCTGTGAAATAGCAGTCTCACTGTTGCTAGGGATTAGGCTGAACAGTATCCTTGCTCAGGTAAATGAACTACACGCAGGGTTTATTTTCGTACTGATGATGGAAATTACAATGGAATTACAAACGTGACAGGAATTTTTGGGTGATCTGGCATGAGGCTCCATTTCATTCATGCTAAGCTGTAAGTAATTTCCTTTGCTTTTCTTCACTTCTGGTTTTATGACTTGATAAACAGTGAACTTTTATTTATTGCTCTTCCCACCATCCAATCAATTTTTATTTCCACCTGTAACCTATGCAGCTTGGATGGGAACTGTGCAGTCAGCCCTAAGCTCCTGACACAGGGAGGTTTATAAGGGCAGTGTTGTTACAGACACAAAACTCGGTCCCATTGCTCATACAATTCCCGCCATCCTGACTGGGAGTAGGCATTGAGGTCTTGGGCCTGCAAAGTGTCAGTCATCCCCAGGGGCCTGAGCTGTGTGTGACACAAGGATAGCCCCTGGGCACTTACGACTCCAAAAAGAGTAGTAGTATTTAAGGGACCTTGTTTGAAAATAAATATGGGAAATGTTTTGGTCAGCAACCAGAATGACCAACACTTAACTGAAATGACTTCAGAATGCATTAAATACATGGGCCTTTCATTTGAGGAGTCTCCAGGTAGCAAGATGCTATGATGTAGTTTACCTGCTTAGCCCTTTGTATTGATTATATTTTGACAGATCTGTCTTTAGATAATATCTTGCTTTATTGCTGAGTAGCCTAGCATCCTTTTATACTGCTTTTTCAGAGAGAAAATCCTGTCTGTAAAATTATTTGTTGAGATTTTTATCACAAATGGATGTAAAACAGAAAAACTCTAATAACAACACTTGATTCGTGAGCATTATTGGTATTAAAGAAGTTCTGTTGGTCTCTGATGTTTGAGACTAATGAAAATTTTGAGCTTTTTTTGGTGTATTTTCTCTAACTACAGAAATTTATATATATGCACACTCTAAGTATGTATGCACTCTAAAGATTGTTCTGAAAACACACTAAAATATTAAATCACCATAATAATCATTTATATATAGTGCTTACCAAATAATTCCAAATTGTGTCCGTAATAACCCTGTTTCTACAGTACACAGAATTTTCATGAATGAAGTGGAAGTAATTGCAAAATCATTGCCGGTAAAATTAATGGATGACAAAGACTGAGAGAATAATAAACATTTATGAGAACAGGTAAATAATACAGAGTAACTGGAATTGCTGGTAAATTAGACCTGTTGAAGTATAATGCACCACCACTGCAAAGGTGGAGTGCACATTCTACATCTAAAAGAGGGATCTACAGCTATGATTTATTTCACCAGATCTCAGACAGCTACAGGATAATCATCTGAGCTAGTTGCTCTAGAATTTATGGATAAAATGGAGAAGAATGAACACACTTTGACTGTTATTCATCTGACATATTTTAGAAGCCTGCTTTAGGGCAATACAAACTGCACCCTGAAAGTGTTGTCATGTAGAAGGGTGGCCCAAATATCTACATTTGATCAAATGAATCTCAGCATGGGTGTCTGAACAGAAATGGAGAACACTGTGTTCTCCTATGGCAAAGAAGGCTACTGTGACCCTTGAATCTATATAACAGGGGAGTCAGTAGGAAGAATGATGTCAGTTTTCTTCAATATAAAACATTTATGAGATTGCCTGTGTATTGTACAAAATACAGATGCAGTAATCTTTGAAAAGGCTGTTTAAAAATGTGTGTGTCTAAAAAATCACAGAAATTAATAGCTGAAATGGGATTGCAGTGAAGAAGAATGGAGTATGACTGACAAAAATACAATTACTGTTTTCTGCTGTGCAGAATTGTGGACCTGACAGATATCGGACTTGCAGCTGTAGAGGTTAAGAATTATTTGTCTGTTTGCTCCTCTTGCTTTTTAGTTTGTCTTAATTAAATCTCAGATGGGCTTAGTTGCATTTAATTTTATTAAATTAAACTGACTTCTTAAAATAGACTTGCTGATCTTAATTTTCTCTTTATTAAAAGCATTCAATTTTAATACATTTTCCACAGCTGTTTTTGATGTCACTTCTAAATTTCTGAGCAAATATAGTAATGTTGTAACTAAGTTGTATAATGTTAAGGGAAGGTTATTCAAACTGCCCTGTGAACGTGCTTGTCTTTTTGTGCTACCTGTATGCAGGGTTTGGGAAAACCTTCATCTTGATTTCAATGCCTAAACAGAGCACTTAAACATGAATGGTGTGAAGAACTGCTGAATCTTCCACTATCTGTACGATTTAGAGTGTTACTAGCCTGTGCAGTTCTTACACTCTTCCAGACACTGGAGTCAGTAATCCATGAAGAGCTGGTATCGATTGTGTGAGGGAATGCAGCCTGCCTAATACTGAGCAATGTACTGCACAGATTCAATATGGCATCCAGCTCCAATGTGTCTTATTTTACTCTGAGAATTCAAAAATAAAAAGTAAAAACTCAGTTTGTTCAGAAGTTGAAGTTCACCCCCTCCCAGTAGCCTTACAGAGGGCACAGCGTTGTTTTTGTCTGCAAATAGAGTACCTTTGGAATTGCCATGTGCCCCACCCACTCTCTTCAGAGCCATGTGACAGAAAACACAAGGTCTCAGCTTATGGTGAGGACAACCTTACATGGGTTGCAAAGGATTGAAAAACTGGCATTTGTGGACCTGGCATTATTTTTCATGAAGCAGGGCAAGGGAGCTTTTAAAACTTCAGAAATCACTTGTAAATCTTGAATCATGACAGGGGTGTGTGCACTGATAATTTAACATACTTGTTGTTCTTAATGAAGTACATTCACAACAAGGTGAGCGAATCCTCAACTGAAGCTGTAGGCCACAGCCCTCAGAATAAGAGATGAAAAGTCTTTGATTTTGAGTTTAAACTTTATCCAGAAAATGTTTCATAGAAGATGAGCTCAGATATTTTGGGAAACCATTCAAGTGTGCTTTCTTTTGCTGTGTCTGTAGCTGCCTGCACCTGTGATTGCCTGGCAGGCCCTTGTGCCCTCTGTGCTCTGAAGAACTTGTGTCTGAAATTTAGTATAGCTGCAATATCACAGCTTGCATATCACATTTTCTCACTGACACTTTTCTTCATCTTTCTGAAAGGGAAACTTCAGAAGATCTGCAGTGTCTTTACTTATTTAATGCTTTTCTTTGCTGTCTAACATAAAACAACGAGTTACTGAATTTGCTGGAAACATACATTCAGTAGCTCCTGCACTTTTAAATAGAATCAAAAATAGAAAACCATTATTTATGCTTTCAGAGCACAATGTATCAGAGATCTGTTCTGAAATGTCATGCTCTAATTTAAATGTCTGAGCTCCTCTGTTCTGTTCAGATGCACATCTGTAGTTGATTAAATTTTTAGAAATTTTTAAAAATTAAGCAAATCATAAGCAGTGGACAACAATTTCTATGAAATGTTTAGGTGTTTGAGGTATGCACAGCTTTTAAACTGTTAAAGTATTACAGTTCAGAAAACTTAAAATTTAAAGCTTCCACAAAGGGGGGAATGGGGTTATCTGTTGCTGTCACACAGGGTTATCATTACTATTATTGTTGTTATTATTGTTGTTATTATTATTATTATAGATTTTGTGTTTAAAAAAGCAATTATTATTTAGTGTGATTTTTCGCTCTTGCAAAAATATCGTAACCAATAATATTTCTTGTTAGACCCCTAATTTCTGTTCAAATTATGTTTTATAGATTTTTATCCTTTGTAAAACTGACATTTGCTGGTGGTTACATTGCACTCTTTTAATCCACTTATGTATTTAGAAGAGAAGATACTGGTCAGGAAAAACTTTAGTCCTTATTTTCCACTTGTCTCAGGGTAGCCTGGAAGTCCAACACCTCCTACAAAGCTTTGCTTACCTCTGCCTGTGTGGGACTGGATACCTGAATACTGAAAATAGGCATATAATGAAGATGCCCTTGGACATACTTCAAATAGGAGAAATGCTGAAAAGGAGAAAAAGAGGTATAGGGATTACTTACCATTTGGAGCTCCCAGTCCCCACTTCTCCCTTCTATGAAGGGAGGTGAGGAGGGCTTTATGATTTCCTCTCTGTGGACAATGTTAGTCTTGTTTCTCTACCTCCATCTGTGAGAAGGAGAAAGATGAATTTTGTAGAGAGAACAGAAAATCCGTGTCTTATTTCTATACTGTAACCTAAACATAAAATGATAACTATTCCTTAATCAATCTTACCGATGTTCAGGAGAGTTTTGGAGGTACAGTGAATAACAGATGAGCAGTGCTGGGGCTGTGGGAGACTTTTGGGGAGAGAGGGCAATGGAGTTTACTGGTTAGCATGTGGTTGTTTTGGTAAGAGAAATATCTTTTCTCAGAGGACATGCTGTTCATGTGAGAATCTTTTAGCAGTCAGGATTTTAAACACTGGGATCACAAAGAACAGGAAGCATAAGAAATAGAAGAGTAACCAGAGGAAGAGGCATGATGTGAAGGAACAGGAAGGAGAGAAGCGTTTATCTGTACTTTGAAGATTACACTCCTTTCTAAGGAGAGTTCCATTAAGGATGGAGTGTATTCAGGACACTCAAACAGAAGTGTCCTGAACACAGGAGAGATAGGGAGAGAACTAATTCTTAGAAAGAGTTCCATTCCTAGAGAATGGAACAGGTGATTATTTTCAAATGCTTATTTCTGTAGTATGTGATGTCTGTATTGTTTCAGATTATGCTTTTACAGTAAAACTTCCTATCACTTAAAGCCAGAACTGCAGATCATTTTATTTTTGACCAATCTTCAAACAGATTACAATCTTCATCAGATACCCTCCAGTTTTCTTATCTCTTTCTCTTTTGTTAGTGCTTTGTTACGAGTGGTTATAACTTCATTTTTACAAGTGTCACCGAAATGGAACCAAACTGTGAAAAACTGTAATATTTAAAGCAAATATTGACGTTTAGTGCTGTATTGTGTTTGACAAATGATTTTTATGAGCATTTACAGGATGCACTGCGCAGAGCTGACCATGTTGCTTCTCCATGTTTCTCCTGAAACATAGGTTGCAATGAGTATCTACAAATTTAAAATTCTGAAGAATCATTGGACATAAAAGCCGAAAGTATTTGGAAAGAAAAAAGAAACAACTAATGTTCTGATCTACAAGCTATAGGAATTATGATGTTCAAGAAAGTATTTTTAAAATTTAGTCTTGTTATTGAATCCTTTACAGAGCAAAATTTCAAAATAGTGAAATTTAGGAAAGGAAAGATGATTCTTTATGGCAGGAAAATTTTGCTTTACACAATATTTTGCATTTGCCCATTTTGAAGAGGAAAATAGATTTCAAGGGTAGAATTTTGTCTTAATTACTTAGGTGGGCCTTGGTACTTTATGTACTTTAACCAAATTCAAGATGTGAAGCTGAGAGGTTTCAGGTGTGATGAGTTTACCTTATAGATTGTTTTAGAAGAAGAACTGAATATAACTGGAAATTTTCATCTAGAGAATTAGAAGCACAGATCTACTCAGTCAGAGATAGGTAGTCCAAGGGACAGGTCCACAGAGATTTTCAGAAAGCTCCAGTGTAAAAATGATGAATCCTCAGGTGTGTTTTATCAAGAATGTTATAGCAGCACCTGCCATAGTATTGGAAGAAAAGAGAATTGGAACTGAAATGTTGTTGCACCTCAACTCATCTTTTAATGAACAATTTTCCCCTTCACATGCTTGGAATAAGGAGAAAGCAGGTACTAGAAGGAATAATTGCTCAAAATAAGTCATGAGATCAATTTTGTTTTTCCTTGTGCCCTAGATTGTGAGTTCAGCTAGCACATCTAGTGACACTTCTGCCTCCAGTGGCAGGTATTGCAATGTTGTGTTCTTGCCATAGAAAAGTGTGTGGTGCAGGTGTCTTTTCTGTCTTTTCTGCTTTCCTCAAGAGCCTTCAAGACTACTCTGTTTCCTGCAGCACATATCTATGTGCAAAAGCTGAATTGTAAAGTATGCCAGTTTCAGCCATCATAAAGTCGTCATGCCTTTTTGTGACTAGTTTATCTGGTCTAATTATTTTTTGGACCAAGTCAAAAATATTTTGTTGTTCTGAGAAGCAAATTCTTGTGTTTAGTGTCAGTGCTAGAAATAAGGAACATAATTAGGCAGAAGTTGCTAGCTCTTCCTTTTTTTTCAAAAGTCTCTTCTTTTTCTTCAGCCGGTGTTCTTTTCTATAAATGAAAAAAGCCTGTCTTTATTGTTGGCAGCTCTGCACACCTGGAGATTTGACTGGGAATGTGTTTTGAAAAGAGATGCTTTGAAAGGGTGTTACTCCATGGAAAGCTGTATCTCCCATAGCTGTTATTGCCATGCTCTTAGATTGAATTAAACCGTTCAGTATAACTTTTAATCATGTCAATTATTTTCATAATTGCAACTCCAAGGCAGCTTTATATTTTTAGCTGGCTTAATCATACCACATGGCCATGACTTTCAAGGTGTTTTCCAAAGGAGAGAAAAAACTTACTTGGAAAAAGCTTATTCGGCTGGAAGGCAGTGTTCCCAGTGACAACCTCACCTGATTATTTTGCAGCCCCTGCTTGGCTGCCTATTTGGAAGCAGCTTCCATGCCTTGGGCTAGAGCTTTTAGGAAAGGACAGGACTTCTTTCATGTACAGAAATCTGATGAAGAACAGTAGAAGTGTAAAATGCCAAGCTAGCCATGTCTTTGCTTGTTCTTGCGTCAGCCAGTCCCTAAAATGCCTCATCTTGGGAACACAGAAAACATCTCATTGAAACCTGTGACTTGAATCCTTCACAGAGCTGGGCATCCTGCCCAGCTCCCTCCATCCTAAACTCTCATACAAAAGGGATGAAGACCATGAATCCAGAGAGGGCTGGGAGATTATTGGTCCAATAGACCCTCTCCATTCTCTACCTGGATATGATGCCAGTGTTGACTTAACCCTATGCACTAGCATGAAGGTTGGAAACCCCAGCCTTGCCCTGCTTTGTGCTGTTAATGAAATGCTAGAAGACAACAGTAAGCAACTCAAAAAGCTGCACTAGACAGAAAAAGATTAATCCCATCTGAATGAACACTTTAGTCATTCATCCATCAGTCTTGCTATGTGGAAATTGAGCCCTAATGATGCATCAGTCTTTGGCCTTGATGCATAGTGGTTTTCTTTCTTTCACTTATAAATCTCTCTCAATTCCCATGTTTCTGAGGTTTTGGTTGCTAGGCTTACAGCATGCTAGAGAAACACTCTGAATGATACTTGGGCCAGCGAGAAAAGATAACTTAAAACAATTTTTCTGGTTTGGTAGCTCCTTAAATGGAAAATTTCACGTCATTATTAGTATCTGATAAGCTGGATTTATTTTTTAGATCAGTCAATGAGCAGCACTTGGTCCACAAAGACATTTTAGAGAGATTGTTACAGGTTATCTGGCTGTGTTCAGAAGTAGATTTAGTCCCATAAAAATCAGTAGAGATTACATTGACACTAAGACATTCAGTGTCTGTCTACTGCAAAGCTGGAAGAGGGTTGGGCAGGTTCACTGTGCTGATAAAATTTCTGTGGTATGAGCTGGCTTGTCCTAACATTCACCTTATGCCTTCTGGTGGCAAATTCAGCTCTGCACAAAATTATTTCCAGGTGACCATTTTGATCAGAGAACTGATTGTAAGGGAAGTTCATGTTCAGAATGCAATGGGGTCAGGCCGCCGTCCTTGTAAGGCCCTGCAGAAGGGTAGGGCAGCTGAGAAGAACCTTGATTTAATCTTGATTTAATCATCCCAGGAATCCACAGAGGTCTGCTGTTTCATGAAGCAGATGGAAAGACAAAACTGCAAATTAAATGTGAAACTGAGTGCTGAGTCTCACTGTAAATAGTTCTGAATTTATGGCAAATGGGGAGCAGTGGGATAAGAAAATGGTGCAATTCTAGGCAGTTACAGATTATGGGCTTTTCAGTGGAGGTACTTCTGTGATTCCCGGTGAGCACCTCTTGGTTACAAAGTGCTTGGTTAGATTTTAACACACTTTCCCTGTTCCTCGGCAGGCCTCTACCCCTGCTGAAGGCTGATCTTTTTAGAACTGTATTTAAAATATTCCTGCAAGACTTTGCACTTAAAAAACCTCTTCTGCAAAGTAGCAGAGCCTTTTATAAGGAGAGAGGTAATGAACTGTGGTGTATTACAGGCCAGATTTTTAAAGGTATTTAAGTGCTATAGCGATGGAAACTGAAGAACTAGATGCTTTTGGAAATCCCTCAAGATGTTTAACTACATCTGTAGATGCTTTAATAAATTTGCTCCAAATGGTTTGCCTACGGTTCAGTTAGTCACTGCTAGAGAGTTGAAATGGGAAACTTTCTCTGTACTGCTGTAGCCATTAATCATTTTTGCTATCTTTATGACAAAGCGATGGGAAAATGTAGCTGTTTGTAGAATGGAAGGGAAGAAATAGTAATGAGTTAAAAAATGAAAGTTCAGCTTTTTCCTGAGTCGTAGACTTCTCCTGTAACCTCATGTTTATAACTCTAATGGTTGAATGTATACTCCCACCGTTTGTCTCTGTAATCACCATGCGGTTAATCAAAATTATTTGCTAAATCCTTTCTACAGTGTGCTTAAGGGAAGTCTTAAGTACCAGGTCTTGGAAAGAATTTGATCTCGTCAATGCATTTTGATAGTAAAAATCACATGCTATTATTTCTTTTTTTCTGGTTGATCATAGTTCTTGTTGCAAACTTAATACCTAATTTGAGTGCCTAATGTTTCCAAGTTTGCATTCATTTTTCTTTATATCATCTCATTTACTTACAAAGACAGCGCGAGTATGAATTCCAGGTGAAATGGGGTTTTTCATGTTTACAAAAAATAGGAATACAGTCTCTGCAAGTAGGTTTTAACAGTGAAATCATTTTACCCCGTTTTTCATCATTACTGCATATTCTCATTTTACTGTTTTTCTCATTTAATGCATTTGTTTCCATTAACCAGGATGCTGAGAAATTGGCCGGTGAAGACCATGCCTGGAAAGAAGTCAAAGATGCTGTAAATGAAGTGAGATATCCAAAATCAAAAGAAGGTATCCTTTCAATGACAGGCTACAGTCTGTCATTCGGTTGTGGAAAGAGCCCCTTAGTATTCAGTTCATCTCTTGAGGTTAATTTCCTTACATTTACTTTCTTTTTATTGTAACGTTTTTTAGTTCATTCGATGTTTAAAATGTGTAATATTCTTAATTGTATTAATAATAGAGTCTCTGATTACTTGGAATGGAACTGCTTCATGGCAGGGATAGTAACTACCAAGCACGAGAAGGGATATTTTGGCTCTGATTTAGATTTCTGCTATCACAGCCCACCATTTCATATAAATCCACTTCTAAATGAAAGAAAGCTTAATTTGGAATGTTGTTAAATTCTTTGTTCTGTAACTCTCAGTGTGAACATTTACAGGTTCTCATTCTTTGCACAGCAATGATAATAACAAGGAAATAATCACATTCAGGTTCACAGCAGAGAGTATAGCATCATTATAATAAGATATAATAATATATAATAATAATTGGTAATTAAGCAAATTGAATGAAATGATCTTGCACTAATAAACAGAACTGGAGTCTAATGGCTGTCATGTAGATATTCAGTCCAATTAAAGAAATTAGTGAACAGCAGCAACCAAGAAAAGATGAGCAGAAGAGAGGTGGAGATTTTTGCTAGAATACTATGGGTTTATTGATCTCTTTCTTATCTTGGTCTATTCGGTGGAATTTCCCTCACTGGGAGTTTGCCCTATTGTGGCAAGATGCCTTACCATTTTCAGAAACATGGGCTTTCTCTCAAGATAGAAAGAGTTTAATCTTCCAGTACTCCTTTTCGGCAGCATGAAAAACAAGTTTGCATAATGATGTTCCAGGTTGGAAACAAGTGATCACAATTTACATAGTGACAAAAAATCCAAGCCATCACACTGTTTGTTTCTTTCTAATCCAGAGAGATTAATTTTTTAGCAAAGGGGAAGCACTCATCTCACCTTTCTTTAATTTCACATAGTTTCTAGTCTGTTTTAAGTTGCTCTGCAGTCACTGGATTGAAACACACAGTACTGAAATAGATCTTCAGGGCCCGTGATTCAACCTGCATGTTAAATTATAGATATGCAACCTGAAGTTGCAATAGTTCTTATACTGAAACTATGCAGGTTCTATTTAATGTTCCTGTATTTAATTGCAGGAGAAATTGCATTAATGTATTTTGCAAATGTCTTTAAATAAGATTACTGATTTAACTGATACTTGAAAATTAATCAAATGCATGCTAATAACATGTATCAGGACTGGTTGGAAAAATCTATTCTTGTTGTCTGTTCAGCTTCTGTTCTCAGTCATGGGCTATTTGAAATGTGTCATCTTTACTTCTACTGCACCACAGTACCAGTGCTAACTGACACGTGACGGTGAGTGCAGCACTTGAAGAGGGAACTTGACTTTTTTCCACTTGCCAATAATGAGCGGAAAACCTTCCTGGCAGACTGAGGCACATAGCTATTAGTTCCTGCAAATATAGTTTTCCAACAAATTAAACCAACAGTTTCTACAGTACAGAAAGTTGTTGACTCCCACAATCTGACCTACTGATTCTAATTGATGCAGTGTTGTAATGCTAAATCCACAGTTAGGTCTGCTTGAGGCAGTCCTCCTCTACTCCTAGGCAGATGCAGGACAGGCAAGTCTTTGGTACTTTTGCAGCTGATGGCAGGTTTTCTAGTTTGCAATTTTACATACCTGCAAATTTGGTCCCAACAGGTTTTGTTTTATAGCACATCTGCTATTAGATGATAGTGAGTGAACAAAGCAGAATAATGAGAAATAAAAGCAGACATATTGTGCATCAGCTAAAATGGTAATCTTTCAAGAATGTCAGTGGTTTGTACTTTCTACAAAAATTGTATCAAGTGGAAATAACATCCCTCATTCTTCTGTTTTTCTGTCCTTAATCAGTTGTAAAGAATACATGGATGTTTGCCAAAGATATAAAGGTTAAGGTGCAATTTTATAATAACACATTCCTTCCCTTATATGGCTCTTTCAATCCAAGGGCATGAGAGCAATTCACAAATAATTAGTTTAGCCTTGTAACAACCATGCTATAAATCCTGGCCCATGGTGGTCACATTCTTAAATTTTGAGTATGTAAATATTCCCATGTTCAAGATGGACTGATTACTTCATCACAGGTTTGTCATTGTACACTTTAAATTCATTGCTGGATTAGTGTGAATAGTACTTGGAGTAATTAGTGAAGGTAACTGCCGGGCTTCCTTGAGCTGATTGCGTGGAAACGGCTATAGTACAATCAATGTTATAACTTCTCTTACTGTAAGTCTAATTTTTTCTTTATTTCATTTCTTCTTACTTGTGTGAGTGGTATCTCTTTGGTGTTTAGACTGCTTGCATTCTGGGACTCCCATGGGTACAATCCCAGGTGGTAATACTCATTTGAAAACTGCAAATATTGGGGTTCAGATTACGTGCGGTCAGAGAGAGAAGAATCTGGTCCACAGAGAAGTGAAATCAGTGCAGAGTGTAATGAGAAAAGTGATATGTGCTGAGTAATATCCAAATAAAGTGAATGCAAGGTTATCTTTCCTCCATTCCAAACTCACAAAAAAATCTTCTTGTAGCACTGGAGGTGAAAATCTCCTTTACTGCCAAGATCATTAGTCCTGAATTACAGTTGGACATCAAAACTGTGGTGCTTTTCTTTCTCATGCATGAAACATGCAGCTGTACATGAAAAAAAGAAAAAATCACAGTGCTGTTTATGACTGTTTCAAGGAGAAAGAAAATGAATTGATTTTAAGAAAAGGTTCTAATTTCATGAGAATTCTAAACAAAATTTCGGGCAGCTTAAAAGAATGAGTCATTATAAATATATATATACATATAAAATCTTTTTTTAGCTGCTGGGACTTTTTTTAAAGACACATTTGCATGGACTCTTGCCCTTGGCTCTAAGAACTGTAGTATCTTAAGTAAATAAAGTTTCAGTACCTAAATAAAAGTTACATGAATTTTTGTTATGTATTGAAATATCCTTGCAATTTTTCATCTTTCTTTTATCATTTATTGCTATTATTAAATACTGCCTTCTTTAGAAATTGTTTTGCTACATATAAACGAAGCACAGTTACCTAAGCTACCACTTCTGCATTTAAGTATGTTTTCAAGAATTGTAGCAGAGTCTGGAATGATGGCAGCTTTTCTGTTTTAATGCTTTGTAGCTCTTACTCCTTGCTAAACAGCATTTAGAAGTTGTATTTTTGTTTGATTAGATATATTTCTTTAACTAAGGCCAATAACAGAGTGGAAGCATGTTCTGGCAAGATGCCAGGATCTCTTGAGCAGCAACGAGGGTCATCTACCAGATACAAATATCTATCAGCTGAAAATGCTTGACTGTGCCATGGATGCCTGTATCAACCTTGAATCCTGGGAAGAAGCATTGTATTATGGCAGCAGGACTCTGGAACCATACAGGTAAGGGATGTAATTGGTTCAGCTGCTTCCAAACATGGGGGAGAGCTGGCTGTCTCATTAAAAGCAAAGAATGTGCTTCATCTTGATGCTTCTTACTGTTTTTATTTCTTGTGTATATCTTGCATTGCTTTCTAGGTTAATGAATGAGAACAGAACTCTCATTCTGCTTTCACAGTCAGGCTGAAAGCAAATAAAAGGATAACAGGAACTATAATATTAATAATGATAATAACTGTTTATTACCTCCTTGCTTTTTCACATGTTCAGATGCTGCCACATCCCTGATCAGAAACTGACTTTCAGGCTCCATTGACATGAGGGTATCAGTGTTTTATGCTGAGAGAAGGCGAAAGTGAGGGACAGGTAGCTGGTTGAAATAATGTATATTCTCCATATACTCTATACATAGAATTTACAGAAAGAATAAAAAAATCTTGCAAAATGCAATTTCAGCTGGAAATTAAAAAGCTTCTGGTCCTTATTTTAGGAAGAGGTCAAAGTGGTGAAGTACTTGCTTTTCTTCTCTCCTGGTCAGTATTTGTTCCTGTGCGATGTGCTGGGAGAGTTTCTGAGTCTGATGGCCATTTATTGATAGGGAAGGATAGTCTAGGAGATCATACATCGTGTGATAAGGCTTGAAATTGATTGGAACCTGGAGCTGTAATGCAGCTTTGGTCATCTAGTAGAGAAAGGGCAGGTGCTTCTGCTTTGGTCTGTTTTCTGAAAGCTTTAAGACTCACATATTTGGGTTCTGAATAGTTGTATTGTTGGTAACTAAGTGTAAGCCTGTGCTGAGTGTCCAGATGTAATGTCATTCACACATGAATATTCATTCTTGGTAACGTATTTCTTAGAGCATCCATTTCTTCTCTGTTGGTGCACCACGTGATGTTTCAGTACAAGGTGTGATGTTGGGAAGTGTGAGGGGTGTGCTAGAGCTGAACAGTATGTTCTGCTGTGAATAGGAACATTTCAGATGTTACATATTTTCCCTAATCAAACGGAGATGCCATCAGCACTCAGCATTTTGCCTGAGGAAATTCCACATGGCAGCCTGTTCCTGAATAAAACTCAGAGCTTTATTTGGGGAACATAGTGTTTCAGAGCTTCCACTAAAAAGTGATTATTGATAAAACCTGCATAGGCTATGGTACATCACAGCTGTGGAGTAGTTCTGTGTTCATAATGAATATTCCTTTTCATAGATAAGGACATGAGTGCCTACAAATTTTCGTGTTTCTTCAGGGTGAAGTTCATGTTGTGCATGTCGCACTTAACCTTTTAAGCAGGGCTTGTGTAGTACTGCAGAAGTACAGGCTTCCTGCCAGTGTTCTACCTTGTAGCACACTTCAGATGAACAGAGTAGTCTGCCTGTTTAAGTGTTCCCGTATTAAATAAAAAACTCAAACCTCACTCGTTTTGGGTTGCATTGTTTTTTTTATAACGTGTTGACTCAGTTCTTCACAACTGAAAACTGAGCATTTTTTTTCTGCAGACATTTCTGAGATCAGAGATTACACTGAGACCAAGTACAATTTTACGAGATAATTTAGTAAAGCTTTCTTTGTTTTACTTGCTGAAGTGTACGATAATTTTCAAGCTGTTTAATGCAGCAGTTTGGAGATGAGGGAAAGGATTCGACTGTGCATCCAATTAGTCTCTCTTAAGGTAATAATTATTTATCTTACATATTTGACCTTTTTTGCACCTTAGGGAGCTTGTCCTTGTTCTCTCCTCACCCAAAAATATTATTTAAGAGAGATTTTCAGTTGTTTCTTTATACCTTCAAGTCATCACTACAAGCTTTGACACACCTGAAACAAAATCCTCAGTTTCTCATTACAACAAATTGTGCCCTAAGCAGCAGGAGAGCAAATCCTAGGAAATCCTTTGGGATACATTGAATTTCTCCTGTTGAATCAATCTACTGCTTGGCTGCTCCTGCAGTTCCATTATAGCTACCTATTTTCCTTTCCTCAGCTCTGGAAAAAGTATTCATACAGATCTCCACAGGGAATCACCTGAGAATTCGCGCAGTCCATATAAATAGGAAATCATTGTTACAACTTTAAAGGCTCTGGAGGTTTGGTCAGAACCAGTTTTAATTTCAGGTAATGTGTTTATTGTGCATTTTCCATTTCTGTAGCAGCAGGATTAATTTTCAGTGCTGTGTGACACATTGTATCATAATGTATGTTTTCGTTATGATGGTTGCTGACTTACTCAGAATCATCCACTTCATGTAAGTGGCAGAGATAGACGTCTGAACTGCATAAAACTGATTTGTCATGCTGAATACCAGCCCCTATGTTTCAGGTAGTGATAATAACTTATAAGGAGCATTGTTCAGGACCTCCGAAATGGTTTTAGCAAAAAGAAGGGGAGAGGTAGTGTCTGCCAAGACAAAAAGCTGCCTTGTCCTTTTGTGCCAAACCATAGCCATCCATTTTTTGTTAAAACCTTCGACATGTACTGTCACTAAATAGCCTAAGCCAAGCGTGTCTACACGGCTTTGCTTGTAAATGCCACAGTAATAGCCTGACTGTCCAAGAGCCTTTACAAAAGTTCAGACATTTGCCTAAATGAAAGCTGCCCTACGTCATAGTCAGCACTCAGCAGCTTGCAAAAATAAACTTCCTTTCAAAATCCTCATGAGCCTTAACCACGGAATAACAGAATATCAGCAAGAGGTGTTACATGTGTTTGTCATGTCTCCGTTAGCACATTCACACTCTGGGCTGACTGCTGCTCGGGAAGGATCAGATTCAGAGATACTGAGAAAGACAGATTTTCCTTAGGTTACCTCAGAGGAAGGACCCAGCATTTAGCCCTTAAATTACTGACAAGGCACGTATGTTCTGGGGATTAGATTTGGGGTATTTTTTCCCCTTGTCTCAAGTATTCAGTGCTTTACACTGCTGCCAGAGAGTGGAAGGATGCATCTGTTATAAAACTCTGCTAGATGTCCTCAGCTATTGTGACACGGGTAAAAGGAGGAAAAGAAGTAACTATGTGACAGCACAGGCCTGCTGGGCTTACCTGCTGGATAACACCATGTCACCTCTTTGGGGTCATGTGACATCAGGTCTGGTGAGATTCTGATACAGAGACGACAAAAAAGTTCATCGATTTCTGCTCTGCACTGCTTGTAATCCCCTGCTGAATTTCAAGCTAATGTAGAAATCCCACTGATTTTCAGATGGGTTGTTTTAATTAACAACCCTTCATTTCCAGTGCTGCAGCATTAGAAGTAACTGGAGGGCTCCAATATTAACAAGAGAAAATTCCTTCTTTTCATCCCGTACAGAAGTGTTATGCTGAAGTGCTTCTCTGGCTCTTCACCTGGCAGCCTTGCACGTCCTTCCCTCTCCATCCCCTCTCCACTAAGTCAGCACAAATACAGGGCTGGTGCAATGTGACTGCCGTGCTTCTGGAGAGGGAGGGAGCTGAGTAGGTGCAAGCACCCCGTGTTTGTGTCATCTGTGCGTCATTTGTCTGCCCTTCTACCTCCTCCTATTCTCTATCCCTTCCAGTGATGTTTTGCAGTACCCCATTACTTCACCTTTTGTCAGTGGCTGAGTTCATTTAGGAAACAGGGAAAGCAGTCCCAGTGAGTGCAATTTTGGATTGTTCTGCAAAGGGCTGGGTTTAAGAACAGTGGCTGCTATGTTCTTGGTTTTTTTCTGAGAACGTAGTTGAATTTTCATTGGGTTAATGAAATACCAGCCAGGAATTTTTGATTTAGAATTCTAATTCAATATATATGATGGTCTGTATTTTCTGAGTATGTGAACTTCAATCAAAAGGCAGATTAAAAATTGATGGTTGCTATAGTATCCTTTTCTTGAGTCATGATCTTGTAAAAAAGCCAAAAATAGCTGTAGAATATAATATTCTTGGAACAAACT
The DNA here is from genome assembly GCA_013398015.1 of Oreocharis arfaki. NCBI lineage: Eukaryota > Metazoa > Chordata > Aves > Passeriformes > Paramythiidae > Oreocharis > Oreocharis arfaki. The sequence continues at coordinate 497,077 of VZRR01014003.1, read as the reverse complement.
CTGAACCTGTTTTCTCTTCTTCAAGAAGGCTTTCCCATAAAGAGTTTGACTTTCTTTTGGTCTGATTTTTTCCCCCTTTTTGAATGTGTTTAAAAAAAAAAAAATCCTGCTTTTACAACTATGTGTTTTGCAATACACACGTGATACATGCAATGACTGGAAATAAATTGTTTCATCAAATATATATGGTTCTTTACTGAGCTCAACAGACTTCTGAGTGCTGGCTAGTTCTTAGGCACTTGAATTGAATTTACATTTACATTGAAAGTTAGCCTAAAAATATCCCCAAAAGTGCACTGCAGTGATAACTAGGGCCACTGGGGGATGCTACTGCTTAAGGGTTATAGCCCGGATTCGTCCCCAGTCGGCACCCTGGTAATGGGAGGTCCCTTGGGGATTCGTGCGTGGCTGGCAGATTTCTACAGACAGTACTAATTCAGTGACCAAAGTTCAATGTCTTAATCATAAACCATCAGTTGTAAACATAAATCTTACCTCTGGGATCACCCGAGACGGAGAGAAAAATGTCAAGGTGGAGAAAGCAATTTAGAGAAAGAATGAAACAAAGAACAGAAAGAATTAAATCTTCCTTATTCACTTTGCTGGGGTTTTGGAAAATGCCCATGGCATTTAATTGTTAGAGCAAAATGTGTCAAAAGAAGAGGAAAATCCAGTATAAATAAGAGAGTGTATTCTCTCTGTTTAATTATAGGTAATTCTTCCAAAAGACAGATGTTTGTAGCAATATTTGCATCATTTTTGGCTTCAGTGTACCTATTCTGTCAATACACAGGGAGCATGTGTGTCACTGGGCTGATATGTTTAGGAACCCATTAAAACACTTCAGCAGCCCACTTCTGTCTTCCATTCCTCCCTACTTCCTCCCCTCCAATCTCAACAGCCTTTTCCAAAAAATGAAAAAGGAAGGTTTTACATATGAAGTCTGGTGCCTAAGTTATCTGTGACCTGATCAATCCCTTTCCCATTGTAGGAAATGGATTTTCTGTTATGCTGGTTGCTTGCTGTGTGTGTCTGCATAGCACCACCACCTTCAATTCCCTGGCTCTTTCCTAGTTGTTTTTCATGTATCTTTCCATCACATCCATGTGTTGTCCCCCAAAGTGATCCTGACCTGTGTAATCATCAATGACTTCAATAAACTCACCCTCCCATAAGTGCTCCACCTTCTACCTGTCTTCATTTTCATGTATTGTGCGTATGGGTAGAAATTCTTACTCTTCTCTCCAGCCATGCCAGCTGTTTTCTGGGTATAATTTTGATGTCACTGGCTTGTCCAATATGCTCCATCACACATGAGCAGAAGTTCAGCAACAGCAGTGTTAATTTTCAGTACCTCATTCAGTGTATACCACATTTCTTAGATAGGCTAAATTTCCTTAAATAGCTTGGTTGCTGCCAGATTTTTATGTCAGTGTATGTACAGTAGCTCTATATTTGTATACTGGTGCTTACTATATTCAGTTTGAGCTTTTAGTTTCAGGTTTAGTTTCTAGTTTCACCTTATGCTTATGCCAAGAGCTATTTGAATTTGAATTTTACTGATAGTGATCTTCTAGTGATGGTAATGAACTAAATCACTAAGTTTCCCTGAGTTGCATTTTTCTCTGACACAACTACAAGTGTTGATTTCTCCATCTCTCTCATAGCATTTCCAGGTGGTTTTAGATGATTCTTGAAAGATTGGTGTTCTTTGCAATGATAACTTCATCGGCAGAGATTTCTTTTCTTTTTTTCACTGTTGGATCTCTTTTGCGTTAAGATGTTAGACCATTCAGGGGTTCATGCTTTGTCTTGATTAAGGATTTCAGTCCTAGTCATCTACCTACCAGAACCAAAAGACTCCATTTGGTTCTGGTGTTCTTGGTTTGTTTGTTTTTCTTTTTCCCCTAAGCAGTAGTATTTGGTATTCTTGTCTTGTAATCAGGGCGTCCTTTCTTCTTTTTTTGTACGTTCATGCTTGCAGTTTACAAAGTAAAGACTTATGCAGCCCTTACCTGAGCTCTTTTCATTAGTCTGCTTGCTATTACACACTAATTAGAGGACACACATGAAAAAATAGAACCGAATATACGTAGGAGCAGACATTACAAAGACTTGTGTGCTGTGAAAAAAATGCAACGTAGTTACTCAGTTGGAACTATTTTGAGAACAGTTTTGGGGAATTCACAGTGTCTTTGCTGAGAAGAAAAGGGTGGAATTGATGGCATACAGATTCTGAACAAAGGTTTGGTTAGAACTTAAACTTAAATGGGGTTGGGAAGTGATTTCAAGTGAGTAATTAACAGTTAAAAAATAGAGACATATGAAACATCTATGGAGTTTTGGATTCCTTTGACAGCAACTGAATATTACTTTGCAAAAACTATTTTAGCGGCAGAAATCATGGTGAAAGGGAGAAAAAGGGGAGGAGAACCGTTTAAAAAGACAGATAAATTACAATTCTATCTCTGATGAAAGAGAAAAAAGAGAAGGCATGAAGGGAATAGGAGCAGAGAAGCTGTAAGGAATAGTGCATTCTCGGAGGAGAAAATTGGGAAAAGTCTGATTTTAATCAGAAAATACCTATTTGTTTGTTTGAATAAGTTGTCAGTTCGAGTTGAGGATGCAGAGAGAGGAGACTTGGCAGTACTTCCAAGGAGGAAATCAATTAAGAGTTTCTCATGATGGAGATGTGAACAGTGGTGAAAAAGTAAAATTGGGGTATTTAAGCAAGAAAACAGCCTAAGAGATGTTGGAGATAGAGGCTGAAAAAGATGAAAAGGCAGTTCTTTTTTTCTATTGAAAAATTAGAAAAGTTACTGAAAAGGAAAACTGCACTCATGAGGAAGAGAAGAGGAAAGGAGCAGCAGATAAGGAGAGCAAAGAGATTTCAGAATGTAGTTTGTTAAAAGGGTGAATCAATGTGAATGGCCAGGGAGAGTGAGCGATGGAAAGGTGGTGCTTTGAAGAGGGGTGTGCAGAGCCTGAAAATGGAAGGAGATATTGTCAAACAAGAACTGTGCCAATGAATTACTAAGTTCCTAATGAGATGATCCATCCAGCACGGCATGCAAAGAATGAAGATCACAGAGGTTCTGTAGTAAAATAGGTGATGCTGAGTAAAGCTGAAATTTCACAGACTGCTATTGCCAGGAAAAGGAAGAGAAAAAGAAGAGCATGAAGACGAGAGGAAAATGTAAGTTACTGCAGTGAGCAAATCCTAGAGACCACACAGTTGCTGATGTGATGGTAGACTACATGCTCACCGGGGCTTGAATTTCCGAGTTATTGAGTCAAAGGGCTGAAATGTAGTGGAAGGTGTAATTAGGAATGCTTTACTTGGATATACCTGAAAACCAGGAATATCTTTATTTTTGGATGCTGTGTTACTAAGCTTTTGCATAACCTTACCTTGGTTAACAGGTTCATGCATACTCCTGTCCACCATATCAAATCTCTGTGAACGATATTTCACTTGACCTGGTCAAGGTCTGTTAATCAGTTTTCCTTAATTCTGTAAAACCAGAAAATCCAGTCCTTCTATACAAGGAACTTTGGAGGTATCAAGACTAATTCTAAACTATCTAATCCCAGTATGAGAAACAACACAGCCACATTAGGATAGCACTGTGCCTGATATAATTCACAGTAGACTTGTGCCACAGGGAAATGCTGAGGATGCTGACTGTTACACAAACACTATTTGTGCTACCTCATAAGTACAACAGTTTCTGGCCTTCGGAAATTTAGTCAATGCCTAATCTTTTTCTTCCTTATCTGGACAACATCTAATAGTGGATTATGCAATTTCAAGTGAAAGAGTTGATGTTTCTTGACCTTCTGGTCAACTGTAAAATCCTTCTGCATGTATTCGCTTGGATGCCACAAAAGGTGCTGCTTCTTTCTTTTCCACTCTGGTTTTCTATTAGAAATTCTATCTGCTTTGGGCCAGAATCCCAACCACTGTCTGCTGTTATCTAACCTTGAGATGTTCTTCAGCCTTCAGATAAACCAGTTCCATTGTTAAGAAGTTGATTCGGTGCTTCTCCTCTCTTCTTCTTCTGTTCCCCTGAGTATACTGGAACCTCTTTTCTCGGGCTCAGTTTGTCATTTTATCATCAGGCAATACACAGAAGCCTGAATCAGCTTTAGTTATGTGACTTTTAAGATGAAAGTGGGAAGGAAGAAACAAAAAGCAAACGATTGTGGGTAGAGAGCAGAACAAAGATGGCAACTGATTAGAAATGCTGGAAGGCTAACAAAAGGCAGGCTACAGTGCTGCTAAGGAAAAAGGTTCAGAGAAACAAAGAGGCTGCCCGAAGGACCATGAAAACTGATGAATGTGAGAGCAAGGTAAATATATCAAAGAGGAAAAAATCACCCTCAGAATACAGTGCAAGTCCACTGATTAATAATAAAAAATATGTATTTTACGAACAAAATTAGGTCATCTTTGAGGAGTGCAATGCACAAATGACCAGTAAAGAGAGAGTATGGGTATATGATATAGAGAACCAAAGAATGATAACAAGAAGTCTACAAATATCAAAATTAGGGTGGAAAGGCCTTCCTTTTATCTCCTCCCCATCATCACAAAGGATAGAAAAGGGAGAGGGCGAAGAAAATGGATACTGCCACTGTTGCAAACACTTTCCTAGGAGAAAAATCAGCTTTCTGTAGCCATGCAGTGTTCTGTTGGAGGATACAGTTGATGGGCTGCCAGAAGCGAAGATAAAGTTCTGGAATCAAAGTGTTTTCATTATAACCACATCATGAATTCATTTCCATATTAATTCAGGTATGTTGAATGATGCACACCAAGGATTTCTTGTACTTTAAAGGCTGGCCAGCCTTTCAGAAGCCTTCTGGAAACTGGCAAAAGTGACAGCCAACAAGTAGAAGCATCCTGAACCAAGTCTTTCTACTTGAATCACTGTTGATGAAATAGAAAAGAAAAGGAGAAAGGAAAATATTTTCATGCTATAGTGTGCTTGGCAGACTTTGAAAAATGGAATTAGATCATACATTGCTGCAAAACAAATGTTTCAGTATATACAGTCATAAAAAGGAAAAACATTTAGGAGATTAATTTTCTCAACATAGAGGGAGTTTGCAAGATTTACCAAAGCATTTTGTGAAGTACTTCATTTTAGACAATGGCTCAAATTAAATGTTTTAAAAATGTTTATGTAAATATGACTGGAGACCTTGCTTAAGAAGAATGGGAAATTGCTGCATGTTGTTGTTTGAGATGTTCTTAAACACAGACATTGTGTCCTATGAAATACAACACAACTCCTCAAATCTTACCAAAAAATCACAGAGTAGCTTATGGCCAGGGGAATGCCCTACCAGTTAGTTGCTTGCTCTCGTGACAATAGCTAAAGATAAGTAATCTTAGATATTTGTCTCGGTACTGCACCAGCATAAGGGCTTTTATTTTTCAAGCTATTTCAAAATGCCTAACGAAGTTGGGTAATATTACCTCTACCAATTCAACATCTCAGAATTTTGAGATGAAAAACAGGTTTACATGCTTACAGTAAGATAACATCCTGAATGCATACTCAAGCTTTATCTGTTGCTACCTGTCTGGGTTCAGTCCATCTGTGTATTGTCTTGCTGGCAAGTTTGCAGTTCAAATGAGCTCTACCAATACTGGATGTTTATCAAGCGATGCTATCAAATTTAGGTTGCTTGTGCCAGTAGAGAAAAAAAAAACAGAGGTGGAGGGGGTGGGAAGTGTGGCTGGCAAGGTCTTTTCATTGTGAGAGAGCATCAGCATTAATCTGTGACACAAAAGTATATTGACTTCAACTAAAATTATTAATTTTATTAAGTACCTCATGCTTTCAATGCCCTGCCTTGCTCTGAGAGCAGCACTGTCCCAGGGAAGTACTCCTGACTTCTGATACCTTGAGGAGGTCAAGAAAATACAGTGGTTAACTTATTATGTGTTAAACTATGTCCATCAAAGAACAACCAACTCCAGATATTGCAGGGGACAGGACTTTTCTCATCTTGTTTGCAGTGGTAAGGACTGTCACTGTTCTTGATCTTTGCATTTGAAAAACACCAGGGTAGAGCACTGACTGCATCCAGTGACACTGAGAAAACCCACAGTGAGTTGCACTCAGGCCCTGCTAAGCTAAACAAGAGAAGAGTGACAACAGTTTCTCTTAAGTTAAAAGGACACATCTCCATGGAAATCAGGGGTGGCTTTTGGATCCCAATTTCACCGTGGCACTCAGCAGCGTACAATTCAGTGGCAAAAGCACTTCACTGGGGGTGGGTCTCTTCTCCCAGGTAACAAGTGGTAGGATGAGAGGAACCAGCCACAAGGTGAACCAGAGGAGGTTTAGACTGGATATTGGGAAAAATTTCTAGATTGAAAGGGTGGTCAGGCATTGGAATAGGCTGTCCAGGGAAGCAGTAGAATCACCATCCCTGGAAGTATTCAAAAGGTGTATGGATGTGGCACTTGCAGACATGGTTTATTGGTGAACACTGCAGTGCTGGGTTAACAGTGGGAGTCAGTGATCTTAGAGGTCTTTTCCAACTTCTAAGATTCACTGTTGGTGATAATGGTGTGGTGTACATAATGGGGGATCAGTCTGCCTAGGGAATTACTAAGTTTTCTTCTAGAAAATCTACTTCAAAGCTCAGAACTGGATAAATATTTACCAGGTTGAATGTGGAAAAAAATTTACTTACAATTTTCCTGCTATTCACCCCAAAAAGCTATCCCTTCCTTTTTGTGTCCTGTAGTTAATCATCAAACAGGATAAAGTTCTTGACTGCTCTGAACTAATAGAACTTGGTTTACATCAAGTAAAGATGCAAAGGATTTTCCATTAAACCTTACCTCTCTCCCAAGCACAAATGCAGATATTCATAGCCTATGTTCACGTTTGCATATACTCATATGTGTTCCTCTTGCTGTCACTGCTTCCTAAACAGGTAAATTCACAATTAATTGGGTTGCTGATATCTTTAGAAGCTGTATTGTATTTTACTTCAATTTTTGAGTTAATACTGGTTTTTATATATTAAGTTCCTGTCTTTGCAGTCATATTACCAACATTTCTTTGTAATGGATTCAAGCATATATATGCATGCTTAAGCCATCCAAGTTGCATTCCAGTAAACAGCACACTCCTTTGGCCCTTTCTACACACCACTCAGGTGGCTCATCCCTGGCTCTCAGGGCTACCCTTTGGCAAATTTCTGCTTACTTTTGTTTAAGTGAGGTTGACAAAGTTAATTTGATTTCCAGGGTCTTTGGCAGTGCTAGTGACAGCGATGGCTTATACAGAGATACCTTAGCTTGTTCTTGAAACACAGTTAGTGTGTTGTATTCAAGGCCATAGCACTACCCCAACTTGTGATTAAGTGCTTAGTGAGTTCCATTTCCTTATAAGAACATGTGTAAGAACCCAAGAATGTATGCCACAAGTGAACTAAGCATTAATCTGTCAGCAGCTTAAGTGTGTTTGGGAAAGTGCAATGGAAATATGTGGTATAGTGACACAGTGTTTGTTCTCTGGGAAGCACTTAAGAGCAGATGGAACCTGTAAAACAGATTGATTTGTGAAAGTGTGCAGCTTCTATCAAGATTTGCTTGATGCTTACTTGTTTTAACCCAAATAAACACAGGCCACATGTGCTTGAATTTTCAGTAAGGTGGTGGTAGCTACATGTGGGGAACTCAATATTGATAAATGCCCAGAAACTCATCAGGAAGCGACTTCTGTTTAAAAGGCGTGCTTCTCCTCTAAAATAATGAGATGGGTAAAAATTACCATATCATTGACGATATATCCTAAGGAACCGAAAAAAAAAAGATTAAGGATTCTACAACAACATAAAGAATATAATGCTGGAGTCTCATTACAGTTAAATGGAAAATTAAGTCTATAGCAGGCATGTCTTAAAATTCTAGTATAAATCAATAGCATCTATAAAAATGAGGTAGGGTTGTATAGAAATTACATAAAAATCTGTAACATTTTTTAATTAGATGTTCAGCATCCTACAGAGCTGTTGAAGCACACTGTAAAACGCTGCAGACAATGGTTATGGTTGCAAGTTGAATTCCACTAAGGTATGTGTGTAAGGAAGGCATTTTGCATCCTTAAAGGTGACTTTTTGGTCTCTTCCACTTGTTAATCTGAAGAAATAATAAATCCTACATCAAGATCTGGATGACTCTTATATTTGTGCAAAGCTTCACCACTACTTTAAGGATATTGAGTTTTGTGCCATTGCGGTGGTGACAATTTAGTTTTTCTGTTTCAGAATTTTGGCCAAGTTGAACCTTGGCGTGGAATTTGGAGATAGGCTACATTGACATTTATCCTATTGTTTTATACTGAACTAAATCAGTTTAATAAGTGAATCAAAAGAAAGGCTAGATTTTCAGAAGCTTGGGTTTTTTTCATTTTTTGAAAGCAAGCATATCAGCGTGTCTCCAAAAATCAAAAAGAGTATGTGGATTTCTGCCATCTTGCCTTCTGTGTCATGCAGAATTTCTGTACCTGTAGCACAGATCTTGTTTCAGCTGATTGCGAGAAATTTGCCTGGGGTGAACAGAGTAAGAAATAATATTAAAAATGTGTCTCTGGAAATATAATTCTACTCTTGTGAATTGTGTGTGCTGCAGTCTTCAGTTAACTTTAAAACTACATTTTCTATGTTCTTCAGGGTACGTTATATAATATTCCATTAAGCTATTTTGCATGTGGTGTTGGTAACACACATCCTTAGCATGACTTTAAAAGGCTTAATAAATGTCATACATCTTCAAACCTAGGGGACTCTTGACTATGCAGAATATGGCAAAATGTGTATAGCTGCACAAAAAACCACAGATCCAAATGCTCAGTTGTTCCCACAGCAATAGTGGGATGCATAGTCTTTCTACCCAGTGCTCTGGAGACCAGAACAGCAAGGTTCAGGGACATGCCATAAAAGAAAGATTGCCATACATCGTCCCGGTAAGAGCTCAGTCTTTCAGCAACCACTCAGAAATTAAAGACATTTCAGTGTCAGTGAGGCTTCTATGATTGTGTTATCTGTGTGTGTACCTTTGCTTGTTAGTGCTACCTAGCAACTTGCACAAAGACAGACATGTCAAGCATACAAGGTTCCTACAAGTCAGTAGAAAATAAGAGGTCACATACAGAGTGCCTATAAAGAGAGAAGATGTTTAAGCTCATGTTTGAATGTAGTAGTAGGCACCAAATTGTCCACATAGCAAAAAGAAGTTTTAATATCCTAGTGGAGGGAAAAAAGCTCCACACCTGTCTTATTTTGATAGCTTAAAACAACCATGGGTCACAATGAGTTTGGTAAATTTATGTGCTCCTACAATTAGTTAAAACTGTTGAAAGCTCACCTCAGTGGCACAGCTATAGGCAGAAGCTAAACCTGTCTTACCTTTATTGAGGAAAGGGAGAAGGTACAAAGGACATGAAAGAGAACCATAAATAGTAGCCAATATATTTCTTTATTCTGAGGCCCATATTTTCTCTTAGAAATTATGTCATCAGAGCTCAACATCTGCATTTTACATGCATAGTGCTCCATGATATTACATTTCAATGAATGCTTTAGATTAACAGAATTTACACAGTATCAGTGAAAACATTTGCTTTCCTGTCTGCTTTTTGAGGCATGGAATTGGGGTTTTGGTATGTTTTAATTATTCTTGTTTTATTTTTAATGTATGGGAAAAAATGCCATGATAAAAATGGGTAAAAATTTTAAAAACAATGAAAATCTTAAATTGCGTCTGCAGTTTCAGTGTTACTTGAAGATCATGTGGAAGAAAAAGTCATTGCATACACAGCAGTTCTTCCATTATGTGGAAGAAAAAGTCATTGCCTACACAGCAGTTCTTAGTACACTGCCTGGACGAGGTTGAGAGGTTTTGTTGAGTCTGCATTCTTTAATATATCAAAGTCAACACAGTCTTTGGCTAATGTTTTTGGAAAAAGTTCAAAGCCATCAGGTGGAATACTTGGCACTGTTGTAGTTATTGACAAAGTTCTCTTGGCTTCCTTAAGGCTTGAGTTTCATCTCTTGTGCTGGTTCCAGATCAGTCAGCTGTAGACAGCTTATGGATGAGTCATACAGAAGTGTCCCCAGTATTTTCAGAGCTGTCAAGCCTCACATGCTGGGTAGGAAACTTGGTCTTCTGGCCTCTCCTTTGTACTCCCCATCCCTGCTAGATTGCCTGTTGCTTGTCTTCTCTGTATCTGTCACATCTGACAAAAAGGATCTCTGGGAAAAGTCAGCTGGAATAATTTATCTCTAGATAATTGGTTATCCAGGAGCAGTGCTGCAACAGGTCCTCCTCTCTTGTGTGCCTGGAAGTGCGGTCAGTCACTTGCTCCTGCACTTGTCACCCAATGCATGAATCTCATGGTTCCTGCAGTGTGTTACTCTTCCTCAGATCTTTGTGGGAAAGTGCACTTTCATAAATTCAAGACCTGACTCCTTTCACATACATAATTTTTAAATTAGCTAACTTCTCAAAAAGTGAGCTACACTTAGGACTTTTGATCACCGCAGGAGTTTTTGTTACAGTATGTTGACAGATGTTTCTATTTCTCCCCTAGTTCAATGAATCTGCTCTTTAATTTTAGCATAGCCATGTTTTGCAATTTTACTCTATTCTCAATAGTTGAAGATACCTGCTTTTCACAGCCTGATAGAGAATACAAATTATTTTATCATGTAACCCAGAAAAGCAGTTACTTAGAAAGCTGAGAAGATTTTGTGAGCCATCATTACAACACTCTTCATTGTGTAACGCACCTTCTTATGCTAAGCAAAAGGATTTTGGATAATGAGAAAAGAAGAACCCAACATTATCAAGCTTTTTGTTTAGTTATGAACCTGTAACATAACATCAGTTGCAAAAAATACTGAATGAGTTCATGGAAATAAAAAGTGAATTTACAATTTAAAATTTTGAAGCTGTCCAGCTACAATGCTTTCCTTTTGAAAAGCACTCTGTGCAGTGTAAGAGTTTGTCACAAACTGTGGCAGTCCTTAATAAGCTGGTATTTGTGTATATGACATTTCTCAGAAACTTTTTTTACGTAGGGATTATATTGGGCCAGAAGCATCCTAAGATTGTCTATCCATTGCTGTGAAGATTGATACTTGCATGACTGCCAGCTCCTTCTTTACTCTTTCACAGCTTTGGGGTTTCAGTGACTTCAGTACAGTGACTTTATTTCGAAATATTTTTTAAAAGCAGACAAAGAGAGGTCAGCAGATCAGAGGCACCAGAGGCAATGATACTATTTAACTTGGAGTACTAGAAAAATGAAGCCAGTGTGTCCTTAGTGAGAACAAATCCAGCCTCTGCCTGATGTGCTGGTAATATGTTGTTTGTGGAAGTGTTGGGGATGGCACAGCACAGTCTGAAGGAGCAAGCCCTGATTTATGTACTGCTTTGTTTTTAATAGCTGCCACCATTGTTCCTTCTCTAGTGTGAAAATATCTCCAGTTTTTTACATTGTCTGCCTTGTGTCACTGCCTGTTGCCCTGTTTCATCCCTAATGCCAATCTCTGCGTGCCCTTTGTCCAAGCTATCACTGACCTTTAAGTTTCTGCTGATACAAATCATACCAGACCAGAGTCAAATGATACTTGTGTAAGATATATCCAGCCTTCTGTATCTAATAACGCTNAGTAGAAATACTTTAAAGAATGTTGTCTGGTTTATTCTCCTCCTGAAGACAGCTTGCTAACAACAGCCACCCAGGAGATCTGTTTTTCTTCTTTACGTTCAAATGTTTGCCTTTTGTACGCCACGGATTTTCCTGAAGTGCTATCCATAAGTGTACGAGCATACGGAAAAGTTGGCTGCAGACACGTGCAATGGGCATATTGGAAATTTGCATTTTGTGGACTCATCAAACTACGGAATTTCAGAGACCAACTCAGTATGCTCCTTGTAGCCTTTCACTGCTTGTTAATGCACAGGTACTTCATGACAGCTGTGATCAACACTGGGGTAACTCTGGCTGTAAAACCTCCAGGTATGTTAGCTCTAAAGGAAAAAATACCACCATGCCAGTGCCCAACAACTGAGTTGCTCTCTGGCCTCCAGAGCTAAGGGAGCTATTTTTCCATTAGATTTTTGCCTTTGATTGACTGACCTTTGTATGCTGGTTCACTGAATGATAGCTATAGTGCAGTGTTCATGCAGTGCCTGCTACACATCACAGAATTCACTGGAATTCTCTAGAATTTTAGATGGGCATAATGGATTTTATAGTGCAGAAACCAGAATTTCCCAGGAGTGGAGAATTTATAACATTTCTCCTGTGTGCAATCCATCATATCTGTCTCAGGGCAAAGCTCACACTGTGTTCTTTACCTTGGGGAACATACTACTGGTATCTTTATTTTCTGTTATCTTGGTGTTTGGATTACCAGAACATCTTTGAGATTTCTACTTCAGTGCCACATTTAACTAAAATTGACCAATGGATTCAGAAATCAGTAGAGAAGAACAGGCAGACAGATTATGACCCCATAAATCTTTTTATCAGGCTGAAAAAGGGATTTTTTTTCCTTAGCTTTCACAGAAGATAAAGCCAGCAGGTCAGGGAAGGACAGGCTAACAGTAAGATAGAGGATGACCAGGACATCAGTTCTTTCTAGCATTAGGCAGTCTGAGTCTGACTGCTGGTGTGCATGGGTGACAGGTCACCCATTCCTACATGATCTAGGCATTATCCAGGAGCTGGGACAAGGAGGACTTTTAATGAGGGATTTGTTGAAATCTAACAAAGTAGTTTTATGGATGCATATAGGCAGCTTCTTCCAGGTATGAAGGGCAGGTTGAACTGCCACAGAGAAAAACTGAAAGTCTGAAATTGGTGGAGGGTTTTCCCTGTTAGTGTGACTGAGCAATGACAACTGAACATCTCGGTTTGTTAGGTACCCTAGCATTGATTAGGTGGCTTTAGGTAATCAGTCTATTGACTGCAGCAGAGCATCAACTTCTTTTTACAAAGGCAATTTTGGCACCTGCCAGATCTCTGAGAGTTATTCTGTTTCCCATTTGGCATTGGATTCACATTACCCTATCTCTCATAACACCAAACACTGTCTTCCTATTTCCCCACATTCCTGCCCATCTCAGGACACCTTCCCAGTTATAGGCATGTATTTTCTTTTCCAAATGCCATCCTTTTTCTCTTAGAAGACAAGCTACAAATGACAAGCAGCAGCACAGGATTTTCCTGCCTGCCTGTGTTTGCCCACAAATACTATCACCACTTCCACTACCCAGATAGTGTCCTACTCTAGATAATACTCACCTTTGAATGCTTTCCCAGCATTTAAAATTGAGATATTTAAATCAAGGAGACACCCTTGCATAACCCAAAGCAATCCCCAGGAGACCATATCCTGGGAATTGCTACATTAGGATAAACCACCATCTTGCATTTTGTAATTCTCAGTGATGATTTTTCAGGAGCTGAATGTGCCACTTTCACACCACATTATTCAACTCAGCCAGAGGTCACTGGCCTCCATCAGTGTTATTAAAATTGGGCCTGAACAGAGCAAATTATTAACAGAGCTGAGAAATAAATGAATAACAACAAATTTATTTTCCAGAATTACTTCCTCCTTTGCCTTCAGAACAGCCATGAGCATATGTGCAGCTTTCTCAGATTTATTTTTAGTGGAGTTCTTTAAATGAGTGTATTTTAGAATATTTTAGAATATTTTACTACATGGTTGTATTGTGAACCTTTAAAACTCAAACCTCAGTTTTTATCCCTCAGGCAAAAATGCTTGCTACCATACTAGCTTAGCATTGAGGCACTTCCAGCCAAATGCTGGTGTTAAAAAATGGAGATAATTCTTTTGCAAGTTTCTGCACAAGCACAAAGTCATCTTGGAATCCTTACTAATGGCTTTAATTATGAGAACCAAGCTTTAACTTTACTAATTCACACATATGACTGGAATATGCATGTTATGAATATTTATTATAGTAGAATTCAAGTTGTCATTGACTGTGAAACAAAATCAAGGACCTGATAAATTCAGTTAAAATGCAGACAAGTACGTTCCACTTCATTGCAAAGTACAGGATATTTTGTGCTTCTTCTAGCACTCTTCTGAAATGAGGAAAAAAAAAAAACCAACATATACATTTCCAGATGCTGTTTATATGGCCAAATGCTTTAAAATATTTGCAAAGGGTTCTTTTTTTCAATATGTAGATTTTTTTAAACCATATGGTCTAACTTGCTGTATGGTCTAGTTTACAGGTCTCGTTTACCTCTCTTCTGTGTTCCCAGTCATGGTACTTCACACTTTCTGAGTGGTTCCTGACTTCCCAGGGGTACCCAAAATACTCCATCAAAGCCATTCATTTTGAAATAGAAGAGAAAGGAGAAGTGTAATGCGATGTGTTTGTGCTGGATCCAGTGGTACCATTAGCAACAGAGATTAAAGCAGCAATCCAGATGTTCAAAATCTCTTAGCTAACTTCTGGGTGAGATCAGGTCAGTAAACAAATCTTCTGTTGAGGGTGAAAAACCTGGTGTTAGAGATGAGAAAGTTGATTCAGTGGCTGCACACACTGCCATGCAAGACCACTGATTCATGTGTATTTTCTTAGCTTTTCTACCCAAGAAGAGGGAAGTGGACCTGTGCAAGTAAATTCATGACCCTGTCTAGGAGAGCTTACAATGGCCACTGTCTGCTCAGTAAAAAAGGCAGGGGGACATAGTAAATGTTCCAGGAAAGACCATGTTGCATTTTTATTCTGCGGTTTAACGATCTGTTAATTTTTGGTGTTAGAGGCAGTATGGGTCTTCTAGAATCCCTCAGTTTGGGTTCTTCTTTTTCTCTTTGTCTTGGTACCTAACTGAGATACACAGATGTGTTTTGGATCATGTTCTTTTGGATCATGTTCTTTTCTCTCCCAAACCGTTTTTATACTCCTTACTGCTTCTTTGACTCCAAACTCTTTATCTTCATTTCTTTGACTCCCTCTCTCTGTTCCTTGATGAAGAATGAGTTAAGGGGTGTGTGGGTGGATGCATGGGGGGTAATTTCTTCTCCTTTATCCCCCATTTCCTGTGCAACTTCAGAGTACAAATGTGTGTCATCACTGATGGCCTCTCCTTTTACTACAGGAGACAGAAAACTAGTCCTCCTCCCAGCAGCTCCTGTGGGCAAAGGATGAAGACCCTAGAACTTAACTTTTCTTTTGTCTAATTAAAAGGGTGCCCCTGTCACACAAAGTTCTCCCTTCATAAACTGTCATTCCTCCAACCAAGGTGTCAGAGGATCTTTTTCATCTTCCGAGCATGGAGAGGAAAGCTATGTCCCATGCTCAGGCAGTGCAGGAAAGAGAAAAATAATCAGCTCACTAGAGCTTGACTGCTCTATTCCAAATTGTCAGTTAAGCACCTTGACACCTGGTTAGAGGGAAATGAATCTTTAAGGACATTGTCCGAATGCCATTAGTTTCTACGGGGTTTGGAAGTGGTTGTCAGAAGGTAGACTTTCACTGTGGCACAAGCATTCTCTACACAAAGCATTTGCAGACTGACATGAACTAGAAGAGCTGTTTCAAGGGGGACTTCTTCTTTTGAGAATAGTTTTACCCTTGTTACCCATCACATTACCTTCCCTAGGTTTATCTGCTGTCTTGAAAAAAAAGAAAAAGAAAAACAATTAAAAAATAAAAGCCGAGTGTAGAAAGGGATTTGCATACTATAACTCCTTAGTCCATTAAGCCAATTTTTTACCTATAGTAAGATTCCTGTGGATTCTATATAACTTTCCCTTTCACCTACATTTAAAAAGACCAGCAGTTCCTATGGAATGACACTCCCTGGTTACCATTTGCATTACTGGGCAAACTCCCCATGTGGGTGGTGCAACAAATGCTCCCTCAGTGCTGCTGTTCAGCTGCTGCAATTGTGTGGTCAAGGGAGGGTTAAACACATTCCCAGTATGTGCTTTCTTATGAGTTTTCAGAGGTTTTTTTTAGAGCTATTTTCTTTTCACCCCTTTCATCTATTTGTTGTGGATGCCCACATGACCTCCTGAAAATACAAACACACTCTTTTATTTGCAGAGCCTATTATCAGCCTTGTCTTTAGCCTCATGATAAAGGTCAAGTAGATTAGTTAGGGAGGCTCTTGCCTTTCTAAATCCACATTGGTTATCTCCTTTTAGATAATTACTATCCATGTATTTCTCTAATGTGCCCCAGGGTATAGTTTCCATTCCTTGAATACTGCAAGATTAAATTGATCTACTTTTGACGCATTTTGCTGTGTTTCAGCTCTGTTAACTGGTTTAATACCAGTGCTTTTGTGATTAGTCATCCTGGAGAGTGGAAGTAGAGCAAGTGCTCCAGAAGAATATTATTTTCCAATGCAAATCCTCTAAGAAACACTTGTGTTCTGAGAAACACCAGCTAATGTTTCTGACTTTTAATGTAACAGTTTTTCAGCTATCCATGCTCTAATCTCTTCCTTCAATGCTGTATTGCCTATGTAAATTCATGCTGTTCATGGAAAACCTGTGGGAATAAAGGAGCACAACAGTAAGAAAGCGATGACTAATATTAACCTCCCTGTAACCTCTAGTAAGATTTTAAAATGCCACTGAAACATCAAGGCATTCCAGGTGCTTATTTTAAAAAATATTATTCTGATATTAAAAAGCTTACATTTTATACTTGTTAGTGAAAAAAAAAAGATATCATAGCAGGTTTCTTTTATTTTGTGCACTTTCATCATGATAATATTTGCAAGAGAAACTAGAGGGCTTTAAACATATGTATGCAAGATGTCACTCAAAATTACTTATTTCCATTGAATATTCCTTATCTATGCATTATCAATTTGGATAACTCTATTTTAATAGGTGCTTTATCCATAGTTAGCATGGGCTGTTTTGCTGGGTTTCATACTGCTCTTCATCAAAATGGGATGTTTAAAACTCTGCATAGTATAATATAGAATAAGAAATATGGAGAAAAAATTTCAAGATCCTTTCCTCTGAAAGGATCCTTTCAAGATCTTTCCTCTGAAATT
Source organism: Oreocharis arfaki (assembly GCA_013398015.1). Taxonomy (NCBI): domain Eukaryota; kingdom Metazoa; phylum Chordata; class Aves; order Passeriformes; family Paramythiidae; genus Oreocharis; species Oreocharis arfaki. Next base: position 479,975 of record VZRR01014003.1, on the reverse strand, counting down.
TGCTAATGAAAATGTCTGGTTCTGCCTCATTAGGACTTTCAGTATAATATTAACTCCTGATGTGAAAACAAGTGAGAGCATTTTGATATTTCAGTTTTGACTGTACTGTCTCTTTAGAGGCCAAACCTTTTATTGTGAGATGTACCTTTCCAGCAAAGCAGCAGTAAGGATTTATCACAGTGAGTAGCACTGGTTCTTCCAATCATTTGTATCACTATTTAATTCATCCTTTAAAAATAGAAAGCATAATAATAATGATAATGATAATAATAATAATAATAATAATAATAATGGTTATGTTAACATTGCTATGCCTGATGCCCATTTACCAAAGATAAAATTTCCTCATTCACAGAGCTATATTTACATTTGTAATGTTCATTTGTAATTAATGTGTGTGTCCTGTCATCAAACGTGTTATCATGGCAAGGAGCACAGAGCTTTGCACATACATTCTCCTTACATCCTCTTTCTAGGAGCATGGGTAGGACAAAACCATTTCTGCCTGTCATACACTTCCTGTTCTTGCTAATTCCTCGGTGCTATGTATTAAATATAACAGTATATATTCAGTTAAATAATTCAGCCGTACTTTGATACTTAGGAAGATCTCCTGTGCTGGAGGTCAGCAGGAACAAAAGCCATTGAGACCCAAACCAAGAAATACTGGTTTGCCCCTTTCCCCGTAACTCTAAACAGAAACTCTTTTTCAGTGAAAGCTAGTTTTCAGTTATGAGAAGATTTAAGAGTTACCGAGACTTTGCCAATATAATGTCAATTTTTCTGCTGCTCAGATGCCACTGACTGTATGTGGGGTGTGGTATAAAACCCAGCCTAGTCTGCACTGTACCCAGCTTAATATTTTTGTTAGCTATATGCCCATTTAATGAAATTCTTCAAAATGCTGAAATGTTTTTATTCATAAGGGTTTCTCTTATGTATGCTACATGCTTTGCTGTTCCTGAATGATTATGACATCTCTGTGGAAGAAAATTAGGTAAATATTGCAAAATACAAAATATTTTTCAAATGCAAGAGCTCTGACCTTATAAAACAAAGATGCAACCTTGAGTCAGACAGCCACGAGCTTTTTAGCAGTTTAATGTAGCAGAACTTGAGCAAAGGGGCAAATTTTTTGCATTACTTTGCTATTGATGTGAATGCTGCAGCTGTGTTAGTGTATCCATATTCATTATTGCTAGTGTTCCTCCTGGATTATGACTGATCCAAAAGAATTTGAATCTTCGTTTTGAGGTGTTTTCTTTTTTTTTTTAACTTTGGTAGAAATAGACAGGAAGAATACTCAAGGCATCCATTATTTCTTTCCACAGTTTGCTGGAAATGGCAGAAAGTATTAAAAAATTAAGGCAAGCATATCTCATGGTATTCAAGTGACTGATAATTAAAGTACCATTAAATTTTTCATGGTAGATTGTGTTTGTCTTCCAAAGAAATTAGAAACTGTGGCCCTTTAAGAATTGTGCTTTTAGTCTCCAGACATTTATTGCTACAGCATTTAGGAAATGTGATTATTGATGAAGTTTGGTCATCCAACATACTTATGTGGGGAGGTTTGTAGTGTAGGTGGCTTTTCTCTTTGGAAATGTGTTGCTCCTATAGAAATGCACTGTACTGAAGCTTTCCATATTTATCAAAGGTTAGTAAATGACAAGCAAAATCGATCATTCTGTATCCTCATTTCAATTTGAAGAATCAAAGTGTGGCACAATTTATGCCACAGTTAGGAGTCTAAGCCAATGTGACAGAAAACCGAGCTTATAAGGTGATCCTGAATTATTAATGCTGAGGAATATTCAGCAGAGGGAGTTGGATATTCTGAATTTCCTTCTCAAGGAGTCCTTGACTCTGCACTGCCTGTACTGGGAAACTGGGAAGATTAGGCTTCCCATCCTGGCATCTAAAGTTAGATGCCTGTGAGCTGTCAGCATGAATACACTGTTGAGATAAATTCTACACTTGCTGTGGTGTAAGAGTTTTCTGAAGTCATGTTCAAGTATAGTTATTGATCTGATAATTTTTTAACTCTTTCGAACAAACTGAAGGAAGCTCTGGAAAGGATTTGGACACATAATTAAAGGGTGGGAAAAGGTACAAATTCTGCTTTCTTCAGGCACTGCAGAATATGTTGTTTCTCAAGAGAGTTTCAAACAAGGTAATGGTGATATTTTGGCAATTTGGCATGAAGTGAAAAATCAGGAGATATAGAGAAAAATACTCAGAAATAAAATCGGAAAAAATAAAAAGTTTTCTCAAATATGATATTATTGACAGATCAGATAGGATCCTATAGGAGAAATTCCAACAGAATTCAAAGCCTGAATCCTGTATGCTTTCAGAGCCAATTTCACACATGAAGTAGCTGACTTTTCTGCAGGAATTATGAACACAATTATTCCAGTAGTTTTTTCCTCTATTTCATAATTTAGCATGGATCCAAGTAGTTGATTACTTGTCAAAATGTTTCATGTCTCAAATAAAAAATACTAAAATTCTGGAGGTAAGTAGAGGTTCCAGATTTCAGGATTCTACCTGCCTTAGAAATTACAACTAATGCAGAAATGTAAAGGAATGGAGAAACATGTCATTACTAAGAATCCATGAATCCTGAATAATTGCTCATCAGGGATTAAATTCCAAGTCCACACATAATGAATTTTAATCATGCATCCTAAGTCTTATATTTATGTGAGCAACACAAGTAATCGAAGGCTTGTGGATCTTGTGAGCTTAGTGCAGTGTCTGTTGTTCCCTGCTTTTCCTGACACAGAAATTCATTTTATGGAGTACAACTAAAAGCTCTTCCTTTAAAAGAGCAAGACAGAGAAACAATCTTTTTCTTCAGAGAGTACCATCCATCTTCCTCTTAAGGGCAGCTTAAATGAGAAAATTTAGTACTGTGGTCACTGTTTCTTGCACTTGCTTTGTGCTTGTAACCACTTTGTTTTGCTGTGAGAAAGGGAAGAGACAAATACAATTGAGGTGACAATGTCTACAAATTTAGATTTTGATTTGCTAACAACCTCCTTAATGTTCAGATTTCAGCTGTCTTGACAGGTATATTCATAGGGGATGAAATTCACATGCAGACAGCCCCAGGCTTATGCACCATATAAATCCTCTCTAAGCCTTGAAAATGTGCTTTAAGTGGGCCTAATTGATGTACAGGACCAGTACTGGCCCTTATACACAAGGGAGAATTGCTTCCAGTTTTTAGGCTTGAAATAATTAACTATTGCACTTTCCGTTTATTCTTTTTGATCTGATTGCATTTTCCTAGTAAACTGCTTTCATGCTGCCTTCAGTTTAAAAACAAGCAGAGTGGAATATTTGAGATCACTATATATATATTAGATGCAAACACAAATTAAATGTATATGGGAAAGGTCAGTGTTAAATGAAAATTCAAATCAGATATTTGGATCTGATAAGGCACTGTGTGATCTGTGCAGTATGCGCATGGGGATTGTGCAGAAAATCCACTAAACACGATTATAGGAAAGTACACATTTTGTAAAGGACAGAATTCATCACATCCCTTAACAATTCTTGAGGCATAGGTGGAGATTAGAATTACTATAGCAACTGATTATATGTTTGCTGGTGGGTTAGTATTTGCTAGTACATTAAGCACAATATGCCATTTCTAACTAATACTTCATAATTTATAGTTATTGTACCATCAATTTTGGATCAAAATGTAGCACAACCAGTTTATTAACCTAATAATGCAAAATACCATCTTGTATCTAGTTTGACTCTTGCCCCATTTTGTCTAGTATCTTATAAAATAAATCCTTTTTTTTTTTTCCCTTTAGATTAGCCAGTTTCCTAGCTACCTCCTGTTTGTTTGGAACAAGTCGTATAAAAATCATCCAATTTTGTTTTGAAGAGAGGACAAGTAGATGATCTTCATCACAGGATTTTATCTTTACATGTGTTTTGGACCAATATTCCCAAGAGAGAAAGGCTTTTGTTTTTTAAGCATACCATTTTTGTTTGACCAAAGCTTCTGCCTCAAGGGTAAATAACCCAAATAGATTTTAGAGTGCTTTAATTAATCTTTTCAAATACCTGTGTTTTTCTCAATTTACTGCAGTCTGGCCCAGTTTGCTTTGGAAATGAATCAACCTAAATATGAAATAATTCTGTGTTAGTTTTCAGTGACAGAATCTACAACATGGCTGAAGTGATTATTTTAAATTCACACCATTAATGAATTCAAATTAACCTTGAAAGTCTATAGGTAGACAAGCTGTCTAACGCTGCTATTATGCAGAAGAATTATGTCTACCAAGAACTGTAGTTATTTCCAAACTCCTCCTGAAAATCAATGTGCTTGCCCCCATATTATAAATGCTGAAAATTTGGAATTGTAATTTGAGAACTGTTTCATATTGCAGTCAAAATTTTTAATAAAATGTGATAGTGTCATGTACACTGGCAAATATAGAGCTGAGCTTTGTCCAAGCACTCTTTCTTCAAAGTATGTATAAATTGTCTTTAACCTATTTGGAGTTGTTGAATCTCTGTCTGTAACGTAGAGAGAAAAAGAAGAGGTGAGTGTATGTGCTCTGGCATGGAGACAGAACAAGGCATTCCAGTACTCTCTAAGCCAATAATCTCCAAATTTATGGCTTCTCTGATGAGAGGAAGATAAAGATAGCCTTGTTCAGTGGCTGATTTCTGATATAAGTATTTCTCCACGTGAAACTGGCTTGAACTGTTATGTCTTGTGTGTTGTATAATATTGTATGACATACTATATGAAATGACTTGATCTGCACTCTATCATGTAGGAATCAAAAAAAAAAAATTGTGGCATGGGTCTGTTTAATCTGTCTGGGCTCATCTTTTAGGCAATCTGCATATCTGCATGCATTCATTTTAAATCTACTACGCAGTGGTATCCATGCTGTCAGTGTACATCCATGCACAGCGAAATTTCCCTCTTGTCTCATCTCTATGCATAAACAAATGTCACAAAGAAGTTCATACTCTGCAGTTTTATAGAAACTACTGTATCGTGGCTCAAACCAGCATTGGCAAAAGGTATGTATTTTGCAAAACCCATTTGCGTGGTTAGCATTATTTGTACTTCATAGTAACCTATAAAAACTTGTCAGACTTTTTATATGAAGGTACAACTCACATCAGCTGTCCTTGATAATGGGCAATGTAAATAACTAAATATCAAGGACTCTGATAAGGTATATCATTGGTTTTTCTCAAAAAGGTCTGCTGAAAGCCAGAAATTAGTAGAGCCCTTTTAAAGAAGTGTCTTTCAAGAAAAAGGGAGAACGTGGACCAAGAACATTACTTGATGTGCAAGCATAAGCAGAGAAGGGAAGAAAATACAGGCCAGAGGGGCAGCATAAAATCCTTTTTATTACAAAAGGAAAGATCTCCATTTTTCTCGGAGAGAAGCTGTCACCTAGCAGAGGCCTTTTTCTGCACTCTATTAAGATACGTCTGGTCCAGCATGAAATACAAACTGGAAGTGATACAAAAATCCTCAGAATGGATGCCATGGAAGCCAAGAGATATCTAAGCCATATTTCAGACAAATCACAAATTGACAATCAAATTGTGGTACTTTGCAAAATCAGAAGGAGCCATGACATTTTATTTTTGCTTGAGGCAAGTAAATGCCATTTTAGATTTTGATGACTGCCTCATTCTATGGATTCACATTTAATAGCAAAGACTCAGTATGTGGTTTTTCCTGTGCCTCACAAAAGGATATTGACAGATTTCTTCTCATGCCTGGCTCCTGTACCAATTTAGAAAGATGCCCTTTAGGCTGCAGAGATTAATGGACATATCATAGATCAATGGGTGGTTTCCTGAGGCTCTATGCACAGTACACCATTGCATGTCTTAACATGTAATTTGCAGTGCATAAAGGGAGTTTACTTTGAAACAGCTGTTAGTGGTCTAGCAGTTCCTCCAAAGATGGATAGCTTGCATGTTGCACATCCCAATGAGCAATCGGCCTACACAGGACTTACCACTTGGTTATATGTAGGTAGAGAGGACCCTGGAGTGAAAAAAAATATTAAAATTATGACTAAAAATACAATGAGAGTTGGTTAGAGTGGAAAAAAGGCAGCTTGCTAGGATAGAGAATACTGAAAGAAGAAAATATAAGGGTAAGGCCAGAGAAACTATGAAAGAAAGATGCAAAGACTAGAAGAGGAAAACAGAGAAGAAAATAGAAGTATCTGGGAAGAGGGAGAAAAGGGAATTTCTTCTTACTGTTTGAAATAACAAGTTGTGAGACAGACTGGAGTTCTGCCTCAAACACAGCTGGTATATGTAATGAGAAACCAAAAGTAAATATTATGCCAGAGAGCTTTAGCCAACAAAGGGGTCTAACCTGGGACATGAGATGCAATAGTAGTCCAAGACCCACAGATTGATTACCCTGACAGCTCTGCTGCACTTGCACAGCAGCTTTCTGGAGCTCTCCCCCATGTGCTGGCTAGTATTTGGGCTAGAACTGTGAACTTGGTCTCATTGCACAGAGATCCACTACTGGGAACTGTGGGCCAAGTGTTACAGAGTCTCTTTAGCTCAGTGGGGCCCAACTAACATTTGATAGAAAAAAATAGTACTTGGCAGAGTCCACATATGGTTTTTGCTCATTTCCCCTCCTCCATCACCACTTATCCATAAATCAATGTGGTAATTGCCTCCATACAATCAGCTGAGAGAGAATGTGGTTGCTCACTGTTTCGTAATTTTAGACTGTTACAAGCCATTTACTCGTGTGCTTTAGGCATGATAGTGCAGTTGTAGCTCTTCTTTTGTGCCTGTACTACCCTCAGTGAATGGGGTGCAGGGTAAACATTTGCCAGATTGCTTCAGAGGATTCTTGTCTGAAGTGTGCTCCCCGATGGGATACCTATCCATGGCCTCTAGGGAAAGGAGGTTGGACACAAAATGTCTGTGCCTCCACTGGCACCTGGGCAAGTACCGTTGTAAGCGCTGGACTAAGCAGGTCTCTGTCAAGTAATGCTAAAGGATTTCCTGTGCAGCTTCCAGGAGGGGTTTTTTTGGTTGGTTGGGTTTTTTTGTTTTTTGCTTTTTTGTTTCCTTGGGTTTTGGTTTGGTTTTGTCCTTCTTGTGGGCTCAAGGCCATATGCTTCAGTGTCATGTTCAGCCACTGCAGTTGCAGTCTGGCCCAGAGAGGTGGCTGCACTTCCGTGGCTCTCCTTACAAAGGGATGGAGTTCTCAAGATTGGAGAAAACATCCTTCCAACAGACCCATTATGTATTTTTATGTAGTTGATACTAAGTGGAAGAAAAACCATCTAATTCTTTGAGAACTGGGTTCCTGTGTATTGTGTCCTTTATTTTCAGTCTGGGAACTCTTCACTTCTGTTTTTATACAAGAAATTTATTCAGTAGGTCCCTGAATGCATTGCACTTTAGCTTAAGTGAATTGTTTGTCCCTTATCTTGCCTATAGAAATATATCCTCATCATGTCAAAACGTGGACCTCTAATGACCTAATCTAGACATGCAATCCAAAACCTCATACTGAGGAAATTTGGTGCAAAGTGCCTACTGGAGAGTATCTTTCATACTCTCATATGTCTCTAAACAAGCTCTGAATGGCTGGGCCACATAACTATAGCTAGGTATAATTTTGAAAATCCTCAGAATCTTTTGGAACAATAACATATAATTATGAAATGGTGGCTTGAGATCTTCCCTTTAAAAATTTTTACCTCGTGCCCATACTGCCAAGGTACAAACATACCCATTAATCAAGGTATACCACAAACCTGTCTTTCCTTGAAAAATGCTTGCTCAGTGAACATGCTACTTTCAATTACAAACAGAGTTCAAGCATGCCTTGGTCGTTTGAAGTATTGCACAGAGTTTTCCGTGCTGTGAAGAGGCACCGTGGTGCGTTACCTGAAAAAAATCTCTCCTTTATATTCAGCTGGCATTTCAGGCAGTGCTTTGGAGCCTGGGAGACATTATTGCTCATGATTGCTGTTCATAAAGTTCATAGCTGGTCTCCTTTTTTCTGTAAAGAACACTATTTTCCCCCTCCCATTTCTTCCAGATTGTTTTATTTCCTAGGAAGCTCTGGAGCAATTTACATGCCTTTTGGGTCATGCAAGAAATTTTCTAGCCAGCTGAGCAACTGGATGGAAGTTACGTGTTCTCCAGCTCAGACAGATGGTCTTGTTTAGCTGTCACTTTTTAGCTCTGTAGCCTACCAAGGATTTGGCATTCTTTTCAGCACTATTGCTAATATTTTGAACTCCTACAGAATCTTCCTATTAAACTCTTGAAGCTCTTCACAAACGTGACAGAATTTAGCCCTCATATTAGTCCACTGAATAAAGAGATCAGTATTCTCATTTTACAGATGTGAAAGCTGAGACATGAGGAGGAGTAAGGCTAGTTGTCTAAATGAGATATCTGACATCAGGTAATAGAGTTCTTGTTCATACACGCTGGTAACAAGTTATGCATGAGAATGTCACTAAATTTTGCAAATTGTAATTCAGCTGTTATTGCTGCTATTATTTTTGATAGCAAGAGTTGTATCCAACATGACAGACAAACAGAAATGGCAGCTGGTAAAGCACAGGCCTGACAAATTTTGAAAGGTGACAACATGGTGGGAGAAAAAAAACCAACAGCGTTAGAGAGGTGAGCCTGTGAGGCACCTGTGTGGTCAAAAATGATCAGGTGAACCATCCAGGCATTTGATTAGTATCATTAGGTTTAACAGCTGTCCAGTCAAATCAGAAGCCTGTGCAATTGAACTCTGTCAGATATCTGGTGTTGGAATGACAGACAAACAACATCATGCTGGTGTGAAGACTGTGGGGTGAAGGAAAGGTCCCTGGTCTCACTTTTTTCCATAACCCCATATTGGTACTAACATGAAATTCTGTTGGAAAACATGATGCCACCGTGGTAGTTAGCGCAGACAAGGAGGTGTTTACTCAGGGAACAACAATGGCACAAAGATATCACAAAGCAAAAAAGGACCCTCTTGTTAATTGTATGCAGAGTAAATTCATTTCTTCATTCAAATACCTTCACTATTAGCTATGGACGTGATACACTGCAGTTCTAAAGCAAAAGTGATGCTCAAAGAACATCCTCACATCAGACATGACAGTAAACAATTGAAGAAAAAGATCCATAGTACCTTAGAAGAGGGAACTAGAGGGCTGTCACCTCAAAGATTTAGGGCAAGTTACGAAGGGAGAAAAAAATGAAAGGAATGGAAGGTGCTGTAAAAAAACCCCAAATCTGTGTAGATTTGATAAAAATGGATCGTGCAAGACTATTTTTGATAAGACAATATAATCTAAATTCAGGAAAATAATGTAGAGCTAAGCTTCAATGAAGAATGAAATGGAGCATTACAGAGTTACCATCATTCTGGCAGGTCATTTGCACAAAAATTATAAGGTGGATAAGAAACTGGGTAAGAAAGAGGTGGGTTTGGGACGATATCAAAATGAAAGGGAGATTCCTGGGTCCTTTCACAGTTCCAAGCTGGAAGCTTGTCTTCTCAAAATAGAAGACAGGGAAGATTTGATGATCACAGCATGACTGTAACATGCCAAGTGATGAATTAGTAAGAATATGAACCTGACTTGGTTATCCATTTTTGGTCAGAAATCAACTGTACCTTGATGTACTGGGTTGGTGATTCAACCAGCCTCTGAATGAGACAGGACACCTTATTTGTTCTGAATGTGCCAGTTCTTGGTTTTGTCTGATATTTTTGGGGTATTATGAGAGACATTTGCCTTTTCCATGCTAGCTGTGATTTTGGTAGTTCCATCAAGCCCTTCCACAATAATTTCTTTCACAGATTTGTCCTGGACTCATTATTTACTCTTCAAATCCACTGCCTCTGTCACTTCTGTCTATCCCTTTCTTCTGAACTCTTTTGTGAAAAGACAGGATCAGAACTGCACACAACACCCAAGATGTAGGAGCAGGATGAATTTTAACAGCACTTTTCTCTTGTCTTTTCCTAAAAAGATCCTAGTATTTGTTTTGCTTTTCTGAGCATAAGGTTCACAGAGCTAATGTTTTTACAGAAATACCCATTCTATAACCAATATCCATTTCCCAAATTATACAGGGTACTTCAGAAACCATCACTGTTGCTTAAATCAGTGATCTAACTCACATGTTATCACTTTTGTATTACAACAGACTTCTGAGGTGATCTGAGATATTGGTGAGTGGAGACATTTTGCACTGAAGATGTTAGTTGTACCAGCTCTGTCCTTCCTTCTGCAGCTTGTGCACACCCATATTCACACTCATCTGACTTCTCCAAGCTTTGATGACACCAGTAGTATTTAGATGTGCGGGCATCAGATACTGGGGGACTCGTGTCATGGCAGAGGGAATCAATTAGAAGAAAGTCATATGTGACTTGTATAGAGATCCATCAGTGCTTTACCTTTTCCTGTCACTCTCTGGTTCTGTGGATGAAGGAGAGAGATCATGCAAACCTGCAGGTCTGTGATTAAGACTAGGGTCTAAACTTGCATTTCTTGTACCTGCAGTCTTGTGTCCTCAGCTGCGTGGGATAGGGAAAGTGAGTCATTTTTCATACCATCAACAGCAGGTCAGAAATTCATTGCTGGAGGAGAAGGTGATGCCAAGACCTTTGTCACAAATTACAGTGTCTCTAGTGTACTTTTTTCTTCAGTTTTTTGCTTCTCTTCCCATGCATGTTCTCTTTAATTAGCTTTCCTTTTGTTCCTTTGCTGCATTTCTTACCCTTCTTGTATTTTCTGGCATTCTCCCAATGTAATCTGTATGGCTTTTAAAATCTTTTTATAAATCCTTTGAACTAAACTGTTGATCTTAATCTCTTACTCTCCTGGTTACGCAAGGGCAGAGAAAGTGTGTTCCTATCTTCAGTGATAGTCCATACTGCCATCTTTATCTGTAAAGGCGGTGAACTTATGACAAAAAACCTAAGAGCTACAAGATGTTTTGAAGCTCAGCCAGAACACAGAGACAACATATATATATAATCTTTTCCTACTTCCATTCCAGACTGAGCACCCTTTATTTCCTTAACATCCCATAGTAACAGAAGAGGAGAGAACATTGAAGTGGACAGTTCAAACTGACAGAGTTAGCATTTCAAGTGGATGAGTTAGATCAAGAGCCGAGATGAAAATTGCAGTTTATCACATTTTTTCATTTTATTGAAGTTATCATTCAAATCTTGGCAGAGACAACATCTGGAACAGTATTCATTTTAATGTGACATAAATTATCATCATAAGGAACATGGCAGAATGATCAGCAGCCAGAGAGAAATAATTTCTGAGATGGATAGCTAACATTTCTTGAGAATTCAGTCAATTAAGAAATATGATTGCTTATTTGATCACATCAGCTAAATTACTGAAACAAATAGTAATGGAACAGTATGAGATGCAGATGTGATGAAAAGTATTTTGAGGCATTATTTTACAGATCTAAATCCTGAACTGTTTCCAGAGGCAGTTGTTCCACAGAAATAACAGAACATTTCTTGAATGACAACAGAACAGAAAGAAAAAGAAATAGAAAAATAAGTTGTCAGCCTGCACAGAAGTTTCTTAACTGTGGTTACTGTCTCTACATTTTGTTTACAAAATCCAGCAAGCCTGTTAAGCCTATAAAACTACATTTACTTTCATTTGATTGTTAGAGTCAGACAGGTAGGCAGGACAGCACAGACACAAGACCCAGACTCTACATGAACCAAGAGCTATCCTAGAGCTACAATGAGGTCTAGGCTTAACTTTCCCAGAGATTTTATCTTGTAACATTGGACAAACCATTTCATTTGCCTGAGCCTCCCTATCTCATCTGTGCAGAACGAAGGCTGCCTTGCCATGCACTTCTGCTTAGTAGGACGAAGCTCATACATGAGTTGTGGGCATTGGTGGAAATCTCAGTACTTGGGGGTAACAAAGAGTCTTGCCAATACAAAACAATCCAGAGAGAGGGAGAGCACATGTAAATTAGACTGCAAAAATGTACAGCCAGGATATACTTACAAGAGTATGGAGACTTCCAAATGAACTCTGATCTATGTTAGGTCTGCACATCTGTACTGATATTGCCCCACCTGGCTCAGAAAATGGTGCCAATTTTCTGCTGTTATTTGGTTAAACCAGAAGAAGTCTCTTAGGGATAATTAGTAGTTTTGCATAGTAATCACAGAAAGTAATTTCTTCTGCTTTAGTTTGTAAGAGACTTCCCAGCGTAAAATTTCTTCTAATAATGTTTTCTCATTGCTGGCAAAGCACTTTTATAATGCTTTAGGGATGTGCACTAGTGGTTTCCTACAGGAAAACCTCCCTGCTAGTGCTGAGGAGCTGATCCCAAAATCCAAGTAAGAGAGGTCAAATCTGGGAAAAAATAGAAAAGACTGGTACCAGAATTAAAGTGTTCACTGATGCTTTAATCATCTCCATGAGACACTTTGATGGGGAGATAAAATGGACAATAAACATCCCAGGGCAGCTGGAGTATATCAGGTCTGCCACAGGTAAAGGATTTAGTCTTCTACTCAAAAAATGGCATGCCTGCAGAAGGTAGAAGCGGACTTGTGAAGTACTGAACTGATTTAAACTTACCTGGTAATCCATGATAGATAGGAAGTTGTTAAGAAATGAAAGAGAGAGAGAAAGAGAGATAAATAAAAAGCAGAAAGAATAACATTATGACATAATTATTGTTCCAATAAAAAATGCAATATTAACATGAAAGCCAGGCCAGTATATTTTTTGAAGGTTTTCACAGGGACCCCTGAATATTTTACACAGGTTAATATAGATATATTGCCCTTAAAAATTTCAACGTTTCAACTAGACTTCTAATACTTAGCATTCATAACAGTCACCTAGTCCAGTATCAATGACACATTCCCACTTTCTCCAAAAATAATCCTGCAGTCTTGTTCATTCCAGGCAAAACTCTTGCACAGGCCTCATGCTCATTAAAAAATAAAGTATTGACCAAGTAATATATAAAGCTGCTTAAGATTATTTTCTGTAAATAGAGCATTTCTTCTTATGCACTACTTTAGTCTCAAGTTGCTGGGTTTGGAGCAGGAATTGCTGCATGAAATTATGTGCAGGAGATCACTGAACAGCACCTTTGACTTTAAGATCTGTAAACTCCTAAATGAGTACAGTTACTTTACCTGTCTTATGTTCCTGATGCATATGATTTCTTTAACTATTTCATACTTTTTAGTACAAATAAAAATTTGTTCCTAAATTTTTCCTGAAAATGTTTATCATAATTCCCGTGTTTAGAACCTATTGATCATCCCAGCCAAGGAGTAGAAATAATATGTGAATTGGTTGACCAGTTTCACATCACTGACTAAAGGAAAAAAACAAGGAACTGGACAACATAAAACCAATTCCTAGGCTTCAGTTCAGTGAACAGCTTTAATGAATGTACTGAGATACTGAGGAGTGCAGAAATCAAGAACAAGTCAGAGAAAGAAGAGAAGGTTGAACTTCCTGGGTGCTTTATTTGTGGTGTACATTTCTGTTGTGAGGCTGATGCTGTCCTCTTTGTGTTCTTCTCACCACCATTCCTGAAGCCCTGGCGCCTCTTAATCCCTTCTGTGTTGTTGGGGCTCCTGAAACTGCTTTATGTCTTTTATGCTGTCATATTTACTTGCACGAAAAGTACTGCAAATCAATTTACACTTATGTATAGCATCACCTTTTACCTCTCACCTTAGTAAAGAGACTTGTAACATTTCCATTTCAAGCCTTTATTTCAGGTTTTATAAATCCTCCTGCTTCTAATTATGTCAGGCTGAAGACAGCAGTATAAATGTTAGCCCCACAGACTGATTTGTAAGGAATGGTAGACATCTATTTTAAAATATGAGTCATCAGAAAAGGCAGTGATTTTTCATAGTCTCTTTTTTCTAATGCTAGGCTTTAATTCACAAGAGAATACAAAAGCTCTGACTCTTTACCCTGTAATTGGAGATAAGTTGAGTGGAATTAATGGAACTACATTATTAAGAAATAGAAGGAATTGGCTAAATTTTGTCAAGGGTTGTGGTTTTTACACTGTCCCTTACATGAAACATGAGAGATTGCTTGGAGAGATTCAGGGCTGATACAGAAAGTATATGATTAGTGACTGCTCTGGGGGGTTAATCAAGGCAAACCTTGAGGCTGAGTTACAAAGACGAGCAGTCAATTTCATCAGAAACACCTACTCTTTTACATAGTATGAGCCATTTCTTTGCATAGTGAGAATTGGTATCTGTGTATTTTGTGAATGAAATGCAGGAACTGCTGGTGCTTGGAATGGTGAAGCACTGGTGCAAGCTACCTGAAGACTGGGAAATAGCTTTCCTTCGTGATTTTGAATAGTAAACTAGGGGGTGCCTTCTTTTCCTCACTGGTCACTTACAAAGTCTCCCAGGCACATCCCAGAATAAGGGTTGAGCCAGGGATTATCTGGGAGCGTGTGACCCCTACAGTTCCATCAGACCCAATGGCTGCCTCCAGAAAAGGCACTGAGAGAGCTGGCCAGCGTGCTCACTATTGTCTTTGCAAGGCTGAGACTATCAGGGAGCTAGCATGCAGGTTAGAGTGCTATGGCCTAGGTGAGCAGAGAGCTAGACAGGTAAAATCCTGGCTGGGTGGTGGGGTGAGAGCACATGGTGGTTGGGTTGTGCCCTGTTTGGATGCCAGTAACAGCAGGGGTACCACGGGAGTCTGTCCTGGGACTCGTCCTGTTTAACACCATTTTCAATGACCTGGAGGCAACGGAAGGCACTTCTGTGAGGTTTGCAGATGACACCATACTGAGGGGACCAGTTGATAGGCAGGAGGGCAGGCTGGAGGAACAGGCCAGCATGGGTGCTGTTGGGTGTAGATGGGAACAAAGCTGTGCTGCCTCATAAAAGCAGAGGATTTGATACAAAATGTACAGCTCCTTCTCAGCCTCCTCCAGCTGTCTTGTTTACAGTGCAGCTCTACTTGTTAGTTGTATTTTGTTTAATCTCTCTTTGCAAGTGATCTACTGGGCATTGACCAGTGCCAAGGGCAAGGAAGCATCACTCCACAGAACTATCCTTACTTCAGCTTTCAGTAAGTTACCGTTCCTCTTCTTGTCCCTCAGGCCCTTGTAAATCTCATAAAACCCTTTTCAGATTGAAATCCTACTCTTCCCAAGCTGTAATGTGTTTTACAGCATGTATTTCTCTATAGTTATCTTGGTCTCTTGCTGACAGTCTTTAGGTATCAGCTCCTTGCCTGGTAAATATCTTCCTTATTCTTAAATCTATCCTCTTGGTTTTGTTCAGAGTAATGCATGGGGATAATAAATTGGCTCACAAGTTCTTTCTGTCATGCCAGTGTTCCATAATACTGAATCCTGGGGACATCTGGAAGAAGCCAGCAGCCTTTTCCCCACTTGCGCATCTCCCAGAAGAGCTGCAAGCTGCATGGATTTCTCTAGTAATCTTACTCAATGGATAGCCTTCCATAAACGGCGTTCCAATAGTTTAATAGATTTATTCCAGAATATGAAAATAAACAGTTGTTTCAGATGCCAATTTTAGGACTTGGAGAATGAAACTATGTACATGCATAAGATGAGAGCATAAATCAGCTCAGTAAAACAGCTTTGTAAATATTTATGAGCACAGGGCTCTTCATTTTACACATTTTACTCCTTCTCTGTCCTCATCTTAAGTTTTCGCTTGCTTTAGTTAATGGCTGGTAGCTTGGGCCGAGTACCTGACATTGCTAAATTGCTGCCTGTTTTCCCTGGTATTGCATATACCACAATCCTAGACCTTTAGTGACTGCAGGTGAATGTATGATTTATAGAAAGAAACACGTTTGCATGGAGGGGCATAGTCAGAATTCTGATGGACCCACATTGTGTGGTGTGAAGTTTAGCAGGTGCCACACTGATGAACTAAAGCACAGCCTGGATTTTCCTGCTTGAGCTGCCACCCCTCATATGGCTGCAGGTGAGGCAAGGCCCACATTTCCTCTTTGTGTTGGTATTAGAATGAGGCTGATTGTTCGGAAGGGTGAGGAAAGGAAGATTAAAAAGATGGTTGATAGGATGAAAGATAGAGGTGTGGAATGAAAGAGATGTGAAGCAGCTGTGAAAGAATGGTGGCAAAAGAATCAGAGCTGTCAGGATACAGCAGAAACCATCTAATGGGGCCTACAAAGATGGGTTGTCATCTCATGCAAAAGACTTTGTCTCCTTGGCACCTTCTCCTGTGGCCATGATCCTTGCCCAAGCATCCTGGCATTTTGGTGGCCCAGCAGAGAGAAAATGACCTTTTTATTCCTTCCTTTGCAGCAGTCACAGAGGAGGGCAGAAGGATGCAATCATATAGACATTTTCTTCTCAATTTTTATGAAGTTGTGCATGTGCTCATTATTTCCATTTGTGTCCATGTTAGTGCTGGAATTTCTATTACTCTTCACTAATTCACGCCAAAATCTCCGCATTTTCTCTCTATTTCACTAATAGCAGATAGCACCATGTTGATATAATAACCAGAAACAAAATCTAAAAATAAAGCTACTGATAATTTCCTAGTGTTTGTTGACCAGACCCTTGAAGTTTCTGAGTGGTCAGTTTCAACTGAGATAAGTGCTATCATTTTTCTTCTCTCTTGTCTGCTGGCTCTTCGGCCTTTTTGAACTGCAACCCACAAGGGGGCTGAGCAGGAGGTGCATGTGGCAATTCAGGATAGATTATTCTCATTGAGGAATTCTGCTGCTTCATGAGAGGCTTTGGCAGATCAAAAGCTGTTGCTGCTGAGATCCTGCCAGGCATGCTTTCCATGTATTTCTCTATGTCTTCACTGAAACTGCGTGGGATCAGTGGAATTGGGGAATTTGGGTACGAAAACATTTTTCATTATGTTTACACATCTAAATTAGAGATTTATAAAGACAGACAGATATGCTGTCATTTAAACAATTACTTGTATTTAATTGTGTTTGCATTTTCATTAGTGAAATAGAGAAAGATAACTTACTGATTTGCATGCAGTTTTATCAGATTTATGTACATTGTAGAAATTTATATCATTTAATGTCTTAGTGTGCATTTAATCATACTCATGCAGATTTAAGTTTCTTCCTGACTGCAGTGGTATCATTCATTAACAGTTACCCTGAACTCTGATGATCATAGGTTTGGCATGGACACAAAAAAGATATTCTTCAAAAAGTAGATTTTGGAAAGCTTATTGGCTCTTCTTCCTGAGGTTGTGGCGCATTTTGTATTTTTAGACACTGTACAAGCACATTGCTGGTGTACTTGAGGAAATAAAAATGCTCTTTGATCAAGTAGGATTGGTGATTTGTGCATAAGGCTTTTATTCTTTCATTTGCATAGTCTGTAGTCACTGGCATTCCCCAGAGATCAATACTGGGTCCAGTCTTATTCAACTTGTTTATCAATGGGATAGGAGGCACCTCAGCCAGTTTGCTGATGGCACTAAACTGGGGGAGTGGCTGATAGACCTGAAAGCTCTGCTGCCATTCAGTGGGACCTTGACAGGCTGGAGAATTGGGCAGAGAGAAACATAATGTGGTTCAATGAGGGCAAGTGCAGGGTCCTGCACCTGGGGAGGAGTAACCCCAAGTGCCAGCACAGGTTGGGTACTGACCTGCTGGAGAGCAGCTCTGTGGAGAAGGACCTGGGGGTCCTGGTGGGGGACAAGTTGTCCACAAGCCAGTAGTGCCCTTATGGCCAGGAGGGACAATGCTGTCCTGGGGTGCATTGGGAAGAGAGCAGCTAGAAGGTTGAGGGAGGTGATCCTGCCCTTCTACTCAGCCCTGGTGAGGCCACCTGTGGAATGCTGTGTCCAGTTGTGGGCTCCTCAGAATAGGAAAGACAAGGAGCTACTGGAGAGGGTGCAGCAGAGGCCACAAAGAGGATGAGGGGCCTGGAGCATTTGTCTTAGGAGGAGAAACTGCGGGAGCTGGGCCTGTTCAGCCTGGAGAAGAGAAGACTGAGAGGGGACCTCATTAAAACACATAAATATCTCAAAGGAGGATGCCAAGAGTTGGTACCAGACTCTTTTCAGTGGTGCCCAGTGACAGGATGAGGTGCACTGGCCAGAAACTAAAACATGAAGAACTTCTTTCCGTTGAAGGTGGTAGAGCACTGGAACAGGCCACCCAGGGAAGTCATGGATTCTCTGTCTGGAGACATTCAAGACCCATCTGGATGACTTCCCTTGTAACCTGCTCTAGGTGACTCTGCCTTGACAGGAGGGTTGGACTGGATGATCTCCAGAGGTCTCTTCCAACCCTAACTATTCTGTGATTCTGGGATAGTTAGTCAAAAAATATATAAGGTCTTTTGCAAGTGACTTAACTTCCAAGTGTGTCCCTTCACCTCATGTTTCCTGATGGCCAGTTCCAGGCAAGCTACATCCATGGCTTTCTGCAGCCCCCAAGTTGCTTTTTCAAGATACCATGGTCTCCATACCCAGATGATGGGGCTGGGGTGCAATCCATATATGATGAGCCAAGGGCCAGTGGAATTTGAAAATGTGGAGCAGTCACCATGAAAGCATGAACATTTTAAGAGCATCTTGAGAGCAATTAATGATGATACTACTCTCCATCTACTTCCTAGAAAATAAAAAGAGACCATCATTCTGGTTTTTTTAACAGAACCTCTGCTTCTGCAAAATTAATTAAGAACGGGAATGTATCCTCGTGCTAGCAGATACCTTGTCTAGATGAACAAGCTGAGTCTGAGATGTTTCCTTGAATGGGCAGAACCAGTTCTTTTTATGCAACACAGAGCAGCAAAAAACCCCTCAGAAGCAGTGGCCACAATGTTACATACCTGCTTTCACTGCAGTCCCACTCTTTCATCTTGGAGGATCCAGGACTGGGTTCCCTGATGAAGCTTCCTCTTAAAATTATGCCTCTCCAGAGATGTGAGATTGTCAAGGACCTCTGTTTGCAACACTAAGTACAGTAAATGCTATTGTATTATCCAACAGTAGCAAATTAAATAATCCCACTCCCGTCACTTTCTAACAGGATAATGTTAAAGGATTCCTCTGGGATGGAGAGTAATAATTTGCTAATTCCCCTCAGTATTTCATGCTGCTCAGGATTGCAGCTGATTTTCTCTGAGTACCTTATTAACATTCACAGTGACTTTGCAGTCCCACCCTAACAGCTCTCCGCAGAGGCAGTGACTGTGAAGGTGAGAGCTGACAGTGACACATTTTCCTCCTTTTTCTCTACAGACTGTATTATCCTGGTTTCCATCCACTGAGGGCTGTCCAGCTGATGCGAGTGGGCAAACTGCAGTACAGTCAAGGCATGTTTCCTCAGGCACTGGAAACCTTGAAACAGGTCAGTATGGTGAAATATTTTTTTCTATCCTCCTTCCTTGCTTCCCCCAAAACTGCTGTGTGACCCCCCCCCGCCACACACACACCTCAAGCCTTTGGATACTTCTCACCACTTCTTCCATCAGTGATGTTTCCCCAGGCTGCAGCTGGGTGTGGTGATGGGTCACTGTTGCTCAGCATTTCAGGCACTGACATTCTCCAGTATCAGCCACAGCTAATTACAGTTTGGTAGCTCAGAGGTGCCTGGATGAAAAATTACTATTAGATCTGAAGAGATAAAATTATCTCAGTGCTTCATATGTTACTTATTCCCATAGCAAAGTGAATCTGAGAGCACTGAAATTACAGGAACAGGAGCAGAGCTGCAGTTTCTACCCGCCTTATTCCCTATTGGGTTCTGTGGTTTCAGATTGGAGAACTTTGTCTTTAATATGTGTGTTTTATTGTGAGCCACTCTCAAATCAACAGTCATGTTTCTTGACCCCTCGTATTTCTTGTCATTCATCATCTTTGATCTGGCCTTCCAGCTGTGCTTTCCTAGTTACATTTCAGCTTTAAGCCATCCCTCTTGTACCTGAGCTGACTTTTATATTCATTTCCTCATACCTCAGGCTCTTATTTGTCCTGCTGTTATATTGCTGTTAGTATCATCTTAAATATATTAAATAATCCCATTCCATGTGCAACATGTCCTCATGATGTAGAACCTTGCCTTCCATCTAAAGTCTTCAATCACTGCTGGGGTGCTTTGCTCCCCCTGGGAGATGTGCTGCCTCCAGTTTCCCTTGAAAAGGTCTTATTCTCTGATGTTCTTGATTGTCCTGTGGTCAGCTTGCCCTGAAGACACTACATGCTCCATGTGGTTCCCCGTCCTGGCTCCCCTCCCACCTCCAGTTCCTGACACAGCTCCCCGAAGCCACCTGGCCCAGCTACTTGCCTGTATCTGCCGGGCAGGAGCAGGCTCAGTGCTGGCACCAGTGCTGGAAAGAAGTAAAGAATTTGGGTCTACATTCCCTTTGATCAATGTCCATGCTATATGAGGAGCTAGTCTTGTGGCAAAGAGTTAGGGCAACTGCTTGGGGTAGAAGGGGATGGATGTCTGCACTGGAGGTGGGGAAGAGGTGCTTTTTCACTCCTGCCCAGGTGCCTTGTAAGGATAATATCAGTCATGACTCTCTAGGTGTTAGTATTTTGTACTTACCTTTTCTTTCAAGCTCTATATCTCTTTCGTTTTAACATCTGATTGATGATGCAAGCTGAATAACCAATAATTTTCACATGTTGAAGTAATAAATTAGTATTTAATATGATGCCACTCTTGCTAAGTCTTGGTATAACTTAAATCTTCACTTGATATATTTTACTTAAATTATAGCCAGTTCTATCATTATAAAGCAGACAGAAGAGTAATCAATTCTATTTTTTATGCATTATTCAGAAGTATATCTGTCATGTGCCAGGTAATCTGCTCTGCTCTTTCACCTGAAATATTTATAATTTCCAAACATTCAGACTTTCCCTTTTAGCAGTGGAATGAGACTCTAGTCAGAGGAGCTTCTGTTTTCATTGATACTGCTACAATAAACAGGCATTGTTTTAATTGCATTTCTCATGTGATACTGCATTAGATTAAACTGGAGCAAATTCCCCTAGAGACAACTGAATGCTGCTGGTCAGTGAAGGTGGACATTGCAATGGGGATTTATATGTTTTTGGTGAAGAAGTTGCCTGTTGCAAGCCAGATTGCTGCTCTATGATCCTTTGGAAACTGAGCAATGCCTAACACAGTAACCTTTTCTAGGCTGTGACTCCCTGTTTCTCTGCAAAGGCACATTAAGGTCCTGCTTGCCCTCCTCTGTCATACCTCAGCGAGCCTCTAACGGAGGCTCCAAGCCATTGTTGCTCCACAAGGACACAGTAAGTGCTTTACAACTGAGGTATGGAATCCTGTCATGGCTTTGCCTATTCCCTATTCAGCCTCCCTTTTTACACCCATGTGTGAGACAAGGAGAGACTGAACTCCCACCCCCTGGGAGCACAGCTGAGAGGAGGAATAGCTTCTCGTCATCCTGTTTCTCTATGTAACTTCTTCAGATGAGCTCTGCAACTGATTCACTTCCTTGCTGTCTACACCGGAACAAATTAGAGGAAGATATAATCCCCAGTTTGTTGTGACTAAAGGGTGTGATTCCTAATATTGCTCAGATAATGTCCTAGAGTTATATGAGAACGCAATTTGCCCCTTTGTGATTAGATGTGTCAACAGAGCATGCCACATGCTCAGAGCAGAAACTCGATTACCTTCTCTGCTTCATTACTCTTCTTAATACACTCTGACACTGAATAGCAGCACCCTGTTGGAACCCTCGTCAGACTAATTTCACTGTGGCATTAAGAAGAAGGATATGGAAGGTGCAGAGGAATTGGGATCTGAGTGAAATTCACCTCACATATAAATCCTGTTTAATCAGGCGCAGCCTCAGAGCTGCTGGGGATTGACAGCCTCTCTGCAGCAGATACACAGTCTGTTAAGACCAGTAGATCTTCACACATGCCTCTGCAGCCCAGCTCTCTCTGCTGCTCTCTGTGCCACCCAAAAACGAATCACTGTCATAACCACCTTGATCTTAGGGCCCTGTGGGTTTAGCTCTCCTCCCTGCACCCCCAAAGAAGGCTTAAATAATATGGAGGGCTTCATGTTGCCCATTAGAAAGAAATCACCCCCTAAATGTATATTAGGCCCTGCAGAATCTTATTTTACTAGATTTTGAAATAGAAAATTTATAGAGAGGCAATACTCCTCTGAAATAAAAACTGAAGGTAGCTTTTGGTTTATTTTACAACCACCATATTATTTTAAAATTTATATACAAATATATGAAAGATGTGATAGAGGACAAATGGAATTATAGATCTGGAAAGCTTTTGTCAGCAAAAAACAGGAACTGGAGCCCAGTCTGAAAAGCAATTTGAAGATCTGACATGGCATGGTCACTTTTGTCCGTCATGAGCTGATGGGCATAGCTGTCTTGTCTCATGACCATCTACAACAAGTACTGTGCAATTTCTCTTCTTATGGAAATCCCTGCTGTGTAGGCAAAAAGCACAGGAATTGGGGTAAAATCCTTCCCAGGTCTCACAGCAACGCTGAAGAAATCCATTCTCAAGGTGTTTGCTTCAAACACTGAATTGTTTACCAGATGTCATGGATAGTAACTGTGATGATTTTTGGTATTCCTATGCCTTCTTTAACAGCTTGTCCTCTTCAACCAAGAGAAACGGAAAACCACAGATACTCCCTCTGAAATACTAGCCTACACTTCCTCCCACTCTGGCACATGGCCATTTGCTTCCTGCTTTCCCTGTGACAGAGCCGTGCCATCCTGAGTGCCCACAGTTCCCCCCCACCATGGCCATGGGCATCCTGTCCCATCCCCATGCAAATCAGGCACAAACACCTGTGCCGCTCCTCATTTACATTCACGGAGCCACAGCCTAATGGTCTAATGGGGTTTATATTCTTCAGGGAGACAGAATATTTTTTGTGGCTGATGACACCATGGCCTGTGTTGCTGTTGTAGCTTTTCATAATTAGATTTGCTCTTTCAGCTGAGAGGGAGACCACACAGACCACATGAATCTGCTCAGCCTCAACTCTGCTGGTTAGCTGTGGGATTGAGGAGAGCAGGGGAGTGGGCAGAGAACCCATATGTTCCTGCTTCTGTCCAGTAAAACAATTCCTTGCACTGGAGCTGAAATTATCCCCAGTTTTGCACTGACCCTTGCCAAAACAGCTACATAACCTAATACCAGTTGAATTTAGGGATTACACAAATCATTGCTGTTCTAACTTTGATGCAGCTGGTTCTGGCTCATACTGCAGTGTGTGAGATGGTAAAGAATTATTTCCTCCAAGGAAACAAAAGGATAAAGACTTGAGTGCTTTTGTCTGCCATACTAAAGAAAGAAAAGAAGTGGAAAGGAAATGTTGGAGGTGAGAGAAAGTCAGCAATGGTAGCATTAACTCAAGATGAATTTTGATATAAAGGATTATTGCCTTTTAGCTGAGGTATATCTATTCGGACATCTCTGGCTGTGCATCAGGGTGTCAGGGTCCAAGTCCATCACTACAAGCCCGACCTCTATCCTATAGTGGGGCTGAAGATTCAGGTCAGCTGCCCCAGGACTGTCACTCAGATGTATCCAGATGCACAGCTCTTAGCATACATAATTCACAATAAATCTATCAGCTTTCTGAGATAGGGCATGCAAGCACTGTGCACCCATGTGTCAGGATCCAGGGCCAATTCTCCTGGCCACTTTGCTCTGGGGTGATCCTGTCCCCTCCTAGTTAGCCTGGGAGCAGCTACATGTTACCAAAATTTAGCATTTCTGATTTTGTTTCACGTCTCTTTGCCATTTCTAAAAGTGATGAAAGTATTTCCATTGTTCTTTTTAAATGAGTATATTTTATCTTTTAGTAGTAGAGCACTGTGGTAGCTTAAAACATATTTGACTCTTTTTAGAGCTCCTTCCTCACTATGATTTGTTTTGACTGCTATTTCAACTTGTTCTTTCAATCTTGTGCTGCCTCCCTCTTTTAAGAATTAGCTAATTTGAAGCAAAAATAAACTGTGCTGGAATTTCCATATGCTTGCTAGTCTCTAGAATTTGGAAGTAGGCTTTCATTCATTCCACCAAAAAATATATTTATTTTTATCTATCCAATTTAAATGAGGCCCCTTCCTCAACATTTCTTCCCCAAAACATACTTTTTCTGCAATCCAAAGCAGATTTAGCTGATTTTTGTCAGCTGACTGGACAAGGAACCTGTTGAAACACAGGCTGCATTTAGTTTTTTGCAATTCCTCAGTTTGGGATGATGAAAAAATGGTGTCTTTTCTCCTGCCAGTACACTACTAGCTCCCTTGTTTTATCTTCAGATGTGCTGAATCAACTTCCATCTAGGATTTACCTCCTTGCAGGAGGAATTTAATAGAAGGAAGAAGCAGAAATGCCATATGAGAAGTGATGATCTAAACGTGAGCTGGGCAAAGAGCATTTCAGACATATCTGTGGCAGGAAATCAGCAGCACTACAGGCAACATCAGCAAGCATAAATTAACCCAGCAGTAGAAGATGACAAACACACAGAGAAAATAATCCCTGGGAAAAGCAGCGAAGACCCATTCCCCTGCATGCCTTTTGACAGTGAAACTACTAATGTACTCATTTGTTTGACGCGACATATTGTTCCTCGTGATAGACTTAAGGTACTTTATTCCATGGGTTAAGCATTAATCCATTTCTATTTTTACAGGACTTTCAGGCTCCTAACATCATGAACACCACAGTCGTCTTTTAAATAATGTATCAAAACCTTGGGAGCTGTAGTTTTACCAATCTTGAAGTGGCCTTCATGTCTCAGTGCAAAAGTATCTCCCTCTGCTATTCCAAACCTCCAGCTGTGCAACGTATTTCTGGGTTTTAACGCCTAAGAATGACGTGCCAGTGCCTCATCCTTTGCCAGGGACAAATCACCATGGTTTTGGGATGCTTCACTCCTATTCCAGCTATGCCATGCATTCAAGCCCCCAGGTGCCAACCACTTGAGGAGCAGTACTTATATCCCACCCTGCTGCAGGGTCCAGCCCCTTTGCATGGTCTGCACAATGACTAAAGTGTCCCTTTCTGTTCTTTCCTAAAGGCCTATAACATCATGAAGGTGACCCATGGGACAGATCACAGCCTGATGAAAGTCTTGATGGAGATAAAGGAAGAGTGTGAGGCCATGATGAGAATACAGTGAGGATAATCTCTAGTCTACAAAACAAAATATTCAAGGACAAAGAAAATGAAATGGTTTTTTATTTCATTGTGAAGCTTCTGAATGGTTTTAGTGTCTTTTCTTTAGGTCCTATTTGCTTTACAAAAAGGTTTAATATTAGTTTTGCTGTATGGTCTGAATTGAGTTGGTGTTAGGCAGAATTCCTGTAATTTTCAGAGGATTTTTTTTGTCATCAATCATCAGTCTTATTGACAATAACTAACAACACCTAATTATTTGATTGCAAGTATTGGGAAATGCATACAGAGCCTTCATCAGTTACAAAGTGATCTAATTCCATTGATATCAGCAGTCAATTTTTTATATCGGTTTATGCCAGCAATTAGGAATCTCTTGTCAGACACATTATAAATTAAGAGAATATACTTTTTCCCTTTGCCTTGCCCTTTGGTGTGGTTTCCAAAAGCCTAATCCAGTGCTCTTTGGCATCAAATAATTTTCCCAATGTTTTAAATGAGATTTTCCTCCCTCCCAATATATCTGCAGGGCTTTGTCCCTCTTCTTCTTGCATTGTATGAACATTATAATATTGAATGCTAAAATGGATTGAATAAAAATTTTTATCAGAAGTGGAAATTGCCTACTCTGCTTTTTGCCCATTTTGCCAGCTTCAAGAGTTTCTCACTTCATACTGGTGTTAAAAACAGATATTTGGACCTGTGAGCTCAGTGCTATAGCTTCTAGACCTTTCTGAGTCTGTGAGCTTTGAATGTCACATCCCCAAATAGAGAAGCACAGAGACCTACAGATGAACGTTGTCATCCCAGGGAAAGACAAGGATGTCTTAGAAAGCATAGGCATTCTATTTCTCCACGCTCATCAGCAAGAGACTTGTTCTTGTCAGAGCTGTTGACTTCCATTTTTAACACAGAAACAAATATTAACAAAAGCCAGTATTTATGAGGGACATTGAAACTTAAATAATTTAAAGCCTTTGGAAGTATTGCTTCAGGTATGTCACTCCTCTAACAATTTATTGCTGCTACTCCAGCCATGACTGTTACTTCATTAATCCATCGTTGTTGTAAAGTCAGGCTTTTTTCACACCAGTAACTTGACACCATTAATTATTACAAGATGAGAACACATTTAAAAAGAAAATGAACACTCTGGGCGTAATTTACAGCCACAGCACACGAATGCCAATGCTGAGGAAGATATCTCCTTTCGAGACGTTTGAATTTGTTCCAGCATATGGAGCGTTCACTTGCCCGGCAGTAATGTGCAAGCAATAACCTCTGAAATGCAGTGCCTTTCTGGAGTACATAGCATGGCTTGCTGCCAGAGGCCAGGTCATATCAGCCACCCAAGAAGAGCAGTAATCCTCACAGAAATTCACTGCTTGGTTGGGTCTTCCTGCTATTATAAAAAGGAAATTGTCTGGGGGAAAAGGTCAGACCTTTGCATTTATTGCGAGTTCTGACAAAGTACTGATGGACAACCAGTCTTCAAAAACTATTTTCTGGTTTTAAATGGGCACATGCATATTAGAATTTACATGATTTTTGCATAAAGATCATGCTTATGTTATCTCATGGTGATATATCTGGTACTAAGATTTGCAGATGGAGGAGAATTCAGAATGTAAGGTCAGGTGACGCATTAGTTTGTGCAGCATATCCTGGGAGACGGCCCAGCAGCTCTCGTGCATGCAGACACATCTGCAGGTGTGAACTCCAGCACTGTTTGCTGGGGCCTCTGCTACAAGGGCACCTCAATGGTGGCCTGCTGTCATATGAGAACAGCCACGTTACAGCAAGCAGAAGCACCTACCTGTGCTGGGGCCTTCTCTCCAGCTGTGGTCTTCTCTAAAGCCTAAAAAGACAGAGAAAAGGTACAAAGGAAACAGCTCAAGGACAGCCTGCTGGGAAACAGAAGGAGCGTGCTATTGGCTGTGGAGTATCACAGCAGCAGCTGTGCTGCCCTGAGTGCAGAGCTGCTGGAAATCCATCTGCAGCCCAATGCTCAGTGCCAGAAACCAAATGGGCGCCAGGATGGTCTGTGGCTCAGGGTCCTGGGGGCACTGCGGCGTCGCCTGCCCTGCCTGGCCTGCTCTGAGGAGGTTCCTTAGTGTGGGGGGCACAATCCATGCTTTACATTCATTACTGTTGATGCAAAACTT
Organism: Oreocharis arfaki; assembly: GCA_013398015.1. Taxonomy (NCBI): domain Eukaryota; kingdom Metazoa; phylum Chordata; class Aves; order Passeriformes; family Paramythiidae; genus Oreocharis; species Oreocharis arfaki. The sequence continues at coordinate 452,573 of VZRR01014003.1, read as the reverse complement.
GCACTTCTTTCAGCTTGGTCAATGCAAGACTCACGTTTTCTGGTTGTTTTCAGTCACTTACTGAGCAATTTCCCTTGGAGATTCCCATGCACGAACACCACCAGCAGGGCTGACAGTGCTGCAGGGGAGGTGGTTGTGGGCAGATTTTCTCTCCTGGTGATCCTACTCCAGGCTATTTTCTGCAAAGAATGCTGGTCTGTGACTGTGGAGGGATTTACCTGAATGCATCATTTGAAAATGCAGCAGCAAGCAAGGGTGCCAGGGAGGAGGCAACATTAGATAAGCTCTCATTTCAAATCAAGTAATGTTATCTTTGCACAGACATCCTGTTTCGGTTTTCATTAATAATATCTGTCAAATTTGTAACTTGGTGGTATTAGTGGTAAGATAAAGATGCTGAAGTCAGAAAGAGGCAGACTGCAACATTATCTGTAATGCTGGCGGGTTTGCTGCTTCCTTCCCAAAGTTGGAGGCTTTTCTGGTGCCTTTTGGAAAGCAATGGTTACTTGAGTTCACCTCAAGTTTCAGGAATGCATTTTGAGTTACTTTTGTTTTGACACTCTCCCTTAAATTAGTCCAGGAAAAACAATGTTAGATTGCACTCAGAGGGAGCAGAATTGCACTATGTGTTTGGAAGAGAAGCAGTAGCAGAACACAGGAAGAAAGCCATGGGGAATTATACAGTTTTTCTAAGAATAACTGATTACAGTTGAACAAAACATTTCTCTTAAACAACAACAAAAAACCCACAAAAACTCGCTAAACCCTATTTCTTTAAGCATGGCATAATTCTCTGTATCCATGCCCCTTGAGGGTGCTGACCCGATGTTGGAAGTAAAAACTCTCCAGGTCCTTGGCAAACAGACGATTATGCAGTGCACAGTAGAGGTAGTAGAAAGCAAAAAAAAAAAAAAACAAAACAGTGAGGGAAATGAAAAACAGTGAGCTCTAATTTTATTAGAGCTTCGACCTCTTTGAGTCTGTCAACCTGTGTGTGAAGTCTATAATGCATGGGTTTATGCCAAGAAAACTCACCCACTACTCAGCCTTTTTCCTGCTTCTAATTGTAACCCCGTTCTCTGATAGCTAGGTTTTTAAATGAGCTTTTCTTAGACTTGTTATTTTTTTACAAACCATGTTTATGAAATACAGGGGCTATTTCCCTATACAGTATATTTCAAGTAGTCCCTGGCCACTGCAAAGCTCTTAATGAACAGAGTTCCATTTTTCACAGAGGTTGTGCCAATTATGAGGATTTCTTTTCCTGAATCAGAATTAAACCTCCCATAAGACAACAAGAAGAAGGAAGGTCTAACAATTATGGACACAGAGTTCTGGCGTGGCTTCTCAGCTGCACTAGAAATTGTGTCTGACCTTGGGCAAATTAGACAGGTTTAGACATCCCTACTTGAGTTTTCTTATTGTTGATCCCTGGAAAATAATTCTTCATGGAAAAGGAAGAAGAGGAGAGGAAGGGAAGGGAGGGGAGGGGAGGGGAGGGGAGGGGAGGGAAGAGGGAAGAGGGAAGAGGGAACTGAGTATGACACTCTCCGTAACTGCCTCGCTACATCCCTGCCTCTAAAGGCTTAAAAAGCCTATATGTATTCACTTAGTGTATTATTGGTAGGACAGTATCAGAGAGAAATATTTGGCCAGCCTAGCTTTTGGAGAAGGGCAGCAAAAGAGCTGGTTGCCATGATAATTTACAAACATGAATCCTGTAATCCTGTCCCACACGAACATCGGTGTCAGAGCTTTAGCAACATGGCAATGCCTGTGTTACAGCCCTGCCATCGCTGTGTGGGGATGGCATGGGTGGGAATGGCATCATCATAGTTGTCATAACTGCAGGTATTTCTCTGTGAGACTTCCTCCACAACTGAGTGCCAAACATGGGCAGAGAGCTGTGAGCTGCCCCTGTCTACACTGTACCTCCTCCAAAGAGACAAAGCTTTTTGTACCCATGGAGCTTCAACAACATCTAAAGAACCATCAAAAATCCAAAGCAAGTGCTTTTGTTCATTTCTAGACCAAAGCCATGTTAGAGTTCCTCTTTTCCTTCTCTCTTTTATTCTTTTTCAGATGGCTATTTTCTCTTTCCTTTCAATGTACGTTTTCCCAAACATATCTCCTGTCCTTTTTCATTTCTGATTTTACAAATTTAATTAGCCCGAAAATGCATTTGTTATGGCTCTTTCATAAAAAGTGCCCATACAAGAACATCCAAGTGTGAATTTTCCCTATCCTAAGCATAGGGAGTGCACCTTACCTGAAAGTCTGTGGCCTGCAATTGTTTTCCATTTAGCACATCTAGTGGTTTCTGTTTATCCCCATAACAGTGATGTGTAAGCCACAGGCCTATGTGATGCCCGTTAGCATTTCCTGAGGAAAGCTCAATGTTTTTATTTGCTTTGCACTTGTGGTCAACATGGACAAATCAATTCTAATTCCATCATTTTTTAGACTTTTTGTAGGTTTTAACAAGAACCTCAGAGATTCCCTGCCCCCCCAAAAAAATAATAACTCAGGCTTAGTAATTAGACTTCATACAGTCACTGCTCACACCAAGGAACCTAACAGGTTCTTTATAGTTCCCAGGAGACCAATTAACTTTCTTTTAAACATGTCTCTATACAGCCACCGAGAGACTCACACGCAGAAATGCATATACACACAAGCTTTTCAGCAATCTCAGATGCTCCAGCTCCTTGTTAACCAAATTCTGATGGGGATCATGGCAGGAGGGCAGGGCTGGAGCATCCTGCCCGGGTCCATTTTAACTCTAAAGGTGACTAGATCCGGACAGAGCACAACCTCTTCTGATTTCCTTGGCCCCAGGACAGGAGGAAGAGAATAGTCACACAGCCTCTTCTATGCCTTAATTTCCCCTCCATCTCTTGGGGTCGGGCAGGTACCACTTGCTGGTCCCATTACCAGCTAAGGAGCCTGCTCTCCCATCTCTGTTTCAGTTAAGGGCTGGTCTAGCTGGGCTGACAAGATGAGGAAAGAGCAGTGATTTCTTCCTCCGCCCCTCCAATTCAGCAGCTCTGATTCCCAGTCCCAGAGGCTCCGAATAGGAAGGTGACAATTTTACATACATCTTGAAGGAAAACTGCACTTTAAATCACAGGTGATCCCTCTTGACAATTCCACTTGACTTTCAGAGCAGGAGCCAGGAGACAGTAATAGAGAAGGGCGTCTGATGAGAAAATTAGCAGAGCGCCGCTCTTCCCCTCCCCCAGGCCCTGTGCTCTGCTCTAAGCGGTTCTTGCCTATTTACTTTTAATGAAGCTCCTTTTAATGAAGTATTTCTTGTGCTGTCTTCCTGTTCCTGTCTCTCCTTGTGGTGCTGAGAATCCCATGATAAAACAGGTAGAGAAGAGGTCTGGCCTGATCCTGCCTGTTCTGTCCCTTGGGGACACCCAGGTGATGTGTTACGAAGCTGGGGAGCCACCATCCCTCCCAGCAGCAGCAGCACACTGAGGAGCCCACAGGGAGGGGTGAAAAGGCTGTTGTGGTCTTTAGATAGAATTTCAGGCATCACATTGCTGCCTGAGGGAGAGGAACTGCTCTCCATACCTGTAGTGGTAGCCACAGAGCTGAGGGACAGCTGGTAGTCTGGGAACTAGAGTAGAAAAGATCACAGAATCATAGAACAAGCTGAGCTGGAAGGGGCCCTCAAGGATCATCGAGTACAACTCCTGGCCCTGCACAGCACCATCCCAAGAGCCACACCGTGTGCCCAAGAGTATCACTGCTGGGGGTTTGCCTCTGCTTTTCCCATTCCCCCCTTCTTGTACTTCAGTCTCCTTGTGAAAATCATGTCAAGCTTGGTGGAGAGTCTTGAGTGAGGTACTGGTAATGTCTGGATTTCTGTTCTCTCTAATGACATTAATGTTGTGTACCCAGCTTACACCATGTATAGGACTGTGATCAGAATACAATTACTGGGGACTGATGTTCCCCATTATGCTAACAGAAATGATGATTGAGGGAAATTCTGATCATGACTTGGGAATGTTAATTTCTGAACATCTGTGGCTGAATGCACCAGTAAATAACAGTATTTTTAAAGGTCAGAGTAATGAGGATATACAAAGACTACTTATCATTACCAAATGTTTTCTGTGGGGACTGTTACATAATTTGTGAAAAATAAACAAAAATCTGATTTTCTGTTTTCTGCAAAGACCAGAGGAATGCTGATCCCAAGTCTGGGAAGGGGCAGCCTGCCAGCAACCAGGCAAGGATGCTGCCTTATTTACAGCTGGCAAATGGGAAAACCAATAAAAATCCTTCAGATGGGCATTGCCCAAATTTATTTCACTGGGACCTCAAAGCACTTTATGCTATCCATGTAATCCGACTGATGCACCCAGGCCACAAAACTGTTTGTTTCACCATTAAAATCTAAAGCCTTGGTAAAACATGTCCTTCCAAGATAGTGGAGAAGCTCCTCAATAGACCAACATTTCTTCTGCTGTGAAAGAACCCTTTGAAATCTGCAGCTAAGTCACATGGAATTATGGTTATTGGGTGGTGGGAGTTAGGGCTTGTCCTGTTCATGAGTTGGAGGAAGACTGGTTTGCTTGGTTGGTGTTTGCAGAGTTAACACAGGTTTAGAGTTCCACAGCCCCGCAGACTTGCTCAAATTGGGCCCATGGCCCAGACAGGCTTTAACCTGGGTGTCTTTACTCCTGACTGAGGCCTGTCAGGCAGGCACTGAGCTGGGCAGGTATCCCAGTTCAGACCAGAGCCAAATGAGGAGCTGAGGGGGCAAAGGCAAGGATTTTATTCCTGCCTGATGTGACGCCTTCAGCAACACCATTCCTCTACAGGTGAGGAATGCAACAGTGTGCCAAAGCCAACTGCAGAGCTTACTGCGTTTTCCTCTGTTACAGGACAAAGGGGCCTTGAGGTGTTGTTTGGGCCATCCACCTTGCACTGCAATGTGAGCATTTCATGAGCCTCAGGGAGCTTCCATTTTCCCTGCTCCTCACTGCAGACAAACCAGCACATTCCTCATGGCCCACTTTGTGTCCTGTTCTGCCACTGATGCAGCCTCTTATCAGGGGCCATTGCTCTTGAAGCTGTGGAGGTTTTACCCTTGTAAAAAGATATCAGGTGTCCAACTCCTGTTGCAGGAGGAGGAGGGAGGGAACAGGAAGCAAAAAGCTCTCTAAAAAATACCAACCACAACATAATAATTTCTGAAGAGGCATGGAAATGCTTATTGGCAAGCATCAGAGAACAGTAAAGCCGGACAAGTCCTCAACTCCTACATTGGCTTTGGACCATGACAGCTTTTTGTACCTGCTTCTTTCCAGTACCAGCTGAGCCGGGCCTGTTCTGGCATTGCCCTGCAAGGGGGGTTACAGGGGCTCAGGCTCAGCTGCCGCCACCAGTTTGTGGAGCAGGGCTTTGCCACCTTGGGATACCCATGCAGGGGGTTTGCAAAAGGTAGCTAAGGAAAGACAACCTCGTTGTGATTAGGCTTGAATGCCCTCTGCAACTGCCATCTGCAACTCCCACAAAAAAGCTTGCGCAGTTTACCCGATGAAAATGGGGAAAACCTGAGGTGCCTGAGGCCAGCAGATGGTCCCAGGCAGAGGAAGCCAGGTTTGGCACCAGTGTCCCTGTGTCAGTCTTCACCCAGCCCTGCCGTACACCTCAGGCACTGTATGAATTTTATCTCAGCGAGTGGGCCAGCTCCTGGCCAGCCAGCATGGTCCTGCAGCCAAGAAAAGCTTCCACGATGTGGCCAGATGTAGGATTCCTCTGTGAAATAGGTTTACAGCTTTCCCACCTGAAACACAGGCTTAATTACAAGTTGCCTCGCTGTGCACTTAGAAAGTCCTACTCCATCTTGCCTAGGGAAGAATTTCTAGGGTCATAGAATTTAGAGCTCAAAGGTTTACAATCCCAACAAGATAAGGCAGTATAACAGCCTCCACACTTTATGGTGTGAGCTTATGAAGAGGTCAAAATGGCTTAGCATGAGGGTCAGTTTTACTCAAAGTCCCTGTTTGAGGAGGGGAAATAACATCCTAAATCTTCATAGCTGGCTTCAACGTATATATTAGCTTATAGGGGTTTGGACTGTTTGGTTTTCTCTTCTAGCCTCAGTGGGTTTTCTTCTTCCAGTGAGGCAACGAAATGAATCCCAAAATGAAACAGTGCCTCTGAGCAGGGGCCTCTGGCCAGCTGATGCCACTGCATGTCCTGTGCCTTTGCAAGGGCAAGAGAGGAACTATCATTGCTCTGGGACATGTCAAGGGGCTGTGCACAAGCAGCATCACTGTCCTGGTGTCTGTGTGATATACAGTGGTGAAAATGGCCAGTTCAGAAGAGCCTTAAAAGCACCTTAGTAAGAAACTACAGATAGCTTTGCAACAACCTCCTAGAAGGCTTGCGTGCCTTGGCTGATGACTACACCAATCTACCACAAAGAACTGAGAAACCTTCATCTTGAGCCATCATGTGTTGCAAATATATGGAAAACTTGGGAAAGCAGGCTATTAAAAGGACAAAAAAGCAAGCAAGGAATTGTTCAGAGGAGCAATAAATAAATATTTCATAAAGCAAGTCATAGGTGCCTAGGTGATTTTATTGGGTGGATATATCAGTCCCAGAACAATTCTTTCACAGTGGAAGTATTTCTGTGCAATAAATAAATATTTCATAAAGCAAGTCATAGGTGCCTAGGTGATTTTATTGGGTGGATATATCAGTCCCAGAACAATTCTTTCACAGTGGAAGTATTTCTGTGCCCTGGTACTCTCACGCTAAGTGCAACCCCCATCACAGATTTCAGGTGCAAAGCCCTCTTGCTAGGCTACAGGTTTATTGAGTGTGCACATAGTGTTTGTGACTGACCTGCTCTGTGGATCATTTCATGCTGCCACAATGTTGATTGTCAAGCAAACTGGAATGGGTACTCCCATTGTTTCGGCCTTGACAGCAGAAAGAAGAGTTCAATGGATGCAAAGTCTGTGATGCCCCAGCTTAGGGGTGTCCAGAAGCTTTTCTGTGGATTTCACATCATCTTAATGGCTTTGCATATAACCTTCAGAAACATTTTTTGAGCCTCTGGAAACTCAGGGCAGGCGTGAGCCTGAGCTATGCCAGCCCCCGGGGGTGCACGAGTCACCAGCCACAGGGCCAGGAGCCAGCTGTTATCTTGCTCATTATTCCAGTAATTGCCATGCCTTCCATTGTCTTCAGAAATTAGGAGAAAATGTTGTTTACAGTGTCTTGCTTGGCTCCCTCAGTGCCCCTTGCTGGGTACTGTAAGGTTTCCATCAAACATGGTTTAGCAGCAGGCAGCTTGCTCTTAACACCAGGCAGCTGCCATGACTCTCCACAGTTGTGTCCCTGGGCATCCAGCTAAAGCACAGAGAGGGAGCGAGCTGAGCCCCTCTGCACGGGTGGGCCCTGAAAGGCAGGGTGAGCGGGAGCACTGCTGCTCCTTCGGTGCCACCAGGAGCTCGTCTCAATAAAGCTCCAAGGGGCAGTTTGCAAGGGGCTGGGCTGGGTGGCACAGAGCATCCAAAGGTGTCGGAGTGGAGGAGTCTGCAGTGGCTTTGTGCTCCCCCTCCTTCTGTACTGTAACTACAATGAGCAATTCACCTTTTGACAAACTAAATATAGGAAAATGTCAGGGTTTTCTCATACTGCCTTGGTTTTCTGTCATCCAGGGAATGAAGATGAGCAGGGATGAGAAAGGAACAAGGACAGTCCCTGCTTCTTTTAAAGTGAGCGACAAAGGTCCCCCATTGCTATAGGTGTGAGACTTCCTCACCACAGCACGCCTTGAGTCCCGCACACAACCCTGACATGTCTGGAAGCACTTGGGTTCCTAGGAAATAGAAATGGAAATATGGATATGTGCCAGACACACACAGCTGAATACGTTTGGCTGTCATTTGGTTGGCACGAAACTTGCAATCTGACGCAAGGCATGGGTGCCAAACCTGTGCTGTAAGGGTCCACAGAAGAGACACATACAAACATATATGAAAATGAATGCAGGTCTTTTCCCCGGACAAGCATCCATTGAGATAGACTGGGTTTTGGCCGTCTAGAAGCTTTTCCCAAGTCAACACTTGCCAGGATAGTTCTTGAGAGTGGACAGGACCTCCACGCTCCCTACTTGTTCCTGGAGGTTATGAAAGTGGTCTTTGAGCAATGTAGAGCATTTGTGTGGTCACAGCCAGCAAAGCTTTGCTCAGTGGTTAAACAGCAGATGCCAGCCTCCAAAACTGCCAGATCAGCAACTGTCAAGACAACTAACTGTCATAAACCGTAAAATCCACAGATGGCCTTTCCCAGAGCAACTAAATATTAACTTTGTGTTCATCTCAGAGACTGGGAACTGAATTTTCTAGCCTTCATCCCTCTTCAGTGTCTTCCAAGCAGATACTGCTCTTAGCCAAAATGAGGGCAAGCTCCCGGGACCCTGGTTTGCAGATGGATGTGGGAAAGGAACGTGCTTTAGCAACAACCTGACCTCCTGGTTTTCCAATAGCCGGAGAGCTTATTTGTGACCTCAGAAGGAGACGGGATTGGTCAGGTTTCCACGCTAAACCTGATTTTCAGTCTGGCAAGTTACTGGTTTTAAAGACAAAACTTGGTGGTTGCTAGGGCATTACTTTACAAGAAGCGCAACAGTTTCAAACAGGCCTTGCAAGAACACCAGCCTTTTGCCAGGCGTGAGCCCCTGCTCCCACTCCTTGAATGAAACCTTTCCTTGCTGTCTCGTCCCAAACCAGAAGTGTGGGGCATGGAGGTCTGTTAGGCTCCAGATCTGACCAAGAGTGAATTGACTCTGTTTTCAGCCCATCTAGAGCTCCTCACCATCTGTTCTGTCTTAGACAGTCTAGGACTTGCACTAACCCATTTTTCTGGTTTTGTCCCTGTAAGGCACTTCGGGCTCCTTAATACTGATGCGGCTGCATGATAACAGCAATGAAGATAAATTACCTCAAAAGTAGGCAATAAGCCTTTTAGCTCTTTAGACCAAATCAGAGCTATTCTGAACAGCCCACAGAAGAGAGAAATGGCTGTTTATCTTCATTTACAGCTACTGTGGAGAGGCACAGCATGCAAATTCACTGGCCTGGGGCAACAGCTAAGGTAGTACAGGGCTTGCTGCTGTAAGAGGGGAAAGGAGACTGTCTCCTCCCCACCACCTTTGCCAGCCTTTACCTTTGTAGCCACCTCAATATTTTTCCTTTAAAAGAGCTGGTCACTATAAGTGACTGCATTCCCTGCCACTGTGACTGCTAGATCTGCCACTGTGCTCTATAATAATAAGATCGACAAAAGGACCCTCATAAATCCTCATCAACCAAATATTTAATGCCTTACACTCTAACATGTCTCTCCTAAAGTAAGGAATATGAGAAAATCATCTGCCAGCACATAATGTGTCTTGAAGGATGTTTTAAATTTTTTTTTTTTTTTAATCTTCCCCACAAGAAATAAGATCTGTGGTTTTCTTCCAATGGGAATAGCCCAGTGTCCTTATCAGGGCTTACCCAGGTGTTGGTGGGCATGTGAGATTTGCCCAGAGAGCTCACTCACATCTTGTAAGAAATACAAGGTGCTGTCTTAATTATCAACAGGGAACACCACAAACGTGAGCTGAAGGTAAGCAGATCTTATGCACACCTGCAGCTGCTCAGAGGTCAGCTGAACCTGCCACCACTGCCTCTCTGAGACAGAAAAATTACTTGAGTAATGGGCATAAACTCTTTTTATCACTCCCATGTTGTGTTACTTACCTGCATGGTGGCCAAGGGAAATGTGACGCAATTGCAAAAGATAACAAAAAATTATACTGATGAACACATCTTTTATATTCGTTTGGTTTCAGATTTTTCCCTTGCTCACGGATGCAAAGGAGCAATCCCTGTGTATATTCATAACCAGCTTATGTAAAAGCCTGACCATTTCAGGTTTGGGACTGTGTTTTCTTTCTGCTTCTGGACAGCAGCAGAGGAGAAGTTACTGGTGCTTTGCTTGCTTGTAATATTTCTGTGATTGCTATCAAACCCTGCAATTCCTTATTGTTTTCTAGTGAATTTGCTTCTTAGTAACACTTAATTGATAGAACCTCTTTGGTCATTTTATTTTCAGGTTTGATCTTGCACTCTTGCTCATTTTCACTGTTACGATACCACATCCTCTTGTGGGTCAAAAGCATTCTCTGGTATGAAATGCCACGAAATGCTCTCATCTAAAGTGAAAGAGTCAGGAGGAGGAGGCAGATATATTGGTAAGATAAAAGTAAACATTTAATGCCACTATAATTTGATTTTTTTCCAGACATCATATTTTTGACAATGTTTCACACCTCAGATACCACAAAAGGGATATTTTTTAGCCAGCAAACAATAAACTTTACAATTTTAATGGCAAAAGGTTCAATGCATTTGTTGACAAAATTGGAAATGGCTGTGACTTTCCACATTTTGAACTTGTCCTCATGCTATTCTTTCTTCTTTTTTCCCCATAAAATTTAGTTGATAAAATATATATATATATACTACTGATACATCCTCTTCTGGAATTGCCCACTGATGGGACCAGCATAAGTTCTATATCTATCAGTTTCTCCCCTCCTTAGCCCTATTTTATACCACTGTTATAATGAGAAAGAACATAGCCATGGACAGAGTGAAATGGATTTAGCAAACATACACTTCAATGCATAGCACTTAGATAAGCATTTCCAACCATGATGTGTAAATAAATTATAAAATACAAGCAACTCTATAAAACAAGAACATCCTGAGTTTACAAATAAATTATATCCTTCATACATAGAATATGATGTGGATGTGGATGTTAGTAACCAGCAGTTTCAGCTATGGGAGGGAAAGAAGTAAAACGTAGAAAAGTTAGTATCTATGCATACATAAAACATATATGTATGTGTGCTCCATGTAAATACTCACACACATACATATACAATACAGAGGGTGAATACATCCATATCTATAGTATATAGAGAATATGCAATATAGCTGAAACTGCCTCAAGCACCAATTTATTACCATTATTATAAAGTTTGCTCAATACTTAAGTAGGACCACTCAAAGTAAGATGATTTGGGTTGTGTTTTATTTCCTATCCAGGAGAGTTTGAAGCTAGTTTGAAATATTATAGCTGAATGCTACTGAATGCTACTATTTCACTTTCAGCACCTCCATTCTTCGTAGAATCATCATGCCCTTTGTGAGCTTCAAAATGTTGCATAAGTGAGCACGAGACTGCTGTCCATGAATTTGGTGGCAAAAGGGTGCTACATTTCCAAGGAAAAACATTTTTTGTTGTTGTTTAGAAAGGTTGCTTGAGAAGGAGAAAGAAGAAAAGATGAAGAAAAGATAAAGACAATAATAAAATGGTTTATTATTTCCAGGAGCAGGTATGGAAGCTCAGATAACCCTGGGATGAGTGCACAATAAATGCAAGAGAGAGAGAGAGATTATTAACTTTGTATTGACAAATCATTCACAGTTTTGTTTGCTATAGTTACTTGGAAACCCCTTTCAAATCTTAGGATCGCTAGCAACGGCCAGCCTTGTGTCTTCAACAACTCCTGTGTGTTGCCAATGCAAAAGCCCATAGAGTTACAAAACACAGACCATGAGGACATGAGGATTAAGCAGGGTATGCCACCATCCATGGATTTGAGAAAAAATGCCTCTCTGGTCATCATCCACTCCTAGCAGTATTTAATGGTACCAATGCTTTGATCTCTGCAGCGAGCTGGTGCATCCCCAATGCTGTGCAACCATCCCTCCCATTATATGAATGGGCATCAGAGGGTCACTCAGCCTCTGGCTTAGGAGAATTGAATTTGTTTCTGCAAGGCAGAAGCTTCAATTTACAATTTTAAATCTGTTAGCACTAGACAGAAAACTTCACAGACCACCAAGGTCCAGGCTCTCAGCTGATGTAACTATGCTGCATGCCTCAAGCATATGCAGAAATTGTTGTGTTGAACACCTGAGATTAAATATCTTGCCTTAAATTCATGACACTGAAATACAGTGTTCATCTGGAAAACTTTTACAGGCTTTAACAGCCTCTACATGAGAACTACAGCAATTTGGCTATGTAAAAAAGTAAACTTTTAAAAGAACTTTTAAAAGAAGTAAAAAAGAACTTTTTAAAGAAGCCCTTGAAAGAGTTTCAAGCATAATTTTTCCCTATAGTGTAAGTTAACTTCATCCAGGTGAGTGCAAGGGGAATGGTTTTGTAGGCAGTCCTTGGAGGAGAGAAGGGGAGTGGTGGTGTTGCCATTTGTGAACAGCCATGCCACCTCCCCACAAAAGTGTGCGAGGGGGCTGTCTCAGGCTGTGTGCATTTATCTGTGTGTGTACACCTTCTGTTTTCACAATGATTTTTAGCTCATTAAAGATGCAACGACATCACAAACACCTGTAAAAGGTGATTTTTGTAAAAGTCTATATTCTTCAGCTGTCATCACATTTGAATTCCATGCCACAGGTAACAGTCCCTATTTTAAGACAAGCCATATTATTGAGATAAATTTTAAAAGTGGAAAAAATAAAACCCACACTTTAAGACAGACTGAGCCTGTCCTGTGAGCAAACATGGGGTTTGCTGTGTATTACTCCCACCATCACTCCCAGCTTTCAGCCTCTACCATTGCCACATTTAGAGATAAAAGAAAAAAATGCCAGGGTGTATCTTCGATCCTTTTTTGTACATTTTCTGCAGCTCTCACTAAGAATCACGTCAAAGGACCATGCCATTGCTTGTAACCAGTTACTATTTTATGGACCTGCAAGTTTCAGAAGCTAGGTTTTATGGCAGTGGGTCTTCCAAGACTGGATGGAAGACTGAAGATGCTCAGCAATAGCCCTGTGTGCGGCTTTTACACAAAATGAGGGGGTATCAAACAGGGAGGAGAAGCATGCTCTTCTACTACATAACTAATAGTAAATACCCCAAAAAACGGCAGGTGGGTGAATTTTCCTCACAACTGGTTTTACTCTGCTATAACTCTCCTGATTCTTAATGCAATCATGCCTCAGTTTTATCAGAGTGCATGAGATGAGAAGAGGACCAGTAAAGATCTAAGAAAGGAGAGAATTAGTTTCCTTCCTTTCCTTTCTGTAAAGTAATACTTTGGATTACTTAGATCTGAATGAATCAACAAGGAATCATTTTGAGGCAAATGCAAGGCATGCATGGCAAAAGACAAAGACATGTAAAAAATGTACCAGGAATTAGGGCTCTCCCACATCCCTTAGAGCACAAATTGACCCAGCACCCAGAGCCAGTGCAGCTTCTGCCTGCTGTGAGAGCTCACACAGACCAGAGGGATGTCTGAACCCATGGCATAGCCGAAGTCTCCAGCCTGAGGTTACACTCGAATTTGTGGTATAAAGAAACTCCTGCCCCTTGTATGGATAAGGTTCAGGTATGCCAAGAGGAGCAGTTCTCAGGAAGAGCCCCCAGGTGCTGGTGGGGATGTGAAGCAGTGCTGGTGTTCCACAGCCATCACACAGCCTGACAATGAAGAGCTGTGATCTCCTGTCACACGTGTGAACAAAGAATTAACCTTCAACTTAATTACATTAACACTGCTGTTTCCTGCTAAAGCTGTCCCAGGGAAATAAAATTGATTTCTGAATGTGCAAATGATTAGGTGTTACATTCATGTTGCTCTTGTGTATTTTGGTCAGCATGACGCCTTTCAAAAAATTAGCATAAAACCAGCATTACGCTGGCAATGCCTTAAAGAATGGGACTTCCTGGATGACTTGCAGAAGTACATGGGTCTTCTCTACAATGCTGGCTACTGCAAACTAAGACCAATTTTGTAATAAGGTCCTGGAGGCTTTATCTGTTTTGCAAATATGTGAATTATAATAATATAAATTCTAAGTAAAAAACTGTTTTCAAGAAGAAAACATTTTATAGTTGTCAAACCTCCACAAATTTTTCATTCCTTTTTTTTTATGAAGCCATCACAACTCTTAAAAACATAGTGGCATATTCTGAAATGAGAGAAAGTCAAGAACTAGAAGATGCATATGGATTTTAGGATATGAATACCAGTATATTATGGGAGTTAATGGTCCTCAGAAATAAAATATTTTTACGTATTGTTATTCTGCTCAATTAGTACATAATTTTTAGTATGCAAAATTCATCCTTGGCATAATCAATTTGGTTTCAGGGATCAATTTTTGTCCATCATGATAAACAGGATGAAAATATGCTTTTACTCTTGAAAACAATGGCTGGGTACACGTGCTTTTTGCTATGCCTCCAAAGCTACACAAGTAACAAATCGAGAGTCAATGAACAATTGAGTTAATATGACATGCAATAGGTGTTTTACAGTAGCTCTGAAATGTGTTCACTTGATTTATAGAAACATCACCACTCCTGTGTAAGTCCTGGACTGTGTGCAGGGATGATTTCCTTGGCTCTCCGCAGCTATACTCAGTCCATGGGGCTCTGAAGAGAAGAGATGGCCTCCAACAAAACAATACATAAGTGCTACTGAAATTGCTACAAAGAGAATAAAGCCAGTTAAATTGCATTGTTTGGGGGGATTTTCAGAGTTGATTGGGGTTTTCTTCCTGGTGAGACAAAGGGATATGTCTTTAATACTTACTTAGAATATAAGTTTCATGATAGGAAATTGCTGTGGAACAGACTAGAAAGCGACTTTCACATAGGACCTTTTTCTCGCTTCCAAATAATCCTTTAGATTGTAAGTAGAATCTTCTACAAAATCCAGTGACAAGGGTAATAGAGTGAGTAAGATTTGTTATTACAAGTTGCAGAGCACTAAAAGAAAATAAAACTATACAAATGTTTTTTCTGCTTTTTAAAAAAGCTTTTCTGTTTACCTAACTGCTAGAAAATCTACCAGTAGTATTTTTCCACTGGGACTATTGTGAGATGACACTGATATGATGGTGCAGGTAAGAGTTGCACTTAAGTGTAGCAGTTAATTGATGCATTTTTAGAATATTAAATAAGAGTCTTATTTCCTCATAAGCAACAGGGAGGTAGCATAGATGTATGTGAGAGAGGAATTTTTGTGAATGTGCTTATTTCAATATAAAGGAGTAAGAAACCCAATTCAACAAAATAATTCTTCATGCTCATATGTAATTAAAATGCAGATTTTGCACATTTGTTTATGAAATACAAAGGATGTACCTTCCCACATACTGTTTCATAGATAAAGAGGCAAACTAGTAGAATATTTGAATGCGCATGGAGGTGCAGACCCTTGTCCTTTTGATGTCAATGTGAATGTTGCCATGGCTTCAGGTACTGAGGATTAGTAAAGATGCCACAGCCAACAGGCTTGAAGTGCTGTATCTATTCATTTGCTTTACTTCCAGATGTGCTGAGCTGAGCAGAGCCTGCACTTCTCAGGTACGTCTGTGACTATGGACACTCTGGGCCAGGGATCCAAAGCTGACAAAACATGTTTTGCAGTGGTATATGTTGTAAAGAGGCAAAGCTAAATTTTATCAGTCATAGTCTCAAGAAAGAAAGAATAAATCGCTCATTTTTGGACTCATAAACATGGGAACCCTTAGACTAAAGAGTAATTTTCCAGCAAGTTATTTGCACCAGAAAAGGGGTTAGGATAAAAGTACGTCCTCATTCATAACTCCAGCCAGTACAAAGCAAAACATTTATGAACAAGAAAACAAGTTATGGGAGTTGGATCAAATTGAAAAAGTATTTACTTCACAGTAATGTCACCTCTCTCTCATACCCTGCAAAACCTATAGGCTGGGAAAATGACTGTGTTCTCCAGCATACAAGAGGGTACAGAAGAGCATTTAAACAAACTTTACTCTCTGCTAGAAATATTTTTTGTGTCATCTAGGAAAGCTGAATTTCTCTTTGAGTGGCCTTACTCTGGTAACAAGAAAAGACAGTTAACATTTATTCATAGGTTGTACTGATCAGGAAATATCTCTACAAACACAAGTTACTTAGAAACAGCAAGTCTGAAATAGGAGAAAACACCAAGAGAAAAACAAGCTGTAAATACATTTCAAAAGTGTATTTGTTTTTTTTTTCCTTTTTCTTTTCTTGACTAGCACCATCTGTACACAATAAAGTATGAACGTAAATGTTTGGATAACAAAGATTTGCAAGGCACTTGAACAGTTTTTCTGGATAGGTTTTCTTTTAATGAACCTCTCAATGGAAGTCCCACAACCACCTTTCCTCCTTCCTCAGCTAATGCAGGGAAAGAAGTGTCTTCTGCCAGCAGTTCTTATTTACAGACACGTCCTTAAAAGGTTCCGCAAAGTGCTCTTTTAGGCTAAGAGTATCAACAACCTTCTATCTCCATTTTCCATGCTTGTTCTGTTTGGTTTGTTAATACTACTCCTCTGTATAGTATAGCAAATCTCTCATACACACAGCTGAGACTTGACTCCAACCTTCATCCTCATTCTTTTTTCTTTGGGATGCTGTTCGGAAGGGAAAAGGAGGATGGCAGAGATGCACATTGAAATTCTCTTGAGGTTCATACTTTATCGGCGTCTAGAGGTGATGTCAAAACAGGTGATCATCATGAGATGGGCCTTGCAGAAGTTGACACGGTTTTCCAAACGCTCAGTCACACATTCCAGGGCCTCCAGGTATTCCAGAGAATCCAGCTCAAATACCTGTTCCAGATCAACTGTGAGAAAGAAAATACACAGGTAAGAAAAGCAGACAAAACTTAGTGATGGCTGGTAGGAGAGTCAGAGCTAATTCAAGTCTTCAAGCTCATCAGTACTGTACACAACATTATCTCTATCTTGCCACTGTTATTAAAAGTTGCCTTTTCTGTTTAATGGCTATTAAAATGGCACAGCAGCTTGTCCATGGTGAAAAATACTTTAAAGTTGCATTGGATGCTTTCTGGAGTGATCTGCTCTGCCACCCCCATCACAACTGCAGATGCCTTTGGTGTGCTCCACCATCCTCCAGCAAACGTTGAATGCTAAGCATGTACTGACTTTCTCACACATTCTGCTGACCAGAAAGAGCTTTTAAATAGCTGGTCTCTCCTGGGAGGGAAATTCCTTTGTTGAATTCAGAACTTGGAATTAAAAACAAACCTCTAGGCTCCTTGTTCCTCACACCTCTCCCTATTCCATGTGATTCTCACTAGACCACTCAAGCAAGGCAAGGGAAGGCACACACATCAATCACTCCAACACAGGTGCCCAGCAGCTTCCATGGAAGCCAAGTGTGAGATACATTGTCTGAGCCAGCCCTTCCCATCTTGTCTGGTCCCTGAGGCCTGTGCAATCCTTCAGGCTTTCTACATTTACCACACTGGAATCAGAAGCAAAGGCATCACACAGTAATTGGACAGCAATGCGTAGCAAATTCTCTCTCTCTTTAAAACTGTCCCTTTTAACTCTCTTCCTTTATAGTGTTCCTGAAACCTATATGTGGTTGTTTTGTAGGATGTACCAATCTGGTGTCAACTTAAGGCAAGTGTCAAAGGAAGAGGTAGGATGCTATAAGAGAACACACCTCCTCTTGCCACCTGCAATTATCCTAAATAAACTTTTGCACATTGTGGGTTTCTTTCTAGAACTCTTTGATATGAACTTATCTCCTTGATAATACTAAAAACTGTTGTATAACTACTGCAGTACTCTTTATGGTTTTTTTCTTAGAAGTGCTGAGTTCCCTCTTCAATTGAATGTGAGTGCCCTTTAAGCTCTCTGAACTTTACACATCTATACTTATAAAAAACGGGCCAAATTAATTTTTCATGTAAGCCCACTGCTGCCAAGGGACAAGTTTGCTCTACAGTGTTATTTTGTGGTAGAAGAGCACATTTATAATATTCCTCATATGTTTGAGTGATCTGAGGCCAAAAAAAAAAATCTCATTTTCAGGAGCTGTGGACTGAAACGCGTGAACGTTAATCTACCAATGGCAATATCCACCACTAGAATGCTGTACCATTTCAACATTCAGCTCTCAGGCAAAAAGGATTGTTCAGTTCTACTGTCAACATTTCATAAGAATTATAGGAAGTAGTTCTAGAAAGACAGCCAATCTAAAGCTTGCCCTAAGGTCATATGTTGGTTTGTTTTAGTTTACAAACAGTAGCTTACATCTCACCCTTACCAGACACTTCTGCTTCACTCCATCCCCCCTATTAAATAAACTAAAGGAAACTTATGAGTTCAGGCAATAAAACGATGTTCTTACATTCACTGAGCCACTTATTAGGATCCAGCATCAGGTACTGTTTGGTCACCTCCAGTTCTCTCATTAACCACTCATACTTGGCCTTGACCTCAGCGATTCTCTGCTGGCGATGCTCCAGGATTTTCAGCTTAGCATTGAAACATATCACCTCCTGCCATCCAGGAAAAAGCAGCAGGGAAGGAAGAGGTGAAAAGGAGAAGAAATACCCAGATCCATTCAGTGAAATGATCTTCCAATCAATAATACAGACAATGAGCCATTTATTCTGGAAGCCTATGAATCACTGCATGAAATCATCCATCATCTGCTTTATTTTTATTGCTTTTGTTTGGTTTTCATGTTTTCCATCAGTGAGCTTTGGAGACTTTGCAATGGTAGTTAATAATAAACCATAATAATTAATAACAGGCAGCATCTTGAAATTAGATTAACTGTAGGAAAACATTTCTGTTTTTTTCACCACAGTTTGGCTAAGAAAATCTAAGCTCTTGGGAGCAGGAAATCCATTGCTTGCTGTATTGAAAGCCTAAATACACCCTCTGTGCTTTGTGCATAAGTAATGCATTAGTCATATTTTAAAATAAGAGAACTGGTAGCAATATCAAATTTGAAACATCCTTAAACAAAGGGAGTATGTTATGAAAAGCTCTAGCAATTCACAGTCATTAATAAAGAAGATATATTTTCTGTAAAGATCTGGGGCACAGTAACAGCATGAAGTGCAGTGCTGGAGACAGCCAGCCTGGCCTCGCATGACTTCTGAGGGGTGGCAGCCACCAAGACGTGCAGCAAATGAAACCATGCTGATGACTGTGCTAGCATGGAAGCAATTCCAATTACAGAACTATCCTCATTCAAGCCTGTGTGAAGGTCTCAACACTATTCCACACTCTCCTCTGTAAACAAATCTGCTGTGTGGGTGAAGTGCAGCGGAAACCCCACTCCAACAGGTTTCTCCAAACATCACAAATAGCCTCAACAAGTGACGGGGCTAGGAAGAAAAAGTGCCTTAAAATAAAAAGGAATTCTATAATCCACCGTTACTCTAAAATACTCAACTTCAGGTACTCCTCCCAATCTTATGTTTTAAGTGCTGACCTTTGCAATTTACACCATCCAGGAGATTACATGGATTGCACTCACCTTGCTGTCCCCACCTCGCCGTCGCTGGAGCCTCTCCACATCATCTATCTCATAGACTTTGATCTCAAAGGGCTCCCCCAGCCCCCTCTGCCCATTCCGCAGTGGCCCGTCCACCCAGCGGACCCCGGGGCTGTTGGCAGGCTTCCTTGCTGGGGAGGCGGTGTCAAGGGATAAAGCTGGAATAAGCCTCCTCCTCTGTGAACCTGCAGATGGAGAAAGTGCCATTGCACGTTAGCATAGTTATTGCTTCTCCTTTCTATTGCAGAGAAGTCTACAAACGATACATGTTTGGCCTTCTCAGACATAGAAGAAAAGGGAGGGAACACACAGGGAGGCCATGGGAGCTGTAGCTGCAGTGTGCAGTACCCACTTGCCATGAGTGAGACCCTCAGTGTTTTCTGGTGCCTGACTCCAGGATTTGACACTCAGAGGGCACACGTACCCTGAAGTTCACAGAGCCTGTGTCTGCTCCCCGTTGACTAGGTCTCAGCATGTACAGGTAAGCCAATGAAGGACCCAAGCCAGCAGGATGGAACTGGTCTAGCTTGGCTTTCCTGTCTCTTACTGGTGCTGGCTCTTACAGTCAAAGGACAAGCATTAGCCAGTCTCTGCAAAGATCATCTCCAGGAGAGGTGTGGGTGTAGCTTTTTTTAATCGCAGCACAAAAAGTGCTTTGATAACCAAGTTCCGTTACTGTGCTGGAGTTGGGTGCCAGCATAGCACCACCTAGGCCTTTGCACAGCAGCTCTGTAGGCTGGCTGCAGCAGTAAAGCCAGTAGAGAGGACAAAATGCCTGCAGTAAGTACATCCAAGCTTTGTTGCATTAGCCTTGTCTCTACTCAGTAGAATGTTCCTCTAAAACATTTCCCACTTATGGACTTACTGCTGATGGGCAAGACAGCAGCAAGGCCAAGAGGCTGGAGGAAGGGTCACTGTGCCTGCTTCCAGAGCAGCGCTCGTGCACACCCACCCCGCTTTGCAACACCAGCACAGCCAGTGGGAGCACTGCAATAGCTGAAGATGTACACAGCTGATAAAGCCTATGCTGCATGGAAAGCTCCTGCTACGTGAGATGCTAAGTCAGGGCCTACGGTAGAGCAAGGAGGAAAATGTATGTCACTGGCCTAATGGCAGTGGTTTGTTGGGAGAAAGAGCAAAAACAGGCACAAAAAAAGAAAAACAACTGGTTGCATTTCCTTGCTTGGTTTAGTACAATCAGAGCAATGGCTCGCAAAAAGTTTTGTAGCTGACACAGGGTCTTCCATAGGACGCAGCAGGGATGAAAAGGATGGGAGAAGCCAAAAACAAAAGCTGGAGCCAGCAAGTTTGAATGAAACTATTAACTGACTCTCTTGGCTGCAAGTACAAAAGTGATGCCAGCCAGCAGGGAAAAAATGCTGAATGATCATGCAGATTTTATTTTAAAAACAGGACAAAATCATTTATAGGAATTTCCCGCATTACATTTATTGAGACTTGAATGTAAATAGTTTCAACATGTCTGTCAATTTGGTGCTTCAATAAAAGCTAAAAAAATCCCAAAATATCTATTGATTGCCTATTTTTCAGATTTGCAAGTAACAAAGTATTGCCTAGTTTCATTCATGAAAGTCTCTTTCCGTGCTGATTTTGAGAACTATCACATCTTATCCTATGATTTCTGAGTACAACAGTCTGTGCTAGAAACCAGTAGGTCTGTGCTAGAAACCAGTAGGTCTGTGTTAGAGACCAGTAATTAACCTGTAAATTCTAGCTTTAAAATGGATGAAAATGGTCTATTGGAAAGCTTAGTCCACAGAGCTTTTATTTGGATGCATCTGAGATACCTAAATGCAGGAAAAAGAGAGCACAGCCAGAGCTGATTGACAGAGAGCTCTCGGTAGACAGGGAGCTCTACAAGGCCCCTTTATACAACACAACCTGAGATCTGGACAGCCCATCCAATGCACTTATCACAGCTATGTTTATTGCTCAAACTGCAGCCCAGCAAAAAAACTCATGCCAGAACAAAAGAAGCCTTACACATACCAGCAAGCAGGAGTTATTTTAGTTCTGTGGTACCAGTCACTGGAAGACAATGTCAGCATTCCCCTACCTTGAATGCATTCCAGTTAATCTCTAGATTAAACTGCCTGATCAAGAGAAGAGTCAGATCTTGATAAAAGGAAAAGCAAGACCTGACCCATTACCATAGCCAAAAACTGAAAACAACAAGAGAGACAGTTTGGGAAGACCTCAGAAAACTGCAATGCTAAGGGTGGCTCTTGTCAGCAGTGCTAGAGAAAGGTAATCAAATGCTGGGAGCAGCTGCATACTTGAAGGGAGATGAGAGAGCATGGTGGACTATTCAGTTTTGTTACATGCAGGGATAGATCCTGGAATAAGCTCAGCCCCTCCTGGGAAACAAGTCCTTCGCTTGCTTAGATGAAAAGGGCCCTGAGTATCATCTTAGTGCCACTCAAGATCAAAAGGATTCAGGCATTAAATACGTTTCTAAATATTTTTGAGGCTTTTGGCCATGGTGTCTCACAGGAGCAGTCTCTCAAATTTTGTCTGAGTGTAAATACAATCCCTTTGCTGTTTGACAAGTTTTAGAGGCAGCGTTATCTACAAGCATCAGATCTGACCTTCTGTTTAATGCACCCAGTGCTGTTAATTATTTTTACTTTCTGCCCCACAATAATGGTCACATCTCCTTTCCTGACATGCCTTCAGATTAGCTCTAGCATTTCAAGGAAGCAGCTGAGCAGACTGGAAATTCCTTCTGCCCAGCTCTCCGTGCATGGCTGGATAACAATTAAGGTAGTGCCTTTTTCTGTGAGGCTTGATTTTCTTCCTCTTTTACTTACTGTGGCTGTTAAAACCACCTTCTTGTTTAATGAGGCACTTTTAAACCACCTCACTGGAAAAACTGTCTCCAGCCAAAGTCCAGGTCCAAGACTCTCTGGAAATGCAGGCAGATGGCTCCAATGCACCTTGCCACAAGAACGGCCTCACGCTCCTACTTGGAGCAGAGCAAAACAGATGGGGTATGAAATAGAGGGATGATGGCAATTTTTTTTGCATTTTGTTCCCATTCATATCCATTTGGCTCAATGGGAAGCAGAAGTCTGCAGTCTAGAAGGAGGGCTCCAACCTGAGGCTTCGTTTAATAGCGCTTAGCCCTTGGTAGAGAGGCAGCTGAGACTGCAGCAGTGACAGGAGACATTAACTCATTATGTTTTCCTAGCCAGAGCTCGTGTCTGGATTGCCTGTGGGTTATGACAGCAGGCCAGGCTGCAGCTCTGGGTGCACTGGGGCAATGCAGCAAGGCAGAGCTGCCTCACGTGGCTGCCTCACCACCCTCTGCCAAGGGGCTCCCCTGGCACATGGGCACCCTGCACAGGGCTTCCAGTGGCTACAACTGTGTGAGACACAGAGGAGGAAAAAAAAGTGAGATATCTGTTTATCTGAGCCTTGAATGCTGACTCAGGATTATTCATCTGAGGCTGAGACTTTGAGGAGAAATTAGAATGAAAGATCTTCTTCCTCTTTCCAGTAAGGCAAAACTAGATCTAGTTTGTTCTAAACATGCACTGTTTAATAGACTGTTTATTAGCCCAGGTACAGAAAACAATGATGTCTTTTGACAAGAGACTGCTGCCACTGACCTCTCCATTTAGTCTCTGTTTTTTTTTCTTATTTTACGTTAATTGGGATCAGTAAGGAGTTACAGCCTAAGCAGAGCTTTGGGGTGAGTGTCACAAAGCAGCTGACAGCTTGATCATCCATAACAACACGCAACAATTAAATTGTTAAAATTAATGCAGTTTTCCATTTATATAGAAAATATCCATCTGAAGTCCCATATTTATTGGGTGCACTTGATGGAGTTAGGATCTCATCAGTTTTGACTGTATAATAAATTACGTGTTTTGTGGGAATTACAGCATACTACTCCTCTATCCTCCATGTATGACTTACGAAGAAAGTAGGCAGCCAGAGAGCTCAACAGGAGAAGCTCTCAGCACCCTCCCACCTCTGCCCCACCTCTGCACCTCAGCAAACTGGCTGACCCTCCCACCAATTCATTCCTCCACTCAAAAAAGAAATTTATACCAAAAATCAATCTGAAAGAAATCCAGTAAGATGATCCCAGGGCAGAATAACCACATGTTCATTTATGACCATGCAGTATATAAAGCAACATGCCATTTGCTAAATGCCCTGAAGTATATGTTTTTTGCTTAGTTTGAATTTATCCACTCTCAGAATAACCCCTCTTGAACCTAGCTTGAGTATGAATAATCAGGCTATGAAACAGCCATGAAAATAAACAGGATACAAGATTTGCTTTTGTAACAGATCTATTGCTCTGCCTTAAGCTGTAGGTTAACGTTTGGCCAGGTTAAGTTTAAGATAAAGAGAGTAGCACAGCAGTGAAGGTGTGCAGTGTTAAAGTAGATCTGAATGAAGAGTGGCACTGAAGCTTCAACACATTTCAGCAAAGGTAAGCCCAGAGGAGCCTTAAGGTATGAGAAATACAAACCAAGGAAAGTGAGGGTAACTTTAAGGATAAGAAGACGCACTGACCTCAGCAAAATTGCCAAACTGCATAAGGATGTGTACTCATAAAGTATGTGTTGACCAGGGCAAGAGCTCTAAAAAGTCTGGTTTTGCTTAAGTACTGTATATTTTTGAGTGTTCCCCTTAGGCTGCTTTCCAAGAACACATTACAGATTGAGCATCTTTTCTGTGAAAAAGGTAAAGGCAAAAACTGAAGATACAAAATCTTAATGAAAAACGGTGTGATGCATATCTCTTCAAAACAGGATACGTTCAAATGGGATGCAAAACAACTGCTGTCCTAGAAATTTCAAGGTGCTTCAAACAGAAAATGAAACTGTAATTTGATATATCATTGTTTCAGAAGTTTATAGTGTGTGGTCAAAGGTGGGATGTGGAGCCAAAGTTATTCCCCACAGCACTTAATGTTAAGGGATGTAAAACTGCCTTTCTGTACAGACCCTGTTCTCTAGCATTTTGGTTTTTCTCACCAGACAGTCCAGGGAAATTACAAAAATCAGACCTGGCTAACTAGAGCAGTACCCCTAAGCTCACACTAGTCCTTCTGTGGCTTCATTTCCGAGAAGTATTGTGCCTCCAATAGCAGTAGCACCACTCTCAATTGTAGCATCAAACTCTGCTTACTAGCAAAGATTATTTATCCTGTTTCCCCTGCTGCTTCTCGCTGTCTGACAACAGGGCTCCTGCTCTGTTTGAGTTGAAAATGTGATGCTGACTTTGCCTCTCATTCTTATTTCCTAGTGGGATCTGCCCTTATGGTCAATTGTCCATGACCGAACCAACTCCTCCCCTTTCCTTTGACCTCCTTTCTCCTAGTTTATTTTATAGTGCACTTTGCCCAGTGCAGAGCATACGGCTATTCATCCATTTTCATACAGTTTGCACAGTTCCCCTCCTGAAGGGGAAGTCATTACCAATGCTCTCAAGTGGAAGGCCCCTCTGATGATTTGAGGACTTCACCAGAAGTATTTAGGGTGCCCATCTTGAGGTCAGTACTCCAAACACCAAAGAACCAAGGCATATATTGCCAGAAAATGTAAACAGCATTCACACAGATTGCATAGAAAGGACCATGTTGCACCCAAACACCTGGAATAGGATACACTGAGAGGATCCATCATTCAGAAGAAAATTTTCTATGTCCATCTCACTGTAAAATAATTCAGGCCATATTCTGTATTGACTCTTATGCAAGCCCACTGTTGTGAATTGATAAGAAGTACAAAGACACTTGAGACAAGAAATCGCTGTTTCCTGTATACTGGAATAAAGCAATGCTTGTTTATAATATTACATCCACACCTATACTGGAGATGTTGCTTCTGTACTGGTATAAGGAATACGGTGACATACAACCAACTTCTAATTTTTTTTCTATCTGCGCAGTTCATTTCTATCTACCCAGTTCATTTCTTAACCTTGCTTTCTGAATTACTGTCTTATTTTAAAAGCAGCTTTTCAGGGCAGTTTAGAACTGGTGAATGAGCACTGCTGAAACTAGATCAGAAAGCAGCCCTCCTGCAGCGTGGCAGGTTGACAAGTAATCTGGGAGATGCTCGAGGGAAGATGCACATCACCCACAATTCCTACCAAAAAAACACAACTAAAGTCTCTTCTAAACATTTCTCTCTCTTCAGGGTGGATTTTGGTTTAACAGGTATTTGTCAGCATTGCGGCATTATTCAAGAAGCTGGTTATTATCACTACCATACTGCACTGAAGAGCTGCTCCAGTCACTCGGACAACAAAGTCAGAGGCTGGAGGGGGAAGGGCTGTAAAGCCAGAACATTAGCTCCCAACAGGACAGTGGTGGAGGCATTCCAGTGAGCTAATTCTGTGGCAGTGTCAGGAGCAGGTTTTATTTACACCCAGCCTAATGGTGTGCGACTCAGTCATGCATGTTACATGGAGCCTTCACCGTGCACAATAGCCTGCTGCCACTTCCTCTATTAAATCATTCCTATGTTCATGTGGCTGAAAGCTCAGTGCTGGCATGCAGTAGTCAAGCGTGTAAAAAATGATTACTCTGATCCCTTTCAACACAGATTTGCTGCATGAAATGGCCTGGCTTTGACCTGGGAAAATCAATGCTGTTGTTTTAATGAACAAAAAAAAAAAATTTGAGCTGAAGCCTGCATTTCCCCTCCCTCTACTCACCCCAGGGCTGTCCAGTCAGCAAGTCACACGCATAAAGCGGTAACCTGCATGCAAACAGCATTTTCCCGTATAATTCTAAATACCCTTTGTCATGGTAAAGGTATAGTACAGGATATCAATTAGCTACCATCACTTGTAAGCAAGTTAAAGTAGAAATGCTGGAGGTGCCCTACAGCTTTCTGATACAAATAGGAGTTTTCAGCTCCCCACACTGTGCCTTAGGCAGTCTAAACATGAACCAAATTCCTTTTCACTTGGATTCAACACGAAAAGCTCAGACTCTCTTTGTTGGTGTTTCGTTTCGTCATTATCATTTTGGCCATGTTTCAAAATCTGATGCTTTGCAATATTGGTTGGAGACAGACTTTCGTAATTTACAGTCCGTAGATTCAGCCTCTGACTTTTTCTGCCACTTTCATAGACAGGGTAAGTGCTTCCAAAGAGTAAATATGTTCAAGTATCGAGTTTTCAGGCCTTTCCAGAAACCTCTAAATCTCCATTTTAAAACCATCCCACCAGTGAAACCCAGAGCAGACTGGCATGAGAAAAAAGGAGGCCAATTGTAGATAATTAGTCATGTCTTAACTGTCTTTTTATTAAAGTGTTTAAAATCATGTAGCAATTTGCTCTTCTTCAGTGTTGAAAGTTAGTACCGAGAAAGAGCTGCAAGGAGTCATGAAACTTTACTAGGAATGTAATCAAATGCTGCAGCAGGAATTTTTAATTATCTATAGTCAGCTAGTTCCCCATGCAAAGAAGATGAAAGCACCTGCGCAAACACACACACACACATACACACACCCAAATCCTATCCCAGACTGACAAAAGCAAGATCCTCCGAATTCTGAGATATGCAACTCCAACTCAGGGCATAGGTTTAAACTTCAGGAATTCACCCTTTGGAAACCTTAATTTTCCCCCAGCCTTGTTTCTACTTGGCCTGACTTTCAATAGCATCTCTTAGGTTTTTTGTTTTCTGATATTCTCTGATACTTAACATTCAGGAGAACGTTAATTATCAGTGGTCCTGACTGACCCAACTGGAAAGTGCTTTACTGGGAAGGACTTTATGCCCAAAGTCTCATGTCTTTGAGCTGCCTCTGTCTCTCTCACATCTTCTCATGCCCCAGTCCTGGGTCTGCTGCCATGAGAAGGCCTGTGCACACCAACTGCAAGGCAGTGGTCCCCACGAGCACCTAATGGTTGCTGCTCCCCCAGGCCTGCTTGGGCCACAGGCCACTGCCCTCAGTGTTTCACCCTGCTGGCAGAAGCCCCAGCACCAGCAGAGCTCCAAGCTCAGATTCAGCACCAAAAAGCCCCAAATAGAGGAATCAAAGGAAACACACTCCTTAGCAGAGGTCTGTCCCGTCTCAGCAGAGGGCTGCAAGCAGTGACAGACTGCAGCCCGTAAGTTTAACACAATGTTACATGGGATGGGGACTTTCTTAGGTACCTGACCTTATCTCATCGGGAACAGGAAAGAAAACAGCTTCAGGAAGATCTGTGTGATCTCCATAAAATG
Source organism: Oreocharis arfaki (assembly GCA_013398015.1). NCBI lineage: Eukaryota > Metazoa > Chordata > Aves > Passeriformes > Paramythiidae > Oreocharis > Oreocharis arfaki. Next base: position 424,936 of record VZRR01014003.1, on the reverse strand, counting down.
CCTTGTTTATGATGAATGATCTCAGAACCCCTCCTGTTCTGTTATTCCCAGGGAAGGAGGTTTCCTTACAGAGAGTACTGAAACACTGTAAGGGACAGGAACCTGTAAATAACATCTCTAGGAGAGGGCAGAAAAAACTAGAAACAACACATTTATGCATGTAACATGAAAATGCAAACAGGACTTGGCTTTACTGGGTAAACCTCATCAGAGTCTGGACTCTTCCTTTGCTATTAGCTCACAGTTGGTGAGACCCAGAGCTAACACCAAAGCTGCATCTCTGAAACCATCCAGTCATGTTTTGCATTGAGAATAACTTTAAAGCAATGCCCACATACATCCAAACTAAACTCAGGAAAAGATGCTAAAAATCAAACCAGAAGAGCAAAAGGCAGGTAGATATCACTTCTGATCTAAAGACCCTGCTATCACTCTTTTTTTTGTACCAGCATTATCTACTTTTATGAGCTGGTAACAAGAGAACACAGAAATTACACGAGTTGCCCAAGGTGATACAGCAAACCAGCAGCACACCAGAGAATACAACACAGATCTTGCAAGTCTTAATTTGCTGCCCTGCCTGCCTCCCTCTCAGATCTGTTGCACCCCCGGGATACAAATACAGCTTTGGCAAAACTAAAGTTCAACCAGAATGTACTTCCTGATCACATACAGTAGTATGTATTATAAAAGCACCCTTATCATTGCCTTTCCATGGAGTGGCACTTGGAATCTGAGGAGTTAAAAAATAATATCTAACTGCTGCAACTTAAAACTGTACAAACTATGCCCTAACACTTCAGTGCCCTGCTCAGTACAGCACTGCCTACCCAAGAGAGAGGAGGCTGGAGCCAGAGACAGCAATATGGCTGAGATGCCAATTGTTTCTTGCAGAGAAAGGCTAATGGAGTCAGCAAAGAAATCAGTACAATGTAGTCGTACAGATGATTGCAGGCAGAGGGAAAAAGGGCCTGCCACAAAAAGAAAATAACAAATGAAACTCTGTTTTCCATTGCTCAGCAAGGGCAGGGGAGGATGTATGGCAAAGTCAGTTGTGGCTGAGGTTAGGAACCGAGGATGCCTGTAATTTAACCCTGGATCTGGCTCTCACTTGGCTGAGGGCATTAGGCAAGTCAGTAACACTCTCTACCTTCATTTACACACCTGTAAAATGGGGTCTAGAATAATACTTACACCACAGGGTGGATTAAAGAGCAGCTATACAAAACTTTGAAATGCACAGCCATAGATCAAGGCTAAATAGTTTTGTTTCTGCCACAAACAGTCACTTTGGGCCAATATATGCTGACATGATGTTACAGAACCAATGTTAGATGTTAGAAAAATGGGAATGTTTATTGAATGCATAGGTTAGCTTCAGGGGAAAGGCTTATGTGCTTCATGAGGCAAATACATGATTTTTCAATAAGTACCAGAATGCAAAAGGAATTATTTTTATTATTACTATTATTTTCTTCTCATTTTGTACATACACAATTTTGTACTGTGCTGTCTGTGAACTGTACAGGTACCCAGGCAGAGCCCAAAAATTAACCTAAGGCTAACAGTAAAGGATATGAAGTAGCTTTATCCTTCAAAAGCTGTCAATGTAGGTCTGATGCTTCATGTATGACATTCAGGGCAGAAGCACCTACACATACAAATAATGCACTTAAGAGCACTGAAAGACAAGATCTTAATCTCAAGAAAAAATGATGTCTCTCCAATGTGTCAGGACTTCAAAAGTAATTGTGAGATCTGCTGGTGATTCTCTTAAAGACTCTTTATAGCTCCTTTTACAGGGGCCTTGGGCTGATTCATGTTGATCGTGTCTGACAGCTAGCATTTCTGTTAATAATAATCATAAATAAAGTGGACAAGGTTGCCTGACCTGAAATGAGCATATCTATAGTGCCGTATCCATTACAGCACAGTGGATCTGTGACTGCAAATCAGGAAAGGTCCAATGCTCTTGACATTTTGTATTAAAATAATATCTGTCTTTTAAGATCTCAGAACCTTTGTGTGCTTTTTCATTAAAAAGTGTTCTTTAAGAGATAAAATCCACACTATAAGAAAGAAGATGTTACAGAGGATGAAAGATTGCAAAACTTCGCATTTTTTCATTATACAATAAAAATATATTTGCGAACAGCTCTATTCTCCCTTATATCTTAACTCCTCCTTCATGTTCTCCTGCATTGAAGTAATAATCCTGGTTTTATGCCATCATAAATCTGCTGACATGTGAAAAATTGTACTATTATCAAACACATCAAAACAGAATTATGATTTCACTGCTTCAGGACCAAATGCAAACAGGAGCTGGGTTATATCAAAGTGAAGCCTGATTAATTTCTGGGCAGTGGTTTTCTGCTAGAAATAGGGATGGTGGTAAAGACTGAGTTTTCAAAATTTCCATAAAGCCCCTGGTTTCACTTATACACAAGTCATTCCAAACAATACAGGAATTTTTCTGATATAGGGGATCACTCTCAAAAGGAAAGTATCAGAGACGATACACTGAGAATCTCTCCACATCAGGTGACATGCTGAATTAAGAGAGAAGCTTTGTAAATTACTGTAAAGGAGGTCAATGTGCCAGGCTATTCTGAGTCCACTGGGGCAGGCAATTTCCAAGGACACAGCCAGGCCCTTCACTGAAAACCCTCCATCCCAGAGATTCATGTCCAGCATCAGGCAGATAATTGCAGCATTGCTGAAGAAGGAGAGAGGAACTAACTCACACAAGCAATTGGAATAAAGAGATTAATCTCTTGGCCAGCCAAAAAAATGGTGTATTTGGGGAAAAAGACAGGTCAAATGCCACACAGCAGTAAAAAAGCCACAAAGCTAGGACTCCTCACGTTCCCTGCTAAAGAAAGATTCGTACTTACACCCTCACTTGCTAATTTTGCATACCTGCACACATAACAAAGCAGTGCCACTGTTGTGCCAGGTAGGCTCAAGGCTTCTTCTTTCCTAGTTGTCCTCAAGACTGCTACAAGAGCAATCTTAAACCTGAGTCTCAAACAGATCTCTCCTCCACAACTCCCTTTTCATGACCACTGACACAATATTCAGTCCTGCAGAGGGGTTATCAAAAGCCAAAGCTGTGAGTGAAAATACGGCCCTGGTATAAAACACAACACACACATTTGAAGCTTGTCTGTAATTAGAACCCCACAAAGACAATGCTTTAGTCACTCATATCTTCAGCCTCGTCCAGGCTCCAATGTGCTATCAAAGCAGAGAGAAGTGAAATGAAACAAGCAGTTTTGTGAGCATCAGAGTAAACAAATCCTGGTCTTCTAGTGATTTCGTTTGGGGGTGAACTCTGGAGTATAAAGAATCCAGAGACTCTGCCTGATGTTTTCTCAGAGTATTTCTGTAATATATCTCCCTTGGGAGAGTAAGAGGTGTGAGGGGGTGTTTCTCTAGTATCTAATCTGCTCCCTCATCTGCACAGGTGCCTGTTTTCACAGAACTTGATACATTTTTCCATCTAAATAATCCATGGAAAAAGACCATATTAGATCGGCAGCTTCTCCACAAAACACAATCCAGTTGTCAGTTTACACTCACAAATGCCATCTCTGTGGACAGCTTTGTTTTCCTATTCCACAAGATACAAATAATCCTTCTCTTCCTTGCAAGTTGTTATTTTAAAAAGTTGATATTTGAAAGGGGTTTTTAGAGGCAGAGCTCCTCAGAAAGAGGAAAATCAATTTAGTACCATTTGACTGAAGGGCTAGGAAGAGAGGTTTTCTCAGAGGATGCAACATTAACTTCAGAAAGATTATTCAATCATTTGGTCTGGGCTTGCATCATGTAGAGTGATAACTCTCAGATGCATCCTCTGAACAGGTACAATCAGCTATGCATTTATGGATGTTGCTTTAATAGCAATATCTATTGCATTCACATCTGTGCTGCACGTGTTCTTTCCGCTACCACAGTCAAGAGCACAAAGAAAGGGAGAGTTATGCATTACTCTGGTCACTGGAAATGAATTCCAGAGGTGATTATCACAGCTAGTGGAATGGCTGGTGAACTAGGAACACTATGAGAAAAGCACATTTTGGACAGACAGAGCTACTGTAGAATAAGTAGCTACCGATACTCCACATCCCTGTGCCACCAGGTCCAATGTCAACATGATTTTTTTTCAGAAGTAACTTAGGCAGGACTTGCACTACAGGTTGGGAAAACAGCACCCAGGAAAAATGTGAGGTGACCAGCTCATGAATGGCCCCCATCCCTGTTCTGCAGCTTTATGAAACTTGCTCTAGTGGAAAGATGTACCAATTGCAACTTGATATAGACTCTTGATATGACCCAAGAGGCTCTTGCTATGTAATTCAAAAGTCCTGGTGTAGTGCGAAGCTACTGGGGTTTATGTCTGAACAAACATGAGGCTTCCTGATCCATTCCATGATCACTAAAAAAGTTTCAGATTTCCAAGTGCTTCAGTACAGTAGTTCCTATATATTTTTCTTAATATTACCTATTATTCGTTATCAATAAATTTCTGCGAAAAGGAGCCACAACTCAAAATTAAAACGCAAGAGTCTCAGGCACAGGATAACATCTTTCAAGGGGCATGGGCACATTTCTGTTCCGTCTTCTATGTGGGGAGAAGGAACTCAACGGTGCTTTCAGATGTAGGGTATCTTGCACCTTTGGGCATCCAGAGCACACAAGGAGCAGAAGTGGGCTCACAAAAGTTACAGCTATTCAGCAAGACTCTGGTCTTGGGCTGGTGAAACCCATGCATATTAAGAGGGAAGTCTGTGTCCAAAGTGCTTAAAAATAACAGTCACAATTCCTAGCCTCATAAAGGCATCTTTCTGGAACCAAATCAGAAGAATATTTGTATAAATAAATACTTGAATGTGGCTGTCATTGGCAACATTAACCAGTTTTTGTTCACCTGAAGTAAACCTAAGTGAAAGAGGTCAGGGGGAGACTCCACTGCAAAGGCAATGCAACCACACAGTATTTGTGAATGCTCCAAAATGAAAAGAGGCAGAGCCTAGGATACTTACCATGCCCTTGCTTCTCGGCTAAGACATGGAACTGGTATTTAACTAGCTCACCCTTAGGGCCAGCCTACCCACTGCGTGCTAATCTGCTTTGGTCTGCATCCTTCTTTCCCACCACCACAAGCTTACCTGCATTTAATCGTTTCTTTGGGGTTTTGAGGCTCCGGCACCTGCCACTGGCAGAGCTGCTGTTCTCGCTCATGGAGTCCTGCGCTGAGGAGGCGCTCCCCGTCGCCTCGCTGTCCCTCATCATGCTCTCGTAGCCGCTGCTGCCCCCGCTGTGGTAGAAGAGGGCTGTTTTCCCCATGGCGGGGGGCAGCTCCCCGCTCAGGACACTGCTGTTGTCGCTCCCGTGGCCGCTGCTGCAGCGGTGAGGTTTCCGAGGAGGGGTGATCTTGCTGTAAGGCGAAGGCAGCATGTGAACAGCTGGCTTCTCATCTCCGGGCAGGCCCCCGCGCTCATCTGTCTCCGAGCCTCCCCGCAGCTGTACGCCTCTGGCACTGGTGCTCCCTTGGAGCAGCTCTGAAATCCGCCCATTGACAGCTCGAAGGGGCAATTTGGAAGCAAGGCTGGAGCCCCGGCTTCTGCTGAGGGACTGCATTGACCAGGACATGTTCTTCCCACTTGGGGGCAAACTGGAGCTCTGCCCTACGGACTGAGGCAGAGACTTGGTGGAGAAACTGAGCGTTTTGGTGGCAGAGGCAGAGAGGCTGCGGGCCTTGGGACTTGCCAGCAGGAGCTTGCTGACTGCAGAGATCTTTGACTGGCTGGCTTTTGGGGAGGCACCTGCCGACTGGGAGAGGCCTGAGTTGGTGGGTGAGGACATGGCACTGCGGCTGAGGCTCCTTCCAGCCCTAGGCATGGTGGTGTCTCTGCCAGGGCTCATTTTGGAGCTCACAGAGGACAGACTTTCTGCTCTTTCCAGCGACAAACACTCATAGTGGCTTCCTGTGGACCTCCCTAGGGAGTTGGTCCTGCTGGCGAGCTGCTCCAGCTTGGCACTGAAGAGCTTGCTGCTGCTGTTGTTGATGCTGCTGTCAATGCCAGGGCCTTTTTGTTTGGCATTGTGCTCCTCAGGGAAGCTGGCCAGAAAGGACACAGGCTGGCTGGAGGGACTGCTCGTGGTGCTGCTGGCTGCACTGTGCTGGGGGCTGGCTCTGTTCTTCTGATCCAAGCTTGACTTTCTCACAGGTGGCAGAGGAGGGGTCCCTTTGGGACGAGTGAGGATGCAGTGTTTGGGAGAGGCCATTTTCTTGTCAAGACTAGCCTTAGAAAACTGGGGGAGAGCAGAAGAACTGACTCCACTGCTGTCAGTAGAAGTAGGATAGAGATGACTATCAGACTCCTCCACCTTGCCTGCCTTTGGGAACCCTCGAGGGAGGCTGCAATTCTTCAAGCCATCACTGGTATGAACAGGGCTTTGGGTTGCAGAGCCGGATGCTGCCACCTCACACCCATCCACAATCCTTTTTAGACTGTCAGATCCTGGGGAGATAGAGGTGTCCCCACTGCTGGTGCTAAACCTGTCTGCCGAGGACTGCTTTGTGCTGTGGTCAGGCTTGGCTGAAACCGCGACTGTATCAGGCCTTGGCCCATCACTGCTCCCAGAGCTGTCCTTTTTAACATCTTCTTCTCTTTTCAGCCAAGGGTCTTCAAATTTGATAATCTTCTTAGCAATGGATTCTTTCCCGTCATGGGGATGGACAGCTTTTGGGTCTGCAGTTACTGCCAGTACAGCATCATCAGTGTCTTGAGGTTTGAAGGAATTAACAGCAATACATGGATACACGGTAATGTTTGTCTTCATTGGGATGTAGCCTTCACAGCTGCTAAGGCTTGCGGTGTTTTTGATTGTGACAGTAGTTTTGCCTAGAGCTGATATTTTACAGCCTTTGATGGGTGGCACTTTGCCGAAGGCTTCCTCCCCCATTTCCGACAGTATAAGCATGTTGTCAGCCACTGGCTTCTGTTTGTCACTTACACAAATCATGCTGGCACTTTGTATGGTGCTTGCAAACTCAGAGACAGGGGGTTCTGCCATAGCTTCCCCATGCCCATAGCATGCCTGGGCTATGAAGCTGTGGCATGACTGTTCACCGTCACTCCCTGTGCTCATTTCACTCAACCATGAGCTGATGGATGAGCGCCTGCTGCCATCATCTTGGGGTTTGTCATCCAGACTCAACTTTGGAAGAGGAAGAAACTGTGTGATGCTGACTTCAGACACAGGAGCTGCACTGGAGTAACATTCAAGATCTTCAGAGATACTGCTGATAATACTGACTGGCCTAGAGCCAGAGGCCAAAGCCTGCACAGAGCAGTCACTGTTAAAACTGATGATACTGGTCGGGCGCCCATTGTCAAGGACACCACTAATGGTCAGCTCTTCCACAAGGGTGAACACCAGCTCATCCTCTCCATTCAGCTCCAGTGGCTGCTGAACAGTCACCATGGTGGTGCTCAGAATCTCCTTCTTGGATTCTGGAGAAATGATGTGCTCCCGATCTTCATTGAGAACCGCCTCTTCAAAATCCCCATTGCTGGATGACACCGACTTTTTCATAATCTGAGGGCTCATGCCTACAGGTGGGGTCCGGATTTCCGGCTGTAATAATGATTCACTAGATGTCATTGCAGCATCCCTACTCAGGGGAGCTGGTGGGGGAGTGGAGCTGGGCAGGACTCCTTTCTGTGTATAGACTTTGCACCTCTGGGAAGGAGAAGTTGGTGGCTTATACTCGGATGTCTTCGAGAGGCTTGCAATGCCAAGCCGGGGTGAACCCATTGGCCGAGGTTTGCCTTCCACAAACCCACAAGTGTTGAGCCCTTCTCTGCTGCTCTGCAAGCTGGTGCTGTGTGCTAACTGACAAGAGTTAAGCTCTTTACTAGAGCTGCCTGTTACACTCCTGGGAGAAGAAGGAGTTGAAAGATTGGTAAGAGCTCCTGAAGGAACAGGGGAGTGATTTCTCCTAGTTTTGCTGGGCGTTGTATTCGTATTTTCCTTGGCTTCTCTATCAGGATGCTGACATTCTGCCATCGTATCTTCCTTATCTGACTCTGGTAAGTGGCTAGGCTCTGCCAGCTGGCTTGAGATGGCGCACTTAGACATCTGGTCTGAGCTAAATTGGGCAGGCATCTCTTCAAAGGGAAATTTGTCAGTCTCTTCACTGCCATCTATGCAATCCAGTCTCTCCTGGAGCTCTGCAAAGGTGTTGCACTTCAGGCAGTCTCTTTCAGACGTGCTGGGCCCCGATTCACTAACTTCCTCCAACCTGCCCTCATTTCTGGTCTTTTGCAGAGCAGGAACTATGGGAACAAAGTCAGGGGGACCCTCGTTATCTGTTAGTTCCTTGTCAGAAAGGGCAGTGCCATTGGGGCCAACATAAATCACCGTGTCACACGACTGCTCACTGCTGGATGAATAATCAGGATCACTTGACAAATGCAAAATAGGGAAGTCTGGGTCCACAGTGTTTCTAGAATGGAAAGGCCTCAGCTGGGTTGGCCTCCGCATCCTACCCTCCTCACAGGAGCTCTCTCCTCCAGAAGAACTTGATGTGTACTGCAATACGAGAGAGAGAGAGAGAGTCCATGACATTTCAGCATTGCAAGCTGCTCCTTGCACAAACTGCATACACAAAAAGGTTACGGTCACATCTGAACTGGGAGAACTCTAAACTAAGGCACAGAGCTCTGAAGCTGCTCATCCACAGCCCTAGGGCAAACACAAAGCTATGTTCAATGGAGAACCCAAAGCCCCAACTCTGAGTCCTACTCAAAATCATAAAACTTCCCAAAAAAAGTACTAAAAATATGGAATAGGATACCTCCCTTAAATGAGCCTGGCCAAAGAAATCAGATATTTGGCAAAGGCTTTGCTGATTGCGTGTGTATTCGAAGAGGAACAAGAAAACTCATTACATATGACCCCATACTACCAGAGTGTGGAATAGTGTAACATGCACTCAGAGGCCTCTGGAGACACAGTGCTCTGATGGTGAGTGGACCAAATCTTTCACTTGTCTCTCTCCAATCAATTGACAAAAAAAGCTTTTGTCAATCTGTAGGCTGCCAATTTAAATTAAATGCATAAAAATCACTTATTCTGCCCAATTCACATCGTAAGTTCCACAGAAGTAACCAGAAAAAAAACAATGAGAATGGATATAGTCCATCTTCACTCTACTTCTTGGAAAATCCATCACCCATATTTAGAAGCAGTAGGAATAAAAGGGTCATCAATGCTGGCATTGGACACAATTGTTCTGCATTTATTTTGCTCCCGCTCTAAGAAGCATAGAGAATCTAATTCTTAATTAACCCAAATTTTCTTTAACTCTACAGCAGTTTAACTCCTTATTATATCATTAGCACTAAGAGCATAAGGGAAAATAAATGCTCCCTGACAGCTATATTATTAAACAAGGTCAGCTTACAAACCTGCTACAGCAGATTGTGTCTGAACTCACTCCTCTGTCTCTGAAGCTGAAGCATTTACCCCTCTGATATTTCTCTCTGACACTTGCCTAAGACTGGGTACATACAACCCATACACTTTGGAACTGATTACTGATTTTGTTACATGCTGCTCTACCCAGTCAAGGATCCTTCATGATCCTTCTTCCTGCCTCCTCCATCATTATAAGAAGGGAGTTACACATCATCTTACCTTAGTTTTCTTTTTCTTCATCCTGAGGACCCTCGAGGCAATCTGGATGGTGGAGAGCGTCTCGGCGTAGTTCCCCGCGGCGGCTGAAATGTGAGCTATCATCGTGGTGCGGCAGTTCATATTCCCCAAGGACTCTCGGAGCAGCATGGTCAGCTTGCTGTCTCTGCAAAATAAAATTAATTAAGGCTACATTAGCCAGCAAGGCTACGCTTTGGCCATCATGATGTAACTTGGGTCTTGGCAAGGTATTTTCTCCTCTTTATAATGGAATCCTAATTAGTTTCCTTCCTCAGGTTTGCACTATGTTGCGCAGCTGAGCATGCTGAAAGACCCTGGACTACAATGCAACCTTCTTTTCTCTTCCCAGTTCCCCTTTTCTGTTTCCTTCTGGTCTCAGTCCTTCTCCATTGGTAACACTGCCAATAAAGAGATGCAGAGCAGCAGTGGAGACTGTTAAGGAGCCACAGCAGCAAACACCAAACTACTGGTCTTTCAAAGCACACAGCGTGCAGACAAACCCTGGCCCAGCTCTGGAGGACAAGAGGGTACTGGATTAGATTAGAGAATACAATTTTTTTGTTGCCTTCTAGGGCATTGGGTAACTCAATATTAATAACAGTTAAATCACTGAAGTCAATTTTGGAAGATGCTGGTAAAATACAAACCAATCAAGCCTTCGAGTTTCACACAATTGTTCTTTCATATTAGATCTTTTCTTTCACTGAGGCAGAAATCAAATTTTCTGTTCTTGCCATTTACCCTATTGTTCAGCATCAGATAGCTATTGAAATGCTGATGCCTTATTGTGGGGCTGTCTGTGACTGGACTGAGAATATGAATTTTAACAGAATAATGATGCATATATAATACTTTTGAGGTGGTCATCTAATCTTGTAGTCAGAAATGCACAACATACAATTTTTAAAGAGACCTTTAACTCCACGCTGTACAGGTCAGCTGGATGGTTAGTTGGGAAATGGCATTCTCTTGAAGAGCATCTCCCCTACGCTAAAGGTTGTGGATGATGATTACACACAGCTGGAAACAAAGACAGCAACAGCCTGATATTTATCTATCACTAAAGGAATTCCACTCACTGCTGTAATGATGGTGATACCTTCAGTGGTTATGGATCAGATTTTTGGTGCTCACTATTAAATATCTGCAAAGGACCCATGGTACATGTGTGTCTTTGTTCATTCACTTGAAATTTCCAGCTCACAGGAACCCTGCATAAAGCTGCAACTGCTGGGAACTGAAGCTATGACTACCAGATGGGATTGATGGGCAAACACCAAAACTCTTAGACCTCTCTTTTTGATTGAGTAAACAGCAGCACTTGGCCTGCATATTTTGATGCAATAGCTCTGGAGAGTTCTCATCTCCTGAGGCTTCTAGTACTTGCAGTTTCAGCTTGACTAGAAATACTGAAAGTAAAATATTTTTTTTGTTTCAGGATTTCTGCTTCCATCTACTCCAGACACACTGAAGACAGTCTAGTGTCTTTGAGAAGCAAACAAACATCATAAGGACTATACTGAGATAGTCTCGCTCATTTCACTTGTGACCTAGGGCTGCTTTGAATCCACAGATCCAGAGTTAATAGGCTGCTGCATCTCAGGTTAGTGTCCCTCCTTTCCATCACAGAATAATTAAGATGTCAAATTTTGTACATCAGCAACTGCCACTCCAATGCAGAGTAACATGGAAATTATTAACATCTCCACAGAAATCAATAACAAGCCCTTCATTTGCCAGTGATTCTATCAGAGCAAAACATGAGACGACAGGGGAGAGTGCAAAAGCATACATTCTAAACATGTTGGTCTCCTGAGAATGCATAAGCCATGCAGCCGGCATCAGCGCTGAGGCATGGCTCTCCCAGACATACATGCATTAGGAATATAAAATAATCTGTGCCATCTGCCTTGTACTGAAATACCCACTTGCAAGCAGAATATCGATACTGAGGAAATACTTATTTATAATTCAGATCATCCTCTGACATGGATGGGAACTAAAGCGCAGATTTGTTAAGGATTAAAGCATGAGCCTAGCAGTACAAAGCCCAGCTAGCACTGATTTCTAATTTCAGAGTTTTTCATTCAGCACAGTCTACATCTTGACGGTCAACTTCATCTTGTACCCAGAAAAAATAACTAGCCCCATGCCACTACTGCACACCGAAAAATAACATAAAGAGGAAGAAAGTTACTAAATTTTTGTCAGTTCTGGACATTGTCGTAAGACAAGTTCGGCTGTTCAATGTTCACTGACCTCTCACAACAGCACCTACTAACTTCTGAAGGAAAGAAAGAAAGAAAATAAAAGAGAATATATGACACAAAAATGTGTGGCATAATTTTTAACTCACTCTATCCTCTTCAATTAAAATATTGGTAAAACATTTTGGATGTCTCACTGAAATTTGCTTGACAGACAGTGTGAGATACAAAGTAGATGCTTTGTTCTTCTGTGCCAGCACAGTATTTCTGCCCAAGAAAAATGAAAAGCTATGAATTATTCCATTAAGTCATTCATGAGCTGTCATTTGAAAATGCAAAATTTCCTGTGAAAGCAGAAGTTTTACAAAGAGGAGGTCTGCACTTCAGCATTGGAAGGGCTTTGAGAAGCAAGACCTTTGTTGATCCTCTGGCTCCGCAAACTAAACTAAGACACAGGAAATTTTAAAGAAAGTCACAGAAGGTCTGCTCCTCCTAGGTGTATGCTGTCCATTGTGTTAAGCAGAGGCTGGCTAGCAGAAGGTCCCAGATTTCTCATAGCAGCAGAGTGCAATGCATCAATGTCTTCATGGCAAATAAGAGAACTTCAGGAATGCTAATGGTCTGTTTGTATTCTGCTCCAAAAGCAATAAAAATCATAGGCCAGAGCAGCACGATGACACCAGTTTATAAACCTGTCTTCATTTTAAATTTATTTCTATCCCATCCACCAATGTTCCTATAGTTTAGGAAATTTACCCTAAACCGTCATGATTATGGGATATAAAACACACAAGAAAATGGAGATGGGGTCAGGATACCACACTTCAGACTCCAAAGCCTGTATATCAGTAAGTCAGTTCTGCAGTCTTTTCAGCACTTAAAAGTCACCTAATTTTTTTCTAACTACATCACTTGGTCTAATAAAATACATTACCCTTACTTGTAAACCTTTTCTTGCCTAGCTTCTTAGATAATCATGGGTACAGAAAAAAGCTACTAAATATTATTCACACAGGTAAAAACCAAAAATAAAGCATGCAAAGCTCTAGCTCTGGAAAAGTCCAGAGGAAAGAGCCCTGCATGCAGGAAACTAAACTCAGGTATCTCTACGAAGTATGTCAGCAGGTACAGTACAGAGGTGCAGACTGCCAGGCAGAAAGCTTCAGTTCATTCCACAGATTACTGGCCCTCCGTATGGAGAGGATGTCCCTCTTCTTCACTGCGCTCCCTTTCCTCCTCTGTTGTTTCCAGCCTCTTGCATTACATTAGATGCTGAAGGACTTACCTGTTTTCCTGCTGTTTTTCTGAATCTCTCAATGGGAACCCTAGTTCCTAATTGAACCTCCCCAAAAGAGAGAGATATGGCAGTGCTGCAGCGAGCAGTGTTTCCTCTTCTGAGACCACCATGCAAACTGGGATCAGTGTAAATTAGTCCTTTCACTTGCTCAGTAAGAAGGAAATACGTATATCTTCATGCTCCTCTTATACATATCTGTATTTTCCTTCCTCATGAATGATTAATTATACTCAACTTCAAACAACACAGAATCTTACACTGAAGAATGAAGCACAAAAAATCACTATATGTTTCCTTGGACACTGCATAAATCCCAGTTGCCTGTGCACATTTAGTCAAAGTCTTTAATTTCATGACTGGATACCACTTTTCCACTAGAGCCATGCCTTGAACCCTGCACAAAATAAGCAGTGCTCACTGAACCATAAGTTATGTAATCTTTCATTTAATCCTTGCCTTGCAATGTATGGACTTATGCCTTATTTACTGTTAGGACTATACAAACTGTCTTCTGAATCCTGAATGACTGATTTCTTCAAAGGCTTTCTGTCATGTTTTCTCTTCCCTGTGGAGCTCATCAATGCAGTCTGCTGAATGCCTCTGAGGTGAGGCACATATTCCTCTGATAATACCTGAAACATTGAAGACTTCATTAAGTATAGGTGTTTGGTGTGAAGCACAGATCTTTCAGAGTATTGATCATCACATACTCTTCATATCCAAATCACAGCTAACTTGGACTTGAACAGAAAATGGGGCAGCTGGTTCTCAATCTGGATACCCAAATACAATTAGTAGCCTACCCAAAAATTTTAAGAATACATTGTCAGTACTAGCCTGAAGGTGGTACCAGGTCCTTTCAGAACACCTCCCTTCTCTTCCCTAGTCCTCCATCCCATCTTCCATATGTTTACTGACAATGACCACATCACTGTACAATCCTGATGCATGTCTCAAGCAGGTCCTTTATCTGCCTTGAAAGAAGATGATATTTAGGGATGGAGGGAGAACCCCGAAAAGACAACACAATATATAGCCCATTAATTCTGAGATTTCCTGACCCTGTAGCAATTGATTTCACAATCCATATTCTCTTATTGTATGCATTTTATGTAATTTCATGTGGACTTGTGGTTACACTTCAATGAGGCATCAGCAAGACTGGAACATCCTGATGTATCAAATAGCCTCAGTTGCTGAACTAGCTGGCAGCAGCAGCTGGCTGCCATCTTTTGTTTAGGCAAGCAGTAGAGAAGGAGAACATGACGTACAATTTACCACGGGGTTTTGCTAGCATTTGCAACCTGTAGAAAAACACTGAGACTCGGTAGTAACGCACTCCTTTCCTGTGCTGTAGGAAAGCTGTGCTATCACATGTTCATGTTTTTTCTGACATGCTCTTCTCTCATCAGAAAATCCTGCACTCTTCTATCAGTGTCTATCCTGGGCTTTCCTCATCTAACATTTTTGCTTGTTCTGATTCCCATACCATGACACTCATTCCCCGTTCCGCCCTGAAACAGCCTGGCAGGGCTCGGTTTCACCCTGCAGTGGTCTAGGCAGCTACACCAGACTTTGCCATTCTCCAGCATCACTGCTAGACACTCTTCCAGTATTAAACTCCTCTTCTCCCTTTCTTCCTCCCACTAACATCCTCCACTCTCACTGCCTGACCTCCAAGGCCTCTCTCCCCACTGAAGTTCCCCCCAGCTGCTCACTGACACCCAGCAGAAGAACCCCAAAGCGTGGATGTAATTTGGCATGTCTGCCAGGTGAGGGGCAGGCCAGGGCGAGGGGGCAGAGAATGGTCAGTGCCTTCCTGGATCTTCCTCTGCCAGGTCCCCCAGCTTTAAGAAAATCTGTGTGAGCAATGTGTTCAAAGTGAGCTATGTGGAAAAGAGGGAAACAATAATTGCATTTATTTACGGCTGCAAAATAGAATTCATGAATAGAAAATGAAGCAATAAGAATAAATATTGTGCTCAGGAAATCTGCAGGAATTCTCGTTGCCATGCATTTCATTCTGTGTCTGGGAGACACAAACACAGAATTGTTTCACAAAAAGGAGGCAATACTGGAGAGGAAGATCCAGCTGAAGTGTTGGAATAATGATTTTTCTGTGGATTACTTACCCAATTGTATTCTATGCTCTGTTTTGTTTCCCCCCACCCCCCCACCTTAATAACAAATATTTCCTTTCTCTTCCCTTTCCTCTCAGCCCACTGCTATGCAGATTTTTGCTATTCAATGACAACAGCAGCACCATCAGAAATAGGAATAATAACATTCCACAAAGGAGACAATACGATAGTACAGCTAAGCTTTAGGAAGTGCAGCACTGCGTGTTTGTGCTCTCTATTAATCATATACCTTTGTGTCTTCCTAGGCACTTGGCCAAAAGGAAAAAGTTGTCAACTCCCTAAAGGTGTTATTGTTACAGCATCAGATGATGTATGCCCTCAGGTGCCTTGTAATCTAATTATTTATAGCGGAATGTCAAAGGAAAAATCTCAGTAACTGTGGCAGTCATTTCTGATCATGAAGTCTTAACTCTGTTCCTTTGAGCTGATGCACTGCTTTATTCACAGTAATAAATGTTTACATAACAAAGGAACCACGTAAAGACTATATTTGGTTTTGGCTCTTACTGCATGGGAATAATCTCTACAAAGGACAGTTTATAGCTCAAAAAGCACAAGCCCAAGAGCAGATGTTACAGGTGTGTAACAGCTGAGTTCGCTATGAACCAGTACAGTTTGCTTAGTTATGTCTTTCCTTTCTGTTAATAATTTTGATAGAGGGAGAGAAGAAATGGGAGCAATGTGTGTAGGCACAGGCAAAATGAGGCCAGGTGGGGAGATAAAGCCCTCAGTGGTTCAGCCATGTAAGCCTGGCTTTGCTAGCAGAACAAAACGAGGCATTTGAAGAAAGATGGGTAACGTGCTGGACCTTTAACCTGGGGAATTCTTCACCTGGTGAAACGAGGCATTGGGGAGACAATGTTCCAGGTGGAAGCTGACTAGCCTTAAAGGGAAAATGAAGCAAAGTGGAAATTTCCACTGCCACTGCAGTTAGTTATCCTGTATGAGGCGGACTAGCACAACACAGAACACTGCGCTTGCTGCAGAGGGGAAGCGGGAGCCAGCTGAAAGGACTACACTGAGGGGACACTGTGCTTAGGATCATGTACTGGGAAAATTCCACATCTGGAAGGGATGTGACACTACAGCAGCCAAAAGGTCAAGAGCAGGAGAAAGGTGCTGCTGCAGCCAACTATGGGACTTATACTTAAACTGTACTATTACAAAATGCATATAAAATGTAGGGGGATCTCCCCTACAATTGTTGTCTTTTAAGAGAAAATTTCATATTGCTTGTGCCTGTGACAACACATGAGCACGTGGCAGATGCACAAAATAGCATCTTTCATTTTTTTTCACCAAAGGCAGGAAAGAAAATCAATGACAGAAGGACAGAGTCTTATTGTTGAGGCTGCACCTCAAATGAGTTCAGTTTTGGGCCCCTCACTGCAAGAAAGATATTGAGGTGCTGGAGCACATCCAGAGAAGGGCAATGGAGATGGAGAAGGGTAACAAATATGATGAGAAGTGGCTGAGGCAGCTGGGGTTTTTCAGTTTGGAGAAAAGGAGGCTGAGGGGAGACCTCACTGCTCTCCACAACCACCTGAAAGGAGATTGTAGCAAGGTGGGCGTTGGCCTCTTCTCCCAAGTGTCAGGGATCTACCCCTCTCACCATAAAAGGGGCTCGTTCAAGAGCAGTAACTTTTGTATAAAACTTGCTACAAAGCTGATGAAACTTAAACAGCCCACAAAACAGACAAGGAAGGCCTGGTTATTCATAAGTGACATAAAAGTTCCTCACTTTTTTAAGGTCTTGCTGACGGATCTCACAGTAGAACTCTCTCCTAAAAAAGCCATTGCTATCACACAACTCCACTTTTACCATTACATATTAAAGAGTGCATGATTTCTGACAATGCAGAATGCTAGCCCTGAAGATACACAAAGACATCTCTTCCCTCCTCTCATTTCTGCCTTGTGAGATTAGCAGAGCAGAAATCACACAAGCTTCATTTAATTCATTTAAATAATTCAACCATCAAGAGAAAGAAGTTCATCTAAGTCTTTGCCCCAGCTCTGTGAGTTTTATGTAGTTTGGTTCAGGTGTACTTTGCACTTCGGTAATACCAAACTGAGGATGTACACCCTTACTTACAGCTCAGTGTGTTACTCTAATGAGAGCTCAGAGATCCAGATGTAGCTTAAAGTCACAGCAAGTTCAAGTTTTGGGGTGGGAGAGAGGAGGTGGTTAGGAGCACAGCTCTGCTGAGGGTCAGTGATTATTTCAGAGAGAACACTACACTGAAAATGGAAAAAATGATCCCTCTCTCCTCTCTACTTCGAATCTCAGCACAGAACCAAACACCATTCACAAGCAGCCATTAAAAACATCCAAACAAAGCTCAAAGATAATCAAAAAGAAAAGGATCCTAGTGGTCTGTCTCATTACAGTGCCAGCTCCTAATAAATTCTAGCTGAAATACAGGAACTCCACTGATCCAGGGAGCTAATTAGGCTCAGCAACTCTATGTTAGAGCTAAAGCCAGATTCCCCAAAATCAGCAATGCCACTTGTTAAGAAAACATGCTCAATAAGTAGACTGTGATTTACAGGAGAAAAAAGAATCCTGCCATTAAAACCAATAATGATCCAGATTTTAAATAATTTAGGGACTCTGCACTTGGCTAGGCTAAATTCTACCAAGATACACTCATAAAGGGAAGGAAAATGTCTTCTCTCTCCCCATGTCCCTGCTTCCTTGGCTCCCTTACTTGGAAGTATTATGGCAACCACAAGTTTGGCTCAGCTCATCTGTATGGTTTAGTTGTTTTAAATGAGAAGACAACATCGCTGCTATGGCATAGCAACTGGAGCAGCTTAGGAGCCTCTCCTCTGGGCTGCCTGTGCCCTGACAGTGCAGCAGGAGTGCTGGGAAGGGAAGGGCTGGAACGCAGCTGAACAGTTTCTATATAGTGCCTATAGGGCAGTTCTTCAGTGCCTATAGGGCAGTCATAGGGGAAAACACATGGCAAGAAAAGGTATGCGGAAACATTCCCTAACAATCTGCTGAGGGCACGTTCTGGAAAGCACCTTCACAACAGCCCCTCTGGTGGTTAATACTAGTAGGATCAGGGCAGACTCCCAGTGAGGGCATTTCCACCACCCCTACATGAGCATGAAGTGACGGCACGCTCCCTTTGTTCCGCGTCTTCCCTTGAACGCTGCAGCCCCCAGCTCCCGCTGCCTTCCGAGGGCCAGGCAGGGGGCAGACTGAAGCAAGGCTCTCCATGCTGTATTCGAGAGGCCAAGCAAAGGCTTGTTTGTCAGGAGGCCTCAGCTCCCTGCAGGCGAGCTGGAGCTGCTGCCAGTGTCACCGCTGGGCTCACACACGCCGAAGAGCCACTGCAGGTGCCAGGCGCTGCACAGAGGGCAGGGCAGCAGCCGCCTCAGCTCCCCGCTCGGTGCAAGCAAGCACCTGCCGGCCAGGCTGGCCCGACTCCTGTGTTACCCTCACCGCGGGCGGCTCGGTGACCATTTCGGCTGCCGCCCGGTGAGCACTCCGTGGCGATCTGGAGCGGGGACAGAACGGGGTCAGAACGGGGACAGAACGGGGGCAGCAGGCTGCCACACGGAGCGCTGCCCGGCCGGAGCTGCCACCGCCGCACCCTGCGGCACCCGGGAGCCCCGGCAGCGGGAAACAGCGCCCTGCCCTTCGCTGCAAGGAGTGCCAGGATTCAGATGTACCCAAGGTGGAATACCACGGTTATTTCCTCAAACGAAAATTAACTTCAAATGTTTGTAATTGATACATGAATATTCATGATCTTTTGGGAGGATTTAATAATTACTTCATTCTGCTTAGGCTCATTTGATCTGCAGTAGCGACAGCAGTAGTTTGCACTCCTTCATCAAGATGCCAACAATTTGGCAGCATGACCTTCCCAGTTTCCTGAGCTAGAGAGCAGCTCTAGTTATTCTAATTGCAATCCCAAATGGAGTGGTACCTGAAAATAAATTGACTGCTGTTCAGTTTTAGAAACCACTCCACTTGGCACTGCTCCTCATGTAAACAGATAACATCTCCAGGAAACTGGGAAGGTCACTCAGCAAAACACTTCGCATTTTGATAAGATTTTATATGTCAACCTCCTAGAGCCTTCAGCCCACAGCATTGTAGCAGAGGGCAGTAAAAGTGCACATACTCCCATGTGGAAAGGGGAAAAAAAGAAAAAAGAAGGCAGACTTCGGTTGTCATTAATGATATGGAAATTATACAATTCATCTATGCCACTCATTAAATATATTCCCCAAAGAAAGTTAGGCCCAAGAGTTCATACTGCCTCTGCACTTGCACACAAGCTTGCCTTATCAGCTTTAGCAATAAACTTCTAGGCTGTTGGCAAATTTGAAGAAAGTTTGAGAAAATAATATGCAGAGCTCGAAGGTAGTAAGCCTCTGTAAATGCTGTAAGGATTAGCAGCTGGGTGGATGGAGAGAAATCTTATCTGTGCTTCCACAGAAATGAGACAAATGCCTTCAACTCCGTTCTTGAACACACCAGAGAAAGCACACACATGAGAAAAATTCCCAAACACAGGAAAACTTTAGGCCAGTATTTACACCCTTTTGGATGTCAGACCGAGAGAAAAGTTGTTGGAAACATGATGTTCTTGATGCTGGTTCTCGCAAAACTGTTCATTTAAATCAACTGCCAAAAAAAAAAAGTATTGAGATGATATTGGGTCCTGACTATAAACTGTCAAAAGCCAAAGTAAAGGAGGGAAAATATTAAACCCTTAGCATTAAAGCAAAAAAAAAAAAAAAAAAAGAGGAAAAAAAAAAAAAACCCCAAAAAAAAAAAAAAAAAAAAAAAAAAAAAAAAAAAAAAAAAAAAAAAAAAAAAAAAGGCGGAAGCCCCAAGTCACACTTCCAGTTCTGGTAATCAATTTAATACCTTTTAAATTTCCTTTTCACATACAGCTCCAAATTGCTTCACAGAGATGCATGAAATTGCTAAAACCTGGTAAAAGAAGCAATCCCTGCCCATTGTCAAGGAAGATGAACTTTGCAGCAGCCAAGCGATCTGCAAGCTAGGATGGAAATTAAGCAGGTGAAGCAAGTTCCAAAAAGGAGGAATTTTTTATGTGTCATCTGCCATTTAACAGCGGAGACACACTGGCCTCAGTTGCTCAGCTTCAAACCATCTACAAATTAAAACCTCATGACTTCCATTTAGGAATAATGTATTGGCATGTACAGGGAATATGTACAGACCCTAGACAACATGCATAGCTGTCTTTCTAAAAATCAGGATAAGTAATAGGGGTAAGGATGGACTTAGCTGTCTAACTTTACACATTCTTTCTCTTTAGAGAAGAGTAAGAAAGCTGACTTTCTCTATTTCACCTATTTCTTTAAAATCCTAGGACTAGGAAGCCAATTGCACTTCAAGGTCCCAATTTACTTTACTACTTAATATATAATTTTAGGGTCAAAATAAGTTTCTTAGACACCTACAGTGATGCTTGCAGAATCTAATGAACAGAGCACTCTCTAGCCTGCAAATCCTTGGCCTCTACATTTGTACTGCCAACAATAAGTATGGGCGGGGTGACCTCGTCAGGAAGCGAAGAGACACCAAGAACTCCATCCACATAAAAATGAATGGCTATCAGACAGCCAAAACTTTCATCCACAGATGGGCAGAGCTACTCACACAACTGGCTGATTTAGAGATGTGATGAGACAGGCTGAGCAATAGCAGTGATGATGGTGACCTGCATGGCAAATAAAGATCGTAGATGAAGTCCACAAACCAGCCCCAAAAAACAGGATTTTATTAACTGAAATCCACTGGCACTGTGGTCCAAACCCAGCTGTCACTGAAATCTCCAGAAAAGCTCCCATAAGCGTCATCAGCATCTGAACTGGGTTTTTACAGATTCAGTGACAGGATACATGAGACAAAGACTAAACCAGTCCCTTCTGACGTCAAATACATGGCATTGAAATTAAACTGTGGAACCACAGGCAGGTTTATGATGACAGTTTTGGCAGCACAGGACCAAATCTAGCAGCTGGTGCAGGGCAGTGGGAATTCTGTCATCTATAAACACAGGCATAAGGAAACTAAATGTTTGATTCTTTTATATCTCTCACACTCCATCATACTTCAATCACAGAGGAGCCTAAATAAAACTTGAGGGACTCCAGGCTATGCAAGTGCTATGTGTTGTAAGTAAAAGTAGCAAACTTGGTATATAAATATTTTTAATGTATATATTTCCTATTTAAATGAACTGGAGATAGGCTGTATCAATACATTTATCTGCACTCATGCAGCAATTTAAAATATTAATGATGCACATACATTTTTTATGCATTTTGAAGTTTCACTCTCCCTTTAAATGGATTCTTCTATTTATTTTGCCCACTATAGTAACATTGATTAGACGAGATTTTCAATAGGCCCTTGTGTATCTGACACTTCAGAGATCTTACAGCCTGTAACAGCAAAGGAAAGGAACTCTTTCAAACTTGCTGGTTAGCAATTGTGACATTTGTTCTAACGAATGTTACTGCAATTGCTTGCAGTTTTACCTGAGGTAACCAGAACATGCTTTAGAGCTCAATATTATATTTGTTCTGCTCAGGAAAATAAATTTGAATATTTTCATGTTAACAGCTGCCTCTCCACAAGATTGGTAGTAAGAACAGAGTTGTAAGTGGCAGAAAGCAATATACAAACTAAAGTTTGTATGTATTTAGTTTTAAATCACAAAAAGACCTCTCTTAAAGGTAGCTGTTCAAAATCCAAGACGCACTAAAACAAAATTTCAAAGGTAAGCTGAACCAGTCTTTCATAAAAAGATCCTTTCAAACTTTTAACTGTCTTTAAAAGCCTCAGACTGGAATCATTTACAATCTGCCTGGAAGGTCCTACTTCTGTTTACAAAGCTGCTGCTGCTGATACTCAGGAATTCCCACAGCTGAAAATAGTTGAGGCTTGAGCACTTTTTGGCAAAGTACTTATTTTAGCCTTACACTCTATCCTTGGCATCTGCTGTTGAATTTAGCCAGACAAGATGCTATAAGGACATTTGGCCTGAATCAGTACGGCCATTCTTATATTCTTAGAATTGGCTTATAAAGGTTTGCAGCCCGACTCTGCAGCCTCCTTCCTGCATCTCCTCTGCCTGCGTGCTGTGACCTCCTAAAGACACAGCAGAGTTCCTCAGCATTCAGTCAACCCAACCCTAGACAATGAGTCTGGAGACACAGAGAGGCCAAGAGGAAAGACAGTCATTCTGGTAAAGACAGCGCATGGACAGCCACCACCGGGGGAGAAGGAAGAAAGAGAAATGCATTGCTTGGTCCTATGAGCCTAAGCCCCATGGGACAGCATCAAAGCACAGGTGATGCCTGGGGTGAGAAGAAACTTATTAGCTCCTGTCCCTACCCAGTACAGAGAGACATATAATCCTCCTTAAGCATTTAGAAAACCCACCTTTAAAAATATTATGGCTTTCTAACACTGCCCCCATACATTTCCATTTAGTAGTGGCATGCCAGCTACTTTTCTATTTGCTTATGCTCTTTGGTTTCCATTGCTCTGCCTCCCCAGGGATGGGAATGCTCCTGCCACATGTAGAGACACATGTTCTCTATTCCTTAACTCTATTTAGATATGCAAGCAAAATTCATTTCATCTTTTCTCATGTGAAAAACTCCCCTTGCCAGACTTTCTTGTACTCATTTCAGTCTGAATTCATCCTTCATCTATATGGGAGACCAGAGCACCCAGGAGAGGAACTGCTAGCCCCTTGCATAACTATTACTATTTTTCTCAGTCATTCCTAATGCCTCCTCAAATTTCATTACCTTGTCACTGTTAGTTTAGCTGTGGACACCTGTGATCATTAACCAGCATGCCGAAATCAGCACACAGCCCCATGCCCTTTCTAGCTGATGAGCTCCCAGATTGCATCAGGAATTATTAGCAGTCCATTGGGGCATGCCCTTGCATCAGTGCCATTTGTATTACTGACTGTAGCCCTCAAGGTCCCACAGGTGCTCCCATCTGATGTTCTGATCTGCCTTTGTACAGATGATGGCTCTCAGCTTTGTGTAAGTAGTCACTATGATTAGCACGCTCCTGCTTTGTGTGCCAAGGCTGCTGGTAATAACACCAAATATAAACCTCTCCCAAAACTGGTCCCTGAAGAACTTTCCTGGGGGCCTTCCCTCTAGTTTGATAGCTCCCACTTCAATGCTAGCTACTGTTGTCTCTGCAATCTTCACTACTTCATGCGTCTTACTGCTCCTTGTCATCTTCAGCTTAACTAGTGAATTCTCAGGGGACACCAATTCAGGCATTTACTCAGATCTAGACAGGTTAAAATTTCTTTCACCTAGACGTTAGGTACCACATCTGCATAGAACAGAGGGTGAGGGCTGTATTCTGAAGGTTGTATCCAAATGTATCCCCATCTTGAAAGGAGGGTTGAATTTAAATGCACAGACATCTGTTCCGGATTTCCTGGTCTTCGGAACAGGCAAGGTATTTCAAGGCTCACCATCTGAGAAGGCAATACTTGTCTGGATGTACTTTAAAGTGAGTTTCAACTCAGGGTTTCAGGATTTCTTCCTCTCACATCTGAGTGCTAATATCAAATTATTGTTGCAGCAGGACTTTCTTAACATCTCAGTATTAACTTTTGCAGCTACTGCACTAACAAAAATCGATCATTTAATTCAGATGATTTAGCAGTGAACTCATTTGGAATCCTCTCTTTTCTCTGTTCTTCCCCCTCCTCCTCCACACACTGATGAGCAAATCATTTAGAGAGAAGTTTGTCTGCTGACTGTATTAATTTTACGCAGTAGGAAAATACATTCATGTAATTGCATTTCAAATGGTGAGGATCTGAATAAATGAACAAGTTGTTCTATGAACAGAGGAAGTAATGAAGGCTAGTTTCCCTGAGTTTGTGTCCCGTGTTACCCCATTTTCCATACTTTGGCTGTCCCCTCTTCTGCATAGTTCCTATAACCTCACCTTGCCACATCCCACCTAACTCACCTCCTTCAGCTGCAGCTCTGTCCTCTCTCCTTGTTGGCTCCTGACTCAGCTGCCTGGTAAGGCAGCATGCAGTGGAGCAATGTTATCACACCTTCACAGCCCAGCCTGCTTCTGTCCCACCCCTCTCTCAGTCTCAAGAGTCTTGCACAGACCTCAGATATCTAAAGGCCTGTGCCTGCATTAAATCTAATTGGCAATGGTCAATTTAACAGCCAATTTAAAAATGTATTTGGATGACTAGCAATGAGATTGTGTGACCATGTATACTTTAGCCTCTCAAGAGATAGCTAAAGTTCTCTCAGAGCACCCGTGTCAGAGAAAGTTTTGCTCGCAGAGTTTGTCTGGGTTCACAGTTTGGAAGCACAACGTTGTGCACAGCAGTCATTCCCACCACCAGCTACTGAGGACAGACAGGACATTTCCCGTATTAGCACTATGAGAGTGATTAGAGCCACCTATTTATAGCTGTGCAATGAAAAAAATCTCAGCTCACAGATGTCAAGTTAGCCAGGCTTTTAAGTCTTTCCTATCCAGTGGCTTAGATTATTCCTGCCTTATAATTTTTCAGATCCATGTTATGGCTTTGTATCAAATTAATTCTGTGGGAGGACAGCAGTTCTGAAATGAACACAGAGTAAACAAAATCATTAAGAAGTGGACTGCTATGAGAGTTCAAGTTGTCATTGCATGGTTAATATTCTTCAGTAGTTTAGGTTTAAGGGGGTTTTTGTGTGTTGTATGACATATTAAATACATAGCAAATGGCTTAAAGGCCCTGTTCTGTTTTCAAAGCCACTACTGTACCAATTTAAAAAAAAAAATAATTACCCAAAAGGGACCAGAGAAGTTTTGACAACCCATGAACCTTCCCTCAGCACAGCTGATTTGCATATAGTATAGCTAAGGGGTATATTTGACCCAAGCATTTACAATTAACCCTTAACAAGTCATATCTAAAGAAAAGCTTTATTTTTATTTCAGTGATTTTATTGCACTGTAATTTCAAGAAACACCAATTAGCTATCAAATGCTGACAACTTGCACTTAGCACTGATTAGGGCTAGATATGAACTATAAACCTATCACATTACTATAGTGCAACAGCTCATTACCAGTCTAGCTTTCCTAGCTAATATTTCTACTAATTTTTATTTAGGGACCTACAGGCCAGCTCATCTGAAAATTATACGCTAATGATCCGCAAAGAATTGAGAGCTCTAAATGGTAACATGGGAGAAAAAATAATTCTGTTTGATCTCTTTATGTTATGATAGATGCCATTTAATCAATTAGGACAGCAGAACATATCATTCCATTCCAGACCTGACAAATATAAAAGAAAACAGGAAAGGGTGAAAGCTTCACACATCTTGACCTTCTCTACAATGTAAAAGAGCATCATATATAGTATGAGAGAATGTTTAGGAGCACAGCCACTGACACAGCAGTCAAGACACTATTTCCTTTGGGTCTCCTGCAACAGGGGCTTGCCAAGGATGTGACTGCTGCTAGTGGAGAGGACCTGTGAAAGATGGGGTCACAGCATTGTGCACTGTCTTGTGGAAATGTCAGGCATCCCGGGGTGCCTCCTGCCAGTTAAGCCTCCAGAAGATTTAACATGGGGGGCTGGGCCCCTGGAATGTCCCAGAATCAGAAATGTGGCTTACAATTATGCCTGCCTCCTTCTCCCCCACCTGCTTGAGATTATGAAAGTATTTGAGAAACTAAAGGTACTGCAGCAGTGACAATGAGTGCTTCACAGTTAGTTGACAGAACTCTATGATAAATCAAAGTTATTTCTGAGATACATTGGAAGTGCAGATGGAAAAGAACACTACATTTCATAATGTTACCACTTGTTAATAAGTAGAAAAGATTATAGATGGAAAGACATAGGTAGGATCAGGTAGGAAAATGTGTCTGACCCATATTCTGTTAAACTTGTGTAAATTAAGGGCATCATGGGCTATAAAAGTCACATTTTAATAACTAATATAAACAAATTGAGAGCAATGACAGAAATATTTGAATAGCCGAACATGATCACATTTAGGAGCCATCTCATCTCCTGCAGTCTCAGTGGGCTGGAGATTCTTTTCTGAAGACTGGGATATTCACCCTACAATACCAATATTGTTTCCCGTGTTTACTAGTTCCAAGGCTGAATGAGTCAAAAATAGACACTGTCACACATTAATGCCTAAAACCCCCCAAATTATGTCTCTGAAACAACCACTCAAAACACATCCATTGCTGGTCTCTACTTGTGCAATTCAGAACTTGGATAATGGCAGAGCATATTATGCTGAGCATGTTCTCAACACTCATCTAGCCATGACCTCAAGACAATAACCCTTTAATATGCCAAAAACTGGACATTTTTTTTTCCTAAATATGGCAGTAGAGATTTTTTTCTTGCTGTTGAGGAAGGAGAAAGAATCCCTCATGATTGCCCTTCTTGGAACCTGCACAGCAAGAGGACTGAAGATCTGCCACTCTGCCCAGATTTTAAATCTCCCTAAAGAATATTCTCTACATAAATATGCAAAGGTTTTCAAATTTAAGTGCCAGCAATGTTTCAATATGAGCATAATCAGACCACAGGGTTGGGAGATGTTCCTTTACTATAACAGAGGAGCCAGAAGGAAAAAGCACAGATAGTCCTATTGCATACTATGAGGTTAACCAAGGAGAATTTATTCTCGCAGTCAGGCATTACAAAATGCAGTGAAAGATAATATGAGCAGCATATAACTTACAATGTCATCATAGAATACTTAACTCTTTGTTAGATAAGTCCCTTTGTATTTATTACAATAATCATCGGTAACACTTTTCAGTTGACTTCTGGCGAAATGAAAAAGTACTTTCAAATTATGCAGTCTTAAAAAGGGGCTTATATGAAGCTTCGGTTAGTGGCATAATTAATGGATAATACACAGGGAACAATACAGAATTCATTAGCTAATATGGATTACAGATTAGATATTAGTAGGAAACATTTTGGTATTTCTGAGAGATGAATTAAGGTGAAACAATACGCTGGTAACACATCATGAAGCACACAGTTATTGGTTTTATATCTATAGGAATATGAACAAAATTATTAAAAAAGTTATTTATGTTCTGAATTTTAGTTCCAATAAAGAGATAACATAGCTGTTTAATGCATAGAATAGATGTGTAATCGCTAGCCAAAATGACTCTCACATGCCCTCACTATTACTGTTAGAGTTGAATATTAGCTTACTATAATTTCATACACAGCCTGCAACATTCTTTATTCATATCTCACAGCAAAATGTTGCCTGTTGAAAAGATCTGGTGTTTTGTTGTTACTGTCTTCAGTTACCTATTGTTCTCTGCTCTCCCATGGGAGGAATATGTTTAGAAACAGCAGGGTTTTCCCTATGATTAGGTATCAGAACAGCTACTAGTGTGATGCTCAGATTCCTTAAAAGAATCCGGTGTTGTTCCACAGAGAGGCACCACTGATGGGTGAGACATTGGCCAATGGAATTAAAAATGTATTTATACTATCTTTTGCATGGGTGTGATATAATAGCGTTTTCAGAGAAACTATGAATTTTCTTGGGAGGATGAAAAAATCCAATCCAATCTTCAGAGTACACCTAACATATGTGGTTGTGGTCTCACCAGAGACCAGGCGAGTTCTGCTACAGTGCCACAGAAGCATTATGTCCCTGACCCTGCGGGGAAGAAACTGACAGTCCCTGGGAGCATGTACATTCAGATTCACAGCAGCCAGAGACTTCCTGCAAACAACATCCTCATCGCCATGAGGCTCCCTGCACTGAGATGAGTGTGAGGAGAATGGACATGGCACCTGCAAATGGACACAAAGGACTTTACCACTTGTGTAACCTACTTGATTTTTATGTCTAACACACACATAAATGATTCCAGGCAAAGGAGCTCACAAAGGACTGTGTCCTGGTTTCAGCCACGACAGACTGAAATCAAGAGTAGCTCAAAACCAATTAAAGCCATGGATTATAATGCCATTGCACAGAACATACCCATCCAACATGGCAGCAGTCACCTAGCAAGAGAACAGAAAATCTGTTACCAGCTTAACAGGCTTATTTTGTATTCTGTATGATGCAAAGATTCTAAAAGCTACAAAAGCACACCCTCACTTTTTCTGTAAAACCCACTCCACAGCAAGCAGCCCTAAAATCAGCTGAGAAAAACATCTCACTGGATGTGAGATTCACAAATCTCACGGGAGCACAGTGTGGTAGGGTGCCAACAGGTTCTCTTTCACATGCATTTTCAGAGTCAAATCTTATTCAGCTTTAATCCTCCATCAGCCCCTCACCACCAACCCCCTCCCCCGCCCCAATAGTTTATACATCAGTTATACACAGATAAAACTACAGCAGTTACTCTGAGTTTCCTCTGAAATGAGAACTGTCCTCCATCACACCAGTAATGTCCACACGAGAGAGATGACCAGGATTCAGGAGGTGCACGTTGGCACAATCTGACTGAGAACACAGAGCTCCTAGAACACTCTCTCCCTCTTGGAAAAAGTGCAGTTATTTCTCCAACACCATACCTTTGAAACCATTTTTGTTTGTTATGTATACATGCCAGCTGGGTAGCAGATCTGGATACTGCATCTAATTCCTGTCCTCCTGCACAGGCATGTAACTTCAAAACACTTTACTCGGAGCCTGTGAAAACTGTTGTTCGCAAGAGAGAGGGAACACAGTCTAGGAGCATAAAAGATGCCGCTACTCTATAGCTGGAGGCAGACATGAAAATTGTGTTCAATCCTTAAAAGACTGCTCCAAGGAGATTCAGGTCCCACTTGCACAGAGATGATGAGGTGCTTTTAACAGCTCACCTTGTAAGGGGCTCCCCTCCTGTGTTCTCTGCTGTCTCTGAGCTGAGCCATATGTGTCTAACAGCACCCAAAACAGCTGCCACCACTGTTCTGCTGCACAGCTCTCTGCTCTCTGGAGCCAGCTGTACCAAAGGGAGCCACAAGGGCTGATATTTCTGACAGTGTGGACATACGTTTTGTCATTGATTTTCAAAGAGACTGAGGTTTTGTTTCTGACCAAGAGCATGAACTAAGGGATAGGGAGAAAACAATTTAGCAAATTCCACCATCTCTCAAAAAAACCCCCATTGGAAAATAATTTTAAATTGTAGTAATTTTAAGTACAGCAAGTAGAACATTTTTTTCTGATCAGACGATGCGGCAAAACAAAGCTAAAAGAAAATACAGCTAAAACAATTAAGTCTTCTGTCTGATATTAATTTTACCGAGTCTTGTCAGATATTGCTAGAAAACATGTCACTTGGATGGCACTTATAAACAAAATACTTTAAAAATTAAAATAATCTAGCAAGTTCATCCTGCAGCACAAGAGAGGTAATTTTCATATTTCAGAAGATAGTTCTAACCAGCCTGCTTAAATCTAAAAAGTCAATGCATATTTTAAAAATCCAGTTCACATCTGTTCATTGTGTATAGAGCTGGAGGCAACCACCAGCCAAAAACTTTGATCATCCAGCAGAATCTGGTATCTGAAGAGCACAAGAGGATTATCTTCATTGCTTTACTCTCAAACATGTTATGAAAATAAGAACTTCAATGAAAAAACATCTTGCAGTTGTAATGCCATTCAAACACTCTTGAAGCAGTAAGGCAAACTGGCTGAAGTATCCTCCACTTAAAACCACACAATTCTCTTAAAAGCTCTTAGGGCCTGTCACTCCATTGAGAGGGTGATGTCAAATAAAGTCCAAGCAAAGAAGGAGTTTGAAGAAAAAAAATGTTCAACTATTTGCCCAGAACATGTAAGCAAAGGTTATGTTTATTTTTAAGTTAAGGTCACAAATACTATTTATATACATTGAAGAGGAAAATAAAATAGTCCTGCTCGTGCCACTTCAGTAGTTTTAAATCTCCATTTATGTGGCAAGTTTCTGTATAAACTTCTTGAGCTCCAAATTCATGGTCACAGACCCATCTGCAGCCAATCAATAGATGATTGTACTTGTGCAGTTTTCACATTCACCAATTCCATCAATTATGTCCCTTGCAATTCCGAACAAACTCAACATTAGGTAACACTTAACCACATACTGGCTCTTTCAACAAATAAGCTGTTAATCATCAAATACAGAACATGAAATACCCCTTAGCAAGGATTTGAGGATTATCTCATCTAATTAGATATAAGCATGTTTTCTAATCTGGGGGTTTAAGCCAAATCCCAATAAAAAGATTCCCATTGATTTACACAGAGTTTTGGATCAAGCACTGGGAGAACTTGATTTTGCAATGCAAAGAGAAAGAGACCTTTAAAAAAAGTGTAACTAAATTATGAAAGAGAAAAAGGGGTTAACTGAGTTAAATCATCTGGCCCAGAAATGGACTGGACAGTCCATATCCCTGCTAGGGCAGGGTCTTGAGAAAGACACCGCTGAGACTGTCTGGATTTCTGTGATGTCATACAAGTGTAACAGTCCATCCAACCACTGGATTTCAGGCTCCTAAAAGCAGAGTTGATTCTAGCAGACACACTAGAACACATTTTATTGTTTATTTGTATAACTGCCAGCCATGTGCAGACACTTGACAATCATGGACAAAGATAAATTATCAAAAGGAAGTACAGCTCATGAAAATTGTCAAAGATTTGGACCCAGAACTCTGCATTGAAATTGCATAAGCCTAGCCCTTAACCCATCTTAAACAGTTTCTTATGTAATTGGTAATGGATATTTGTTATTTAGAAGTTTATTTTGCTTTTAAATGATCCTACCAACCACTTCAGCTCCTGGGCAGTTATTCCACTAATAGGAACTCCTGTTAGCATGCTTTAAAGTTTATATTCCTCCACATCATTACTTAAAAATAAGAAATTATTCTGCCACGTTGTCTCACCAGAAGCAATCTTCTCCTCCTGTGTGTATTCACATCCTTGAAACACTACAGAGTAGATGTCATCTCTTCTCTCAGAGGCCTCCTTTTCCCCCTTTTCCCTGCAAGCTATGAAGCTTTATTTCTGTCACAGTGTCCTTCCAGGTGAGCAATCTTTTCATTTCAGACCACTCATAATTGTTCTTGCTTCTCTTTTAAATTCTCTGCAATCTGTAACCTTTTCTCAGCAATGAGATGCACAACTCCAAACAAGCAGCTATATACTGGCAGATAAATAGAAAAGCTATTTTCTTTGGTCTGCTGCAGTGGAATGTCTTTTGCTCTGAGTCACACTGGTTTTGTACAAGCAAAGAAGGATCAATAGGGAAATGAAATTTAATTTAACACATCATATCCATATGCAACTATTCATGAAACTGGAGATAACCAAAAATGTGAAATAAGTCTAATAAAAATTATTACATGCTTTTTGATAATTTGCTGCATAGTACAAGAGGTAGTTATTCCAAGGATATGACTATTTAAAAATTGTTCAATTATACATGAAATGAATAATCACCACATTTCTATGAGAGAAAATGTATTAATGTTCAATTGAGCCTGAACCAGTGGTGGAACAGGTGAGAATAAACTGCTGGATACCCTGACTGAAGGTTCAAAATGGCATTTTAATGAATTAAGTACAGATTAATTTTTGTATGAAATTACCACAATGGCCTATTTGGGTTCCACTCAAGCTATATTTCAGAATAACTGCACGCTACTGGATTGCTTGTTCATTACCAGTCACGTCTGTGCTGGCCCGGGACCGAAGTCGTGTCCTTCTGTGATGCAGCTATCTGCTGCTCATAGGAATGGCTATTTAAATGCAATTAGTGATTGCTGTTAAGTCTGACTATAAACCACAGCAGTTCCCTTCTCATTTCATTTTGCAGTCCATCATTATTTGCTTGTTACAGTATCCATAAAGTACTAATTCGTTGAGAGGCTTAAAGAGAATTCAAAGAGAAACTTCATGAGGCCTGATTCTTTTCTCAGTTGAATCTTGTGCAGAATGGAGTTTGTCAGGTGAGGTCTGTTGTAGAACTGGTGCAACAGGAGTTCAGGCTCAGTGTATGTAACATAACCACTTACACCCACTACACATGTTCACAGACACCATTGCTCCAGTTACTGTCACACAGCCAGACTGGCAGCACTGAGTTGAAAACCCAAAGCTGGGGAATGGCAGCTCCACTGCAGCTTTTCTTTCGAGGATTTTGTCTACTATCTCTCATTAACTTGATGATGAAACACAATGCTGTAAGATGTGTGCAGATAAAGCTCAGGTCTGCACTACCAGCTGTACAAACTATCCTACACTAAAGTGCATTGTTGATGAACACTACAACAGCAACTGCTGGAGCATGCAAACCCATCATCCGCGTGCTCCTGAGCTGCTGATCAAATTACTCTAATAAAATGCAAGAAGTTTTCCTATATTCACAGACTGTGCATCCCTGATTCCACCTATTTTATGTAGTTCCCTGGAATAAAGAAGGAAATTGCCAGAAATTTGACCTAGTAAACTGTCAGATACAGAAAAACCCCAAAGGTGAACGTAATTTCCAGATGCTCCAAGTCCTCATTATACGCGTGCTGATGGAGTTTCAGTGCTCTCGCAGGCAACTGCATTGCACTTGCCCAGTGTCAAAGAGCATGCACCTAAGGCAGCTCCTCCACTGGTGTAAGTTGGCATTGCTCCAGTGGCTTGTGTCTGTTAGCCAAGGTTCTATTCCACATGACCTGGCTGAAAACATCAAGGAAAAATTCTTTTGTTCCTGAGCAGACCATGTTTTTGATAGCTAATTAGGAACCATTTCACAGTCAACAAAACGTCCATTGACCACTCTCCTACACTCTCCTACAATTGGATCATTCAGGGGTATTTCTTAGGCTTATTTCTCTTTTTGAATGGGCTCATTTCTTCTTCCTTGTTTGCTTCCCTGTTCCTCTCTGTGGATTGTTGTCTCCTCTACACATAACTTCAGTGCCTCTCAGAGCTTTCCCATTCATTTCGGGCCATTTCCCAGCACTGTGATTCTGTTTCANCCCCCCCGCTTCTTCTGCTCTCGCATTTCCTCAAGTAAAACAGCAAAACAGTTTTCTGTCCACTTCTAGTATATTCAATATTAAATTAACTCAGAAAGACTGGAGATTGTGAAGGGCACACCAGATTTTTTTTTCTGAGGCTTTCTGTGATCTTTGTGCCTCATTCTCATTGAGGAGGTGCAAAAGTAAGGAATAGAAGACATAGATGAAGCACTGAAAAAGTAAAAGTGATTGAAATTTCTTGATGAAAAACAAAACAAAA
The DNA here is from genome assembly GCA_013398015.1 of Oreocharis arfaki. Classification (NCBI taxonomy): domain Eukaryota; kingdom Metazoa; phylum Chordata; class Aves; order Passeriformes; family Paramythiidae; genus Oreocharis; species Oreocharis arfaki. The sequence continues at coordinate 391,259 of VZRR01014003.1, read as the reverse complement.
AACTTTTTAGTTTCAGGTGCTGATGAAGTAACCATTAAATAGATTGCTCATTTGCCATATAGTTCAAATGTGTCATTAAATTCATATACCTAGTAAGCAGAGATGGTTGTGTGAATCCAGCAAAGCTAGGACTTAGTACAGGCTCATAAATAAGGATAAAAACTCCAGTACTAATACTAATTAGTCCAAGAACTGTATTGTGATCTGATTTTTAGCTGGCCTTATCTCCTCTGGAAAATTTTCCACTAATATATTTTCTGAGAAAAATAATATAACTCGTGCTAAAAATTCAAAGGCCAGGTATATAACCAAAAGGTACCTGGCATTTCAGTTTTTCTCACAAACAACTTTTACAAAGATGAAACAACTGCAGATAGATACACCCACCTAACTAAGAAAAGAAACTGAGGTACTGGATCCATCCAAACCCCATTTTCATTCTTTTTCCCAATAATTAACTAACAATTTAAAGAAAACGTTGGATATACACTCATTCTTTAGACTAGTATACCACAACACTATAATCCAACACCTTCCCTTTTCTCTTTACTTAAAAGCACTAATATTCTACCTTTGACCAAAAAACCCCTCAGATTCTGCATGCCATTAGGACTATTTATGTGAGTTATTAACTCTAAAGTAAGGGGGAAAGTAGGGTAACAGAGTCCTAGCAATAGTGAAAAAGTATATAGTGCTTTTTGCCAACTCTGAATGCCCTTTACAAATCCTATTTGAATTTTTTCTAATTCAGTTTTATAAACGTGAATGAAGAAATAAACACCGAAATAAATTATTTTCCAAAGGTCATGCAGAAAGAAAGAATAGATTAACCCATGCTTTAAGCACCAGATTAGATATTAAAACATGGTGGCTCTGCCATGAAGCCTCTTGTGCAACCTTGCACCAGTCACTTAATATAATTTTATTTTCTGCAGATAGGATTGAATAAAGCAGTACCAGCATGTAAGATCTGGGAGGAAAAACAACCATATGACAGAGAAGCAGAAGTGCCAAGAATAAAATTCACGTTTTTAACTCACACCCATCTCTTTTACAGACAAGACTCTCTCCTTGGATAAGCATAAGCATGTAGTTCAAAATACAGGATGCCTCTAGAAACACTAGCACACTGGGATAGCACATTAAGAGAGAAGCCTATTAAATAAAACAAGCAACAATTTCTGGAAGAGAAATTCATACAGCCTTGCACTTTTCTAAATAGTTTTCTTACATTCTCACAGTCATTAAAATGCATAAAAATGATTATTTCCAAAACAGCATTACCATGAATTATCACCACCCATGTTGCCTAGCAACTGGAGTAATTTTTGAATAGTGAGGTATATAAACCAGTATTGGAGTTTGTGCAAATGGGTGTTCATTTGAGGGTTTAAAACACATTCATCTTGGAAATCAGAGGCAGATAATGCAGCACTAATATAAAACTGAAATTCTCTTAAAAACATAAAATGGCACTAACAATTACTGCATCTTAGCAAAACCCTTCTGCAGCAGATCTAAGCCCAACCATATTTGGCCAGGCCAGAACTGACTCCCTTGCTCTTCCTTGAGCTTGCAAGTGCCTCTTTCCAATTTTTTTTTTTAAGATATTTGACATTCCCATGGAGAAAATAATTCTTTCCCAGTCTTCTGAAGGATTTGTTCATAGCTCAAGAGCAAAAGAAACTGGTGACATAAAATGGCAATGTATTGAAGTCAAATAAAAATTCTATTTTTATATAACGCACTGGGCTGGAAGAACTTAGTGGTTCACACCATGACAGAACAATGTGCTTATTAAGGTTCAAAATAGGTCTGGAAAAAATGACAATAATAGTGACAAAGACACTGAGATATTAGGCAGAGGTTAAAAGTACATATATGAAAGATACAAACTCCCAGAAATCATGGTCTGGTCACTCAATAGCTGCAGGTAATTGCCTAGTATAGGGGTTCCTGTCCATTCTTCAGGCCTATGTGAAATTTGACTTGAGTACAAGACAAGATCCCCCAGACCATATCAAACCACATCATTTGATGTCTGAGAATTTCTACATTATTTTCTTACAACTTCAGTAGACAAGTTCCTGCTAAAGCTAGTATCAGTCTTTGTTACAATTCCCAAAATGGGAGTGTATGGGGGGCTCTTCCCAAGGGAGTAAGATTGCAATTGAATGGTTTCCAAAGCTTTGCCTTATGGGCAAAAATTAAAGAAAAGCTACATGTGCTGAAAAACAGCATGTGTTTTTCATACAGACTGCAGGTGGAGAGGCACATTCATCCCTGGCACAAACACAGAGACCACTGAAGGCGATGCAGTGGCATCTGCTTACACCAGCTATGAATCTGAACAAGCTTTTCCCTACAACTGCTACCTGCGGAGATAAAGCTGGATACAAAACTGGAGTGAATTTAAGAGCCTGCAGCCTCTCAGAGTTTAGAGAACCAAATTTCTGCAGTAAGAGAAAACCTGCATTGTGAGTTTCCAGGCTCCCAGGAAGCCATGCAGTGCCTACTGACAGGCTGCCATAAAATGCTTAATGGCTGTTTAATAGCTCAGATACAGAAAACATGCTCCATTTTGTCTCCTGCTCTATGGAAATTTACTGAGACCACACACAATGTGCAGAGCTGTCACATAAGAAAACACTTCCATTGTTTTCCTTTGGTCCCACTCAAAAAAGGCAGTTAACAAAAATGTAATTTTTAGCAGTGAAAGAGAGCACCCCTAGAAAAAGGGGAATTATCTCAGCTAGACAGGCTAGTCACTACTCTAAACAAGAGGTGCCACTGAACACATATCACCTCTGTCTGTGGGGTGCTCAGCCTCTTCTACAATGCAGGACAGACACACTCACATCCCCCATTGTCTCATCTCCTCCAAGGAGCAGGACACACCTGTACTGCTGGATCATTGAGCTAATCCAGCCTGTGCCTATGATCATCCAGCCTCCAAAACTCTTATTTCCGTTGCTTATAGGAAAAATACTTTCTGGATTCTTCTCAGCAAGAAGAAGAAAAAGTTTTGTCCAAAATATGCCAGTATATTTTTCAAATTATATTTTAAAAGTCCTCTTAGAAACAGGACATTGCCTCTGATTTACAGATGATCAACCACTTCTTTATACTCTCTGATGTCTTCTTATAGGAAGAATTCTTACTAGGAGTGAATTCAAGAGGGGATTGTGGCCTGAAGAGAGCTTTGATCTTCTTTCAGCAGTACAGACATTGATGAGAAAATATGCTGACATCTCTGGCTGTGTGGGCTCAGAAGTGCAACAGCTGGGGGTCACAGCAAAAAGAGATTGAACACACAGCAAGTAGAAGATGTGTTTGGTAATGCTTTTCTCCTGGTCAGTCATTGCCAGGACAGATAATTGTTGTGTTTGGTAACTATTCCTTGAATGTTTAGTTCTGGCCTAGCGAGCATCACTAACATCATCTTTTGTATTTCTACAAGTGATCTTCTCCTCCATCCACAAAATCCAGCGGGAAGGAATACAGGTTTCTGATAAACCTTGCTTGAGTTACACTTTGTGAAGTGCAGAATTCAAGCTGTTTTCACACTGCCTAGGTGCATGATCCAGGAAACATTTAATGAATGGTTATACATGGAAATTTGGTTAGTCATTAACTGAATTGCCATCTGATTGAGCTCCAGGAATGGGAATATTTTTAGAAGGCATGTTTTAAGTCCAGACTGCCAAATAATTTTTGGAAATAAAGGTTGGAAGACAAATAGAATTACAACCAATCTTGATTCATTTTTATTTTCCAAAATGAAGACAAAACCAAAGAAGCAATCTTGAATGAACGTGTGAAAATAATCATATTTGCAGCCTTTTAAATGCTAAAAAGGCTAAAATGCATGGACTGAAACATTGCTCTGCGGATGACCTGGTTCATTCTCTAGGTCATCCTGTTGTTCCTAACTCCCGATGCCATACACCTGTCCATCATGAATGGTGACATTCATGGGCAGTTTGATTACAAGATGCTACTGGAAGCCATTCCCATGATGCTGATTGCTACTCCCTAGGTTCTAGGCTAAAGAAAAGCAATACCATGCACAAAATCAGAAACTTCTCAATAGGAAGGCAATGTGACTGCCTGGGCTGGGTAATGAATCCAAGCTTCCTCTCAGACCTTGTGCCGGTTTGACACATGGGGCGAGGCAGTGATGAAGAGAAGTGAGCACAAAGCATACCCACTAGGTGAGCAATTCCCCTCCTTTCCCAGAAGCCACCTGCAGGAGCAAAGGCCACTGGTCTACTCTGGCAAATAGTGCCTACTTCTTTTTTGCAAATGGAAGGCTGAGATTCAAACCATGCAAAAATAAAACGCAAAGTAACCTTAGATCACAGAAGGAATCTAATGACAAACATGCATGCTCATTGTGACATCTATTTCCAAGAAAGTAAATTCCATACAATGGACAGCAAGATAATTTTCTCTACAGCACTGCATTACGGCAGCAATGGCAGTTTTCTCCTTGGAACAAATATGAAATGCTCTCACATGCTTTGAAATATTAAAAAGATCTTTGAACAGTCACAGAAAACAAAACCCTAATGTGTTGAACTTCAAACCTTAAGCTCTTTCAGCCACCTGGGTCCTATTTCAGCAGGCTTCTTCCTTTGAAACCTATTTGTCAAACACAGTGTAGCTACCAGGTGTAAGGCCAGATCAGGTGTCACTGAACCTCAGGCAGCTTTTGCTGTAGCTCAAGAGGGATGCCTTGACACCAGCAGACTGTTTTCCTCCTTACCCAAATCTGCCTCAGGCCCAGACAGACAAACTGCTTTCAAGCACCCTCTCATTAGGCGCAACCCAGACCACCACTTACTTGTACGGGATGTGTTTGCTTCCATTGACAAGGGCGAGGATGACATTGCCCAGCGCTGGCAAGGAGAGACAGAGGCCAGAGCTCCCCTCGCGGTTTTTGCTGAGCACTTTCACGCAGCTGCCCAGGTCAATAAGGTGCAAGCGGCTGCGACCTCCAGACACTGCCATAAACAAAGAAAGCAGACAGTTAGTGTGGGCCTCCAAAAGCAGCTCCCCAGGAAAGCAAAGGACTCACCATGACTTGTGAAGAGGAAACAACCCAGAAGCCTTCCCTAATTCATGTTAGCAGACACAGCTGTGGGGGTCCTGGTAACGTCACCCTTTATTGCTGTACATTGCTGTACCTTGCTGTACATCGCTGTACATTGCTGTACCTTGCTGTACGTTGATGTCTACTCCAGACTTGCTTAAAAAATGCTGAGTACTCACCCGCTCCTGCAGGCTTAACTCAGTGAGAGTCACCAATATGACTATATATTTTAAAATATAGCTCTATTAACCTGTACCTGAGTTGGCTCTGTTTCTCTCTCTGTCACTACTGTTTCTCTGTCTGGGAAATACAGGCTGAGAGTATTGCTTAGTGAGTAAGGATACTTCTCTTATTTTTCCCATCCTGAATACTGTATTTTAAGAAGAACCTGTGGCATCTGTGGGATGTGCAATTTTTCTTCAAGCCTATATTCTTTCACAGCATCATTTCAGCTAAGAAAAGGTTTGCCATGCCATGGTTGATGGATTGCGAAGTAGCACGTCTGTTATAAAAACAGTTTCTGTAAAACCAGTAATAGATCTTTATGGTTTTTTCTTGTTTACTCTGTATCAACATACTACTTTCAGAGTGAAAAGATGCTACCATTGAAACACCAAGATTAATAGATATTTGCTCTCTTTAAAAGTCTATGGTTCCTTATGAATCCAGGATGGGAACTATGTAGAGTTCACGGAAGTGCTTCTAGCTCTTGACTATCTCAAGACAATTTCCTAGCTGAGATTTTTGCATCTGATCTTGGACCGCTCCTCCCCATTCTCAAGAGATTGTTTAGAAGCAGTCTGTAGGAAAAGGCAGTTTTATTAATAGGATCTTAATTCAAAAGGTAATAGCAATATGTGAGGGCACAAACACACCTTAAAGAGCAGCAGAAATACTTTCACATCTGAGTTTACCTCTATGCAAGTTAATTCACAGCCATTTTGACACAGGATCTCCACTTGCAAATTTAGTAAGAAAAAAGAAGATGAATGGAGACAGAAGACCTCTTATGAAAGTGATTTATACTATGGGATTTGAGAATAACATTCCAAAAATGTATCCAGTACCTGTCAACAATTGTTAAAATATACATTGACTTCTGCTGCTTTAAAGTCCTGTTAGTTCTTCAGCTATATCAGGCGTTAGGCAACACTGAACTTCTATATACTCCCCTCACAAGAAAGTATCCACACACACTTTGGGCTCCTGCACTCAATGCAAAAAGTTAGGCTGCCTCGGGGAACCAAAAAGGCATCTGCACCTCTGAACTGATCATGGAAGACTTTCTTCTCCCCTCTAAGAGTCCTTAAAACCCTTAAACTTAGAGTCCCTGAGTCCTTTAAGATCATTATCCTCAGAAAGCTGAAATTACCTTACTTGAGTGTCTCCCAATAATTTATTTAGAAAAGCAAAGAAATGCATTTAGTTGCTACTGCAAATGACTGTAGGTGACTTTACTAATATAATAAATATTTCTGTTGATAAGATTACCAGATGTCAGGGAAACAAAAGAAAATGGAAGAAATCACTACCTTTCAAAAGCTCCGTCATATTGTTTCCACATATACTCCTAATATATAGCTTGAGGAAATCCAGAATAAGGTAACTTACTGGTTTCTTTCTTTTAATTTACAAGTTGAAGTAACATTTTAAAGATTGTAGATCCACTTGATTGATCTGAAAACGAAGTTATTTGTTAGGCAAGTTCTCCACTAATGTGCCTGGCTACTATAAAGGAAAGAAGTGGAACAGTCTAATACCTGTATTTTTGTCTATGATCACAGAGATTTTGTAGAGCTGACAGCTGAAAAATGACAGTGAGCCAGTTCTGCCACAATGTCATTTATTTCAACGGTGCTAAGCCTGCTTCATGACATTCCTGGTAATGAATCTAACAAGGAGGTAAGTACAGTACCACTGCCTTATTCTAACAGTCATTTTTTACCAAAATCACATGTTAGCCAGCCCTTTAATCCCTTATTATTTAGAAGCTGTGTTTCTTTTTATTCCCCCTTCGTCTTCTCCTTTTTTAATCCTGTTACTGGAATCTATATATCTCTACTATCTTCATGGGGTTTTTTTTTCTGAGAAGTCCTTCATTACAGCAGGAGACAGTGATAATCACTAGGCGCCCTTTCTGAGCAGCTGGAATTCCCCCTCATTCAATTATCAGTGGGATCTGACCCTGCCTAGCTTGTAAGGCCACTCAGATATGGGAACTTGAAGACAGGAGTATGGTATGGCCACGAGACAAAGATATAACTAGAGGCAGTGGGCAAAGCATGCTGTATTCTACTCCAACAGGATCATGTCTTCTTTTTCTGAAATTATAGCCACAAGAAAATTATATTTTCCCTTTTATTAATGGTATCTGAAAGTAGTAGAAAAGGACTGTGTGTATATGTACTTTCGTGTAGTAAAAAATACAGAGCATTAAATAATTGCAATAATTATTCCCTCAAAATCAGCCATTTTATTCCTATAAACCAGTGTGTTTGAGTATTCGCTGTCTTCTTTTCCACCACAGGGTGGTTAATTAATAAACCTTTAGTTAATTGAGATTTCTGCCCGCCAATTCCACAGGGGTTATTACTTAAACACATGCAAGCTGCATTTCCATTTAGAGCAACTTTCTGGTTTTCTCTCTTCTATGTACAGCCAATGCAAATTTCCTTCATTTAAACATTAGACATTAATACTGCAGAGGTGATCACCCACTACACATCATGCCTTGCAATCTATTCCTTATTACCAATAACCTATGCAGAGCCAGGAGCTGAAACATATGCTGTTTCTGCAGAATTGCTTAAGCCCATGAATTTAAAGAAGCAGATGTCTCTGGTGTCTTTCAAGCAACATTTTTCCCTGTAAAATATGATTATTTTTAAAAAAGAATTTTAATGTCAGAGTTTTCTTTTTCAGCAGGGGCGCTGCTTTTATTATACGAATTTTTTATCATTGGAATTTACTAAAAAAAACCCTCTCTGTATATCTGCAGTCATAAACAATTTGGGAGACTTGAAACAGAAGACAAATATAATAAAAAATATAAATTGTGTGAGAAAAAAGAAAGCTTTGAAAATTATAGAAATATATATGTAGATATGGAAGCACCTTTTCCTCATTTAAAAGTGGGGTATGGAAATAAAGACAAAAGCCAGTGAAAGCATACATGGCAAAGAGAGGGAGCAAGCCTGTCTGAAAAATCCAGATCCTCTACAAAGAACCACGAGAGTCCTTTGCGCACACATAGTCGGGCCAGTAACTAAAATCATGTATCTCCAAGAAAGGGTATAGTTTATGGGTAGTCAACATCAGCTTCCCAGTTTATGGATTGCCAATATCACCTTACACACACACTGCCCTGTTTAGGTGCCAAAGAGGAACAGTTAGCATAAGGGTGGCAAGGAATTCCAGTCACCAGAGTATTTTAATCCATGACCTCAACACTATCTGTAAAGATAATAAATGCCAATTTGAAAAGCACCTTTTTTTTTTCAGATACAGAGGCCCATGCAGGGCTGAGGGCTGCCAGTATCCCCACAAGAGCAACTAAACTGACAAGTGCTGGTAATAAACCCCAGTGGCCTTTGGTGGGTCTTCACCAGGCACGTGGGCAGTCTGTTGGTATGAGTGGCCCCACTGCATGCTGAATGGAGAACTCTGCTAATTTTCACCACTAAAGAACACTGTTTGAAGGCCCAGTTTCCAGGCAGGCTTGAAGGAGACAGAGAGGAGCAAGAGGACAGCTTACTTCCGCCTTTGCCGCTCTTCTCCATGCGGTACTGGTAGATGTGCAGAGTGAAGAGCATGTGGGAGTTGCGGTGATCCTCCTCGTCGCAGTCCCGCTGGCTGCTGCGGCGGGAGGCGATGGCGGCATCCAGGAAGAAGGCGGCCTTCTCTGCCGTAGGGGCGCGGAGCTCGCTCTGGTTCTGAAGCTGCAGTTAACACCAGGGAGAAATGGCTGAGAAACTCCCACACAGGTAAACACCACCAGACAACTTCCCGCAATCAACACCAAGTGTGGACAAACTGGCTTCTACTGGGACCAAAAAGGAGGAGGTGCCCAATGGAACGAGACCCTCCTGACACTGGCAGCGGCAGTAACATGCCCTCCAGGAGCCCTTCTGGCTAGAAGTGGGAAAAAAAATTGCGGAAGACACGTCAATCCGAAACTCATCAGCTGGTGGAAAACAGCGGTGGCAGGGCTATATGTTAGCCTTCAGAAAGCGTTAGAAGGAAGCAGTCCACAGATAAATTTCAAAAATAGCAGGACTGAAGTTTGTGTTCTGCCCCATGGCATATGAGGAGCAGCACAGAAGAGAAGCCTTTTCCTTGCCCCTTCATACCACGAGTTTATTATGCAGCTGCTCACAAGCCAGGGCAATCCACTAAATAGAACAAGGCAGGTAATGTGCATACATTCACATTTGCTGGACCTCAATCCCTGTCACCAGCCTGCTCTTAACTCTCCAAAGTGACAGACAGCATAGGAAGGCAGATATTATTAACCCCTCCTAATGTTAGGAATGCATGCCTGTTTCATGGCACCTAGGATTAGTTTGTCTGTGGAAGGGACACGAGACTGTGTAATCTGATGGGATTAGTTTTGGCAGTAAAGAACTGGCCCATAGCCTATAGGATAGACTTGTTTTGTCTGGCATAAAAACAGCAAGGAACTCCCCATCCATGGGGTTTGTTCCCCTGCTATATAATATAGCTGACAGTTTAGTTCTCCAAAAGACAGTACTTCTGTTTTCTCTTTGCGACCATTAATCAGCCTGAGGAGGGATAAAGCTGAGGCTGTGCGTGGGATTCGGTGACACAGCTGAAGGCTAAGCTCTCTCAGGAAAGAGGGAAGCGGACAGGAAGGAGTTAACAAGGCCAGCAGAAGGCAGGCCAGTCTGTGGGCTGATCTCACTAATATAAGCAACAAGAAAATGTGCATACTTGGAAAGGTCCAGTGAGAGACAGTATGACATATGGTGATCAGTCATCTGCTGTACACACTGCTGATGCTGCATATCTGTATGGCTATAATATGATATCCTCCCTTCATCTGAGGATTTGGATAATTCAGGTGTAGGACACATGACTCCAGAATGTCTTGTTTTGTCTTTATGCACGCATAAAAAGGCTTCTTTCCTAGAAATTTAATTCAGTCTTTCACACTGCAGAGACACATAGCTGTCTCATGGAGTTACCTCTTCTTCACTGATCCAAAATAATTCATTTTGTATAGAGCTGTAGTGTCTATATCTATATGAAAATAAGCTACCATAATGGAATATTTATTATTATTGTTGTTGTGCTAAAATACCTTAGTAAAGAATTAAGCTGTAAGGAGATGCTGGTTGTGACACAGTTATGTAACACATGCAACGTACATATGTGAATTCAGATCTTAACTGAGCCATCCATCACCCCAACGGGAACTGTGCAGACTCAGGTCTCTCCTATTTACTAGACTGCACCAGGTACTGGATACCAGAGGGTGAGATCTCTTGCGATACAGTAAAGTCAGGAGTTAAGTGAAAATGAGAACCCTAAATGTTATTTAAAATCAAAACACAACTCTAGAGTCCTTAGGCAGAATGAAAAAGAAGGAAAAATATGACCTAAGTATGCCTAAAAAGCTTAAACCACAACGAGATAAGACACAAAATGTATTACTTGCTGTTTAAAATCTCACAGTTCATGAATTGTGTACATGTGAGTCATGATCTCTAGATGATTGGAGCTGGATATAGGGTATATGACTCTGTAGGTCTGTTCCCTTCTCCCTCCATTCCCCACCCTGGAATAGGCAGGGCTCTCTTACAGAAGCAGCCTTTGCCTTACAGGTTGAAGAATGTTTTCAAGCTCCTTCACCTTCATTTGCTCCCTCTTCATCTACTCATACAAAAAGCAGATTTACTCCCTCACAAACAGCAAAATTAAAGAATAGGTCCTTTTTCTCCTCAAACCAAGGGGAGGGGGGGTGGAATAGGGCTGCTAAGAATTTCTCATGGTTGCCCATGAAATACATGAGCCAGTTACTCATTCCTGCTAAAACTCCAAACCTGTGAAGAGTCTGAGTTTTTCTTGACTTGCCCAGCTCAGAAATTTACTTCTTGTCAGCAATTAATAAGTAGCAATTAATACTCCCTACAACATTGCTAATGCAAATGCTATAAATAATGTCGTTTATAAATAAATAAACAGCCATATCAAAGGCCTACAGCTGTTTTTGCAGTACTGTAAATATTTTAGTTTGTTGTTTTATAAAAGAGTGATCACACTTTTTTCTTTTTTCTTTTTTTTAAGAATGAGGTGAATTTTTGTTTGCACTGAATGTTTTCACATTTTATTGCAAACACAAGCCCCTGCTCAATATCAGTTATACCAGTGGTACAAATATTTAGGCCAGAAGAGCAGATGGCCCTGCAGCTGCAGGTCAAAAAGTTCTTGCATGTTTTGAAGTAAACATTTTCAAGTCTATAAACTTTATGTTCTGAGTAGTTCTTGAATTTGAACCATCTCAATAGCTAAAAAAAAAGAAAAGGTCATGTTACTTGTTTCAGTGTAAAATGAATCTTGGATTCACCTGCATGCCACAGATGGGGTCTTCACAAAGGTAGACACCTGGGGACTGGCCATCTTGGAGGCTGCCTGTAGCCACTTCTGACAACAGGTCTCTCAGATTTTCTTCTTTCCCCCACACTTCCACTGCAGAAATCCGGACCGAGAAGCGTGCTCCTGTCTTCTCTTTGCGTTCGTTAATCAACTTGAAGAGCCATGAGATGGCACAAGGAATTATTCCAAGGTTTTGCATGGAATCATCCTTCCCAATCATGGTGTATGACTTCCCTGTCAGGAATGGGGGGATGAAGAAAATATAGTATCATTCCCAGAACCTTCACAGCCTTCCAACAAGAGAGATTGTCCTGCACAGCTTCATGAAAACAACTTCACTACAACAAGGACAGTCAGCAGTGGGAAAATATAGGCAGGCAGACAAAGAGGACATGGAAAATGCCGAAGAAATCTTGAGCTGTTTTCAAAAATCATTACCTCATGCATTCCCCTGACATCTGCAGGCCCCCACCTTGCAACGCTGCAGCCTCTGATGTGGTTGAATCGTGGTGGAGATTGAGCAGAGCAGGAGTGCCATGGTCTTTAAAAACCTCTACTTTAAATACTCTAAGTGTGGTATTCTTTCAATGCCATTTTACTTCAAAGTGCTAGATTATATTTCAAATGCTGAGTTAGGATTGATATAAACCTGGTCCCAGAATGATACAGATGTAACTTCACTCAGAAAAACATACCCCAAACCAACCATGTATATGTGATCACTTGTTGCAGAAGTGGGTCCACAATGATTAATATTTCATCTAGGTCAAAACCATTTCCTGGTTTGGTATTTTTTAAGTCTGCAGTTATAGCTCTGGCTTGTCTTTGCCATAAAAGTTTGCTGATTAAGAACAGACACAGAGTACTATCTTACACTGCTTTAGGTGTCACTTCATAGAATGCTTTTACATAAGTTTTCTTTTAGGCAAGTACTTGTGGCTTCTTTACTTTGTTTCATTTCTTACATTGAATCTATGTGGGAAAAGATCAGTGAGAAAAATACTTCTATGCACATGTCTGTGTCAAGGTCTGGGTATGTCCATGGTTTGTGGAATGGTGGTGCTGCAGTTAACAAAGCAACTGCAGAGATTCAACTCGTGCTTCAGGAAAACCCTAGCTAGGATACCTCTCTAAAGGACATGTAGCACTTGTGAGATGCTGTTATCTGGTGGCCTCCTTTTCCATCTCATTTGCAATCTTGTGTTTGGCAGGTCACAGAGAGGTTAAACATCTAAGAGCTCATCCTAGTGTTATTCCTGCCTGGTCCAGAGGGGCCGTCTGGTGTAACTGGATTGGCAACCTGCTCCACTCATTGTACCAGACCTGGCTGCATTGCAGCATTCAGTGCTCTCCAGGTTTTGTTGCCTATAATTTGGGGTAATCATGGCCTGATACAGCTTGATCTTCTTTACCACCTGCAAAACTGAATTATTCTTTTAACTTATATGTGTACATCTGGTTCTTTTTTGAGACAGTAAAGAATGGAGATCATTGCACACATGCAATAAACACCTCCTCATTCCAGAGACAGTACTTCCAAAATACAAATTAGATAAGCATGAACAAAACCTATGATTACTCTCAAAATCCAGTTATTTCAGAAGAATAGTGTGTTAATGATGATGATTCTCCATTTTACTGTCCTTCCATGAATACCTGAAATGCTACTGAAGCATGTCCAAAGTGAGAGTTTTGATCCATCAGTAACATTCAGTTAACCATTAGAATAAGATTTGTTGCAGACACGGCAGGTAGAGTGAATTGTCTAATCAGGGAATAGAGTATAAATCAAACTATTTGAGTGTCCAGTCACAGCACTTGAAGAGTGTCATCACAAACATCAAGCACTTGAGTGAATATTCACAGCCTTTACACAGCTTGATAAAAGTGGCATTTGGGCAAACCCTCACCAACACCAAGCACATCTGTAAAACTGTAGATCACTGTTGGACCATTCAATAACAACTGAAGACAATGCAAGACAAAATTGCTATAGTATTTAAGAGAGGAAATGAAGCAGTAATTCAAAAGTAACTTCTATTTCAAAGAGCATGCTGTCCAACATTTATACAGTTAATAAGCGAGAGGTGAAGATATAGTACAAGATCATGCACAGTGCACTACTTTCAAATACAATTAATAGACACAGACAAATGAAAGTTTGTTTTACTTAATCTAATAGACTAGCAATCCTGAGTTAAAAATATTCATTTTGCTGCTTGAGTAGGGAAACTTAGCAATACCAACCAAGCTTGGCATGACCAAAGCAGAACACGCAGCCATCTGCCCCGTTGACCACTGACTGGATCACCTCGGCCACAGTCCCAGCACATACTTCAGCCTGTCACAGGTATTGGGGGAAAAAAAAGAAAATAAAAACAAAGGAAAGATAGAAAAAAAAAAGCATTAACAATAATAAGGAAAATCATTATTTTCATCGGAAAGTGGTAGTAATATCATCTATGCTCCAGATGCCATGTTGAAGTATCAAAAAATCTAATCCTGCTTGTCTCATACATGTGACCTGTGCTGTTGATGGGAATGACATTACTTGTGTGAGCACATGAAGCAGGACTTTTGTTCTGTGACAAGTAAGTTTCATTTGCTGATGCATCAACATCATTTGTGGGGTTAAAAAAAAATACATGTATTGTAAGGGGATGTAGCTGGTTTGTTAGAACTAGGAGATTTTAAAATATAGATTTGATTAAAAAACAATCCAACTCTGAGGAATTTTTGCAGGCTCTATTATTTGCCCAATTATGGACTGAGTTCAGTTCCACTAGCATGTGGGTAAGGAATGTAAAGGGAACAGACAGCCTCTTTGGTATTAGCTAGGTGACCTGACATTATTATGAGTCTTCTCAGCCTTTTGCAGCAGTAGACTCCATTCTGAAGACTACAGCAGTATTTTAAGAAGTACAGCACAGAAATTTACCCCAGGCATTTGTGGATTTAATATTCAAGCAGGCTGAATGGTCTACAGTGCTTCTGCAGCAACTGCTTAACAACAGTGGATGAAACTCTATCAGAATTCACAGTTTAGGCCTTGATGGGAAGCACTTTGCATTTGACAACACATCATGTAAATTCACTCTAGTTCATGGCTATTTCTAGACTATCTCTACAACAGGAAATAAAATGGGCCAAGAAAGGGACTGTTCACAGGCCAGCCCCCCTTATCCAGGCATTAGTCTGCGAGATGCTAGCTGCTTGGACCAGGTCTAGGTGAGGGACCTAACGACACAATTATGTGACAGTACTTTAGATGGCCCTGTGTCCTAGCTCTGTTTAGTTTATGAATACAGAGACAGCCTTACAGGGCTGTTTTCTAATTATACTTTGCAATATTACTTGACTCTTTTACTGTCCTCATGACATTTGGGTAACATAGTTCATCAGACCAAAGTCCAATAAAGATAAGAAATCTGAATAGATACACATAAATAAAGACTTGCGGATTAAAATCCCCACCTTCTTATTGTACACTGTACAATAGAACACTGTAAAAATAATCCTTGATCCCTTAGTTAATAGAGGACTGCATTAAAGAACTGCAGTTCTGATCAGATCTCTGTAAACAGCAGATATTAATATTTTATAATATACAGTAAGCTGTTGATATTGAGGATTTTCCTACTAGGCACCATTTAGCATATTTATTGATTGTATAATTTTAGGAAAGATTATTTACAGTAAAGAATAAAGAAAGCACACCATTACTGAGCTAAAATTTGATAAACTGATTTCATTATTGATGATCATGGCAGACCAAGTTCAGCCCTGGTATAAGTCCACTGAAAGTACTACTGCTACAGCAGAAATCAGTTGGGCTCTGGTGCACACTGCTGCTTAGATAACTCTTCTGATCATACCTGTGATGCATCCTGGGGGAAAACTGCATCAAAAGCAAACATCTTGGGTGGAACCTGGCTGCCCCTTTTCTGGAAAGCATTCTGACCTCCGCAGGCCAACGGGTCATACAGTGTGATTTGCTTCTTACGGGGGTCAACTTTTAAGAAAGAGCTGGACTCAGATGTGTCTCTGGCAAGCGTGGAAGAAATGCGCACCATGACTTTGACCTGTCAGCAAACACACAAAAAGATGAGCACATTTCATTAGTCTGTTGGTTGCTCTGCAACTGGTATGTTGAATGAATTTTCCAACTACACTTGACCAAATCACATGTACTTGTCAAAGCTAGTGTCTCAGTGGAAGTCAGTGAACACACAGGAAGTATTAGGCAGAATTTGTCCTAAACTACAAAGTGAATGAAGCCAGAACTCTCAATCTACTTCAACAAGCAACTTGTGTATTGAAAACTAAAATGCACATCATGGGGTGTAAGTGTCGATGCTACTCAAGTACAATGAGGAAGTATTACATCACCTTGTCTTACTCGCAATATAAATTGAAAATTAACCATACCCTAGTGGCCCAATTAAGAAAGCTGAAAGATATTCTAGACTGCTAAGTGTTCAGAACTGCTGCAGTTTCTACGAAACAGCCTGATCAATAAGAGCCCATAAAAGCCAGATCTATAATTTACACCTTTACGATTCTAATCCAAGCGCAAAGATGAAGTGCACAGTTCTGAGTGCCATCATCAAAGAGTTGTGAAAAGAGTCCCATTTTAATGGTCAGATTTTGAAATTACCATCAAGGGAGTGAATGTAATAAGTGATAAAACATTTGTTAAAACATGTTAGCTCACAACTCATTAAATAGCTACATAATAAGATGTTATTCCTGAGACAAAAATAAATCTTCATAGATTTAATGAGGTTATGCTGTATTCTTAGCTGAGTTGGTAAGCAATTTAGATGTAAGGAAAACAGATGACTATCAATCTGGCTTTGGTTTTCCCCATAAATTCATCACCTGGAGACACATGACCTCCTGACTGTAGAGGGCAAACATCACCTCTCTGCCAGTTCTAGTCACACCTGCACACTTTCTCCTAGAGCAGACTGGCTTTCACACCAACTAGACAGAACTTCCATGTTAATGCTCCTTAATCGTACGTCTCTTGTATCACACCCACCCATGTCTGGCAGGCAAGTGACCACAAAAGGTCATGTCAGCATAGGGTGGGAGCACATCTGCTGCTGGAATGGCAGACACATTCCAGGAGGAGGTTGTAGCCCCAGAAGCTGGGCTGCAGTTCCTGTTGGTCTCACTGAGACTGGTGGTCTTTGTACATACGTCTCACTTCATGCTGGCCCAAGCTCATCCTGCAGGCAAATAAGTCAGCCGCTTTGAGAAGTAAAATCTGGGAAAATTAATTTTTGACACAACTCCTTTGAAGACAAGAGAATGAGACCAGAGATGAACTGGCATTATTCAGTTTTTCTGTGATGTCTTTTCTGTATGTTAGTGAGTCAAAATGGTAATTTGACTTCAGTATTTTAACCTGGCAAAACAAACCATCATTAAATGGTGAAATGGTTGCAAATCTGCTCACACAATTTCAATTTTACACAATTTTATGGGGAAAAAAGGAAAAATACTGCTTGGGTGTGAACGGGTTCTCCTCCCACTTAGCTGAGCTGCTTATGAAACCCAACCTCTAACTGGAAAAAGCCACTCCTAATGTCTTGCCAAAGGCATACTTCTGGACCCAACCCTAAGCAGAGTTGACTTCTACTGAGGACAACAACAGCCAACACACCCGGTCAGTCCACATGAACTGGGCAAGGTCTGTTTATTCCAGCCCTAGGTCTCCTGAGAGATCAGAAGGGAAGCACTGGTCAAGTTAGAAGGCAAGGAAGGGAGTACAACTGTAAATCCTAGAGGAGCAAGAAAACAAAGGGCAGTATCATTCTTGTGCTGTTTTCCTATTTTCAACTTCACAGGAGTGTGGCTTTCTTTTACTGTATCCCACATTTTTAAGAAGATACCAATATCAAGAGTATTAGACTGATCTGCTGGAAAACAAAATAAATGCTATTCTTCAAGTACTTTAAATAAAATGCTTGCTTTAGAAAACTCTTTCCCTGTAAGTTTATGTGCTGCTATGAAACCATGACCTTCCCATCCTTGATCTTTGTGTGCAAAGGAGAGTTAACTGATTACCCTGGGCTGAGTATTTTTGGGTTTTGGTGAATGGACAGTGTGTGAAATTTAACAATCTTTCATATACAGGCAGTCTAAGAATTCTTTCTGGCCTCAAACTGTACGGGCATTCAGTTTTAACCTCAGCTACACCAGCTTTGTTACAGTATAATATCACTGGCATGGGTCTGGATTTAAACCTGTTCACACAAAATCAGATTAATACCTGCCGCTTCTTACTGAAGTAATACTGCAAATCCTCCCAACTTCCAGCAGCTATAGTGATAGAAGCTAAGGCATCAGGCTCTTCTTTCCCAAGAGTAAAATACCAATTTAACTGAAATCCTAAAAATTTACTAGCATCAGATAAACTGAATGAACCTCTATCAAAAAAAAAAAAAAAAGGAGCTCAACTCAGAAGCCCCAGAACTGTCTAACAGCATATATTGCTCCTCAACACTGCCGAATATAGCCATTTCTCAAGAAAAATACTTCTATTGCCATGAACCTTTGTATTTCCTGTGCACTGGGGATTTTTGTTTTGAAACCTAATGGTTCACAGAACCACAGAATCGCATGGGTTGGAAAAAACCCATAAGATCTCGAGTTCAACTGTTAACCTATAACTGCCAAGTCCAGCACTAAGCCATGTCCCTAAGCAGCACGTCTACACAAAATCCTAAAACAATTTAGGCTGGAAAAAAAACACATTCCTGTGTGTTAGGGTAGAGGAATGTTGTATTGATCACACATGGGTATCCTCATAGCTGGACCACTTCTTACTCATCATGAAGATGTCTGTGTGCCTTGGGACACCATACCATAGGTAATTCTGCTCACCTCCATTTAGATCAGCCTGCAGGAGCTGTCTCCATCTGAGTGAGTTGTCTTACCCCTTCTTAGGCAGTACAGAGGAACAGACATTTCTACCACTTAATTTGCATGTTCTGTTTTATAACAGATACCTCCACAAATACCTCCTGCTTTCTCTATAGCACCACGGCCATCTTAAATGTTTACCTGAAACACAGCTGCCTACATTGAAGGCTGCCTAAAGTTATTCTTTTTGCTCTGAGCATAATAAAAATGCTCTTTTTGGGCAGCACAGTGCCTGGCCCAAATTCCATAGTGCACACACACACACACAAATCTGTGTGACAGTCTCCAGCAAAAATCACATGCCAGCAAAAGTAAAGCTAAGCACATGAGTGTGATGGACGCAGAATACAAGTAGTAACAATAGATTATTTGAACCCACCTGGTAATTTGTAGGCACTTAAATATTCTTCCAGGCCAGTTTCACACTAGTGCAATCCTTTCAAATTACTCCTGATTTACATTACATTAATGAGAAAACAATTAGATCCCATCTGTGCAGACTGTATGTCCCCTATACGCCATGGGAGCTGTGGTTACAACAAAAACCCAATGGGCAGGCACAGTACAGGCAAACTTCAGTCCTAAGAAACACATTCAGAACTACATATGTAACTGTAGCACAATAAACTAGGCAGACCAAAATGGATTTTAAAACATCTGAGCCAGATATATCTTCTGAGAAGACAGGCAAGCTTGTGGTCTGGGCATCAGCCTGAGATTGGGGATCTAGGACCCCTCCTGACGGCTGTGTCCAGGTGCAGTATGACTGTGAGCTGTGAGTGCAGTCTGTTTCACACTGCCCACCTGTACAGGAGGCAGAGTCACAGCTCACTTCACTGCCAGGCACACTGAGACAATCAGTCACTGCCTGCCCTCAAAGGACTGGCAGTAGCCATTAGATCCATACTCTATTATAAAACATTATTATGCTTGTAACCTAAACCCAAGGATTCAGGCAAAGCATTTCCCAACAGTGGTTATGACAAGAGTAAATCAACTAAGCTACAGCAGTAGAAATTATGGAGACCACGGCCTCCTGCTCTGCTGTTTCACAGTCCTCCATGCAATTTATAGCTGGGGGGTTAGCAGGGGAGGCTCAGAGTCTGTGCTGGCCCCTGAAAATCCACACCAGGGGAGGCAACACAGGGATGGGCAAATGTAACTCAGCCAGCTATGGGGGTAGCACAGGAACTTAATGGACTCAAAAGACTTCAGCTCAATTTAAGGAACAGACAGGCTGAAGATCATGGTGCTGCTCTGGGGAACTCAGAAATACAGTATGGTTAATTTGAAACCAATTGGAGAGTGAAGTTTAAGAACACTAATACTTTATGCTTGCAATTTATATTTAAATAAAGTACAAATTGAACTTCTTTTTAAAAAGAAGAAAGCAGGTTTTCTGCTTCACTTCCTATGTGTCATCACTCCTTCGGTCCACTGCCACAGTTTCCCACTAATCTCTTGTAATTGAAGAGTCTCAGAGATACCACTTGCGATTAATGGGACCACTCAGTCTGCCAGAAATTCTTGTTTGAATTCCAGTGACCAGGTCTTGGCAGTGCCCAGCCTTAGATGTACCTCTGACTGTTTCTGTAAGGAAACACGAAAGCTATCTCCTGAGATGTGCACTCTTGGTAAAACAAACAACCTGGGCCTAATTTTGATATAATTTTACACCCATGCAAATCTGCCTGAACTCAGCAAGAATTACTCTAGCTTAAGAGTGGAGAGAGAGAGAGAGAGAATAAAAGAAAAGGTCACTTGCTCTGCATCATTACTGTGCCTTTTAGAGGATATAACTTCACTTCTTAATTCTGCTCATGCTGTTAGCATTTTTTAATGTGTTTTCTCCTATGAGTTTACAGGATTTCACTGGACAACTATTTAATCCAACAGCACCCCCATTTACTTCTCTGAATTTCAGTTCCTGCCTTCAAAGATATGATTTGTTCTCACATGAGTTTTACAGTAATTGAATTCCACAATATTACTCCAGATGTGAAATGCCACAAATAAAAGCAGAATCAGACCTGTACTCTTCAGGTTTCTTCAAAAGAGTTTTTGTTGTATATTTGTCTATGTACTTATTTTAAACATATGTGAGTGTATTTCAACTATATACACCATTTTTTAAAGCATATGCATTTTCTGAATATATATATTTTTTTTTCATAAATTTATCTCTAAATGGCAATTATTGGCACTGGTGGGTTCCTTCATGGATACCATTCAGTAGCACCAAGGGAAGATCTAGGGGAATTGCTGTATTATCACTATGCTACTGTACTGTAAAAATAAGCATAAGCCTTTTAATCGACTCTATGAAAATTTCAGTTGCCTGAACAATTTTTCTTTCTTCTTTTTTATCTAATGCATCCCTATAAACACATCTACTATTTCTTGAAGAAGGAATTTGCTAATTGCAGGATTTTCCCCAGATAAACTCAATTTGTGACCTGTCATGGACCTTTTGTTATGTTCATACTCTGTGGAGAAGGACAAAGGTTCAGGACACTCTGCAAAGTAGAACTGGTGCCAAAGATATAAAAAAAAGAAAGCAGAGTCCAGCCACTGACACTGCCATGTCTCCTGTGCCCACAGGGGTCTGTCTGCAGGACCGGCAGCAAAATGAGCAGGGAAGGTGGGAGAGGTAAGCTGTGTCAAATCTGTATCACACACGAATGGCTACAAACACAGACTGGAATGAGGCAACACAAGGAGAGATCGACACTGGGGATATTATCACTTCCTTCTGCTCTTGCCTGTAAGATTTCATTTGGGGTTCATTTATCTAATTACTGCAGGGACAGGGCTAGACAGCTGTTGCTTCAGGCACTGTGCTTGCCTTTATGAGCTGCTTTCCTCATCAATCATTTGAGCAGCTTCTGCTGGACGTGTTCTGGGTAGTGGTGGGAGGCAGGAGCTGCAGTGCAGTCACAGGCAAGACAGGCCAGCCAGGACTATTGAGCTGTTTCAGCACTCCATCAATGTAATGGCAATCACTGGCTGCAGGAACAGCCTTATTGGAGGTTAATGAAGAGTAGGTTTTGTAATTTCTCACTGTTACAGTTGTAAATAATGGTGGGAGGCATGCATTTTTGCTGTAGCTAGCCACAAAGTACTACAGCACAAAAAAATCTAGGCCATCCCATAGACTTTTGCACTTACATGCTTTTGCGTGATGGATGTAAAGCCTGAAGCCCAGAGGATATGAAACCACCTGTTAAGCATGTTAAAAGATTTTTCTTGCAGATCATGAGACAATTAGTTGATCATGCTAACATGAAGTGTAGGAGGTCAAGATAAACAGACTGACCCAGAATGCAACAAATGCAGGACTGTGTGAGTGGACATTGCTTTAATGGAAATATAATCACATTTGGAAAAAACACAATCAAACTCAGGTGAATTATGCCAGTGTAAGCTGGTCAGGAAGCAGTGCAAACAGCCCTCGTCCTCTCTTTCTGTTTCCACAAAGGTAACTCTCCTAGACTTCAGTGCTTGGCTTTAGCACAAATTAGAAAACACACAGGCCTGATCACTCTTGCTGTTGGTGGAAATGGCTGTTACTGATACTGATGCTTTGGAAAAGCAGTGAAAACAACTGAAAAAGCAACAGCATTGGAGCATGCAGGTCTCCTCATTTTTTTACAATACTTCCTCTGCTTCTATCTTGTGTAATTGCTAAAATTTTACTGGCTCATCAACCCCATCCTGTACAGCAGTTAAACTAATTTAGACTTCTAGCAATAATGGGAAGTAGTGGCAGCGTATTGTACCCAAACGCCAATCATGTTATTCAAAAAATTTGCACTTACCATGATTGTACCCTTTTTCAGTTAGAATATGCAACTTTTATAATGACTTCAGTAAAATCTGGTGTGAAATACCCTCAGGTCACAGGGCATGGCTTCCTGTACTGCTCATGGCAGCAGCAGTTGTGAGTTTGTCACTGTGCTTTGGTACAGCTGAAAGACAGTGCTGAGCACCAACACTGTCTGAAACCAGCACATACATCAGCCCAGCCATGCAGCTGTCGCATCGCTACTTCAGCATTTACTAGATTCTAAAGTAACAGAGACCACTGCAACTTTCTTCTACTCTTAAAAAAATTAAATTTTAAAAAAAAAAAAAAAAACAACAAAGAAGACATGAGGATCATCCCATCGTGGAAAACAGTCTTTTCTTAAGGCTCCCCACATGCAGACTGGATTAATGGCTTTCTTTTTGCTTCCTTGTGATCTCTTTAAGGTAAGTCTGCATTTCAGAACTACGTAAGTGGGCAGCCTGTGTGTTGCCTCAAGCAGGAGAAGGATTTTCTCCCAGCTTCTGACATTCTCCACATACCTGCACCTATGACAGGACCAACAACAGCCTAACTCAGCTCATGTGCTGGGATGAAATTCTTTTTCTTTTTCTTTTTTAGAGATTATCTTTAAACATCACTGAGAGTGGTATTTTCATGAGAACTGAGCAAGCCAAAACAGCCTTCAACAATCTCAGCATGAACAACATGGGATCAGCTGGCAAATCTTGTCTTCCCTGCAGTGGATCTGCAGGTATGTAAGCATGCACCCACTGCCTACTGGTACAGCGAGCAGATGCTTACTTAAGGCTCCAACACACTACTGCAAAAATTTGCTCTGCTTCCCCCACTATGACACGAATTTATTTCTCTGTGCATAGTACAAGTACAGTTGACTGTCATGGATTGCAAGATCTCATAGTTTCCTTGGTACCTTTCAAAATCAAGCATATATTTTTCTTCACTTCAGTGATCGTTTAGAGTAGAGCATTTCCCCCCTTCCTTTTTTCCTTCTTAATACAACATTCAAAAGGGTCTTTAAACACAAAGTGTTTATGTAGTAAGTCAAACAAGATAAAAACTGTTACCTGGCACAAAATGGAGAACTGTCAACTTTCCCTGTAATTCTTGTCCTTTGCTATGGTGAGACCATACCCAACAGCCTGCAAGACGCTCCCTTGCCCGTGCTAATTTAAGAACCATGCCTGGAATTGTCTGGGAGAGACGAGTGCCCAACACCATGCCAGGGACCTTGTTAACAATGCCGGACTATGATGATTAAGTGCCAGTGTCCAGGAATATCTCCTCTTCCTGTTTAATTTATTTTACAGTCTGTACCGGGTTTAGGTCCTTCACAGCAGCTGGTATGGGACTGTGATCTGGATTTATGATGAAAACAGTGCTGACGACACAGGGACATTTTAGTTACTTCTGAGCAGAGCTTATACAGAGTCAAAGCCTTTACAGCTTCTTGTATCACCCTACCAAGTAGCCTGGGGGTGCACAAGAAGTGGGGAGGGTACACAGTCAGGTTGGATGACCCCAAGCCTGAAAGGATGACCCCCACCACATGGCAGCTTAGCATATAAAATGGGGAAGAAGGAGAAAGAGGGAGATGAGCAGAGTTATGGCCAACACATGTGAGGAAGCCCTGCTTTCCTGGAGATGGCTGAGCACCTGCCTGCCCATGGGAAGTAGTGAATGAATTCCTTATTTTGCTCTGCCTGTGCATGAAGCTTTCACTCTTTCTAGTAAACTGTCTTTACCTCAACACACAAATTTTCACTTTTACCCTTCTGATTCCCTTGGCACATCCCACCGGGAGAGAGTGAGCAAGAGGCTGTATGGGGCTGAGCTACCTGCCATGGTTAATCCACAGAGTTGTCCCAGTCACAGATCATTGCACAGCTTAGCCATGTTTAGTGTTCTCTAAGTTAAATACAAGAAACTCAGTCTGTGCAGTAGTGATCTCCCAAGCATGTGATGTGCCATATGTTGCTCTGTTCTATTCCAACCTGGCTTGATATCTGCAGATCCTACAGACAAATCAGCCAAACCCATGAAACACATTTGCGGCATCAGCAAGGCAGGCTCCCTAAAGGAACTTCTCTGCTCTCATGATTGATGACAAGGCTGTTGTCGTTCCTGCTGCCTGCATAAGGCTGCCATCAGCCCCCCGGAGAGCAGGGAGACAGCAATGGTGAGTCTCTTGGCTCCTTCTCATAGGTCATGCTCTTATCCTGCTGCTGGGCAGAAAGACTGAAGAGAACTTTGCTTTGCTTATTTAAGATTCCTCTTAGAAACCTGCCCTTCCAGCAAAACATGACTGAACTGCCTCGGCTGTCACAAAGACTGGTGCTGACAGAAAGCAGAAGCAGTATCAACAGTAACAGTATCTCAAGCACGTGCCTTGATAATTATGTCTGCTATATTATTTCTTAAAGCCCCAGTTTCCCTTTGCATGAAGCTGTGAAAGAGGTGCACAGGATGCAGCTTGGTAAGTATGAGCAGCAGGTCATCTTATCACTAATTAAAGAAAGCGTAGCATTGAGGGCTTCCCATTATATATTCTCAAGAGATGAGGAATTCCAAGATGAACAAGGCTCTCTGTTTTTTGTCTAAGGAAACAAGAATTTCTATAGAAAGAATGCAGGTAAAAGACAAAGTTTCCCTTACACATGTCTTTGAGATGTCTTTTCAGTGCTAGAGAAATAAAGGATATACAGGTATTGCAAAGAGATGTATAATCACAATTGTAAGCTTTTCCATTATTTATAAAGATGCTCTCCATGGCTACATACAAAAGAAGATTCCCCAGTCCGCACATAAAAGTGTACGCCACCCACCATAAATAACTAATAGCAATACAATCAGACAAGAAGGATTTACATTATTTAAACCAAGGCAGAAGTGAAAAATTGCAGTTTAATGCAGGTAAGTGTGGAAAAAAAAGATGTGTAAAAATTTGGAGTGGCAGTTGGTAATGACAGACAGTAAATAAAAGGGATGGTTCTGACTAAGAATTTGGGAATTCATGGTGAGGAAAATAATCCCAAAGAAAGCACAGAGCCACATTGTGAAAGAGAGTCTATATAAACAAAAGGGGGTACAATTATCATATTAGGCAATATAGGGGAGATACCTAATAAGTGCTTGGGTATTCAGAGGAGAAATCCAGTCTCCAGAAGGAGTATAAGCAGCCTCCAGTACTATATGTTGCATGAAACAATCAGTAGAAACTTCAAGGAGTAGAGCTAGACGCTACTATTATTACTATTGTGAATGTAATACATTATAGTGTCACTGAACTCAGCAATAATTCCTTATTCACCTGCAACTATATGAGATGAGGATTTGACCTTCGTTAAGAACAGCCACCAATAAAATTAAATTTGGAAAACGAGGAAATGATAAAACCTGGATCCAAGCAATGATATGATCTATATTGTTAGTGAACATTTCATCTGAAGACACCTCAGGGCTTTGCAGTCTTCTGACAGGATCAAGACATATATTTACAATTATCCTTAATTTTCAATGGCAGAAATAAAGCTTAAGAGTATCATCTAAGAATCATCTAAGATCCCAGGAAAGGTGTGCTTTACCTAAATAGGCTACCTGAACTCTGGTCTTCCCTTTCTTATCCCGTAACTGTAGGCTATAATGTTTAAGGGCATAAACATAATATTAAATTTGCTTTTTCTTCCGTGTTGTATCCTATTTAATACTACCCTCATGCTTCTATCTTTAGCAGTGGTACACAGAGGCACAATAACTTTAGAGCCAAGCACCACTCAGAATTAATGGGATCCATTTGTAATGCTACACATTATCCCAAATTAAAAGTGCTTTTATTTGAGCCTTAACAGAAATCTCTGAAACAGACTTTTATTTTGGGCTTGATTCTGCATTCCCTTGAAACAAATGGAATTATTTATTGTGCCTGGAACAAGAGAATAGAAGACAAGGTCATACAACATGCATCTGAAGGTTCATATAACTCCATGATATTCCATCTCCAACAGTGATCCAGCATTCTACCCCTTGAGCCTCCCGCTGTGGTGG
The DNA here is from genome assembly GCA_013398015.1 of Oreocharis arfaki. Taxonomy (NCBI): domain Eukaryota; kingdom Metazoa; phylum Chordata; class Aves; order Passeriformes; family Paramythiidae; genus Oreocharis; species Oreocharis arfaki. The sequence continues at coordinate 364,746 of VZRR01014003.1, read as the reverse complement.
GCTGCATTGCCATCTCTCTGCTCCCTCCCAAACTCTGCTTTGCCAGTACCTGTATGGCTCATGTGCCACTTGCATCCCACCAACATGCAAACTGAGAGGAACATGTCCTGCCAGGAGAGAGCCACAGGCTCCAATGAGTCAGCTTGTAGCCTAAACCAAATCTGCAGCCCACTGGGGACGCTGTTTAGGTTGGGTATGTTTATAGTGCCATTTGTGGGATGTTGACACTCCTTTTGGAGGTAGGGTGAGAACAGACCCACGGAAGTCTCCCCTGGATACATACAGTACACGAAGTTGCCTCTCCCAACTCTTCCAGAACCAGTTGCTGAGGCTCTGATTGCTTGTGCTTCTCAGACACTGGGTTTTTTAATGCTTTCCCCAGTCCTAACATTCAGTTATTTTCTGACCAGTACTGAACATCGTGTTGGGATTTTCAGTAGCCCCTAGAAGGCACTACAGCCCGACTTTAACCCCTGAGGGAAATAAAATCCAAAGAAGACATATGTCTGAGCAAATTTGTTCCTAAAAGCAAACACAGCCTCTGGTGGTACAAGGATGCTCTTACTTACCTGGAAAACCCCAGAGACGTATTAGCCAAGTCTACACAGCTGGTTCTAAGGATCTCTGTGTAGTACTCTGTGATGCTGACTCCTGGGCATGCATCTGACTCCAGGTACAGTACAGCTCATCTCCACTGCATCCTGTGTTCCCATGGGAAGAAATCCAGGTATGCAGGCAATGAGGATGCTACTGTTTGCTTAGCACTGATCCTGGCCTGACTGACCACAGAACCAAGATACCAGGACCATACTGCTTTCCTGTGTTTTTTTATTTAGTACTAAACATAAACAGAACAGAACAAAAATGATACCAAATCAGAGAGGCACACAAACAAAAATGACAGAAGGGAAACTAAATGGAAGCCCCTGATGGCAACTAAATGCAAACAGTACTTTGACAAATGAAACTTGTGTCAAGTCACAGAGACCCACTACCTTCTATTACCCTCAGCTGCAGTATAAAAGCATAAAATTGCCACTGACCCTCCTCCTTGCTGAATGCAACTCTATAGCAATGAGTAACAGCCACTGAAGAGCCATCTGCCTTGCAACCCCTATCACTAATGATTTCATCCACTGTTTGCTTTGTTAAATGTTGCAATAAATAACAGCAATATTTGTGAATACACCAGTAACCAACCACTTGCCCTAGAACAAATATCCAGTGCCTGTCAGTAGTCTTTCTACATGCCCTCAGCTGTAATTCTGAAATCTTAATTTGGGCAAAACTTCCATCATCTTCAACCTCAACTGCCATTTTCTGACTTCTGAGTGCTTAACCATGCAACCTTAACATTCCTTTAATACTGCTATTTGTCAACAGAGTAATTCATTATGCTGTGTGTAACTTAGGAACTGTGTAATTCTTCTAGCAAGTAGCAGCCTTTAATGAATGGCACCTGATCAATAATGCAGAATTCAACATTTGAGAATAAATAAAAAGCCTTTTTCATGAGAAGTGTCTGCAGGAAATGTCAAAATCATTTATCAAGGGTCCAGGCTGATAGCCTGCAGCTGCTGTCCACAAGAATTATAAAAACACACATTGTTGAGTCCTGAAAATATGTTTTTTGTGCTGAGTATAACTAGATTTTTCCATGTCCAAAACACAAAATAAGGACTTACTGAGTATGAATTCAATGGTCGTTACCAGAGTTTTGTTAAAGTAAAACTTTGCCACAATAGTACTTTGTCTCTAAGCTGCAAGTTATACAGGATTATTTTAACTTCATTTCCAGGTGCACCTTTAAAACAATCCTAACTGTAACTCTAGACAGGCTGAGCTGCTTAATACAAATGCAAAAATGCATTTGCATTTAGGTTTCAAAACCTCAGATTAACAAGGTAATCAGACAAACATTACAAACCAAGAAAAGGGTAAGCTGTTTATCTCTTCCTGATACCTAGGAGCAGCATGTATCAAAGGAACAAGTAGTTTTTACTGTCTTGGAAAGCTTTTAAATTTCTTAATAAATGGTCTAACAAAGGAGCACAAGGTAACTCCAGCTACTTTGCTGATAATTCTCATTCAGCAGTATATAGAGTAGCAGCTACTAGTTAAGGCCTATAATCACAATCCACAAACATGAGCAAGATTATGAAAATAGAGGTTTGATGAAGTTTGCTTTAGTCCTATGTGGCTTAAAAACCTTAATTTTTAAGTGCCAAAGTTGTCAGATCCTGAGTCCAGTGTGATCAGTCTTCAAGGTATGTTATTTAAATAGCTAAGAATAATCTCATCCTGGACTGTACATATCCAAGCAAGGCTCCTTTCTTTGTACCTGGGATGCAGCAGGATGGAGACTGCAATAGCTTTGTAAGCTTACTTTCTAAAGATGAGGCCCTTGATCAGTTAGGAACTGCATAAGAAGGTTTCATTTCTAGATAGATTGAACTACACTGGCCATTTGATTTCTCTTTTCTGATGCAGGCAGAAAGAGTGATCTGGTGGTGGGTAAGAACAAGTGGACAACCTCGATAAGGGTGGGCAGGTCACAATTCTATAGCTCCATCTCTCTCTCTGAGCTGGGTGACAGAGCTGGCTGCTTCATCTCCTCTAAAATCTGAAGATTTCCACTTTGGTTGCCTTGGTGCCTTTGGTGGGTAACACTTCCTGCAGAGAGCCTGCCACTCTGTTGATACTACTGGAGATGTGCTAGCTATTACACCAATTAACCTGTTTCTAAATACCTCTCTTTAAACAGTGCTTTTCCACCTACTATGACAATTTCTGTGGTGACACTGCTATTTGTCATTGGCAGCACTGCATGCCAGACAATGGCTATAAAAGTAGCAGTCGGTGCACAGGTTTCACAAATGATTGAAGCAATTAGCCTTTTCTTGAGCAACAAAGGGATCTTTCATTTTAAAATAATTCATCCTCCATGCTTGTCACCACTGTTGCTTAGTATCAGGAAAGAAACTTTCTTTGATGCTTGTAAGGTTTTATTGCTCACCAAAAAAACAGAGAGGTTAATGAAGGGGAAAAAAAGCGGGGTGAAGATGACTTTTCTTTTTTAATTAAAAAGCATCTTCCCACAACAGATTAGAGCATAGGCAGAACAAATAAGCAAGGTTAAATATATCAGAGTGATAAAAGGGAGAAGGTACCACAACAAATTACACTTACAGAGTCATTTTTAATGTGCAGCACAGAAGGAACTTTGATGAAATATTCAAACTTCAAATCTAACGTGATCCTAAATCAGCGCTGTGTGTTAGGGAAGGAGACAGATCTACTGCCTGTCTGTCTGGTGAAGGATGGTTTTATACCACTAAACCTGAAAAGGGTATGTCTTGAAATTACTTGAGCCAGACTGATCATATACATCAGTATGAAACGTGAGAAGCACAGAAAGCCAGTGTGCCAGAGCTGGGCCAGAATCCAAATCAGAGCCATGCCAACCACAACAATATTCGGATTTTCACTGGTGGAGCCAAAGCCCTAAGTTGGATCAACTTAGTTTTTCCTCACTTCTTTCAGTACATAAAACCTTCCAAATAGTTCCTGGAATTGACAGTACTGCCTTTAGATAGAATGGAGCAAAAATCTGTCCAGCTGGGAAATTTCAGGTAGAGTAACAGGCATTATGACAACTATTAAGGTGAAAAATTAACAACTCGAGTTTTTAATTACATGTCTAAAGCTGCCTTTATCACCTGTTGCCCATTACTAAAGCTCTACTTTAGTCCTTCATTTATTTTTAAGTAGTTCCTTCACAACAGCACTCATCTGTGAGTGCTGCAAACCTGGCAGTCCTGTGCTTACCTCTTTAATAGTCGAGTATCTTTCATTCTTACATAATAATTTTGCTATACAAATAAAAAATTGGGATACAGATCTTTGGACAGTGTGCATCTCAACTTTGCGTATATTTACATTTAGATTTTGATTCAGATTATTCCATAAGATAAAGCTAATAATTGGTAATATGTCATGGTTCACACACTACTTTGTCTATACCGCTGCTCTTCCTGCATTTCTGTTAAATGCTGCACATCTTACCTGACTGCAGGTGAATGCACACTAGCAAATATCCCGTATAAGTCTTGGTAAGGTTAGTATTGCATATGAAAAGGAAATTCATGCAACATATGGCATGTAATGTAAAGGAAATTCATTCTGTCATTAATTTCTACCAATCTGTATAGATGTTTCAAGAAATGTAGTCTCTGTCAAGGTGCTTCTGGACTTACCCCATCCTGTGTGTAATAAGATAAAACAAGGCACATTTTCAGTGGAGTGACTATCTTGGCATGTCCTCAGATACCGTGGGATTCAGTAAACCTCTTAATATTATTTTAATTAAGCTGTTACAATTCATCATGTCAATACATAAACATACAGATTATATAAAACTGCATTAGGAGACCTTACATAGCCCTGATTAATGGTCTCATAGGTTGTAAAATGAATCCAAACTGTAAATTTATACTGTGGGCTTTTCTAAAATGTGAATTATTGACTTGACACATTATAATAACTCTTTCCAAACTATTGTGGTCTATGGTTCAAATCTTTTCTCTATAGCTCACTGACATGCACAGTAAGCCTAATTTACTACATCTCATACTGCAGGAACATCCACAGACTGCAGCATCCTCCAAAATGTATTCCAAAACATTGCAAGTAACCAGATGGACCGAGGCATGAGGAAGAAAATGCCTTTAACCCACAGTGACTTCCAGATAAGAATAACTCAGAATCCCTCCTATCTCACCTGGCAGAAAAGTTTCTACCATCAGCAAGGTACACCAATACCTGAATATGTTACAAGGAATCTGCTCTGTGAATCAGCTGCCTCAGCTCTTCAGTGATTTCCTTTAGAAAGAGATCGTTTATTTGCTGGTTCAGTATGCTACGATTTTCTATCGGCCTAACACAGGAGAGGAATTTCTACTACCGGGCAGATTATATCTTGATTGCTGTATTAACATGAGCCTCAAAAAAAAAAAAGCCACTTGAACCCAAAACTTTTAATCACCTTTAAATACTTCTGAGGACGGAAACAAATCTCAGCCCACTCAAGAAACTGCAGACTCTGTAGGTGAAGAAGCCATTCTGGATCCTGGGGAGCTCAAGCCCTACAGACCATACAGATACAGCCAGACCAACTTGCAACAACTTGCTGCAAATACCTACAAAAGGCATGGAAGCATTGTCCCCTCCCCCTCAAAGGCCAGAGATGAACTCAAAGCCTGTCTTGCTGAATGGGTACAGCATAGCTTTTATTTCCCTGAAATTAAAATTCCAAACTCAAATCAGGCAGCATATTTTGCAAAATGCCTTTTTTTTTTCCTGGGGTAACAGAAGGACTCTCACACATACCCAAATTGGAAATGTGTATCTTGTTGAAATATACAAGTGAAGCTCTTTTGGTTACAGGAAATAAATTACATTTTAACTTGACAACTTTCAATTACATCTTTAAAGACCCAAAACTCAGAATTTCTATTTTTTCAGGCCAGAATTTTTGTTTTATTTGAATAGAAATAAAAATACGTTAAGACTAAAATTTTCTGAGAAATATTGAAAATATTTTGGATTCATTTAAAATGTCTGTGTTGGTAAAACAGTGTTTTCCTCTCTGACTTAAAAAATACTTTGAAAATGTAGTTTATATGATGCATTACATAAACAAAAATAATTATGAAATTAAAATACTCCATACCTATAGAGTAGTGTCAACACAGTTTTTTGGGGGAGAGAAAGAGAAACCAAAACAAACAGTAAACCAAACAAACAACTGACTGAAAAAAAATTTCAGATACTTTTTCACTCAATCAATAGTTCAACTTTCAATCATCAGTTTTTGAAAAACCCAATTAGATAGATATTGGCAACTAGCATAACCTGACAGGGAGCAGCTATCTTGAAATATAGACATTAAAACAAAAAAATGACATTAAAAACTAAGTTGTTGCTTTAGTAGAACCAGACCTACTTACTGGGCATGTATCAAACACTTAAGAGGGGCATAGCTTGGGCTGGGGATCAGGGCCTGGACTTCTTCCTCAGCAAAGAGAGAGGCAGGCTGGCTGGAGACCAACATTGCCCCAAGGGCTGAACATCTCTCCCAGGATTTGAACACAGACAATTACTTCAACTGGGCTGATGCCCTCAGTGAAGATAAGGAGGAAAGTCTACAGGTGGCCAAACACTTACATTTTCCCATCAGTACAGCTGGCAATATAATTCCCCCAAATATGACATCGTCCCTGTGTTGAGTTCAGCTACCCTCTATACACTGGGAACTTGAAATACTGGGAACTTTAGTATGGCAAAGGTTAGTGAATGACAAGAAGATGAAGCTGGCTTTTCTATTTCTAATAGCCCATGTTCCCTTTGAATTCTCAAGCAGGGGAAGTAACTCTAAGAATGATAATACGAAGCATTTCCTTTCAATTCACAATACTCACTACTGCAATACTACTCCTATGACACCATGTCACCTAATTGTCCACAACCATTACTAAAGAATCCTTCCTTTCATTTTCCCAGCCAATGCTGCTTCACAAGCTACAACTGAGTTCAAGATGTCCTTTAAACCATCAGGCAATGGCCTTTGATAGAGGCATCAGGAGACTGGACTGTATAGACAACTGACCTAATCTTTGCCAGTTCCAGACAGGCATGTACATGAGTTTGTATGGATCTACTTGATGTCCTTGCAGCTCCACCTGTGCTCAATGCCTTCAGGAGCAGGATTCCCTCCATTCCATTGTACATTTATATATAACTGAAGTTGCTGTGACTCATTAGGTATATACTATTATTACTTTGCAAGAAACTCAAACATCTTGAAAAGAAAAATTAATCTCTTTGCCCTCAGAATCTGACAATCAATAAATCCAAAACATAATTGGGATAAATGTGTCTCTCTCCAGACAAATTCATTTGAGGGTTTTTTTAAGCAATGCATTACTCAACATAGTAATACTCAAATTTTGAAATTACTCTTTAAATTACTAAAAGAGAAAGTGTAAAGTAATCCCAGGACTTGCAGGATCTCAACTTCCTTACAGTATCATGCAGGCACACAGGTGTGGTGGTCTGACCTAGACTAGATGCCACATGCCAACCAAAGCCACTCTACCACTCCCCTCTGCAACTGGACAAAGTCAACCCAGCACCACAGGGAAAGCATAAAAGTGCTGAACTGTATCTGCCTGGAACAAATGGCACTGTGGAAGTCTTCAAACAAGCACCAAAAATGCTGCATGGTATTGGTGGTATTTCTATTAATCTACCACAAGCAGAGCCTGAGCAATTTTCTTGCAGTTCTCTATCAGCACTCTTCATTTCTCACCTGGAAAAGCTCTACTGCTATTCCAGTCCTAAGCCTTTTCTGGACAGAGATGGAAACCTGCCAAAACATGCAGGAGTACTATGAACACTGTGAATGAGGTGTGCTAAGGACTCCTCTGGGACTACAGACTCATTTTTACACTAGGTCTGAGCAAGGGTGTGAACCCAGATGTCTAGAGGTAGACTACTGCATTAACCTACTTTGCCATTCGTCTGCATTCATAACAAACTCATGCTGTATTTAATGGACAAGGCTGTACTTTCTTCAGCCACGTGGTGACAAAAGAAGTGCTATAATATTCATTTGTAGGGGAAAGAAGTTCCATGTGGAGACATCTTTTGCACTGACAAAAGATGCATACTTTTTCACTGACACCACAGAGAACAGTAATCAGAAATGAAGGGGGATTTTTTCAAAAGCCTTCAAAGACCCAATAAGGCTGCCACTGCAGCCAGCTATAAAATTTCTGTTGCCTTTAGAGGAATAGGAAGAGAAGTGGGTGCTTGCTGTGCTCTGCCAAAGCTTCTGCCCTCTTACCCATGTGTTATGCCACAGCTCAGACTCTGTTTTCCTCAGGTCGTAGGACCATAACCTGCTCCTGTATGTTATCTTCTTTTCTAAAGCAGACTAGAAAAGCAGATGAACAACACTGAACAAACTGATGGGAAACATAAAATCAGCAACAACTGCCACTAACAATCAGGTTTTCAGTGTATGACGGAAGGGAGACATCTCATCTGAGAGCTGTAAAGATTTTTAAAATACTGGTCTAAAAAATATGGAGATTGTTGATTGAGCATTCCTAGTCTAACACCCTTATTGTGACCAACCAATAATCATATTTATCCAGTGGATTCACTGCCATGAAATTAAAAAATAATAGGGTTGTTTTGGTTTTTTTCCCATTTCAGCCCACAGTAAATTTCTCTTTATTTTACTAGTTCTCTCACATTGTATTAACAGAACTTTATGAAGTGTTTGCCAGGCCAAAGGCTAATCTAATTACATAGACTTTTCTGGATCAGATCCATTTGTCACAGACTATTTCAGTGACTTGGCTTCTGTCTGTGCATGTATATTTCTACAGAAAATGATAAAATCAATGTTCTCTCCTCCAAGCTGTGAGTTTCCATACTTTTATACACAGCCTTCTGAAAATGTTCCAGATGTATTTGAAAAAGAAAAAAGAAAAGTAAAAAAAGAAAAGTAAAAAATTGAGAGGTCATTTTTCAGCATGAATTCATCTGAGATTATTGTTTACACTGCAAAATTACTGTGTATCAAATAAATGCTTTTCTGCCTGGGATAGTCTTTAAAAATGTTCATTAAGAAAGAGATTTAACTTCCTTTTCTCTTCTCACTCTTCCTCCTTTCTATGACTCCCAGCTGCTTAAATCATTACTTTTCTGCAGCAAAGCCAAATTCACAATGATGTAGAAGACTGGTTTATGTGGTGAAGGACTCTAAGCGTGTGCTTAGGTAGTCAAGAGAAAATCCACATGGGTATGATGTACCTCTTAAGGGTGTAAAATGTCTGTTGAGGGAGTCAAAAACAGATGTCAGGTTAGAGTCATCCTTTTCCTGTTCCGGTAGGTGAAACTCCATGTGCCGAGTCACATAACAGCATGTTGTGTGCGTGGGACAGCTGCACATCCACTCGCATGGTGCAAGACCCCAGAGCTAGTCCAGGAAACATGTACTGCTCCAGATGCACCTCTCCTCCTCCTTGGCCCAAGACACCAAGCACAGCTAGTTAGCACATCAGTCAGCAGGGCAGAACACGAGGAGGACACGTCACCATGCTTCGAAACTGGGAGATGTAGTTTTGGCTGTAGGGGAGCTTGACGTGAGGTGCAGCCGCAGTCAGTCCTAGATGCATCATAGATGACAACCCTGCTTAAATCTTAAACTATGTTAAAACTGTGACTGTGTGTCACATCTCTGGCACTGCAACCCTGCTGAGGTGCTCCCTCACCAACTGTTGATTCCCACAAAGTGCAGGAAGTCTACAGAATTCCTAAATAGAAGGAAACCTGGTTTTCTGGGAACACGAACCTTTGAAGGGCTCAGCTAATCACACACACTGAAAATCCTAAAAACCCCAAACACAAATTATATAAGAGTTAGCTTCTGGGGTTCTTGAGAATATATTAGCTCTAAGGCACTAAGTATTTCCCCATCCTCAGCAAGAACTCAGAGGTATTTCAGGCATTCATGTTGATGGAAAATTTTCTGCTTTATTACACAAAAACTTCAGTTAAGCTATTCAGCCATCAGCCAACTTATATTCTAATAAAGTAACTTACTACTGCTTCTCCTGGTCAGCCTCTTTTTTGTCTCCCCATCTCTTTCCCTCCAGCCCCTAACAATTTTGCTATAAATTTGATAACCAAAAGGGACAGAAGCAGCAAATGTGACAGTACTAGAGAAGAAGAACATAATGACATCTATAAAATGTGAAAGTGCAGATACTGCCAAAGAACCTGGCTTCTAGTACTGTCACCTTTAATAACTTTCATCTTGGTTTTTGCTAAAACATGAAAATTAAACCATTCAACTCAGATGGCTGCTGCCAGCCTGTCTGCCAGTCTCAGAAAGCAATTTGGTTTTTGTATTTCCCTTCAGCAGCCCAACAAAGTCATTGAGCTGCTGAATCCAATATTCTCACAGTACCCACAATACAGGGGACTACCAAGGTAGAGCAGCATACCTGGGAAATCTGTATCCCCACTGAACAGACCCGGATGGGATCACTGCGATAAAGGCATGCCAAGACCAAAGGAAATGCTGTAGGAGCGTGCCCCACTCCAAAAACTCTCAGGCAAAAGCAATGTCTGCTGGCAGGACCACAGAAAGCACACAAGAACAACCCTGAAGCTCTTGCAACCAAGAACAAAAGACAGTGCTTAAACACAAGGAAAGTTGCCTAGAGTCCCCATTATCCCTCATGTCGTTCCCATGTGAAATTAAGCACGTGGGGGATGGAGAATATGGTGCAGTACCACACATCTGCAGACTTTCCAGTCTGAGGAAAGGGAAGGAGCACTCTGTACATCTTGTTTCTGGTTATGTTCAAGTTAATTTTGAGGCACATGCATCCAGCCCCAAGATCCCAGGGAAAGCCCTGCACAGATGTCCCCAGGCATCATTCAGGTAATAGGTTTTTAAAGTTTACTTGACTAAAGCTAAAGAGTGTTTTCTGAGAAGCCACAGCATACACAGAAGAGAAACCAAAACATTCTAATTAAAGGCCTTCTCCTCTTATCAGAGGATATTGGATTAGAGTAAACCACATCAGAGGAAACTAGTTAATCCATGTTTGGTTGATTTGTACACTGGGGAAGCCAAAAGATTTTAGCAGTCACTATTATTTACAGCATTAAATGTCAATTTAATGACAGAAAATCCAGTGTTACTTTTTTGGCTGAATGATGAGGCTTTTCTTGTTTCAATATGTACACTTTGCTTAACTCTCTGGCTTCTAAAACAGTAGGATAAATATACTTTGATTTGTGATGTTAACTTCTAGAATATCCACGACACGTTAATTAATGGTGCTGATAGCCTCCAGAGACCTGCAAATAGGAACATGATGTAACAGACATGGTAAGTCATTTCGGGAGTACCTGAATTTCACATGACAACTGTTCTCTTGGTGGAGGGCTGGGCTAGGAGAGGCCAGGATTTGCCTGCAATTGCCCTAGGATTACTAGGATGCATCCTGACACAACACCTACAGCTATGTTCAACAGGAAAGCATGAGAACTCTGTCATGTCCCACTGTGTGCATAAGCCAGAACAGCCTATTCAGCTTTTGAGTTGCTTTCTGGGCCAGCACACTCATAAATAATGAGCATGCCTCTAGCCACACCCTTTGTTAAAATGAAAATGGGGCTCTTCATTTATGGACCCAAAGTTTCCACAGTCCAGGTGGGTTGTTTCTGGCCTTTTCTCCTTGGAACACTGTTTAGACAAAGAAGTGTTTGTGTGTTTCACTAACCCTTACTTTGTGTTAACTCTAGACTTGAGATTTCAGGCTAGGTGATACTTTTCCCCTTTTCTAAATGAATGCCTTGTTCAACACATTGTTGATACAGACTGAAGAGAGGTATATTATACCATAAGGGACCAGTTTACATGCAGCAATACACATTTTTTTATTAATGCAATCCATCATTTACCTTATCCTCCCTCTGAAGAAAACAAAAAGATCAAATTTATATGTAACTGCCCAATGCAGAGATTTTTGTAAGTCTTGTTTATGAAAAGAGAAACCAGTGTGGGAGTAAAATATAATTCATAACATACAAATACTTCCTGAAGGTACAATAAAGCTCATGGAATCAGCAGAAATAAAAAGCATTATGGGAGAAATAGTAGCTGATCCTCACATTAAAAGGCAGCAGAGAAAGGCCAGGAGGGGAGGGTAATGGGGAGCTGGTAGCATCACCCTGGCCCACCCTGTGAACAGCAGCATTACCTGAGCAGAAGGGAAGAGAATGTGAAGATTCTGTCTATGGTAATTCTGTTAAAACGCTGTTTCTAGCAAGCAGCATCTCAAATACCAGCTAATACAGACATTTGATATTGCAGTAATGGCATCTACACCAATTACAGTTCTTTTGTATACCTCTTCACATAACCAGAGTTAAACTAAGTTCTACTTCTTCCATCCATAAAGAAAATTAGACAGGATACACCAGGCGCAAGCTACTACAATATTAGGTACTAGATCTCTAGCAGATGTAAGTGAGCACATATCAGCAGAGCTGATCTCACAGAACTTTGGCCTGATCTACTCCATCTTGTGTTCAGCTGTGTCTCAGGCATCTCCCTCCATTTTTATTAGAGTAAGGTTGGTAGGACTGTTGGGGGAAGCTCATGGGAGTGAAGACACAGACTGGTGTAAAAGTCAGATAGCAAAAGAAGGAGACAACATGGAAGGCAGTCATGAGTTGAACGCTGGAGGATGAAAAAGTAGCAGTAAGTAAAACAACATGGATAGGTCATATTTTGGAAGCAAAGGCATAAGGCAATGAGGGGCAAGCTATAGTGAGGGGCTAAATTCCACAGTCTAAGAGTGGTATTGCAGTGCAGAAAACTAGAGACAGTTAGCAAAAAGGGCAGGCTGGAAGAGTTAAATATCAAAGTCATTAATGAACTGAAATTAGGCTATAAATCCTTTCAGATCTCTCACCCATTGTGGTAATGATGCAGTAATGCCCTGCCTCTTCATTTCACTGCAGAGACTATTTCTGCTTATGAGACAGTAAGCAATTAGAATAAGAGCCCTTTCACTGTGGAATACCTCAGAAGATACACAGATCAGAAGACCAGCACACTTCGAAATACACACTTGTGCAACTACTATAAAGTGTGTAAGAAATACAGTGGGATAGAACTTGGCAGCTGATGTCAGTTAACAGAAGAAACAGGAAAGAGAAAAAGCAAAAAACTATAAGGCAAGAGGATGCAGGTGCAATTTGTGTATCAGAAATGGAATGGAAAGCAGATAGTGACCTATTTCACATCATCAGGGGGTGATCACTTCTCTTGTTATTGGTGTAAGGACAAACAATCCATACTTGATCCTGTTCTGGCTTTCTGTACTCTGGGCCTCCCAAACCTGTTGGACCTGTGAAAACAAGTGTTCTGAGAAAATAAGCAAAAAATTTTAGGATAAAATGACACTTTTTACAGCAGCATAAACAGGTATTGAACTCCAGCTTCGTAGTGCTGCTGTACTGTGGGCTGGCAGCTTTCAGAAAGGGAAGCCTCTAGGTCTGGGGTTTGTAAGCAATTTGCCACACTTGTCATCCTTGCTGTATAAAAGCCTTTCCCGGAGGACATTGTTCTAACAAAATTATCCATTGCAAAGGCCAGCAGCATGCTCATCGTGTCTCAATCAAGGCTGCATAAAGAGGAAACCATGCATGTCTATCATGTGGACAATCAGTCTTTCTGACTGCAGACTATTCTAAAAGGCTAGTCCTTAGAAGCACCTAATTTTTCAGTTGGAAATTATTTCTCTTTGTCTGGCAGAAGCATATAGCAATGAATACCCACTGAGAACAATATTCAGAGGTTTAAAGCAGAATCAACGTAAATACATCAGAAGCATCCTTGTAACCTCTCTGTGACCAAACAAAAGAAAAAAATCCAAAAATTGTGTATTTGTGATATGAAGTAGCTGAAAACAAAAACAAAAGAACAACAAAAGAAAGAAGAGGAGCACAGCATACTGCTCCCTGCACACCTCCATTCACACTTTTGATACTGCTCCTGTCAGTCTCCTTTGTTTAGCCTACCTTCCCTCTGCACATCATCATCCACTGTATTAAATGCAGGGGAAAAAAACTCACATGGTCAAAGAAAATAAAGAATTATTTCCAGGGAACTCTTCATAATCACAATACACTACCTTAATCTCTAAACTGCATTCTGTACCAGATTTACATGAAATTACACTACCTTCCTATCTTAACTACCTTAAATTACACTACCTACCTACCTTAACTATCAGTTAAGTTCTTTTAGCGTTGTCCCAACTGCTTGTACTGACAATTCAAAGGAAAGAAAACCCATGAATTACAAGTAACAGCCTCAGAGATCCACAAGTATAAGGGTCAGATTAGTATAAATGACAAAATACAGCAATTTACACAACAATAAAAAAGTTATTGCTTCATCTGTGATAATGATTTATCTACCATGTTGTGTGCTTTCTGCGTAGGTAAAGCACTCAGTTGGGCAAGGTCTAAGAATTTCCAGTTCATTCTTTCTTTTCTTCCTTCATTCTTTTATGACATTTTTAACATCTGCTCAAAAGAAATTCTTCAAAGGGACCAGATCTGAACCATGATGACAAAGGCATGTATAGATGGAAGTAGGAGTAAAGCTGGGGATTTTTTCAGTCTGAATTGACAGGAAGATTCACTTTTCCTTATCTGTCTTATCTCTAAGATCAGTAACACAGAGGCAAATTGGCTTCCTTATGGGAGGAAAGAAGCACAAGCAAAAGCATTTTATACTAGAGGGTTGCAACAGCCTTTATTTTCAAGCTCAGTAGCATCAAATGCAAATTAACATCTCACTTAATATGAAGCTCCTCTTGCCAGTCTGCAATCCTCCTCGTCCTTCCACCTCCTCCTGCATACTCTTGGAAGTGATGTGGTCTTTGGCAGCTATTTGGTTTGTGCAAATTAAAAGGCATCACTGCATGACAGAGGTGTTTTTGTTTGACTTCTGCATGCACAGGCTGGGATGTGAACTGAAGGTCTGATTGCTGGGTCAGCCTGCCCAATGTGCATAAATGAAGATTTATTTCTGGGGTTTTTTGGTTTATTTGTTTTCTTTTTTTTAATGAAGTGACTTACGAACTAGGAAGCTGCCATGTTGACAATTTTGTTCTCTAAACAGACCAGGTACTGCATAAACTGTATCCAGATCAGTTTACCTATTAACATACCTCAGCTGTATTTGACTAGGGCCATTTCAAGGGGCAAAAGGATTGTTTATTGTGAGTGCCTGTTTAATCTTGGGCTCTCAGTCAAGAGTGCTAATTCACATACTGGTTTTCCTGGTCTATTTGTCTATTCAGTGAGAGACCACCAACAGCCTTCCGTCTGTGGCTCTAAATCTCTAGCTGTCTGAATTTCAAAAATATCAGGACTTAAAACTCTCCTTTTAATAAACTAGCTCTCCATTCTGCTTCCATTTTGGGATACAATAAAATACATTAAAATGAAACAAGCTCCCATGGCCTCTTTCAAAATTTGATCTCTCCAGCATAGCATCCCTCTGAGAAGGGAAAGAACAGAATTCCTGTATATTCCCACACAGTAACAAGAAGTTGCCAGGGGCACTTCTGCCCAGTGTGTGGCAACTGCTGTCCTAAATAAACCTTAAACTCCAGTCTCCACACATGTTGCTCTCATGAGTGGTGTTCTTGGGTGGGAACAAGGACAGGAGATCTAGGTTTGCAGAGCAAGACAAAAGCAAGGTGCAATTTACACTTCCATTCTTGAAATCCCAGCAGCAGAAAAGCGGCGTTCATGAAACAGTATTTGCCTTCTGCTTGTGAGAGTCATAGCTGAATTCGGTTCATAGAGTTTCTCAAAACAGTCAGTCTTACAGAGCTTTACATCCTTCTGGCTTTTATTCAAAAATCTGTATTGATATCTAGTTCTAAAGAAATTCACTTCAGATGGTAACATTTACATCACAAATAGTCAATTCAGCTTCTGATTCAGATCTTAGTTATTTGTTGCATTTCCACAATTTACTAAAGCATAGCTCATTATGAAGTATGAAAGGTCAAGTCTCCAGAAAGTATCAAAATAAAATCAATTACTGGTCCTTAACTGTTCACAGTTGGAGTTTTTCATCAGCTGGACTTTTGAATAACCATTACAAATTTGGACTAAAATAATTTACATCAAAACAAGTAAGCATGTTGCAAAGTAAGACTGCCTGCATTTGTCTCAGCCAGTAAGGAGGAAGATGCAAACACTCCTCCAAGGAGATGACCAAAGGGCATGGATGGGCAGCAGTGCTTTAAGGATTAAGATGTTGAGAGCAAGGGAGGGAAAGAGCATGTTACTACAGTGTGGAAGCAGCTGGCCTGGAAGCACAGGTCTGCTGGATGACTAAAGAACAATGACTAAATTAATTGTAATTGTACCTTTTGTACAGATCACAACCGGCCAAATAATTTTAGCATACAAAAGTTTATCGCAAGAAGCATGCAAAAGCCATTGCAAAATAGGTAAGTAATGTTTATGTTCTTGCGAGGCAGACTGCCCCATATCACTGCTCTAACCCCACAACCCACCCGTTCAACAGGGGCTGGTGGCCTTCTGATCAAAGGCTGTGGCCATTTAGTTTCACTGTTGGAATAGAGGGTCACCACGGGGTTCCAAGTAGCACCATTTGTGGCGGCTGAGAAAGCACGAGGCAGTACTGGAGGCAACACTAACTTTATTTTCTTGATTCGCACTTTTATAAGTTTACAAAGGCAGATCCAACTATGCAGCCAAATGAGATATCATACATTTGCGCCTATTCACATGCCAACTGCTCTTCCAAGTCAGCATGTACATACATTCCTTAGTGGAGGTCTTCCAGCCCAAGGACACACACTGCCTTCCGAACATCGTATTCAGCTGGTCAGGATCCGTACAAAAGATACAATTATAATTAATTTAGTCATTCTTCTTTAATCATCAAGCAGATCCATGCTTCCAGTCCAGCTGCTCCCACACTACAGTTCTGCTTTATCCATCTTGTCAGGTCATTTGATCCTGGACAAGATCCTCTGGACTAAGTAACAGACATGTTTACTTAGTAGTATATTTTTAAAAGAGTTCCAAGGGGGACAGAGCATTTGGTGAATAGTCTTCTATTTCACAGGAATAAAAGAACCTCAACAATAAAGGAAAGAAAAAAAAAAAGAATTGTTCTATGAGGGTGCAAGCTAAACAGAAGCAAAAGGGTGATTGAGAGATGTAAAGTGTAACTTGCAGAGAAAGGAAAGTTGAGTGTTGTCCAGAGTCTGTTATCTAAGCCTCCCTTGCCAGCTAGAACATACCCTCTCTAGTCCTAGAGCATTTCCATATGCTCTAGGACTACCCTCTAGAAGAGACAGGTTGATATAAATCATGGTGTAACATACACTAAACCCAGAAAATCACAACAAAACCCACTGGGATACAAAAGGCTTCTTACAAAAACTCTTAGAACCTCAAAAGTGTTTTCAGCTCTTACAAAGCTTTCTTGAAAAAACGAGGAGGAAAAAAATAAGCACTGGGCATGAGCCTACCTTGAATATTTTCTGTCTAGACACTAACTGAGAAATCTGAAAGAAAATGTTAATTGCCTGCCTCTATGGTACTCTTTGCAGATGTGCTTAGTCCCTGGCCAAGTCTCCAGAATCCTGCCCCGAGAGACTGGGGATGCCAACAGTGTCTTAAAACAAGGACTGCCTCATAAACCACTGTTTCGTGATTATTGCCTGAGAATTTAGTGAAGGCAGACCAGACATATGAGAAAAGCAGTTTCAATTTTTATACCTCAGCTCCAGTTTTTGGAAATTGATTGCGTTTCTTTCCTTTTCCCCCTTTGTTTCCCTTTGGATGCAACAAAAAACCAAACATTTACTTATGCATATGTAAATCACATCAGAGGAAAAAAAGAAAAGCCCTCCTGAATGGGAAGAAATGTAGACATTTGAGATGCAGTGCTCAGACTGGAACAGGCACAGGTAGAAAGATGGAGGGTTCAGGAAAGAGGCCGCCCGAGGGTGCGGTAATGTTGAGATCATCCCAGCTAATGGAGGTGCAGCAGCAAGACTGAGATAAGCAGCATGAGATGCACATCAGAGCCATGGATAGGTAGATGAAAAACATTTGTGAATTTATAGGGAGGAAACAAAAGGAAGACAATATGGATTTGGATTGATAGGCTTCATGGCACGAGAGCAGCTATCATGGTTAATGGGTATCATGGGCACAGATTTTGGGCAGGTTGTGTGAAACACTATGAACCCTGATAGTTTCACCATCCATATGAATTCATGTGCTCAGAGTGCTTCTGTGATCCAGTCCACAAGATTAAAATGTTTCACATACTGTTTTTGTCAAGAGTAAGCACAGGTAAATGGAGTCTGTCCACTATCCACATTGGCCAGTGTATTTTACTTACTTTCACTGCTTCACCTTGAGCATGAAGCTGGTAAATCCATCTACTGCTATGTCCATCCCCAGTGCTCTAATCTACACCATTTGCCTTAGTGGAGGTACAGCCTTCATGGCAAAGAGTGGTCAGCCAACAGTGTACCACTGTTCCAGGGGTTAACCCTCAAAGCATGCTGAACACTTACAATACTAATGGCATGCACATAAAGTTCAGGATCGGTGTGCATATAATATATCCTTTTGTCCTTGACACCCTCCATCTTCTCCTACCCCACCCTGCATTTTGACTCATGCCATCCTCTCCAAAGGGCTTTCTTTTTCTCCTGTTACTGGAGAAACCAATATTTAGGTCTTTAATCTGACAATGCATTCAGGATATTCCTGTGCCAACCAACTGTGATGGACTATTCTGTACGGTAGATTGAATTCTTCAGTAATAACAGTATTACAAGGAGACAGTTTTTAGACTACTAAAACCATGTTAAAAGTGGGATTACATACGATTTACCATCTTTAACACCAAGCTCTAATATTGCTAGTTTCACAAATTATGTTGCTTTCTAGAAAAACAGTGAAGTAACAGTTCTGCTGCAGTTCTTTGCTAAGCTGCTGCTCCATCAGTGTATTGGGCATTCAATCAAATGGTCTTCCCTTGATAGGTTTATCTCTCAGTGGGCCAGTGTTGCCCAGATGGAGCTGTGTGAAATGACTGCGCATTGCACTAGCTTCAGTACTATTTCACTGAGAGCAGGATTTGAGTGTCCTGAAAATTGCTCAGCAAATAGGACTTGAAATCAAAGTGACAGCAGTCTCACGCCCTAAGTAAGGCACATTTTGGTACCCAGCAAGGGACCAAAGTATAGCTCTGAGTCATTATTTTAATTCCATGGGAAAGAATCGTACATAGGCCTCAAAATCTGATACAGCCCTGACAGGTCAGTGACTGACAGACATAAGCAGTGCAAAAAACAACTTGAGGGTAGCACAATCATCCAGTGCCAGAGAACCAGATACTCACATTTCTCTTTGCCCAACCCGCCTATTACACCTCAAGAGATTCACAGACTCTGGGGATTTCATGCCACTGCAATCCAGAAGGAGCTTACAAACCTCTGGGGAACAATCTGCATCCATTTGTCCTGAAGCCTGAATATCTGACACTCGTAGTGTCTTGTGTGCCTTTATACTGTGAGATGGGAGTGGGAGGAGAAAATGATAAGAGATTTTTGTAGAGGAAGGCTAATAATCAGAATCTTCTTCTTATCCAGCATTATTAATCCCTACTGAATTAGATGCATTAGCAAAAGGTACTGCATTTCTTTGGAGATAAAAAAGGACAGTCTGAATTATTGAGGAAATATTCTGCCTATTAGTGTCTATGTAAACCCCTAGAAATAATGCTCTCAGAGATAAAATGAAGAATAAGAAAATAATAAAGGCAAATTTCCCTCCATGTGCTGCTCTGCAATTAACTGTTTGAAGCAATTCCCAATACCCTTAATCTCAAGAACTCCGCTTATCTGCCCATCCAGTTATTTTTAATTTGTACTTCTATTATTACTACTGAATTATTAATATACACTGATAAGATAGGAAATAGCCTGGTGGTGTTCTGTTTCAGCAATGCCTTGTACGGCATAACAGTCTTTATGATGAATAACTCACTCCTATCTGAGGAGATTCATGATTCCCTCTGCTCACAGCCTACGAGGCCCTGGAGGAATCCCGTTTCCTCCCCTGTGCCAGTATTCCATTTCCCAAAAGCAGCCTGGGCCTCCTTGTGCACATGCTGTTATCAGTCAGGGTGATGCCTACTCATTCAGTGTGGCCAGGAGAGACGCAGCCCCGGTGCCTCTGTCGGAGCTCGTGCCAGTACAACCTCACTGCTGCTCCTCAGAGCTGACAATGGGCAATATTTAAGGTATTTTATCAGGGGTGGGTAGGGAAGGGAGGGCAGCTTTTCTAATCACGCTGCATCCAGAATCTGGGCTTAGTTGCTGCAGCCAAGCTAGTCACGAATAGATTTTTATTGCAAATCAAGATTTGTGTTTGGAGGAAACTCCAGCAATACTGAAAGGTGGAAAGAAGGGGTAAGACATTAAAGATAATTATTCTCACACCATATGGTTTGAAGTATGTCATATTTTTCGTGGGAAAAAGGGAGCGGGGAAGAAAGGATCAACAGTTTTTAAGGCTTCCCACATCTATGTTTCTGTAATGGGGTATGTGATGCTGTAAAGGTTATTGTACAGCTTTCCTCCTGACATTTTAATACACACCCCATTTTGCCAACACATCTTTTTCTGTCTCTCCTTCAATATAAGCACTGTAAATTGAATAGATCTGTGGAAAAATCCAGCAGCAATTAATAGGGGTGAAAGCTGTTGGGATCTACAGAAACACAACAGAACCTCACACAAACCTAGAGAATTTTATGTAAAATGCTGCTATTTATATATGCATTTTTAATTACCACATAGGAGAAAAAAGATAATGCATTGTATTGGAAGATTAGAGTAAGCAAGAAAAATTATATTAGTCTGGATTAAAATCTGTGGCAATAACTTAGGGAATATTGAGTTCTCATTAAAAAAATCTGCTCATTTATTTAAAAAGAGCAAATATATAGCCAGTTAGCCTTAATTTTTTTTTTCAGAAAACTTGCTCAAAAACTCCATATATAGCTTTTTACTGTATATTTCCACTGCTCTGGTAGGGAGGAGGAGATGAATACACACACACGTACATGCACTTATATGTTTCTAGATGCAAACATTCACACCATATTTATAGTGAGAATTACATATACATCTGTCCATCCACACCCATCACAGGTGCACCCACTCCCTTTCTTACTTCTGAGTGCTACAGGAAAGGTTTTGAGCCTCACAGGCCTTAAAACTGTATTGACATGCCTCCTGATTTTTTATATCAAACAGGCCAATGAGTTCATCAAACTTTGTTTTTTACCCTTGCTATATAGAAAGATTCTATAATGAGAAATAGGAACGTTGAAGTATTACTTTTCATACCTGGTATTTCATATCTCACTTTCCAATGAAAGATTATTTAACTGCTAATCACTTTGGCAACAATATAGAAAAGAAAGTCTATTTACATTTGGAAAACAAAATGGCATCTGGCTATCAGTAATCCAGATCCACTAATGAAATGTTTCCAGACCCCAAGACACACTGCTTACACTTCTGGGAAGGAGTCCTCCCCAGAAGCAATTTACAGGTCACATTACAGAGCAATGAAAATCTGGCCATCTGAGGGCCACAGGCTCTAATCTAACAGGTGTGCCCATTATGACCATCTTTACAGATCCACCCTGACAGAAGAACAACTGAACATCTCCAGTCCTTTACTCAATAAAGAGCAGTTTAACTTTGCTTCCATTGGCCTAAGACCACATGTGAAAAAGTCTGCTTGGTCCTTTTCCACAAAGGTCTGTCTGCTTTATACAACCTGCTCAGTTGCATGCAGGACTGCTCGACCAGACCTGGGCGCCACATAGTGGAAAGCAGAGCATGCAGACTTCCATCTGAGGAGAGATGAAAGTACCTAGAACTTTCTGCAAGCACCTTGTTACTTGTACCTCACAGTAGCTGTTTTTTTATTAAAGGTTCAGAGCAGAGCGCAAGAAGAGCCTGTGTTCCTACTCTGGGAGAGATCCATTTCACCTTACCTGAGCCAGCTAAAACACGGGTATCTCATTCTAAGGCAGCTGTCTGTGTTGCCTCTAATCAACTGAAAAAGAAAGGTACATCTGGAAGGCAAGTCAGCCCAGTTCTCCCCATTCCTCCATGAAAGGAGTACATATGACCAGACTAGATCAGAAAGAAGTGTAGTGATCACCTAAGCTAGCAAGATGAATCTCATCCTAAAGTGGCAATAATGGTGGCACTAAAGAGTGAAGAAAAACATAGGAATATAATGACTCAAAACACAGGGGTACATGCTTCTCATAACAGCACAAAAAATAGATAAATGACAATAGAGAGATATTCCCAAAAATTGGTTTGAATCCTAAAGGAAAAGGCAAAACTGGTGAGACAGTGAATAAGAGGATATATATTCTAATGTTATTCTCAGTATTAAAACGCAGTTCACGTTGGCTCTTCCTCAGCTGAGCTAGTTATCTATTGAAGGCAGTGTTGTACCAGAGAAATGAGGTAAGGCCCAGACCTTTAGAATAAGAGAGAGCAGAATAACCTTGCAGTTGAACCGGGAGGCTCAGACAAATCATTAGCCCATGATGTTACAGCAGTGCTACAGCAGAGCCTCCTGCAGTGTCACCATCCCTCCTGCACCGCTGCTCTCCAACACGTGCTGAGAGGAGTCAAACACAAAAGGAAAAGGCTGGGAGGAGAAGAGCTTTAGGAAATTTTAAAGAAAAAAGCACTGTTACAAGGTCTACAGGTGACTGTTCAAAGGACAGTGCCTGCTACTTGCCTAAGATCTCAGAAAGCTCACCACGGTCCTGAGTTTAGCAAACCATTCAGTATTCAAATTCCTTCACCATTGTCTGAGAAATAGTCTCGAAATTTTCAGTTTATGTCATCTTGACTTTCCTGATTTATATTAATCTCTTCATCATGAATTTAAAAAATTAAATTAATGAGGTGAGACGTGTAGAGGAGAGGGCAGGGAAGAAGGAACATTTCAGGAAGTACTACTGAAAGTCTTAGAAAGGAACGGGAAGTTATTAACCAGAACTATCAAAGTGCCCCAAAATATCAACCAGCAGCACCACTTAAATTGAAAATAAAAGCAAATAAAAATACAATAGCTCAGAAAAACTTGGAGGAGATCAGTATTAAAAACAACATTTTTATATCCTAGAAAAATCTAGTAATTTTCATTCAAATTGCATGTCCTTCAGAGTTTAAGAGACTTTAAAATAAGTGGCCACTGTATTGTCATACTATTTCAAGAACATAACAATATTTTGAAAGCGTACTTACTAGGTGAGCAGGAGTAAAGGTTTCTGTAGCTTCATTAGGTTACAGCATTAAAACAGTCCAACTAATTGACCGATGTGAGCCTTGTGTATAAGGCCCACAGCCAAGTAGGAGCCTACAAATTATGGTCATTCCTGCCACTAAGTGACTTGAATCAAAAAAACAGTCAACTAGCATAAAACTTATAGATTGCTGGGCATAAAATCATATGACAATGACGAGGGTGCTGGATAAGTAAAGTCACTTAGAAAAGTACAAAACCTAGTACCACCAGTCTGAAGTGATTTGAGCAAGCTAATTTTCCTTTTCTTCACTAATGTTTACAGAAAAAGTCATCGAAACAAACCAAGGCAAACAACACAAAACTAGACTTTGTAGCTCTTTTCCTGGGTGAAATGTACTATAAAAGAAACACGGAAAAGATTGATTCTTCTAACACAGAAATAAAAAGCCATCAAAGCGAGTTGAGGTGCAGCCTTTTTAATATTTTTTCTGTCCAGTCCAATTCTGGAAATCTCCTCCAGCCACACAAAGGAATTAACAGAAGAGAAAGACAGATGCCCACATTGGTGGAGCACTTCTAATGCTCCTAGTTCCCATGAAGTAGCAGCTTCTCGAAGCTTCACAAAGAGAAGAAACAGCAGTTACAGCTGTTCTTTAAATCATGGAAAACATGACTGCGTATAAATGTCTTTAAAATACACGTTATTTTAAACCTCAAAGTCAACCAAAATGCAATCTGACAGGCTTCTGGCAGGCCTGGGTTGGTACTTCCACATCCAGAATAAGCTTTACTTTAGAGAAAGGCAAACTAAGTGCTCATAGAAAACATGATTGACAAAAGTAAGAGATTTTTGTTAACAGCAATTCTTCCAGATTCTAATAATTTCACCTCTTACTCAAGGCAGCTTGAGCTTAAAATTCCTCCTAGAAAATCCCATCTAGCAGGAATCTAGGCAAAGTGGAAGAAAGCCTCCACCAGGTCCAAACAGTACATTTCGTGAGGAAAAACACAGTTCTGAGCAATTCTGACTGGAGGGCAAAAGGCCACCTGGATTTCATTTCAAGTGGAACTAACTAATTTGTACAACAATCATGTTGACAACAAAGATGAACACATATGTCTTCTTTAAACGCCTCAAGGGGTCATCCTCCCACCTTTCAGTAGCCATAGTAACTTTGGGAGGAAAAACCAGCTCTCACCTCAGAAATTGTTTTCTGTGATAAAGGGTTTAAAATCACTTTTGTCAACTGTTAACTTTTGCCCTCATACACCTGAAGGATGAAGAAGAGAGAATCTCTGCTCTACAAAGGAAAGAGAACCCCTTCTCTTTCTTTCTGGAAAAACCTTAAAGATGGTTGGCAGTGAAGTGAAATGCAGAACATATTTTTGCAAGTTGTGCTGCGCTTTTGCTGACCACAGCACAGGTTTTCATAAACGCTCGCTTAATGAATATCCTAATGTTGACAATAAAATCCTGACATCCATCAATCAGCAGGTCAAAATGCAAACTCTCATAGCAGAAAAGGAGGTTTCCTGTATCTTTTAGACTCAAACAAGATGTGAATCAATTTCATTCCCTTTAAATCAGCTTTGCAAATTACGTAAGTGTAAAAACATCTCTTTACTTCCCTGCACTGATACAAAGAGTTGACATGGCTACTGAAAACATCTCTTGACAAAGACTATTCACATAATGATTCATACAGGCCATAGCCAATATAATAGTTACTCATTATTAACACCCTTATTGCAGTTATATAGCTTGGATTAAAGCATGTCAAAGCCAGTGCAATAATTGCTGCCCGATTTAGAGAAAAGCAAACAAAAACCATTTGAAGGCAGTGGACAGCTGAAATACTAGCAGTTTGTGAACCCAAAGCATTGGCATATGCTTCTGTCCCAGCCAAAAGACAGTTGTGAATCTACTCACAAACCTGAACTGCTTGGGCATTAGAGCTTTCTTCACTTTTACTTTTGGTAGATACTGTGTTGGTTTGGTAGACACACTTTCAGGTCAGACAAAATGTTCTGATGCTTCCACATCCAGTTTTATATAAATCAATACCAGAAAAAGATAAGCAGCAGACTTGTGTAAAGTGAATAGTAGATTTTTGGCTTATTTCAATCAAATACTGTGCTGTGATAAAAGATTAAATTCTTCAGCCAGGCACTGAAAAATTATTTTTAACTGAATTTTCTTTACTACAGATCCTTGGCAGAAAGGTGTATGACTCAGGAGTATCTCTCACACTCCAACCTCCTGCTGCCACTCCTGCCATTTGGCTATGTTTTGGTTCCTATTCATGGCCCCTCCCAGCCAGTCTCCATGCTCAGCCCCGTACTTGATGCCAGAAGACCAGCTACCACGTCTCTCATTCATACCACATCGCCACTAGACTCTCAAAAACCCCTCTCTGTGCTGCTTCCTACCCTGTCCTACACACTTGGAAACGGCCCCTCAGGAGCACCTGCAGCATAACCTATTACTCTTTAATAATCTCCTCTTCAACAGCAGTTTGAGAAGGGGTATCTAATATCAGACTGCTGATGCGTTGAGGACACCACTACCAAGATGACCAATAATACCTCATTGTTTCTTCTTGCTCCCCATTTTTCTGTCTGCTCTTCTTTCCTACAGTGAGATTATAAATGCTCTGGACAGAAACAGGGGTTTTTTTAATCTGAATTTACACACAATTTAACAAAACTGGTCTAGGCCCTGCAAACAGGAGTGCTGGTGCTCCAGAAAAATAAAAAGTAAACAGAATCACGAATTACAGCTGCTTTTTTAATAGGTCGGAAAGACTACTTGAAGAAAGTTCAATGGTGACTTGCTTCTCCCTGGTAGAAACCTTTTGCATAGGGATGATTTTAGTGCCTAAGCATTGCTATTTTATTTTGAGATTAACAAGTACCAAATAACAAAAATCCACACCCCAAAAAAAAAATACATATATATATATATAAGGAAAAGTAAACTAATCTCTGCCAAAACATAACAAATACCTCTCAGTGACAGAGGTTTATAAGACTACACACAGAAAAATAATAGATGAAAGCAAGCACAGAGACCACATCCATTTATCCTAACCCCCTGCCACCTGCAAACAACCTATTTATTCAGGCTGGCAGAAAATTTTTCATTCCAGCTGTTTTTCACGTCGAATGTGGGATTCAGCAAAACAACATCTTTCACAGAAAGAACATTTCAGATTTTCATCAAAAGTACTGGTTTACTTTTGATTTTGTTTGACAGAAAATGGAAGAGAAGGTGTAGAGGGAGGGTGGAGGGAAGCAGACCGGGGAGCAAATCTAAGCAAACCTTACTAGAATGGCCTTACAGTAGTTAATCTTAGTGCAGGCATGGAATAATTTATTATTTCTGCACAGAAAGCCTTTTTGCTCTGTTTTTGGCTTATTGTTAGGAAGGAAACAACAGACTTAAGGAGTATCTTTCGGAAAACTATGAGATTTGGGAAAACATCATGTACAACCATCCAGAACAGTAGCACTCTCTCTCTGGGTAAACTCAGTAAAAGCAATTTGTTACTCAGAATATGATGATTCAAAGACAGCAGAGAGAGAAGAAATTATGCTTAAGCTGTAGCAGTTTATGGAGCAGGACTGTCACTCAGCCCAGAGGAAAACTCTCAAGAACTGACTGTGGGGATACCACACTACCACTCAAGATCATCTCCCCCTACCAGCAAATGCAAATCCAAAGTACATGGATGAATTACGACCCATAAAAGCACCCCTGTTAATATATTTACAACACAGTCACACCTTTTTATTTAGCATCAGGAAGAGCTATTTGGAAATGAGTGCAACAAAGGATCTGATCCTTTACTTGTTTCACTTTGTCAATGCAGTACTTCTGCCAGGCTCAGTGGTGTATGTAACATCAAAGTAAAATGCTGATTATGCAGTCCTACCACTTCATTATTAATATCTTTCTGCTTCTGTGAAGCTGAACTTCAGATTTCAAATAATACATCTTCCGAAGTCCAGGCTGGCAAAGTTTTGATTTGCAAGGCATTCTGTAAGAAAAGGCGTGAAGCATGCAACCTGAATATATACTCTCTAACCCTCTTTGTCAGTTTAGATGCTTCAGCACAGACTTGTACCCATTATCCATCCTAAATGCACTGCTAATTAACTTTTAAATATATTGGTGATAGGTAGATCTTCCTATTTTAACCTAAAAAAAAGTATATGCCTACACATTACAGATAAAAAATTCTATAGTTTTAAATAAATCATAGTCATTAATTTTGCAATGAGAAGTAGAATCTTCGAAATTTCTAGTAGGAGTGAAAATACAAAATAGCAACTGTTTGCCTGCAAATTCATTTTAGAAAACTGTGAAATTAAATTTACCCTCAAAGTCTAAGCTTTGATGTACCCAACTTCCTATCGTTCACATCTTGGATACCCTCCTCCCCTGGAAAACTGACAGCTCTCAAGCTGACACGGAGCCAGTAACACCCACTGTCTGTGCCAGGGCTCCCAGCCCTGCAGGAGTGAGCCTGCCTTCCAGGCAGCCCGTGTGCAGCTGTCCCCCAGAGTCTCAGAAATCCACAACCCTTGCCAACGGCCATCCCTCCAGTTCTGGTGAACCAGACTTTCCAGTAACAAATTGTCACATTAGAAATTGCCCAGCCCACTCAAACCCAGAGTGAAATAGAGTTTTATCACACTGAGATTGCTGGTAAAATGCTATTTAAATACAAACCAGGAAAAAACCCTAAATTATTGAAAACAACATTTAGCTTCCCTGAACCCACTTCCTCCACACAGGTTCACATTTTAAAAATTTATACCCTTACAGAAAACACTACATGAGAAAAAATGCTGAGAAAAGTAACTGGTTTTTAGCACACTCCTATCAAAACATATCCCAACCACACTTAACAGAACACATATAAACAATGAAAATTAAAAGCAAATAAGCTGGAAATTCCATTACCTCATCTGAAGTTTTCCCAGTCTGACAGAAAAATTACATTGTTATCCTGAAGTTATTTACTTATTGTGCCTCACACCTATTTCTGACATATTAAAATTAAAATTGTGCTACAGAGGCAAACTGATGGGAAACTTTGATGAAAGTATACAAGCTTTAGGTCATAATTATAAGGTGACTCCTAAAAGAAACCAAAAAGGTGAAAAATGAAACTTGCTTCCAGAAACTGCAGGTCAGACATATTTTTGCTAATAGAAATGTGGAAAAGATTTAATTTTCTCCAGTTTGACTATATGAAATAACCTAATTTGGTTTACTGCTTTGAAGAAGCACGTGTGTCAATGTGTTAAAACCACTTAGCTACTTATATACTCTGATAGTTTTGGAACAGTATGTCTGAAGTGAAAAGCATATACTCCTTCATCATGTGGGTTGCAAAATTTCAGTTTTACTTACATAGTGGAAGGCCTGGAGCCTGTTCTCGTACATGGTTTTGAAGAAGCAAATCACAGGTCTCTTTGGGCATACTGCAAAACTGCTTCCCAAGCCCTCTCCACTGGAAACCAGTGGTGAGAGGAATAAGAAAGGTTCAAATCAGCTTGGAATGTTTAGACAGAGCTATGTTTCTGTCTCTGTGTGTAGACCCTTTCCTTGAGAGATACGAAAATACTAATCAGGAAAAGCACTGACGCAGTCCAAGATGGGAGATGAGCCCCTGTTTCCAAGAACACACCCTTGATTTTTCCTCAGCAGAATTTTTATTCAGATGTAACCTGTCCCAAGCACAGGAAAGTAAAACTCCTGAGAGGATGGCTTCTACTGTGAATTTATTCTGTAGCAACTTCTTGTAACAACGAACACGTTCAAGTTTACTCCTCTTTTCCCCACTAAAATCAGAATACGCATCCCTATTAAACTTTTATAAGATCATGACAGATTTCTACCTTTTTTCCCACCTATCAGGCCAAAGGAAAGGAAGGGAGCCCCATATGGAGGGAATTTCTTTTCAAACAGGCATTAAAAAACAGCCATGAAAGTAATACCATTGTTCTTTGAAAGGAAACCCTGGAACTGCACAACATAAGAAAGCAAATATCCTAAATCAGCAGTGAAAATTCTGAAGCCCATCCTATGCTCAGCAATCCTAGACCATACATTACAATTTCTCTTCTAAACAAAAACTTCCACCAAATTCATTGTCACTGCTTAGTATTCAAGGAATATGGAAAAGCCATGCACACAGATGCTTGCATAAGAAACTACCTTGATTAAAGCAAACTGCTTTCCTCAGCAACTGCATGTGCATATTCCCAGATGTAATATGCCAGGCTCTCCACTTGTAACAGAGAAAAAGGAAGGGCCACTCAGGCTAACTACAAAGAAACAGCAAACTATATACCCACCTCCTCCATCGCCTCAACATAAGTGTGCACCTAAACAGCATTTTAAGAGGGAATGATTATGCAGAATGGGAGGAAATAACACGACAGAAGGAGAAAGGAGCAATTTATCATTATCAGCATAGGTTTTGTTCAGGTAAATGTGCTGGAAGAGAGCCAGCGAACATGAGCCAGAAGCAAATTACAGTGTGTCCAGCCAAGACACCAGTCTGGAAAGCAAGGGGATCAGGAACACAAAATATGCAACTAATAAGCAAGCAACTGCCATCCAGTTTATACAGCCACAGTGACAAACTACTCCTGAAACCCAGAATTGGTGTTACCTCCTGGCAGAATGGACATTACCTCCACCTAGTAGCACTGTGGTCCCAATGCAGGTGCATTAGTGTAGCTGGGCTTTGAAGTGTATTACTGCTGCACAATTGGGTCTGTCTGTGTTAAGTCAACTTCATTAGAAATTAACTTGTTAATCAAGTTGTTAGGCCTTTTTACACATGTTCAGGGACTAGATAGAGTAAAGCCAACTGAGAAAGGACATGGTTTTCCAATTCCCTTAATGTTTTGCACAAGGATAAAATCTTCTCCCAAAGAAAATAAGTGTTTTAGTGATATTTGCAAGGCCTACCTTGCCCAAACCAGGAGTGTCTTTCACTTTGCTGACTGCCCTCAACAAACATGGTGGCGCAGGGGGTGGGGAAGTCTGAAGGATACTGCTGAAGCAGGTAGAGAAGAGAGGAGATTCAGGAACAGATGATGCAGAAGGCCTGTGCTTCTTCTTTTTGGAAGACAGGTTCAGTTTCTGAGCAGCTCTGTGGGAAAAATGACAACAGTAAGCTAAAACAATCTCAAACATCAACAAGAATAAATAAAAGTATTTATCAGGTTACTGTTTGTGTAGGCTCTCAGTTTTGCCCTCATTGATACCAATAGTTTTATAATTCTTGTTCTTCAGTTTTTAGTACTATTTTAATGCCATCGACCACAAAGTTGCTCCAAATTTCAAGTCTGCATTAAGTAGGGCACAAGGATAAAATCTGTCACTAACAGAGGCCTCTGTCACTAACACCTGTTGAAACAATTCAGCCTGCAAGAAAGCGCCAAACCCAAACCAATGAGCTATATGAAAATTTCTGTTTTAAAATTACAAAAGCTTCACACCGAATTGTGTCTTATGCATAAGTCTCTGATGGGAAAAATGAATATTTGTGCAGAGTTAATTAGTAATAAATGCTCAGGTGACTCTGCTGAGAGGTAAGAAGCCTTGGACTAGCTGTTCAAAATTTTTATCATCTCTGAAAACATAAGCCAGTCTAAAAGCTGAACAAATGGTGACCAATGAAAATATTTCTGTGATTAGATGAAGATAATCATACAACCTTCAGCTGCATTAACCACTAAGCAGAAGAAACAGTAAAGGCTGTTTTTAATAGTATGCTATTCTCAGATAAGAATGCTGAGTTTGTATAGACTTTGATTAAAAAGCTAAGCTTTTCTTGAATGGAAACATTCAGTAGTTTTGTTTTGCAAAATGTTTTATTTTGAGAGATAATGCAACATTCAAGTCTTTGTTGGGGCTGGTTTGTTCCAACACTTGTGCATCCTGCACTGCCCAGGGATAACATCAATATTAATCATGCTGTCCCATGGTTTCCCTTTTGCAAAACAGAGCACTTTAAACAGAGCAGGTCAGCGGGAGAACCAACTCAAGGGAGAGATGGATGAAACTATTTTGTTTGCTTTGGCAGACAAATTGGGATGTAATATATGTATAAAAGCAGTCTGTGCTGACAGTAGCTCTCCTTACTTTGCTGAAGTGTGTCACTCAAGACCAATAATTCTAAATCCTCCTAAATTTTAAGAAGCTTTAGCTCCATTACACTGGTATCAGTTTATATTATCGAACTCAAAACTTACAAAAGTAATTACACCATTTTACCCAAAGGAGTCAGGGAAGACTGAATATATACAAATTTCAATATGCAAGTAACTTGTGTTTGTATCAGGTGTCTCAGGCACATGGACAAATTACTGCTGGGCATGACACTGCCATATTGCAGCTGGTCACAAGCACACTGTGTGCACCACCAGTGTGTACTGTTTTAGCCTATGGCAAGTGCAAAGCACTTCAGATAAATTTGTTTCTAATAAAAGAAAAACATGAGGGAATTTTAACAGACCTGACACAGAATTAGAGCTCAGAAGTTTCTGTACCACCTCCTTGTCCTTTCTCTCCACTCTGACCTAAAGACTGTAGCTCATAACCTGTCCCTCTCATTCAAGCATAGGCTTTCTTTTCCATAGAAAACATACTCAAAATGTGTTGGTCAAAATTATTTTTCCTTTTCCTTTCAACATTTCCATGGTTTGAGAGGATTCAATTATTTCAGCTTCCACACTGTCCATCACTAACACTTTTATGAAGCTGCCCATGCTGAATCAAGATATTCTGTACATCTTAGTTTCACTATAAAATTATTTTAAGAGAAATCTTATACTCTATGTGCAACAACTGAAAATGTAAATGTTGGTCAGACATACTGAAAGCTTCACCCCTGTGGTCAAGCGCATTAGTCCAAATATAGGCACTGGCTCCATCCACTATGGTCATCCATCTGGTCTCACCGACTCATGCCCCAGTGAAAATACATTTCCTAAAAGCTGCTTCTTGAACTGACTGACAGAGCCATTATCCCTCTTGCCACTAAATGCTCCTCCAGAATTTGCTATTCTTTTTACAAAGCTGACAGTGTAATACAAACCACTTCTTGACCCAACCAGGCACATAGCCGGCATTTTCTCAAAGAAAAAACATTGTTGGAGGTACCTGCCCTTTTCAATATGTTGCAATTGTATTCTAGTTTGACAGTTATAACCTTTGAGATTGCACTCAAATTGAATAACTTCCATTTTCCTTATACTTTTGGCCTGTGACTGGCAAAATGCATGAAAAACAATGAACTATTTCTCACAACTTCATGGGGTTCTCCGTTTTTCCCCAACAAGAAGAAATCAATGCATGGCAGGCTAGAAAATCATTTACAAGCCCTATCAAACTTGACTGAATTTTGAAGACAATCAAAAAGGCAATAAGCATCAGGTAATTCCCCGAGCATTTAACTGGGAGAAGGATAGTTTAACCACATGGAGGCTGAAAAGTGACACCAATACATAGTGTGGCTTTCTTGTGAGCACATTTGCATGAGCAAAATCCTTCAGCCCAAGTGGCTAGCATTGCTCCAAACACAGCTGGTCATGCCAGCTGGTACTGATTTGGCCCTGTGATCAAGAACTAGAGGTTAGAAACTCTCATATTTTACTTTTCCAGGCAAGTCAGAGGCCTGGCTCTCCCAGGAAGAGTCTCTGGACCACCAGGCTTCTCAGGCAAGGCACAAGGCTGGACCCTGGGAGACCTGAGGACGGTGCAGCTCACAGCCTGCACAGCTCCGCCAGCAGCTGTTTAGGCTCTGCTCTTTGTACAGGAGCCAGCTATTTTATTTTTTTTCATTTAATATCTAGTATAATAGGGCTCTGATTTCCACTTGAGACTCTGCATACTGCTGCAGTAATGGTGATGGCAGAGGTGGCAGCATGGCTTTATGTACTGACAATAAGCTGATCATGCTCCAGGTTGTATTAGCTCTCACTTGAGCCAAGTGATATCAGCTATGGAATATGCAGGGGTGTGCAGGGGACTCTACTGCATTGCAAACCACTTCCCCACCGTGTGTGGTATGGCTGTGGTAGGGATTGTGTCCACAGAGACTCACAAGGAACTTGATCCAAATTCAATTTTCGAAGGGTATAATTTAAACTGCATTAGACCACTGTGTGAACATACTCATTCACAACAGAACTGTCTTTAATGCCATTTTACTGAATTACCTTCCAAAATAATGCATATTTAATCCAGTTTAGCTAATATACTTTGGATTAACGCCTTCAGATAATTTGGACTATTTCTTTCCTGAGAGTCCTGATGCAAACAAGCAGCTGGAGACTTTTTGAAGGCTTACAAGATTTCTGGCAGAGCAAATAATCACAAGATCAAGAGTTGAAATTGCAGGAGGGACATTAGAAAGCTGATTAAAGTTCAATCCAAATAAAACTAATACATTGCCCTGGCAGGAAAGGGAACTGCTTTGAAAGCCCACCTGATCCTTAGCAAAGACTGAGATCATTTCTTGAAAAGACATTCTCTGCTTTTTGTTTTTTAAAATAAAATTTTAATAATGTATATCTTTGGGCAGTCAGAACAGTTTTCATATCCCACTTATGCAGAAATGGTAATATATTTTTTCACCTTAAAACTACCCAAGCAGGCCGGGATTTTCAAACACATTTTCTGTAGAACTAACTTCCCTACCCTGGAAGACAATTCATGACTGATAGGAACTTTCTGAAAGCTGAAGATGCTCCATGTGACTTATTGATGAAATGGAAGTAAACCAGCTTAGAGCTAATTCTGAGATGCAAGGGGGCAAAGTATGCTCTCTGGAAATCTGTTTAGAGAGATGGATGAACATAAATGGATTGAATAATCCATTTTTAACACAGAACAAAGGCACATCTAGGGGTGGCGCGAAGAACTCTGCTAAGTTATTCATACTACTTATAAGCAATACAAGAATGAAGTTGATTAAACTCTAGACAAAATAAAAGGCATAATGGCAAGCTCTGTAAACACCCTACTTAGAGAAGTCATCAGGGCAATTTCTTACAGTACAACATATGTAAGGAAACTCTGTGGAAAGAATAGTTTGAAAATTCATGGCTTCTAAATTAGTGCTAATAAAATTCAAGGGACACTTGCTTAGCTTGATGAAAGAAAATGTTTTTTTCAGTAACAAATCATCCAAGGCAAAATTAAAACTTTAGGACTGTCAAAGTAGAGGTCAGTAGGTCCACGAAGTCCGTTAGTTTCAGAAGGAGGTGGAACATTAAGTGGACACTTAAAATATTATTCACATTTGTGTCAGCAAAGATCGTTGATAGGTAACACTGACTGACACACTCCTTCATCAGTGACGTCTGAAGAGATTTCCTTAGGTGTGTATCTCTGTATAATTATTCCTTACTGGATGTTCATACTGCACTAAGATGCATCCAGTACTTATTACCCTTGGAAACAGAATTCCAGCTCACAGAGGATATTCAGCTGGCATATCAGTTTCTGTGTCAAAATAGGAACTGAAATGTCATTTTCATATCATATTTTCCACAGAGAAAATTACTCACAAGCTGAAATGTATTAACTAACTTTATTGTAAATATTTGCAATTTTAATTCAAACTAAAAAATTATTTTTCTTCTTTATTTGGAGGCACAAATTCCATTTTATAATAAAACTATTCTTGGCTGGGTGCACCATTCAAGGAGTAAGGTATGAACTTTATCTGTGCAAGGGATGGCTCACCAGAGGATGTGCTGGTTTGACAAGCCCAAAGTAGGTGAACAACCTTTCCTAGCAATTAAAACACTACCTTTACTTACCCAAAACTGCCTTGCCTGCTGTATCTTAATGTATATTGGAAAACAAATGGAAGTTTAGTTTGGAAATCAGTCTTCTGAGCAAACTCTCTAAGCATATTTCTGCAGGTATATCACCAGTTATAAAATAGACCTATATATCTGTGATCAGCAGTGTTTGGTACCCAGCACGAAACATTCGTATCCTACGGTCTCAGGTTGAGCTCACAGAAGTGAAAGACACCATTATCCAGCCACATCCTCAAAACAAGAGCTGATGTTCTCCTTTTTTGCTTTTTTTTTTTTCAACCCCAGTTATAATTCCTCCTGTAGAGAAAAGCAGAAGTTTTAGACTGTCACCTATGAAG
Source organism: Oreocharis arfaki (assembly GCA_013398015.1). Classification (NCBI taxonomy): domain Eukaryota; kingdom Metazoa; phylum Chordata; class Aves; order Passeriformes; family Paramythiidae; genus Oreocharis; species Oreocharis arfaki. Next base: position 329,512 of record VZRR01014003.1, on the reverse strand, counting down.
TAAAACATAATCTGTGTAGTATTTTAGTTAACTGACTGTGATGGTTTCAGCTGGAGTAAATTTTCTTCCCAGTGGCTGGTGTGGGGCTGTGTTTTGGGTTTGTGCTGAACACAGTGAAGATAACATAGAGATGTTTTTGTTATTGCTGAGCAGGGCTTACACAGAGCCAAGGCCTTTGCTGCTTTTCCTACAGCCCCCTTGGTGAGGAGGCTGGGGGTGCATGAGAGGCTGGGAGGGGACACAGCTGGGACAGGTGACCCAAACTGACCAAGGGATAGTCCAGACCAAATGGCATCATGTTCAGTACATAAAGTGGGGGTAAGGAGGAGGAAGGGGTGGAATGTTTGGAATGTTGGTGTTTGTCTTGCCGAGTCACTGTTACGTGTGATGGGGCCCTGCTCCCCTGGAGGTGGCTGAACACCGGCCTGCCCATGGGAAGTACTGAATTAACACCTTGTTTTGCTTTCCTTGTGTATGCGGCTTTTGCTTTCCCTATTGAACTGTCATTATCTCAACCTACAAGTTTTCTCATTTTCACCCTTCCCATTCTCTTCCCAGTCCCGCTGGTGGGGGAAAGAGCAAGCAGCTGCCTGGGGCTTGGCTGCCAGTTGGAGTTAAACCAGGACACTGACAGAACATCAAACAAAGGTATACTGGAATCCTGCCATTAGTTTTGATTATTTCCAACTCAAATGTTTGCCAACATGGTTTCCAAGCGTATTTTCTGCTTTGGGTAAATATGTTTATATGAAATGAGTCATCATATCATATAAAAGTACTCATGTAGCTGGAAGGTAAAAACCAATGGTATACAGCAAATTTAGAACCATGCAGATTCCTTTTCTGTGAGAAAAGCCAGTCTTGATTTTCAGTCACACAGGGTCACTCAACGGTGTTTCATCCAGGATCTTTCGTTACTGAATTATGTCACCTACATGCTGTCCATACAAACTCAACAGAGTGCACAAAATGGGATGTTCACATTTTCTGATTATAGGGATCTAACCTACCTTTTCTGAATTATCACCAAAATTGATTCCATTTCTCCCACTCACCTGTACAGATGATGCAGTAAGGCAACATTACAGCCAGGTTGACCTGAGTACTACCACCAAAAGGGGAGACCCCACCCCTGCCACTGTCCTGTCTGCATACTTCCTTTCCCTCTCTTGCTTCTTTCCTCACATTTATTTTGGCTTGGCTTCTACTGCTTTAACCTCCTAAACAGTCTTGTGCCAAGGGTGTTCTAAATCATACTTATTTGACATGGCTAATAAGCCTGAATTACTACAGCAAGGTCTTTCCCAGCCTTAAAATCTGAGGCATGTGGTATGAAATGCGGTTTCATATAAATCTCGTATTTCTATATAGAGGGCAACAAACTGGCCAGGAGCCATTGGCTTCCTCTGTGCCATGCCTTACACTGCATCTTCTAAAGCAAAGAGCATAAAGAGGCTTTAGAGGATGTTTAACCCACAAGCTAACAGCTTGCTCTGCCGCCCCTCCACCATCTGCTGCAAGCCAGGGGTACCGCCTGGGAAGCTTGTTCAGGAAGCAAGAACAGCCTCCAAGAGCTTTTCCTCATACCTCTACATGGAACAGTTTTTCTCACCTAGAGTGAAAGCAAAAAGACAGAGTGATAAATCTTGCAGCTGGCTTGCCATGTCCCTTCTCAGTCCTCATTCCCTGCCTTCCAACAGGAAGCTACAAGCTATAAACAAGAATCAAGACAACTTTATTCCACTTTAATTCCCGGGGTGGCCAAACCCAGGACTATGGTGTTGTTGCCTAGCAAGGTATGTAAGGAATGAAATAAAAATCCTCAGAGGAACATTTTCAGGATTTGTAGTTCCAGTAAGATTCTTAGTATTTGTGTTTAATTATTTTACAATGCCTTTAAAATCTGGAGATAATTTGAGCTTTCTGCTTATTCTGTAGAAGGTATAATAAACATCTCTCTAAAGCCCAGTAAACACTTGCCCCTTATTGTTCCCTTTATTTTTATGCATGCATTCAATTTCACAGCAACAATAAAGCTGTCCCAGGCTCTAATCTTTCCTATCTTGGGTGGCAGTTCAGATATTTTGGCCACAGTGCCTTAGTGACTGCACTCTCTCCAGGAACTGTACTGTAACTGTCAAGAAACTCATTATTTTTAACTTCATTAATTCTAAAGGAGTCAAAATAGGACTTCAAACTTTATTCAGGATAGGTCTTATAAAAGCTGAGGCACACAGGCAAACTCAGTGAAATTAACAGCACAGACACGCTCTTATATCAGCTTCAAAGTTGAGGAAATTCTCTGGCAACAAATCTGCTCCTAGATTGCAGCAAAACGAAGATGAGGAATATGCTTGCAGACCAACAGCTTAATGAGAAGCTCAAAGTTCTCCACAACTGTACTGTGGGACAGAGGACTCATATTCTACACAGCTGTTATCTGAGAGAAACTCCCAGTTTTAGAGAAGGACATGACAAGAACTGAAACAAACCCCTTCTCGTGTCATTACTGTTTGATTCACAACGTTCTCTTCAGCGGGCAGCACTGTGTTCCAGCAGAGATCTTTCTATCTAACCTGTAAGCTCTGGAAAACTCAGATTTGGTGACAGACGTCTTTCTGCCTTTGGCAACAGGATCATCCATTAGCGCTCATGCATAAAGGTAATGTTGGCAAAAAAAGAAACAACTCAAATGAACCATCACATCTGGAATTTCTACAAGAGATTATACCCTTGTCCTTCAATGGTACCAATCAAGAAAACTATATCTTGGCTCAATATCTTGATACATTTAGCTAGAGAAAGATAATTTCTGATTTCGTTCCTTTCTTTTTCTCCTCATTCTCTTCTCTTCTTAGTACGGTTCCCAAATTTCAGGCATTACTGACCAAGGTAGTGGTCACAAACACGATAAAAATTACCAGATTCACCTTTTCTGCTGTGTTATTGACTGCAGACACATGATCAACCTGCATTTTTACAGAAAAAGAGTGATTTTGGTAACCAGGAGAAGAACCCAACCATACGAAAAATGTTCAGCAATCAAACAGTGAAAGCAAAAAGACAGTCAGGTTTTTTTTAAAAGAGTGGGGTTTTTTTTAAAAGAGTGGGTAAAGGTTGTTTCTACTATTCATCTAGCTTATTTTTCTCTGTGAAAAATGGTTTTATAAAAAATGGTAGTCAGACAGATGACAGTGCTCACAACATTATCCTTTCCTTGGAAACCTCTGAGGATCAATTGGATATGTGTCAATGCATGCTTAATGCATGAAGCAAGCTGACCCATTATACTCGGATAAAATAAAATAAGTTGTTTAGCACTAGTTGAATACAGAAAGAAAACCAGATATATTTACTATAACTCAAATTAATTCAAATGTACGAACTTATCAGTTATCACCATGGTTACTTGACAACCCATTTTCAAACCAGTGTAGCCTTTATTTCGGTCACACAGAGCTGAGGGCAAGGGCTCTTTTATCTTCCAAGGAAAGGACAGAAACAGGCTCCATCCAGCTCAGCCTTTGGGTGTTAAGAAGTATTGCCTATTTATACTGAATATTTATTTTGCAAGACACCAGCATTTCCACTAAGTAATAAGGAAGGAGATGTGCACTGTTTTATCTTTGTAGTATTATTGTGTAAAACAAGAAATATACACAGACCTTACATCTGTTAACTGTAAAATAATAAAGGTATACATGCACAGTTACACTGCCTTCTTGTGAAAGTTCCCCAAGGAATAGCTGGCAGATTTTCGCTATGTCTGAGATAACACAGGAAATGCAAAATCATTGGACTGGACTCCTGGTTAGTCAGCCCCTCGCTGACTCTCCTCATGAGCAGTCATGACAGCTCAAAAACGTGACTAACAGGAGCTTTGCAATGAGAGGCCCACAAACCAATGGCCATTTAATAACAGTCCTTAAAATCACATAAAGAAAATTCTTTAGCTGTAAGTTTTATGGAGCTTATACGATTACAGTTATTCTATTACCTTGAATGCTAAAGCCTGACCACATACTGTGCAGAAAGCTATTCTGCTTCATATCTGTCCCATTCAGCAAAAACCTCTCATAACACCAGGAGAAAAAGCAGCCAGCACACAGATTCACAGTCCATTTTGTCATTGTTTAACTTTCCGGTTGGCAGAACCATAAAAAGGTTAAAAGGCAGGTATATTTTACAGGGGGTTTTGCTTCATCAATATTTTTGAGGTCAGCACATTTAAAATAACACCAGCATACAAATGGTAAACTATTCTGACAATGCAGATGGACTGAAATTCAGTGCACTTAAGCCCAGCTCTGACAACCCATCTCCTGTCGTAGTAAAAAATATTTCCTCTAAGAGTTCCTGTTAGTTCTGCCTTGTACTTATTTAAGTCACCACCATGAGATGGTGATAATTCTTTGATACACATTTTCAGCTACTGGAGACTACAACAATTACTATAAATAACATTCCAAGGTCCAAGTCTGAGGTCCTCCTCTTAGCAGACTGCACACACCCTAAAATCAGTCCACTTCCAACAGCTTATAAGCAAAGTAGACAAAACAAAAGGTAGAAATTTTATGATCCCACCTTCCTAGAGATAAGCTGAAGCACAGAGAAATTAATGAATGGTGGGAAATTATAAATTCATCTAGATTTTCTCAGCAGATTCACACAAATAGTTAACGGTAGTTTCGGAGATGCCTAATAGCATCCCCACCAGTACCTACAGAAGGGTACCAAGATGATGGACTTGTGCTCCATGGAAGGAGAACAAGAGCTAGTGGGCATATGTTGAAGCAAGAGGAGTTTGGAAAGGGTGTAAGGAAAAGCTTTTTCACCCTGAGGGCAGCCAAGCAACACTGGGCAGTTTTTGTGCTTGGGGAAGTTTAGCCCCAAATGGACAAAAGCCTGGGCAATGTGTCTGACCTCAGAGCTGAGCCTGTTTTGAGAAAGCAGTTGGCTTAGAAACATCCTGAGGTCCCCTCCAGCCTCTATGATCCAACAATGCTATGAAAGAAATGTTACTGCAAATCTGAAAGCAATAAAATATTATGCTGTATTTTTTTCTTTCAAAATGTACTTTCTCTGAAAATTTTCAACAGAATCACTTGGCATCAGTCTCAGAAATTTATGAAATTCAAAATTAAAGCTTTAATTTTTAGAATAATAATTTAAATATAACTGGAGAAATGTCAAACTACAATTTCGAACTGAAAATAGCAATAGCTACTTATTTTTTACAAGGTTTCTATGAAAACACTTCGATGCTGTTGTTGTTGTTGTTTACTTTCTGGCAGGACATTAGCTAATCAGCAAAGCTGATGAATTTTGCTTGAATGAAATCTACATTTCCTGCTGAGAAAAAAAATTGACACAAATTTCACCGATGTCACCTTCAATGTTTTGTGAGAAGACCTTCTCTCTCTATCTACTGAAGACTCGGGCAGTAATTCTACACAACACTAAATGTCCTCATATCCTACCATTTGCAGGGGAAGTCCCATGTGCCCAGCCTCTTGCAGGAATGCTCAGCATTCTGCTGGCTTGGACCCCACCTCCTTTGGGAGCTGACCTTAATATTTAACCTACTTTAATCATGCTGCACAATGATTATGAAAAACTATGAAACTGGAAAACACTATTAGTGTTGGCAATTACTGATATTTTTAAAACAAACCTTTTGTTCTTTTTTTTCTATTTCCAGTAAAGTGAAATTTAAAAAAACCCCATGAAATTAAATACACCACACAGAGTAGTAAGGCATTGCCAGAAAGAATTGAACTGTACGGATGTGCAGCACAGGCACCAAAAAGCAGAATTTATGACACGCAAAGCCTTTAATCTGCAGTTTTTTGCTTATTACCTGTTAAGATTTCAGTGAAAGCCAATTAATTTTCGGTTCTGAGGGCACTTCTCAGATAGTTGGATAAACCACTATACTGAACAAGTTTGTTTCTTAGCAAAAGCAAATTTTTGAAAATATCTCTAGAAGTGGAAAAATAAGTTAGTTACAATGGCTCAAAATTTTATGCAAAAATGTTTCTCTAAACTCATCTTGTCTCATATAAAGAAGGCAGGAAAACACATTTGCTGTTTGACTTTACTTAGATCTCAATCTCTTTTGTGATTTGTTGGTAGCACCCATATTTGCAGCGCTGTTCCACATGAATAAAGTGCCAGTAACTCCTGTTCAATATTGCTGAAATACAGCGGAGTGTGAGGGGTGCAGGGGGGAGGGATATCAGAGGAATTAGCAAGGGTCTTGTCTGCTCTTCCATAACACCAAAGGTACTGCTGTTGCTGAGTCTCCAGGGTCTACAGCAAGATATTACAAATACAAGGGGTAACAGTACCCACAAAAACCTTTTGCCTCTTAAAATGCACATGGCCCCCTCTAAGAATAAGACACACACTGTATTTCTTACTATATGTCTTTTATACCAGAGGACAGGAGAAGGAGCACTTCCTGCATACGGAAAAAATTGAGTATACTTTGCTTTCCAGAGCAGATGATAATAAAGAGATTCCTCTGTTTCTTTTGCCTTACTACAGCCACTTGCAGCAAGGCACAAGCAGGTCAAATGCTGCCTCACCCTGTGTTTGCAGAAAGAGAAGTCATTATTTTCCATTCTGGAAATCTGATCACACTCACACGTTCAGTATATTGGTCGTTTGAAATAACCTAAACTGGCCAGAAAAGAGAACTCAGAATTTAGTTTCCAATGTCACAAGATTCTGCTCTCACTTGAAATGCTTTTATCAGATTTAAACAAGAGAGGATGGAAACCTTATCGACTGAGTAGTGTACTTAAAATTAAGCAGACCAACTGATCTGCCGTGTCTGAGGTTGCCTCTTTGTATTAAAGAACTCTCCAGCTCCTTCACAATAAAACATACTCCTGTTGAAGCTTCAGAACAAAATGAAAGTTTCATTCTATCTGGAAGATATTGATCCATTTGGGACTTACTCAAGCTGCCTGGCTTTATCCGTTTAGACCTCCTGGGCTCATAACAAACCTGTGTAGTACTCTCTGAGGAGCCTCAAGCAGACTCTCCCTTCATGCTCCCACCCCAGTTCTTTTGTGACCTAGTACCCAGCAAACACAGCTTGCAATCAGCCCTCTCTAAAAGGCTTTTTGCAAGTATCAGTATATCATAGCACTTTGATTTCTCACAACCAAAAAATTCCCCCTGCAAACTCTCACTAGCCACAGAGTTTTACACCAGTCCTTTGGTTCCAACTTTACCCATTAGACTCACAGTAAAGAGTGGGGCTCTGCACAGCTTTGTACACAGCCATATGGGAGGCCAGGCTCTCCAAAATTAGGTTTAGTAAATCTTCTGGTTTATGCACTTGCAGTATCACCACAAACTGTGGGCATCGCTGAAGTAGCCTCAGTCAAGCAGTCATTCAAGAATGAATGTTACAACTGAGAAGACTGACAAATACTGGGGGGCAAGAAGGGCTTTCAAGCACTTTAGCTTGAAGTTGCTGATAACACAACCTTTCTACACCACAAGACATACTAAATTTCTAAATATAAACTTTATTCTTCTCCCTGATATGGTGCTTCAGTGGTAAAGCCATAGGTACACACCATGTGTCCACAATGCAAAAGCACTGCAAAGCTGATATAGACAGACAAGCCACATAAATACACTTTTTTTTTTTTACCTCTGCTTAAACATAAGTTATCCCACTGTAATTTCAGCAGTATGGTTACAGAAAATAGACTTCTTAATGTGAAAGTATATATTCTGGTCAGTTTATTCCAAAAACAGCATGGAGAATAAGGAAATACAATGTAAAGTACTACCTAATGACAAATTTGCAATTTCTCAAGAGCGGCTCTACTGATACAAAGATTTTGGCAAGAAGAAATATGTCCCATAACAAAAATTGTTGCTTTGTAGATAGATGAACACGCACACACAATACAGCCAAGCTCCCCTGCACAGATCAACACCCATACCAGCCCTGCATGCACAAACCAAAGAAGAAAAGCCCTGCGGAGCACAGGACAGGGAATCAATTTGGGGCCTTGTTAGTGTGAGCAAACACCACCACACTGCTTCACACCTAAGCTGGGACAGCACAACTCTGCTCCAGACAAAGCGACTGGCCACAGATCTCTCCCTTTCAGTCATCAATATCACTGGCTTCCTTTTCCCCTCATTTTTTTACGTCCTCTGGTAGCTATTTTCCATCTGTCGTGTTACCTGTTTTTCTCTTTGACTGGTTACTGCCACGTCAATTCATTTAAACAGGCACTATCAAAAACACAGCAGGCAGACGAAATGCATTCGGCTCATCCAATGCTCCCTCAGGGGCGATGTTACAGTCTTTATTCTACAATTAGCCCCTGCCCACTGCACCAACTTAGACCTTCATTTGCTATTCTGTTCCCCCAGCTCAAGACCATTTACACTCCCCTTCGGATTTAGTTTGTGTTCTAGATACTTATCTCTGAAAATGAAGACATGGAAGGAAGACCCATGGACTATGTGACACAATTAGTACCAGGAGAACCAGTGTTATCTGTGGGGCCTTTTTGCATGGTTATATTTCACATATCTAACACTGCAGGGACACACACTCTGATCACATTAAATTCAAATCAATAATGTAAGGGGCAGTTTCAATGACTCTCCAGAGATACGATCATGCTCCAAAGCTCACTGAGGCCAATCTTGGGTCACTTGTTTCTGAATGTATGATAAATTTCCTCTGAAAGTTCAATTTTGCAAGGACCTAGGCATCTCCTGTGGTATGTGATACAGGCCTTTAGCTCCAATTGAGACTAATGGGACCTAAAGGGGCTGGACAAATTTCAGGAACAGGCATTTTCTGAATTATAAAAGCAATTCCTGTCTGTGGACCAGATCCAATACCATGATGTATGCCATGTATTGCTGCTGAAAGAAAAAGAAGCACAAAATATTCATTCTCTTGAAGAAGGGGAATACAGAAAGCCCTAAAGTTAGAACACAAGGCAACCAGTTCATGCGTGGAGCTTCATCAACACAACTGTTAGGATGCTCCCAGGGAAGCTGGCTGGTGGGGCAGCCAGCCAAACTGGGGTTACCACGATGTGTGCTAGGAGGGCAAGACGTGATTACACTATCATTATTTACCAAGCAAGATACTGAATTTTTTCAAGCATGACTGAATTGCATCTGCCCTTGAACACCTGGCTGGGAGTAAAACTGGCTCGCAAGCAGAGAGAGGCTGGCTGCCCTTGCTGCAGATAAACTCACTATCATGAGAACTTCCAAGAGCAAGGCACTTAGTAATTAAAGGAGTATAAATACATGGCATGTGACCATGCCATTTCCCCTTCTCTATCTGATGCCACAGGAAAGAAAGGCATAACAAAAACAAAGCTTGTTTTCATGTTCTTTTCTACCAAGACTAAATAAGATCATAGCAGAAGCAGACGGGCAGTCACACTGACAGCTCTGTGATATTGTGAAGCTGGCTGGGGAGAAGAAAAAAAAAAAGCACCAACTCAAAAAGTCTCTTAGAAGTCTATTTTAAGGAGGCATCTTATATAACAGGAAGCAAGCACAGTTATTCTGGATTCTTGAACACCGTCTGTCACATTGCCACAAGCAAAGGAAGTATAAAGAAGTATGTGAGACCATTTGAAGACTGTTAGTTTTAATTAGTCTGTAATAATGTTGGTTATATAAATCCTTGCAGGTTGAATCAGAGGAAGAAAGTGCCATGGAGATTAAGCCTACATAATACCTAAATCATTCCAATGCTAAGGGGAAAATAAATCTCTCTTTTTTTTGCAAATCGCAAGCTCAGGCATGAGGGTGACGATCAGTGTGTGGTATTTACAAGCACTAACCATAACACTGGTCTGAATTCTTCAGGGCAGGAATACACACTCTCAAGGAGGCAAGGGACAGGTGGCTGCTGCTCCTTGGCAAAGGAGTGTTTTTCTGTCCAAAAGCTACCGAGTGACGCATCAGCTGTCCATGTACAATTTAGCAGGAACACTAGAAGGGTCCCTCAAGGTTGTGATAGACCAGCTGGCTAATTAGCCACTACCCCAGCCTAGCCTGCAAGTGCTACTGTGGTGCCCAGAGCTACTGGTGCCCAGAGCTAACACACCTCCTCTACCTTTTCTCTGTACAAGAACAGCCACGTAACACAGGGCAGGATGGAATACTCCGTTTCTTAGGTTTCTAGTTTAGGGATTACAATCTGGCTAATGGCTTTGGTCATAGGCAGTGTTTAAGATGAAAGGATGTACTAGAATTTTAAGACCAGTGAAACATTTCAGTGTCTTAAAACCACACATACTTTTTTTTTTAAGCTTTAGCATAGATGGAAAGAGGAATAAAATTGCCTGTATCCAATTGAAAAAAATTCTGTGTCTAATTCAAACTGGAATTTTGATAGTTTCATTTCTGGTGCCAAACCAAAAAACAATGGTTCATATAGCTTTACTAACCTGATAAGAATTAAAGGAGGAATTGTGTGGACACTACCCAGGTTTGTGGAGCGTTACCCCGACCAATCACTTGCTTCTCCCGAGGTAGTGCAAGTGTATGGATCAGAAATAGCACATATCCAGAAAAGCAATACCTCATACACACTTTGCAAACCTCAAGAAAAGAAAACATAATTTAGGCATTAAGATGTAACTGTGCATAAAACATCTGGGGCAAATTTTCAGGAAATCTAAGTTAGCTTTGCTCCAAATACTTCTGTGTGATTTCACAGCAGCTGGTTCATGGAGAATTTAAAATTTGTCCCACTCTTTATCTCAAGTAGATACAAAACCAAAAGCTTCCTAATCCATGAATGACTGCTAAAATAGCAGAAGAAAAGATGAAAGGATGAAAGTTAGGTCAGCTAATAAAAATACAAATAATATTAAAACTTGCAATAACTGAATATTACTACATGTTGATATAATGCTTTACTAGTTTTTATCCATTTAGTTCTTGGTATGCTGACTCAAAAAGAGAAAGACCCATTTAGGCATGTCTTATGCATGTAATACTAAGCCCCATGAAAAAGCATCTGTATATCTTAATGTTTGGAACTCTTCAGAGTGACTAATGTCTAAATCAAGGAAACATATTGCTTTGATTATACTTTTTAAGTGGGCATATTGAAACTTATAAAAGAAGCAAAGAAGGTAATAAAACTCCTCCAGTTCCCCATCCAAATAACTATAATCACATTAATTATATTGCCTTCCATTCCATCATTATCATTTCTACATTATGGTTAGAAAATCAAATGCAAGAAATTTTTCTTTGTGTCTGATAATAAAGCATTTTGCTCAGCTGTTCCGAGTTAGAGCTGTAGTTTCCCTCACAGAAGTCCAACAGTCGGGAGGTGAAGACAGAAAGCCATGAAGTTCCCTAAATCCAGAGAGATGGTACAAAGCCAGAAGGAATGGCAGAGTTACAGTTCCCTGGGCAAACGCTACTACTGCCTAACAGGCTTCATCTGAGAAGGCGTCGCGACTGAATTTCACAGTAACTTCCCACCCCACAGGGTACCTGCTCTAGCAATACTTTTCTCATTTATTGGAGGTTTTGAATAGCACGTTACAAACTTCTCCCTGCAGCTTTCTGAAAGTAGCTGCATCTGTTTCTTTCTTCAGGCTACCCAATGTGCAGGAGTGGCCATGAAAGAGCAAACCACACAGTATGTGTGTAACTGGGAGAGGCAGAGAGAGATGCAAACACATGCTGGGACTGCATTTAACCAGTAACCCAAGAATTCCCTTGCAGAGGGCTGAAGAGGTTAAGCCTTTACCCCCGTTTCTCTATACACACACGCACAGAATGTAATTTCTACCTCTGTAATGCAATGAGCTGTATATGATTTACAAAGTACACACAAACATAAATAGACATAGCACATATCTCTGCTGTATACATGCAAACCTTGGCTGCTGGAACAGCTGACGGAAAAGGCATGTCCAATTACTTCAGAGCAAAAGCCAAGGCTCACATGTAGCAGCCAAGATGAACTGTAGTTCCCTCTGCTGCCCTGCAGGTCATGGTTTGTCATGTCAGGAGAGCAAGCACACCCCTGAAGGGCTGCCTTGTTAGCCTACCAGTGATCCGATTTACAACATTGACCCACAAAGAGTTACACTGGCACGACACCCAGAAGGAAAGGGAAGGGAGGTCAGTAAACTGTGGCATGAAATTAAGATGTAGCCAGAAGCACGGAGAGGAGTGATTGCCTCTCTCTTTTTCTGTGCCACCACGGTCCTTTCTTTGATATTCCTTCCAGCTGTTACCATAACATGGCTTTCAATTTCAATTCTCTACGTGCAGTTTGATTTAATCATGTTTGCAAAAACTCTCCTGAGATTTTAGAATCACTGTTGCATGTCTCCTTATTCAAATAACAGTGGAGCCTGCTCCTGAGGACCTGAGGCCTGATTTTTCATTACCTTTCAAACTCATTACTTGTTTACACCTGCATAAAATTCAGATGTTTGAGCATTATAAACTCAGGTGGCCTCAGTATAAATGTTTGCACAAGAGGCAGAATGTCACAGCAAATGAAGCATGCCCTCCTGGCAGCAGAGAGACACCCTGAGCAACACTGCACCATCTCCCTACAGCTGGAAGAAGCTCCAGTGATGGCATTTGCGGAAGCTCCCAGTGGTACCACGTTCACAGAGCACACACAGCAAGCACACTGCAGTCTGCTCCAAAGAAAGGCATTGCCAGAGGCAGCACCAGCACAAAGGGGATGTGACTGAAAGCAGTGTCACTAAGGAACAGTGGGGAAGCCACACACTCCTCAGACACAGCTGTGGCTTAGACGGGCAGAACTGTCTCAAGGACTTGATGCTGTTTACAACTTCTCTGAGGCTCCCTTCTTTTCCAGATAAAAAAAGTGTATCAGTGCAGCCCAACAGAAGAGGTTCTGTTCAAAGCAAAACTGTGAAGACCTAACCAACAACAAAAAGAAGATATTATCATATATATTATTAGGTGTGCAAGGTGCTCATGGTGCTGAAGACTCCTACTAAGTTTTTTTTTAAATCAATAAGATAAATACAAATTTTTAAAAAAAATTTTAAAACCCCACTAAAATATTCTTCAGCTTTTCCCTAATCTCATACATAATCTCATACTTTTCTGTGAAACAAACTGAAATAAACTGGTTTTATAAAAACTTCGAAAGGTTATCACTGTCTTTGGCAAAACCAGACTGATACTACATAGGATAATTCAGGTGGGAAGGCAAGTCTCTAGTACATCCTCCTGCTCAAATCAGGGCCTTGTGGCCCCTGATGAACTCCCTCCGTCTTGTTCTCTCTCCCACACTGGAGACTGTCTGAGCTGGACACAGTGCCTAGACAGAGAATAACCAGAGCTGAGCCAAGAGGGAGAGTTACATCCCTTGACTCATAGCTCTGCTCCTGCCAGTCCAGCCCGGGATACTGATGCTGTCCCTTGCTGCCAGGCACGCTGCAGGCAGGGGCCACTGCCTGGAGCCCAGCAGGGCTCCAGGTCCTCCCTGGCACAGCTGCTCCCCAGGCAGCCAGGGATAGCCTCCCATAGCACAAGAGCAGCTGCATCTATACTGGTATATCTGCCAATATACTTTAGAATTTAAACTGATTCCTCAGAGAAAAAACTCCCAAGCATCAGGGAAGAAAAACAGGTCCAGGGATGTGTTACTCCTTCAGAGAGCATGAGGGTGGTGGACCCTAGACCTTCTCTATTCCCTCACACTAAGATTGATCCAGTTGTGTGTGGTATTTTTACAGCCAAGTGTTTAATACAGGGAAAAGTCAGGCTCCCACACTTCTTGCGGATGATTATTCCAGGGGGTAATAACAGAACTCTCATTCAGGAAATTGTTCCCAATATTGAGATTAAATTCTTCTTTGTCTAATTTCCTCCATTTACTTATAGCTACAACTCATCCTTTATGCTAAATAATTCTTCTCTCTCTCTATTCGTGGGAGTTCCATCCCTCAGATATTTGTGGGCTGTTCTATCCCTTAGGCCATATTAGTCACCACTTAGCCAAACTATATTCATTTAGTCCTTTTTATTAGGACTTGTTAATTATTCTTAATCCCCTCCTCTGAACTCCCTGGTTTCCCAATCTCTCTCACAACACTGTAGCCAGTATTCCCCACACTCCTGCATTGTAACACTGTAGAGAGGAACTCTCCTCTCCTCATCCCAGTGTTCCCAGAAACACAGAACACAGTTTAGCTCTTGCATACTGCATCTCTTCGTCCCTCTGTCTTCTTCAGTGTTATTGCTTCCCCATGCCAAATCTGGCTTCCCTTACCCACACAGTTAGCCCAGCTGGAGCAAAGCCCACAAACAGGATTAAGAGTTGGCTTTCGCCTCCATCTCAAACTGTGCTCACTTCTCTTACACACTTTTTTTAAAAACTCATTGCTCTCTCAAGGTTTAGTACAATGTTCACTGCTGCAGTAATAAAAGGGCCCAGTTTTGAATGGTTTTTTGCGTCGTTTCAGTAGTATCTAAAGCTACTGGCGGCTAAGCATCTAAATACCTAAAATCTGGCTTAAATACTATTAACAACATATTGTGTTCAAGAAAATACGCTTGAGAATTCAGAGACTGATATTTAGGAATTAATTTTCTTTCCAAGAATGACGTTTTCAGTGCTGCATAGTTTAGTTCCAATAACGAGGTAGGTATAACTATGTCTCACTCCTGCCCTAATTATTTTTAGAATTTCAACAATTCTGTCACTATGGGCGCTTTTCAGTAAGTTTTGGCTGAAAAAAACCCCCTGACTTTTAAAAAATATCAGCAGTGCCCTGATGCAACTAATGCCCTTAATAATTGGCTGGTATTTAACAAAAACACCTATTTTGAGTATTCAGTGAGGCAGTGCCTCACCAAAATAATAGGAATTCACTGCTCGTATCAGTGGCTTCGTGTTACACTGCTAAGGGCTCTGAAATGCTAAGGAGATGATACCGAATCACACTGGATGACACAAAAGATGGGTATAAAGGCAAGGACTGGGGAGCAGGTACAGCAAATATACATAGGGTACATCTTACCTCCCACAGAATTAATCCTTCTCAGTGGCTAGAGCATACCTTGAGAGAGTAAGAACAAATTCTTATCTCTTTCTCCACCCATTGGGAATGGGATGCTTTGTAGCCTTGGAGAGGTAGAGGAGGCAGGGAATGTGAAATGACTTCTTTGCTTTGCCTTTATGTGAAGGCAAAGGCTCATCCTGCCCCATTTCTCCCACAGCCTTAGCACACACCTACATAAATGAAGCTCAGTCAGAGACCTCTGCCACATAAGCAGCGAGAGAAGGCAAATCACAAGCATGACAAGATGAGAGATGGTGACATAAGTACTCATCTGCTGAGCAGCCCTGGTGGTTAATAGAAAACATTTATCAGAAAAACAACTTCCACTCTTAGAGAGCAGCTTTGGCTGAGTACAGGAACTGTATCTTGTGCACAGGTGTCCATAGCTACTAAAATAACAGTCTCTGACTAGGATAAAATGATGAAACACTACCTAAAGATACATTTACTAGATCCAAATTTAACTGACAGGTCAACATCTCTTTTACCAGGTGCTACAACTTCAGAGTATGTTAGAAAGGTGATAAGGCTTAGAGGAGCCTTGATTACATCAGTGAAGAACTTTGTTTTCCAAAGACACTCTAAATGTTCTCATCACTATTTAAATAGTGGGTCAAAAGATCAACAAAATAGCATTGGCTGGCATAACATTCTTTCTCTAGCAGGAACCTGACTGTCCTGACCATTTATATTATGAAGTCCAAATGTCAGTGACATATCTCTCAAGCCTGTGCTCACTGTCACTAACCTCTGACTTCCCTTCAGATTCATGGCACATTTTATCTTTCATGTACTAGTGTCTGTCTCTAAACAAATCTCCATGGGCTTTTTTAGATCCTACCTTCCATGTCTCCAATTTGACTGGAGTTGTCTGTAAGTATGATGTGGCAAACTGTAGTATAGAATGGATTTATCTAGCAATTGTCCTATTGCAGTTGGATTAGTTGCAGAAGTCCTTTTGAAAAAGGGTCTGGGCTTTGTTGTTGATAAAAAAAACAGGCTTTGTCCAAAATTAAGATTTTTGTACTGTCTAAAGTTGAGAGGTATTTTTTTCACCATTTCTATCAAAATTTTGGTCAATTTGTCTGCTGAAAATCTGCTGTGAATGAGATTATTAAATGAAGATAGTTAGACCCTAAGAAACAGGAAGAAATCTAGTTTGATGCTGTTTACGGTTTAACACGTTCTCTGCAGTTGAGGTACTATAATGGCAAACTTTGGTACTAAGGTACTAAACTTGCCAGTAAATCCAGACTGCTGAAGAAATGCCATTCCAACCCAGATAAGGACTTGCATGACAATATGTCCTTCATTTCTGCAGGGTATTTCTTCCCCTGCCCTCGTCTTTCAGGGAACCAACAATGTGCAGCAGGTCCTGGCCAGGAAGACATGGTGTCCCACATGGCTGGCCGAGATGATGATGCACAGATTGCTGCTTGAACCAGATTCAAATGAGCCATGCAGTGCTGTACTAGAAGTCAGAAGATGTGTTTATCCCCCACAGAATTTGTTGTATTTCCTCAGAACCTACAAGCTGCTCATTATAAAGAGGACAGTGAACTAAACAAGTGTGAACTTGATCCAGAAGTTATTTCTGTTCTGCAACAACTGCTGCTTAACTCACCAACTCTCTGCCATCCGATGACATGCCAGCACACATCCTGTTTTGCAGAAACTCTTGACCTTTTGATTCTACTTTGGCTCTGCCTACTGCAGTGATGTGTCCTTTGCTTCTTTAGCTGAAGAAGTTTTTGCTTCACACAAGCATAGCTCTGATTTGGCAGGCATGACCACAGCAACGTCTAGTAAGTCATGGCAGCACTGTAACAGTGTGACCACCACAGGGCTCCTCAGACTGTCCTAAACCACAGTCCACAGCAGACCTACGCAGCAGACATTTTGCATTGTGTGTGGGTATGGACAGCATTTCATGTTCACCAGTCAAGCCACTTAAAAGCTAACACTTATGGATCTTGAAGACCTTTCAGTGAAAGAGGCTGCTTTATACTTTCTGCTCAATAACATGACCAGGATGCAAATAAGGAAAACTCCAGGGCTAGGAAGATGTCAGACAGAAGTACCATGGGGAGCCTATAAAAGCCTGTGTGGCAAGAAAGGCATTCCATGGCATGAACATGATCCATGAATAATCAGATTTAAATTTTCTGCTGACAATCCCCATGGAAAATAAAAGAAGTGAAAAGAAAGAAAAATGTAAAACTGTATTCAAAGGAAATTAGGAAAACAAACAGAAATGCAACCTAAGGCAGTGCAAGATATCTAATTGTCACTTGCAAAACAATACCTCTATTCCATCTTTCTTCTTTTTTAATTGGCAGGATCTGAGGAAAATGATTATAATAATCTAAACTCATTTACATTCTGAAAAGACTATAGGAAAAGGAAGCAATCCTACAATGAGTAATGTAGTAATAATCAGTGGAGACGCTGTTTCAAGGCAACTATTCTAACTACAATCTATGGAGCACATGATTTAAGAGGTTTTCATTAAAATTGATATAATTTTCATTCAGGAATTCCTTTCATTTAAAACAGCAGATACACTGGATGACTAGGCAGAGTCTAGTATCTGTGTGGGGTGATCTATTAGCAGATTCACCGGACCTGCACAATTCAATATTCTGTCTAAGTTTCAAAGGATAAAAGTGCTGTTTGGGAAAGCACTTTGTACATAACTAGAGGAGGGCCCTGGGGCACCCCTCAGGCAGCACAGACATTCTCTAACCCAAACAGAAGCCCAAGAGCAAAAGTCACAGTTAGGTTCCTTCTAGAAAGGTAGTTCTGACAGAAGCAACAAATAATTAGACAGCCAAATGCTGAATCAGTAATTTCTTTTGTCTTCCCAGATCTGCACAGGAATTCACGTTTATGTCAACTCCAGTGAAGAGAAGTGCATAGAAAATCATTAGGTGTACACTTAATGCTGAATCACATGAACCTGATTTAGCTGTCCAGACAGTACCTCGAGCCTCTATATAGTCTGTGGAGAGAGACAAACTACTCTAAAAGACACGGAGAGCATCTCTATTAGGTTCCTATTTTAAGCTGATATCTGTAGAAGTTTAGCTTCCTTATAGATCAAGAATTACAGTAGGTGGTTTAGTAAGAACATCCTTCATTACAAACTGTGCTGGTTTCAGCTGGGGTAGAGATAATTTTCTTCCCAGTGGCTGGTACAGGGCTATGTTTTGGATTTGCGCTGAACTGAACACAGGGCTGATAATACAGAGCTGTTTTTGTTATTGGAGATGTTCTTGTTATTGCTGAGTAGAGCATACACAGAGCCAAGGCCTTTGCTGCTTCTCCTACTGCCACCCACACTGGTGAGAAGGCTGGGGGTGTGTGGGAGGCTGGGAGGGGATGCAGCTGGAGCAGGTGACCCAAACTGACCAAAGGGATATTCCAGACCAAAAGGCATCATGCTCAGTGTATAAAGTGGGGGGAAGAAGGAGGAAGGGGAAAATGTTCGGAATGATGCCATTTGTCTTGCCAAGTCACTGCCACATGTGATGGGTCCCTGCTCCCCTGGGGATGGCTGAACACCAGCCTGCCCATGGGAAGTGGCGGATTAATTCCTTGTTTTGCTTTGTTTATATGCACAGTTTTTGCTTTTCCTACTAAACTGTCTTTATCTCAGCCCACGAGTTTTCTCATTCTTACCCTTCCCATTCTCTTCCCACTCCCACTAGTGGGGGAGAGAGTGAGCAGCCGCCTGGGGCTTGGCTGCTGGCTGGGGCTAAACCACAACCCTTACAAATTAGTTATAACTGATATGGCCTCCTCCAGAGACTTGCAGAAAAATCACAAGGCTGTAACTTCTGTTCTTAGTTGCACATGCAGGTTTCTCTACATCTTCAGATTTAGAAGCAGCTCTAAGTATCTGCTGCCCTTTATAATCATTTTTTCCAAAACATGTTTTCCAAAAAAACTGTTTTCATTTTCTGACTCAAAATTATTTTCTTTATTATTGGCTCCTTAGTCAAATGTATGCCCACATCTCAAGAAGCAAAATATTTCGTTTTCATTAGACAAACATATTTATTCATAAGCACACCCACCAGGAACAGGAACATACATAATCACTGATTTTTATCCTAGTTAGTACTTCCACTCCCAGGCCACTGTCAACTAAACAAGGAAATTTGAAGGGAGCCCCGTAACTCCAAAACATCAGAACTAGCTATAGTATAGTATAGAGGACATGCTTCTCCACAGTCTGGTCCAGTCCCACTGAGGTTTGGACTGCAAGTGGGAATCAAGGAGCATTCAGAGGAAATGTAGGCAGAGGGGGACATCATAGCATCTGGGATGGCAGCGACACAGAGCCTACCACACGGCGGACAAGCAAAAGGCAAGGAGACAAAGAGAACACGCCAAGAGAGTGAGGGTAAGAAGTGTAGTGAAGTGAATGACAAATTACAGTAGAGGCAAATAGAAGCAACTGACTGAAAATGAAATCATGAAAGAGCACTGAAAGTGTCAAAATGCAATTCATCATTGAGCACCCTGCTGCCCACTGGAGCTGCCATTATCTGCCTGATCCAGAACGATTTATCTGCTGAAGTTATAATGCATATTGCATCCACAGCCAGAATACACTTTCTCTGCAGAGCTCTCCCAAAACAGGAAACCAGAGCAGCCCCTCTGCAGAAACTCCTTCACACAGAAATCTTTCATCATGAACTCTTTTTGCACATGGAAAAGCCTTTCAGCTGCAAAATCCACTCACAGTGAATGAAGAGATTTGCCAAGTTTTCAAAAAATTCCATTTGCAATTATCTGCATCATCAAAATCATTCCTTGTAGACAGCCAAAGTGTAAAACCACTCAAAGTCAAATAAAATCTGCAATAATGTTATTCTTAAGCACAAGTTTCCCTCAGCTATATCTTCATATTCCGGTCACTTCTTTACATCAATAACAGTTTCAGCAGATAGAACCTACTTATTTATTTTGTATTCTGAAAACCTGCCTCAAAAAGTTTTACTCTTCTATGTACTGACAGATTCAAGTTTTCCAACCACAGTTGACTGTGGTGTGCTTAACCCACATTTGAGTAACATCCTGACAATCTTTTGGGATTTATTTAAAAAAAAACAAAACCAAAAACCAAACAAACAAACCAAAAAAACTCCAACTTCTAGTAACGAACGTGGCAGACAAGGGTGCTATTTTGTTTCAAGCTTTTGATTGTGGTACAACTTTGCTTCCATAGAAAACATAAAAACTAATTTCACCAAAGACTTCATACAAAGCCAAATCAGGCCAGGACCAAAACAAAAGTTCTCTCCTGCAGCTCATGCAAAGGTGTGTCTGCAGAAGTCACTGTGTCACCTGCCACTCAGATAACTGAAATCCACCACTGCACCTTGTATTTGTACCAAAATTGGGCAAACAATTGTATTTTGGCCAGAGCACCAGTTGGGCCAGCACTCAGCTAAACACTCTCAGCCCTTAAAAGAGGGTGGCTGTATCCAAAAACAGTCACTGGGGATGATCCCTGGTCTATGCCAAGCTGTGAACTACACTCAGGCCTCCTCTGAAAGAGGCCAAACACCCACGCTAATTCTGGACAGCACCAGCAACTGCCCATCAGTGCTTGGGCCCATCCCTGTCCATGGTAGAGTCAGGAGGTCCATAAGGAAAGAGCAGGCTGTGGGAGATGAGGGTGACAGGTGGTCTTAAGGATTTGGTAATGTATGCCTAAAAATAGAAAGAATGACAAGTTTATAAGCATGTGAAAATATCACTTTTTTCAATTCCAATCAATTCCATATGACCCCAGCTGGTTGCCCAGAGACAGAATTCAGCTTGGTGGATAGGGAACACCTGCCTCAGCTCTGAACACTGCCTCTTCTTGCCCAAAAACTAGGAAGAAAGCAGGGCCTGCTTGAAGGCATAGGAAAGGATAGGGAGGAAGGGGAAGGGGCAGCTGCCCTGCAAAGTCACTCACCACCAGCACTCACCAGTCCCCTGTCTCCAGGCAAAGACAAAGCTCAGCAAAAAGCACTGACTGCCAGGGGACCTCCCATGGAAGGAAGAGGGAGTCTTTAAACCTATAATCAGACCTGATACTCCATGGGAAACTAAGCAAAAGGACACCGTATTTGTTCATCACTAATGTTTCTTTTTCTTTCTCCCACTTCTGGAGTGTTATCTTATTCTTTCAAGCCAACTGTTTTAACTTTGAAAATACTATCTGCACTGTTCAGAGCTTCAAGACAGCAAATCTTAGAAGAAGAAAACAGTTGCTGCTTTTAAGATTAAAAACATCCCTGCATCTTTCCCACTGACAATATACCTACCAAGCAAGCACAGCGAGCTCAGACTGCAGCACAACCTACTGTGGTAAAACCTCAGTTGCCTTGATGGATTAAATACCAATGAATGTTTCAAATATATAATGACACTACATTTTCAGCTTTTTTTTTTTTTCCCCTAAATGGGCAGCCTCAGCACAGCCAAATGCACTGTTTGTAAACAGAAAACTCATTCCTGCTTAGGGCCTGCAAGCAGACACACAGCAGCCCTGGAGTAAGCTGTGAGCCCAGTCAAAAAGCCTTTACATTCAATTAGTAGCTTTACTTTTCCTCTTGGATTTGTAACTGCAGAAACCAATTTATGATGAGGATGAGCAGAATCCTTGGAGCTCTCAGGAGCATGGCAGGGCACTAAGCAGAATTCTGCTTGACAGAAACCGCTCAAAGAAAATTCGGCACTCACATTCCCACCCTTGGCTCTCTCAGCCACCTTTGCATGCACTGCTCCCATGTTCCCTCTTCTCGCGTTGTGCTTGATGTACAGCACAAACACATGTACTGGTGAAAGGCAACTTGGGAAACTAATTGGAGGAATGCACATCATTATCCGCTCGCTCACTTTTCTTATCTATTTTTTTCGTAAAATAGTTATCTGTTTTGTTGACCTAAGATGGAATCTGAAGCAGGATTGACAACTTCTGTTACTTATGTTAACTACATGGGAATCTATTCCAGTGGACACTGAGAGCTCACAGACTTCAAGCCATGATAAGAAAAGAGAGAGTGGAAAACCCCACAAAATTTATTTAAGTCCTTGTATTACTCTCAGTTTTTCAAATTTTAAGATACTGTTTGATTGTTGTTTAAATGATTGGTGAAGTAGTAATATCAGTATTCTGGTTTATTTTTAAGCATAAGTCTGAGAGGATCTTTCCTGCCTTAGAACAAAATAACAATAGGAAAGGCCTTCGTCAGTATTAATTCTTCTCAAGCACCCAATCTAGCCATTTACAGAATCAATCATATTAGGCCTCAATGTTTCAATCTTACAAATATCTGAAATTACATTAGATCTAAATGGAATAACCAATAAAATACATCACTTAGCTCTGGTTCTTTCTGAGGATGACACTAATTTATGTTTTCAGAATTCCAATTACATCACTAGACCCCAATTAACCAATGCAGTAGAACGATCCATAACATGCATATGGAGAAATGCCCTGAAATTTCCTTTCAGATCAATTTTTACCCCTGAAACAGTAATACAAGGATCCTCAGCACCCTCCAAGGGCATATTCTCCAGAAGAGCCTGTGTGTGCCAGGAATAACTAAAATATCAAGGACGGAGCATCTACAAGCCCATGAAGTGTTTGAGAAAGACTAAAAATAGGGCCCTTCAGTCCTTCACTGAAATTGAGCACTATTTGGTACAATGCCTCCAGTTTCCTTGCAGTCAGGGAATGTCAAGGAAACTCTTCCTGGGAAGACCTTTTTTTTTTTTTTAAATGTCTTTGTAAGCATGGTTGGTCAAAAATGATTCTTGTGGAAAAGATGTAACACAAAATTTTACTTTAAAGAAATGTAAGCGGTTGGGATCTTCTAGTGGAAATTTTTCCATCATGGAAGGCACACACAGCTTTCTACCATCAATTATACCTAGACCAGGTATTGAATTTAGCCCACATAAAAGATTAAGGAAAAAAAATCACTATTCTAATGAGGCAAAGTTCCAACCAGTTTCCAGCATCAATTTTTTGTTGCAAATCTTTCTTTTTATAGGTTTAGGGGGAGTTGGGGTTTTTTCCAATGTTTTGCTTTCTTTTTTTTAAGGCAGAGGTAGGAAGTGTTACTACTTCTTTAAAAAAACTTAACAAAACATAAAATCTAATATAAATTTTAGACAGCAATAAAATGTTTTAAATTTTCATCAAAGACATCTACATGCATTGCTTTTCACCCAAGTCCTGTTCACAGCTGCTCTGGAAATAAAGGCATGTTGCAAAAAAGTCCATTGAGAAATCCTTTATGTACTATACTTGCTTTAAAGCACAAGATCACTTCTCTCTTTCCATTGGCCGAATTTACAATCTACCTCTTCTACATAGTTAATGGACCGATTCCTTTAGCCTCAAGCAAAAAAATGGGCTTTCTAAGTCCAAACTTTCTAGTGCTTAGTCAACACTCTGTAAATTCAGTCAGTTTTTCAGTATTTCAGGACAATTTAACCATCACAAATCAACAGTAGCACTGATACAGAGACTCTCACAGTGACTTTCTGCCCTGACCCCAGGCCTGCCTAAGGTACAAGCTCCTGCGTGCAGCTCCACTGAACCCATTGTCATCAACCACAAGTGCCGTTGAACCACAGTTCAGGTATCAGCTGCTGCTGGAAGCAGTCACAGAAGGACACCTGGACCTAACAAGCCAGACTCAAGTTGACATGCCTCCACACGAGCCACTCAGGCAATGCTTCCTGGATCTGTAGGGTCTTGGGAAGTCTTAGCTGCAATGAAGAGCAGCACAGATGGACACTCTGGCAGAGCAAATAACTCTGGCCTCCTCTCTGCTCCACAGAAGTCAGCATTCAATTAGTGGCTCTAGCACAAAGCTCTCCAAATTGTGGATGACTTGGCTGGCATATTGGTCACTGAGCTGTCTTCTCTCAGTACTGCATTATCTGGGTTTTTCAGGGTGTTTCAGTTCCCCTCTTATCTTGTGTAATGAGGAAACAACTATAATACATTGTATGTTTGGTTAGATTTACAATAATTGATTAGAAATATGTCAAATGCTGGTAGAAGCACTCAGGACCCATATAATACCTCTCTCTTACTGTAAGATAGTTTCCAAAACAGCAAACAATGGTATTCCTTCCAGAACACATATGCAAAAAGTAACAGGCTGGTTCACTGGAGGTACCACTAAACTGGATGTTTGGGTCAGGGACATGTAACCAGAGTAAAGGGCTGTGTGCTGGGATATGCTTGTGCACGTGCATGTGCACCAACTCATGCTCTGTAGCTAATGAATTTTCTCAAAAATAGCTCATTATCTTGTAAACTGTGTTGTGCTGACACTAACTAACCATGGCAACTGCCAAATGTATAAAAAGCATACAAACACTCCTTTCAAAGCACAGTCTGTGCTTGAATCTGTCTTTTTAAAGCTTGTATGAAAACAGTGAAATGCAATAATACAAGCCTAATTTGTGAAATTCTTCAAAATAGAAGGGAAGAGTTCAGTAAATTTCTGAAGAAGCTATTTTTTTGTATTAAAGTCAAAAGCATCATCCTACCCCTCTTTCTGACCTCTTGCATAACACAAGCCACAGAGACTCACTCACAGCAAGTACTGCTACGAGCCTTCTGTTGAGATACCATGTTTTGTTTAATATATTAGAGAAAAAAAATTCATTCACTGCAGAAGTCCCTTCCAGTCTTCTAAGGCTGACAGCACTGAGCCTCATTCTGAAACTCTCTGCACCTACTTAGAACATTGATGGGACACGTATGTTGCCAGGTAGATGATTAATATGCATGTAAACCAAATCAAAGATGACATTACCAACAAGCACAAGTAGTGTCTGCTGGAATACAGAAGATGACTGGAAACTGAATTTTACTGCGCTTGAACCATAAAACGCACTAGACAAGCATTTAAACATACTTGAGTACTTGCCTAAGATATTTTATTGATAAAAACCTCATCATTTTAACAAGAAATTATCTATGTCCAAAAAAATGTTGAGTCTTCTATATATGGTCCACAACAAAACAGACTGAACACATTAGTATGGAGAATGTTACCCTTTCTACACATGGGATCTTTTTTAATTAAATGGAAAAACTGAAAAACTTGCCAATGGAAAGGGAAGAATTTAATTTCAAGTTTCATTAAAGGGCTTCCTTTCATAGCTAAGACTTTTGGAAAATGCCTAGTAGTCCCAGCTGTGTGCACATTATACAGCAGCAAAAAAAATTAATAATTAAACAAACAAATAAACAAAGGGGTATGCCAGCAAAGCTAACATCCTAGGCATCCACTCACCATGCTTATAAAGCATGAAGCAATTACCTACTCTGTCACTTGGGGCTAGAGCACCTTTTTGCACCTTCACGAACTCACAGATGCTTCAGAAGGTTTTCTAATTCAGCACTATCTGAGAGGTGGGCAGGAGCCTGTCTGATGTGATGGAGTTTGAGGATGACATAAGCCACAAGGTACCCCTAATATTCTTCTGAGGGTTCTAAAAGAAATTCAGTTGGCAATAATGAAGCTGCTGGCAGTAACACCAAAAGCACAGCCAACATGCACAGGGCATTCAATATGTGAGCAGGTAGTAGACCTGTGCATAGACAGATGCACTCACATTACTTCTGTTGAACTTACTTTTGACAGTACTACATGTTTAGCAAAAAATAGTCTTTCTTTCATCACCATCATCAGCACTATCAACATCACACCACTGCCACCAATCCAGAAACTTCAAAAAGCCTAAGCAAAGAATGATCCCGAGGGTATCAGCATGTACCACAACTACAGACTGCAGATAAGGATCAAGCTGTCAAGATACTTCATCCACTTGTAGATTATTTCCTAGCAACCTTTGTTTTCTTGCAGGGCCTTCAGCCAGAGGCAGGGATTGGGCTGTAGGAAAATGAATTGTTCGGGCATCAACAGCCAAATCCTGTCCACTCTCTTCCCCGCAAGGGCTCTGCTGCCTCGCCCTGTCACGTGGCCCGCTGCACATCCATTACATGAACAAGGCACAGGTCAGCATTATGAAATGATGGGTGAACGCTACAGGCTGATTTTGGGATAGAAACATGTTCAGGCACATGAGGGGAGACACTACATCAAGCCACAGGTACCCGCAAAAAAGAATGGGCATCGCTGCTATCTAGGTAGCAGCAAGACATGATAAAGCTTTTGGATGCAGATTTTTGACTGCTTCATGTGTTGTCATCTCCTCAAACTTCTTCACATTGGTGCAAGCCAAGGGAACAAGCAAATCTCTCTGCAAGTTAGAAGGCTTCAGTTAATATTCTTGCTACATTTGTAGGCAAAGCCTTCTCCAGGAACACAAGCATACAGAGAAGGACTTCACGAATCTAGTAAGTTTTCTTGCTCATATGAGTTATTGGGGAAAAAATAATAAAATTAGGTCTCTGAAGCTCCAAGGATAATTCACTTTATTTGGGTGAAAGACTAATTTTTTAAGAACAAGCAGCAACGACAGTAAGTAAAGCCATTACTTCTCACAGTACCTAACACAATTACACATCTGTGTATCACAGAACACTGCCACAGGACTTTCATCCACCTCAACTGCTCTATTTAGAAGAAGAAACACCTTTTCTTCTCTATATAATTCTATATTAAATTGCTCCTGTTAAGCTAGTAGTAGCGTTAGCATTAGGAGCAGAATTGAAATCCAAACCAAATACCCAACTCTTGCCACTCACTATTTTGAAAAAGCATTTCCTGTTGTTCAGAATTGCTTCACTAGCACAATCTGTGCTAAGGGAAAATGGGAATATCCTGCTGTTGCTAATATATACCAGAGATCAACCACAGATAGAAGAGACACTGAAAAACCATAATGAAAACTGTCTAGCAGTATACCTCTTATGAATTCATTCGTTAATGATTTTAACTAAAATATGCCTTCCTTAAATATCTTAAAATCTCCCTTTGCCCATCTAAACCACAACAGCTCTCTTAGGGACTGCTGCCCACCTGTCTGTTAGCATTATGTAAATAAGTTATCTGATGAAAAAGCACTGGAGTAAATCGGCAGCTGAGGGTGGAAAAGCAAATGCTGTGGCTATCAGAGCTAGCAGAGCCAGCCTGTCTGCAAGCCTCTGCAGGCACAGCGGGACAACTTGCTCACCGAGGCTTGGGAAGGGTCCAATGGCGTCAAGCCCCAACAGGTTGTACTCCTTTGTTCTCACCACTAATGTTCAGGGTGGTTGGGATTTTGTTGGTTTTTTGGTTGGTTGGTTTTGGGACTGTTTTCTTGTTTGTTTGTTTTTTAAGGTGGTAACATACCTGAACAGGTAAGATGAAGCTCGCTAGCTGCCAGCTATAAATATGGTACTGGGGTTATGGGGAACTGGTTTTTAAAACACGGGCTCCAAAGAGACATAGCATCCCTATAGTGAGGAAAATCACATAATCCCACCCACAGTCACAGTGATTGACCTTGATCCCAGTGTTTGCATCTGGACACTGGTTCTGCATTGGACTCCTGTTGTTTTTGTCCAGTCTTTAAATGCTTTGTTTTAAGGAAAAACGAAATGCCAGCAACTGAAAAGCATAAATTCTTGAAAACCATTTCCTTCCCTTTACCCCCACCTCCTCGCAGACTCATTTCAACAGCTCCACAGAAGTACAAACTCAAATTCATTCACGAAGCGTAACGCCAGCCAAAGCAATTCTCTCATTCTCTCCAGTGGTTGCCCCAGATAAACAGGCCTTAGTTAAGGTTCACACACTGTTTGCCACATGCTCATCTTCAACACAGTTTCATTTCTAATGAAGGTTTCGACACAGCTAAAGTAAAAGATAATCTGCTACTGAACTTCGAATTAAACAGACAGAGCTAATAGTGTTAACCTTAGCATCTCTGCCTGACTTTTCACTTCAGAGGCCCTTGAGGTTTCCAATTGAATTTCTGGCTTCTCCGATCATGCAAGAATAATGAGGTCAAAAATGCAAGTAGTGCAATATGGCACTCATCCTCAGTGGTACCGCACTACTGAGGGTTAACAGGTAGGGGACAGAAACAAAACCCTGTGAAAAGAGAAAGACCAAGACAAAAGAACTTCAACCAGCAGAGATACAGACATATTTTCATTTTAGTCTACCATTTGGCCCACGTTAAAATATTGGTAGTCTTGCGGTCATTTCATTTCTCTTTGTTCAAAAGCCACCTCTTCCGTTAGAAAAGGTGTGTAAAATGAACTGCTGCTCTCTCTGTGCCTGGCTGTTCCATATAGGATACATACAAAACTGTCCTTTTTACTGCATTAGCATCTTCTGTGTTCTTAAATCTAAATGTTCTCTTATACCTGTCGATTTGGTAGTTTTATGATGTCAAGTGTTCTGTAAATTCCCTCATTTCCCTTCCAGATTAATTGGCCATGAAGTCCAATTTTATTACTTAAAGGGACTGTAAACTACATGTAAACACCACCTATGTGTTGCATAAGTGTGCCTAGAAGCACAAACTTTGGAGTCTTAACATAATCAGAAAACACAGATAGACAGAAGAAGTTTATGCATTTTCCTCTACCAGATATGTTCCTATAAGGAATCAAAAACTGTTGAATGCCCTGACAGCCTTAATGAGTCTTGAATCATAGGAATTGATACTGTGGTTTGCCTTGCAAATTCTAAACCTGATATAGGAAGGCTGTGCCTACAGTTCAAACCTCTTCTTCAGCTCACATGCACAGTCTAATGGCTGCCTTTGCACAATGGCCGAGACATAAAAGAAGTTACAACAACCTTAGACTAGGTCTCTTAAAAAAAAAAGGCAAAGCCAAACAAATTACATTTTTATATTGGTGCTATCTAAAGTAACATCGTATCTTAGCTCAGTGAAAAGCACTATTGCATTGCAGATACCGTTGTCTGGAATGGAGAAATATAAGAAAAATATTTTAACAGAAAGCACTGCATTTGCAGCTCCAGAGCCACAGCTTGGTCATGTATTACTTGAATGTACAACAAAGGCCCACTATAAACCACCAGTACAGGACACAGAGTGTATTTGTATCAAGGGATGGAGGGACCACATGACAAATATTCCTTTTGCACTTGCATCCACAATCCAAAGCACTGATTAAATTTTAAAAGTCAGTAATAGCTTCCAGCTTGATAGGACACTGTTGCTGTGCTTTCAGAATTTCAGAAGAAAGTGCAACAGACAACAAAATTTACCACTTTTAGAAAAGGAACTCTCTACATTTGTATTTATGTTGAAACATATAGAAAAGAGTAAGTCATATCAATGATACAGTGCTGTGGTCTGTATTGTTATTTTCTCTTTCACTTACTCTGATATAAAGTTTTATCTTACAAAGTGCATATTATTTATACTATGGCATATTTAATACCATGCAAATCTGAAGCTCAGAATGTAAAGCAGAGAAAAATGATGCAGAAATCTCAATGTTACAATAATGAATGTTTTTTAAAGAAAAGTTTTTACTCAATCTTTTAGTAGGCTTTTTATATTTTGAAAAACATTTGTAATTTCACATTTTTTCCCAAATACAGTATAAACCTAAGAGAATGCAGGCACATGCATCAATTTATTATGTTACCAATTAAGGACACAGTTCTATGTCTCTTCTACAAAGAATGTATACAACTAGAGGGCATTTTTTTCAAGTCATATTTCATTGGGTTTTTTTCCTCTTCTCATGGGAAATTCCCATCAAATATAATAAGGATAAAACCAATAAAGTTTGAAAGAAATTAAACAAACTCTATAGAAATTATTCTAAACATCATATGGGTCATAAGAGAGTTCAAAAAATATTTATGTAAGTAACGGAATTCTATAGCAGAGAGGCATTACCCTAATAAATCCCATGAGCTACTTTAAAGAGGTTATGAGTAGGAGACAGCCCTCCATCAAATTTTTCAGGACTTTTTAATGAATGAAACAAATACCCCAGCTCTCCCCAGGAGCAATCTAAGAGGAGAATGTGCACAAGAGCACCGGAAAGTTTGTAGAAAAATAACTCATTTAAGCGTCATATTTTTAGCTGGTTTTTATAAAGAGAAGGCAGGAAGGAAGCAGGGGAAAAAGTCAATCTTGTGACTGATTGAAAGCTCACTCTCTGCACCTTAGCAGCTGATAGGAAATGTTGAAATACAAACTAAATGAATGAAGAATTTAAAATGTTGTGGATGGAAAAGTACCAGTGAAAAGGAGTGCACAATGAGACATGAGGTATATCAGCATACGAAAATACTGAGTAGGCAAGACTACAGAGGCATTCATGCTGACCCTTATTCTATGGGTCTCAATCAGAAAAAACTCTTAAGGAAGAATGAAAATTTTTGGTCAGTGGTTTTTATTTGGTGGAGAGTTGAAGAGAACAGGGAAGAGGATTTTTAGTTTCCTTTTTCAGTTGGAAAATAGGTTTGACAAGCAGTGAGTCAATGCAACCAAAGGATATTTTAAAGGAATTCATGTACACTATGAAAATTACAAATGCTGAAATTGAGCTGCTGAAAGAACGTTTCTGAAGGCTTTTTACCTTTCCTGCTTCATTTCAAATGCAAGGTGCTTGTCTTGGAAATGATAAATTAAGACAACACTTTCAGGCTCCCTTGGTGCCATTACACCCAATCATACAGGGTGACATTTCTTTGATTTCCACTCCAAGACTTCATTACGTCTTGTATAATTTCCCACCAAAAAGAACTCAGAAGGGAATAATTCAGTTAATGTACAAGTATATGTTTTTATGTCTACATCTCTGTTCCATGCATATTAATAATTGACGTGTTCATGTAATTTGACAAAATGATCAAGCATTCTCACTTTAGTTTCTGACTTAACAAATCAAACTACAGTCTTTAAGTTATGTTTTAAATAAATTGTGAATAAAATTACTATATAGCCTTGTAATAGGAAGAAATTGCATCTGACAGTTTTGGTGTTTGAAATTGCCAACCCAATCTTCAGCAACCTCTCTGTGACTTTCTGTCCCAGCCCACACAGGGTCTCTGCTGAACACTCAAGGCTGAGTACCATAAAACCTATGTGGCGGTACAGGCACTTTCTCATAGTCTTATTCAGAACCAACTGGCCTATTATGAGGCTTCTGAGTGAAACAACTGTAGTGAAGCCACTGTAAACAACCAGAACTATAGGGCCCTGTAGAGTATTGATACAGTCTCAGCATTATGGCATTATCAAGCTCCTTCTTCTGGACAACTCTTAGAAATACACTTGAATAGATCTCTTGATCATTTATCCACTTAACATGTTTACTGCTGGAATACTTCATTGCCTCTTCCATTCACAATGCAGGCTTGTGGTGTCGTGGAAAAGAAATTGTGTTATCCATCTTCAAAGTTTTTGCAACATTTTTTCAAAATCCAGTCAAGCAGATTTTACGAAGGAAAAAATGTAAAGCAAGAGTGCTGTGCTAACCACAAACACAGTAGGACTGCAATTCAGAGAGGATTACCAGTTTCTTAGCACTGACTTTGCAGACAGTGTCTTACAGTGTATTACAGAGATTGTTCTGAAGCCTTCATGGTCAAAAGCAGACATCCTGGAAGTAAAAGGAAATGCATTTAACAGCTGAGCTTGCCAGTAAAAAGATTCACACCGTATCAAAAAGAAAAAATATATTTATCCTCACTTTGTTTTTGCCTAATGTTATGTCTCGACAAGCTGATTGTTCTGCCTCTCCATCCTAACATCCTACCAAATATGCACAGCAGCTTCCACAAACACAGTTCTCTTTTTCTAGGACTTGTTAAATACCCCTACTGGGATAGCAGCAGACCATGACCCACAACAAAGAAAAAACAAAATGGTGTGAAAGTTCATAATGTCAGTAAATATCCAAGATGGTATTGGTTTTCTCACCTTGGGACTGTTGTTTTCTTTTTTGTTTTCTTTTTTTTTCTTTTTTTTTTTCCCCAGAAAATCTTCACAGATGTTTCCTTATTCCCCAAAATCATGTTGCTGATTTATCAGCGTCCTTTTACCCCTGTATGCCTCCTGCTGCCTCCTGTGGTGCTACTGTAGAGCCCATGCCAATAAGTCTAGCAGATGTATTATCCTGGGCTTTGCTACATATCCAGCCTCTTGTGTGGTTGTATACCACCAGGACAGCCTGCAGTCCTGACTGGGAACAGGTGAACAACGTGAAAGTTTGAGTCAGCTCATCAAGTTATTTTGCTCTACAACGTACTTTGCAATTGAGCCTCCATATTTACTTCTTTCTCTAATTCTCAAAGATTACAGTCATGGTTCTACGATGTCTGCATATTTCCCCTTTACTCCGCAGTACAATTTTCTCTAACTGGGAAAAAAGCATTTTCTGGCATTTCTGTGAATGCCAGGAGCACAGATTATACTCAATCTAATTAAAATAGTCTATAAAGCCAAATTAGCTCTTCACGCACCTTAAACAAACATGAAATGGCAGAATGGCTTGACACCATTTCAGAGATTTTCACCATCTACCTGCTGTTTTTCACCTGGTTCTGGGTGGCCTTAAAAAAAGTTTACCAAAACAAAAACAAATATTTTTCAATTCATTGCTTGATGTGTTTTTTTACTGGGTACTCCCCTCCCTACCCAAAAGAAACACTTTTCATATTGAAAGATCCAGGTCCAGAAATCACTGAGGTACACATTCAACAGTTTAAAGTCCAACTACAAACTCCAACAAGTGCTTCATTTAAAGTCCGTGCCTCAGTAGACTGAGGTATATGAAATACATAGTGCCTGATTCATGCACAGTCTGAGTCACCAAAAAAAAATAGAATAAAACCAACTGATTTCTATTCCTCTACCTCTGATACATGCTTATGCCACATCGAGAGTGAGAACACCACAAACACAGATCTTCCAGTGCAAAACTTAAGAGCCACAAGACATGACACACACAGAGGCAGTGCATACATATCCCTATCTGTTTGATGGAAACTAAAGATGCGAGCTCACACAGAAATTCAAGTACTTTGGCTCGTGCACAATTCCAGCAACACAGATCTAATGGCACCACCTTGCAGCAGGCTGATAGAATGATTTGTTTTCACTGTTGAATTGCCTTAAGAACCTGACAGCTGACATTGAGAGAGGTACTAAATATGTAGTGCAGCATATTTCATTTATTTTTAAAACTACATTAGTTGGGTTATCTGGTTAAAGCACCTAAAATTAGGGCAACACAAGAGTTCAAACTCTTCAAGCTACCAAAAGCCCTCTGTTCAGTCTTTAAAGTCACTTCCTCTTTCTAACAGAGTGCACTGTTACAGGAAATGTATCTCTCCATAGCTGTCCTGCAAAGAACAAGGGTGACAGATCACTGTTCTATTCATGCATATCAGTTTTACACTAGAGGCAGATCAAGACAGCAACTAATCTGACCCTACAGAATTAAATTAGGGGAAGCAGTAAGGTGCAAGAAGCAGAGAAGAAAACCACCAAAGATAAGGTACTATCAGAAAGAACATCAGGCTCTTTAGTAATACAAGAGAAAAGAGCTACCCACCGAAGAAATGCCAGTCTCCTCATATGCAGGTTCCCTTCTTCACAAAATCCAGAATGTAGGATGTAGTGGAAGTCAATGTATGAAAGACTTTGATCTACAGAGAAAGCTAGAGACAAATGGCACTAGGTGCCTAAGCAAGGTCCTAACACCATCATGTGAACAGTGCAGCAGCTTGGACTGTGTCTTATGAGTAGGAGGATAAGCTGCTAACTTTAAAAGATTTGCAAGGAAAGGAGATCTCAGGAAGAAAGCAGTTAGAGACCTTTAAATATTTTATCTCCTTTCTTACTATTTATCTTTGAGTGAATGAATAATATACTTGTCCTTAATGGCTACTTCTGGATCACAGTCAATCTATGCTTCTGGAGAGAAGATGCTTCTCCAAAGCCTAATACAACCAAGGTGCAGCTGTGACGGGCAGCAGTAGCTGAGCCTCAATCCAAGGAGCCCCCATAGCAAAATTAACCCATAGCAATTGACCTGACACTGGGCATTTCATGACTGGCAGCTGCCCTCAGCACCTCTCATTGCATATTTTAAGCATTTTTTTCCTTCGCCTGACTCCAGCTTTGCACTTCCTCCTGCTCTCTAGCACTGCCTTTGGTGATTGATCAACTTCTCCCCACCACCAGACCTAACTAAACTTAGTCAACAGTTTTCTGCTAACATAGCTCAGTGCTAAGGCAGCAACTATTACACAGAGAAACAAATATGGAACTTTGTACTTACAACCCACTGTTCTGCAATTGCTTTCTGTCTTTAAAAGACTCATTACTCTGAAAAAAGCCACAGCTTTAATTATTTATGGCTTGGCCGTTCATACATTTGTGGGTTTTCTGCAGGCATTTAAAACCAATCTTTAGACACTCTCTGGATATAGAGATTTTTTCCAAACCATCACTTGACAAAGAGTAAAATGCTTCTTTTGATTATTTTGATGGTGGTTGGAATAGGCTGGTGTGCCAACACTGGCACACTGTGGACGTATTCCATCACCATCTATGGACAGAAGACAGCACAAAATAGCAGCACATTGGACTTTTTTTCCATTTCATGCCTATTCTTTAAAACTCAGATCACTACTTCAGACATTCCATTCCAGACACTGACCACCCTTAGAAATATGACACATTTTTCATAGGGTTGGGTTTTTTTTAACAGACATTATGCATACATTGAAACACGTCCCTCTCTTCGTCAAGGGTATCAGGTATTTTTCCTCAGTAACTTCACAAACCAGTCAAGTTTCACTCTCTTGCACACAGTCTGTTTTGCTATAAAGTACAGCATCCCTGACTAAACATTACACTGAATGCACACAGCATACACACCATGGGACACGCAAAGAAGAATGAATCAGTTTCTGCTGTTAATTAAATTGAACATTTTGGGAATTTATGATATAATTGCAGCTTTCCCTTCCTATGCAATAAAATCAAGTGTTAACATTACCCTTCGTTTGCCTTTCCCTTTGCTCCATTTGCTCCAGAAACACCATTTCTACTTCTCACAAAGTAATGACAACTGAGCCGGATTGCTTCATGTTACTGCAGGTTTAAGGATAAGAAATATTTAACCTGTAACCAGTTTCTCAGTGCTGCTTTCTCCAGCTGATGTGTCATTTGTGCCAGAATTATTAATTAGTTCCATGACCCTGTCAAAATAAGGTGATTCAGCAAGTCTCACCCAACTACTTGCAATACTGTTTAGGAACTGAATTTCCAAAAGTGGTTTCTTGTTCCCTTTTAATGGGTACATAAGTAATTTTTGAGTTGGCACTGAAGTGACTAGAGAAGGAAGCCCAGTAAATAACTTTCAAAAAAATATCCTATACAACAAATGGACAAGTTAGCAAGGTATTCCAAGCACCATTTAATCCTTTGCATATCATCCAGACTGGTAAACCCTGAACCCTTCAGCAGTTTCCACTCTGAAATGCTGGTAAAAGAGAGAACTTTTTTACTGTCCTCCAATTATCATGAGCAAATTACTTCTGCTTTCAAATTCACAAGATTATTATTCTCCCATTGCTAACCTACACTGAAAGAGAACTGTGTCATTTGTGACTCATTCTTACAGTGCCAAAGGGAGCTCTGGTGTAGGTGAGCAGCCATGTGCCTCCTGCTTTTGTGCAACAGGTGCACACACAGCTCTATGCTTCCTGAGGGAAGAAAACTGGAATGCTTGGGCCAAAGAAACTCTCTCTCACGTGGCTTTATGGGTTCCGTAATGCTAATGGGCCTTAAAATGGGACTTAATATTTTCAGTCTTAATCCCAAGATAGCACATTTCTAAAGAGCAAACAGTATTCAACTATTCAGCAGTTCTGGCCATGGTTTCCTGCTGCTCAGTCAGTCCCCTCTCTGCTACAGGGGAGGCTCTGTGAAAGCCAGGCTGATACAGACAGGGCTGCCTAATCAGCCCTCAGAAAGAGTTGAAGCCAGATAGGGCTCTGTCAGCCAGCAGAACAATGACATACAATTAATGTATTAACAACAAGGGCAGAACTATATAATGATATGCAAATAACACTCCAGCCACCAGCCCACAGGCAGAAAGACAGCAATAAATCCATGGCATTGTTAAGATCTTGTCTGCAGAACTAGAATGTATACAGGAAGGACCCAGACATGTCGTGCAGAGCCACAAATTGGTAAAATTTCATATTTCAACAATTACATGATGAATAAATAAATAAATAACAAACTGGCAAGATGACACATCAGCTAAACGCTAAACAAAGTATTAGTTATATTTAAATATTTATATATTCCATTTTGTTTCTCCCAGACAAAAAAAAAAGCCACCCTAGGGATGTTAGTGCTGAGATTCTTCAATGCTGAGCTGGCATTAAAACCAGAAGGAAATTAAAAACGACCTTGTACAAATGAACCAGCAAACGATGCTCATTAGCAACCAGCCCTGCTAAAGCAGTGCTGGAGGTAACCGAACAAACAGCGAGTAAGAGTTACCATGGCCACTGGTTCAGGGACATTCAGGAGGAGCAGAAGAACGCAAAGAAAAATGTGTCAACAGCATTAGGTATATCTGGTGAAAACCTAAGAAAACACTGAGTTAACATTTATTTTCCAGAGAAAGGAGCTCCCCTAATGCTATTCAGAATGCCTTTGTGCATAAAAGTATTGATTTGATATTACTGATTTGGTAACTCCTTCCCCTCCAGCTGTCAATCAAGATCGTAACACAAAGGCTTTCAGTACAAATGGTGCCAGAACATTCTGTGGCAGACAGATTTTTTTCTCTTTCTTACTGACAGATTTTGCCAACTGAAGTACCTCTTAATAATTTTAATTAGTTCCTTTCCTGGTTTTTAGTTCAAACAAAATTTAAATTAAAAATTATCTCTGTAAAGGAACAAGGCTTGCCTAATGCTGTTCAACATCATTTATTCAGAGCAAGCTGCACTCAGATGACTGTACTCAGATGACTGTCCAGTGGCCCATGACATTGTGTAGAATTTATAATCCAAATGCCAAAAAGAAAAATAGAGAGAGAAAATAAATTTGATTTTAATAGGAATATAGAGTTAATGAGTTCTTCTTATTTTATTATCTAAACTACTTTGTCTGGCATGCAGTTAATTATCAACTATGCCTCACAGAGTGCTCTTTTAAAAAGTTTCTGTAGAGCTAAAGGCTTCTTTCTCCACAAGTAAACTTGTTCCAGAAAGAAGATGAAGACCTGAGCTAAGGTGATATTTTCTGAAGCACTGTGATATCCATTGATGTTACTTTAAAAGTGATAAATATCACCCAACAGTTATCAGGAACCTTAAAAAGAACCTGACCCAGCTTCCATCATATTAGACAGTTATATTGGACTCAGTGGGAATTGGACCACTCTCCAATATCTATCCGTGTACTGTCAAAAAGAATCTGTGATGACTGGATAATGCAGGTATAGACAAGAGGGAGATAAAGTGGGTGACAACATGTGGAAACATGACAGGAGCAGAAGAGCCTTGTTAAAGATAGGCTTGATACTTCTGAGATGCTTCAGTACGTCAGATTTATTAAAAACAGAAATAAAGAAAGGTTTTGCATTATTTCTAGCTTCAAAAACTGACAAAATGTTTGACAGGCAAATACATTTTTCCTCTCTGAACTTTTGAATGACGTTGCTCCTATTACAGGTGAGTGGAAGGCATGTATATTATCACAGTGGAGGGAAAAAACCACAGACACCCACCATCCTGAGTGGTGTGGCACTGAGGTGCTGAGCTTGCCAAAAGACTGAAAGCACAGCCAAGAGCATACCTGGCTTATTCCTTTTCCTCAGAAGCCTTTAGTAGAAGGCAATCACAGAGAATAAAACAACACAGCAAGCTTATCACTAGGTATGTTTAAACATTACAGCTTGTGTTTCAGGTTCCTCCAGCCACACCAAGACAGTCTGCAATTTGTGCAGAGCAATTATCCTGTTTGTTCTTGGCAGGCCCTCTAACTGGCTTCACACTAATGCAAAGACAGTATTCTGTACAGGACACTACTTCTGTTGAGAAAAGGGTTTAAGTTTAAAAAAAAAAAATCAGAACTGACCCTTTTACACCACACTAGGAAGGCAATGACTGGATAAGAAGGTGGAAGAAAGGGATCACTTCAATAGCTACGTTTCCCCTTGGTGCAACTGAGATGATTAAGGGATACTAAAACATGGTGTAGGTAGCTAGTCAGAAGGAAATTACAAACCCTAAAATCTGGCCTAGAATAAGGGCATAGAAAAGACGGAACTGTGTCCTAAAGGAACCTTCATTATTCTCCCAGATCAATATCACTTGAGTTTAAACTAAGGCAAACCACTTCTTGTAGCTGTTCTCAAACAGATGAAGCTTGATCACCATGTCGTACTCTGACCAATGTCTTTCCACAGACTTAAATGGTGCATTAGTAGTAGAAGGCACTATATCCTATAAATAAAAAGTAACCAAATATGTAGCAATATGATTTTTTTTCTCTTTTGTTTTTGTGCAATTGGTCACCACAGTTGCTCTCTTATACAACAGGCCACAGATCTGCATTTTGCACATTTATAGAAATTGCCATTAATAAGCTTTTACCAGTCTTCAATATGTAATGGTTAACTCTCTTCAAAGTAAAGACCTTATTTCAGCTCTGAGACTTTCCTTGTTTCATAGCTTTTGCCTGTTTTTACACACCCAGTACACTTAAGAGTCATCAACTACCAAATTTCACATCAATGCAATTATATTTAATCAACTCTACTTGATATTTCTTTTTGATGAGATTACAAGTCATTTTGACAAGTGCTATTTTCCACAGGTTCATGTTGATTGGCATTAATTACATTGCCTTCTTTTAATTCTTTATTAATTAATCTTTATTAATTTCAATATGCTGCTGTTTCGCAGAGTGCATAACTGGATCACCATAAGCAACAGTGTGCTTTCCAAATGGTAGAGAAGTTTGAAAAACACAGCAAAGAACTCCACTGTAGAAGCTGCAGGTCAAAACCAAACATCATCTACCTTTTAAGACCCCTGTCCAGTCCAGACACAGCAACTCAGACCCACTTGGCAGAGCAGAGAGCTCCTTGCAGAAGTGAGTGAGGAGAAGATGGAAAACAAGAGTGTGAAGCCTCACAGCTTCAAGAGAGCTTCAAGTCAAGAGAGACTGACCAAGAAAGTTAAACTCTTATTCTCATAACCATACTAAGGAGGAAAGTCTGAAGACAATTTATAGACAAGTATGTATTTGCATGCTCCAGTACCATCTTTGTGTCTTCAACTACATGGGTGTGGAGGGAATTTTCTGTTTGCAAACAGACACATAAACAGTTAGAGCTCAACTTAAAAAACATAATTAGCACTTGCTGCTGTTTTTCTGTGCCTTGTATGCAAAATGAATTGTGCCTGGGCTGAATTTCCTGGTTCTTCTCTATTCCCCCTTTCACAAGCAGCTGAAGCAATAAGAAAAACAAAGCAGTACTAGTTAGCTGTCAATGCAGTAAGGTTCAGGGAGATGAGTGTCACCCCTATATTGATCTCTGATGACCCTCCACAATGGGAGTCAAAATATACTAGTTCCAGCATAAAAATAAAGAGTGTTGAACAAACTGAGCAGTCCAGCAAAAAAATTACAGTTCAGATATGGGTATTTACTGGTGTGTTTCCCATGAGCTAGGAATACAAGATTGCTTGGAGAATCTGGTAGATGCTTACAGTACGGTCAGTTTTGCAGGCAATGCAGCAATTCCTCCCATCCTCTGTATTAATGGATGCTCAGCCAAATTTCTCTGCAAATCACTGAGGGAGAAATCTTTGTGCAGACGGCTCCATAGTTTTGCAGCCTCTTTGCCCCATGACAGATGCAGCTCCAGGCTTACACCTTCTAATCCTAATCCTATGCTTTGCTAAACTTTAGCTCCGCCAGCGCCACGGCCCACATGAACCAGTTCACGCGGGAGAAGCCTTTTCACAGCTTGCACTGGTGTTTTGCAGCCCTTTCCAGCCTCACACCCATGGCAGGTCTGGCCTCCAGCTCCCTACAGCCCTGCCTTGCTGTGGGTCCCACTGAGCCGAGCGCTCCTGTGAGCCCACGACCCTGCCTGGCCTCAGCCTGTGCCCAGGGAGGAGTCCGATGCCCAGGGCTGCTCCTGCCTGTGCTGTGGGACTGGTCCTGGCAGCACCCCTGGCAGCACCTGAGAAGACACGGCATTAGCTGGGCATTCATCCCCCACAGCCCACAGCAGCAGCCTGCATGGAAAAGCTCTCCAGGGAAAAATCCTTTTGCGGCCTACACAGTCATGTGGTACCCAAATCGGCTCAATCTGCAATGATGGCTTTTTCCAAGAAACATCAATATTTAATACTTCCTGAGCATGTGAAACAGAGGCTCAGCTGTCAGGGCTGTTTGACTTCCAGCCAAGGACTTTGCAAAGCAAATATGAATGATCTGCCATGGGTATTTCAAAGTATTGCCCATATTCACTACTAAAAGAGCAAATAAAACACTAGCTATA
This sequence comes from Oreocharis arfaki, assembly GCA_013398015.1. Lineage (NCBI taxonomy): Eukaryota > Metazoa > Chordata > Aves > Passeriformes > Paramythiidae > Oreocharis > Oreocharis arfaki. Next base: position 288,874 of record VZRR01014003.1, on the reverse strand, counting down.
GAAATTACTGCATCTGAAATCACACATCTTCTTACCAAATATTTAATAAGTTCAGTCCCTCCTAACTATGTATTGTTCAGACAAAAGCAATGGAAAATAAAGCCGGGGTCAGAGACAAAAACCTGAATCGCAAAATTCATATTTGGAGCATGATTTCTAAGCCCAGTCCCAGCACAAGCTAAACTGCAAAGCAGCCAGAGCTCCCATATACACAGATTATATTTCTAGAACTGTACCTTGCTGAAGGCACAGCTCCATGATCTTCTCTCCAATAAGACAATGATCTCTTTGTCCACTAAGATGAACACGCAGGATGGTCAGGGGCTGGAGCATACAATGTGGGAAGAGATGTCAGAACAACAGGACTTACTCAATCTTGAGTAGATGAAGGGGAGCTCTTCATATTGTCTAAAACTGAGGAGAGAGTTTAGAGAAGATAGGGCCAGACTCCTTGGAGATGCAAAAGGACAGAATGGGAGGCAAAAGACACAAATTGCAACATGGGAAAGCCAAATTATACATAAAGAGCACCTTCTTCCACCATGAGCATAGCCAGCCATTGGAACCTGGCCTCAGAATTTTAGAAAGTCCATCCAGAGATAGAAGGCTCCAAGAAACACAGCCCTGAGTAACCTGATGGATCTGCTCTGAGCAGGGAATTACACAAGACAACCTCCAGTTTTTTCTTCCAATCAGAATTATTCTGAGATTTTATAAACCTTAGCTTTGAAGAAGCATGCAAAATACCGCTATAGATATTTTAGTATAAGGCTTTAAACATTTGTTTGTTTGACAAATACAAGGCCAGCAAGAGATAAAACCAGATTCTGCTGCAAATTAAAGAGGAATTTTGTTTCCATGAACATCTGGAATATGTATGTGCAATTGCCATACTGCTAAACAAAGAGCTGGCATGAAGAAAAAGAAAAGGATCTGTTTTCATTTAGGATATTGTCCCTTGGAGCTAACATAATGTATAATGTGTTTGGGGTTTAAGTGTAGTGATTTGTTTGGAATTAAATATAAACATAATTTCCAAAATTCAAGAACAGTGCTTTATGGCAAAACCAGAGATAAATCTCAGTCAGAACACAGCTATAAGAGCTGTCTCCTGAAAGTACTGAAAAAGTCGTAATTGCTTCACAGGTACCATTTCATAAGTTACCTAGGTCTGCAGGTATCTAGGTTCCAGTGGTAGTCACTGTAATTTAAGCTCATAAGCACTTCAGTAGTTTTTGAAAATGGGACTGAATTATTTGAAAATGGCTTCTAAATTATTCCCATCTCACTGCTCTTGGAAACCTGACCTCTTCAGCAATTTTGAGTTCTTTATTTTAGGAACGCATTGTTTTGTACACACAATGTACTTGTCATTTTTAGAGCAAGCTAAACCTGAAACTTTCAGTCTGTGCCTACTCTTCATATCCAGGTGTAAACTTCACCCTAGCTCCATGCCATCCTTATGCAGGGCCTTAGAAATTCCATTAATGGGAGAGTTGAAACCTCAGTTAGGTACCTAACTTCTATACACAGAGTACAGGAAGATTAAGGCACTTGGCTTAATGCCACCCCAGCTTCATGTGCTGCAAACATATAAACTGAAGGGAGCAAGCATATAAAATGACCCATAGGGAGCACTGAACACAGACATTTCTGAAACCATGTCTTTTTCCTAGACCACAGCTCTTCTGTTGCACAAAACCTGTGCTACACCTGTGTGAAAAGGGAGTCACAGCCCCAAATTTCTTTCTAGGTGTAGTCACAAAGTCACAAATAAGAGCCGGCACCTCTCTTTTCTTTTAGATGTGGCTGCTGGAGGAAGAGAAGGGAAGCTACAGCATCTGCTGAACCCTCCCCTCCACATCTAAGGAAGGGCTTGTGCCCTCTCACTCACTGCCACTGGCCCTGTGGATCCTGCACTCCTCTCTCCACAGTGAAGCATCCTCAGCTGATATTGTTGTCAAGACAAGAGAAAGCACCTATTCCACCCCTGCATATTAATTAAAGACATAATGAGCTGTTAATAATTAAAGTCGCATGAGCTGTTGTTTTCCACTCTTTTCAGGTTCAGGGATGCCTTGAACTCAGTTCTTCAGTTTCCTGAAGAAGTGCACAAACCTCTTGGCCACTATACAGGTCCAGCACATCCATACAGCACAGTGTGGTTACCTGAGGCACAAGAGATATCTGCTATCACCTCTTCCACACATATATATAAATGTGTCTCTGTGTGTGTGTGTGTGTGTGTGTCTGTGTGTGTGTGTGTGTGCCTGTGTAAGCTGTGTCCTGGCGTGAAGGAAAGCTTCATTCAAGCACAGAATTGTACCCAAAGGCATATTTGGTTTGACTCTTCTTGAGGTTGAGTCCATCACCAGCCATAAGAGAAGCAAAATTTTTACATGTTCCTTCTATTTTCTCATTCCTGCTACTCACTAAGTGAAAAAAGTGTGCTGAGCACAGTATAAACCAAAAACACGGTGCTGTGTCTGTGCCCATGTTCAAGACATCCTGAATATTTTGCTTTCTGTGACACTAGATGTCAACAACGTGTAACAAACTCTTACTTATTTAATTACTTCCTCTTACAATTTCACGTAATGTAATAGTGTGACTACTACTTATACAAAGGTTCTGTTTTTAGAAAGAAGGTGGCATTAGAAGGACAAATGTGATAAGCCAGAAATACCTGAGACAAATTCTGATTTCCTTTCGCATTGATACTAATTTCAGTGAGATTATTCATAAAAGGCCCTTTGTATTCCCTGCTCATATTTGTGGACAATAAGTTTACTGATCCCCTTGTTTGAACCCTCTGTGAAGGACACAGCCTCCGTGAAAACTCTCTGACCCTTCTTGCCTTAGGTATGCCTAGCTTACCTCCTCTGACTGATTAATCTTATTGACTCAGGTGTTACCAGATTATCAGTCCACTCTTCACAGGTGAACAAAGGAAACTTTATGCAAGGGCTGCTCCTATGGCTAATGTTAATCAAAATTTACTGATTCAGGTTTTGCCTCCTCCCCAACATCTTTCCAGCTTGCAGACAATTACATTACTCTACATTACATTACATTACATGCTGCACACTTGTCTGAAGCATTTATCTGTGTTGTAGAGCTTCTCTGCAGCAGACAGCATGTTGGTGCCTGTGGAGTCTCTGAATTCCCAAAGATGGGAACCAGATGCTACCATAACTATGCATACAAAAAATACTATCTTCCTATAAAAAACCCCTTGAAGGACTTCATTCAGATTTTATGAGCCATCAAGTAGAACAGCTGGGATTTTTTTCGGTGGGGTTTTTTGTTTGCTTTTTTTTTTCAATTCAATAATTTTCAAGCACAGACATTAACCCCAAAGCATTTGCCTTCAGATACAATATGTTTTTATTGCAGCTTTTGCTGCTAAATTCTACTCTTCATTTAAATGTCAAAATATTAGGACACTCTTTTCCCACACTCATGATTTTTACACATATACTTGTGTCAGGAGTGAAATCACCTTTTTTGACTGACATCCTCAACCTAAGAGTCAAAGGAAGAGGCAAAGCCTTTATAACTTTAGGAAGGCTTTTTCTTTTTTTTTTTTTCCTAATGATATATACACTGATGTACTTTCTGTAACTGACAAGAAACTGATAGAATTTCAAAGGAACAAGAAAACAATGCACCACTACAGCAGATGTGTGCCCAGAGAAGCTATGAAAAAAACAAAGATTCCCACATCTTGTTGCATAAAAGTGCAAAAATGAAAATCACAGATAATGGCAGTTTAACAGAAACCAGCAAGCAAAACCCTCTGAAGTTCATCTACAAAAAAAAAATTACAATTAAAATACTTACTTTTAAATCATTCCTAGACAAATTAAGAAAAAATAATAGTTTATTCCTTTCTTCATGGCAATTCTTTCTCATGCTTTGTTACAGTATTGCTGTCTGAAAGAGCATAAGAAATATATTTCCGTGTTGCTGCACCTTCACACACAAGTATATCTTCCCAGATTGTTAAGTGAGACTATTATGACTCTCTAATGCAGCTTCCCACATAGCAAAAGCAATGGATCTTCCCGACATTAAACCTCTTACAGCCCACACAAAGTGTGGTTAACTTCAGCTTTTTTTTTTTATCAAATATCAATTCTAATTTTAAAAGCAGGCTCTAAAACACAACTATTTGTTGTTTGCTACCCTTGTTCATTTCAGTAGGTCACTGCCCTTTCCTAAATGTACTTCCTAAACATGCACATTTCATTACCATTCAGAATTTGTCTAGATCCAACTTCCTGCCATTATTACATCCTGACATGCTTTTGTCTGCTAGACTGAAGTCGTCCAGTATCACGTTTCTGTTCCCTGCAGAGGTTCCCTGCATACTGTCAACACATATCTCTGTAAATCTGTCTGATAAACTAATGTCAAGCTGTTGGAAGGCATGGTTTCCGAACTGTTAATCATCTGAGGACCTCTTCTCAGATCCTTCTCCATTTTTTAACATCTTTCTTGACTGTGGACAGCAGAATTAAAGTATTCTATCCATGGCCATATCTACTTCTAATGCAAAGCTAATTCTTCACAGCCTCTCTTTGTATGTTCTTCTTCCAGATATTTGAGAGCTGCATTAGCCCTCCTGGCCATAGTGTCTCGCTGTGAGTTCATACACAACTAATTAATCATGACACGCAGGTCTTCTCCAGTAGCCACTTCTCAGTCCACTGGTCTCTTTTCCATAAGCATGGTCTGCATTCCTTACTTTTGGTTTTATGACATTACATTTGACACCTGTGGCTGGCACTGTTACCAGCCATCTTCCCAACACCGCCTGAAAGGTTTAACAATGTTTTTCCAGTTAGTGCTCTATGGAATTCTGTATCTCTTCTGAATCCTAACAGGAGCAGAGTCATTTAACACAACACAGAATTTCATCTAGTTTAGTCTATTTAATGCATTCAAAATTTGTTTCACATTGCTGTAATGTATTAATCAAGAACTCACAGGGTGTTAACTCAAACAGCTCAGTGACATATACATATACTGTATTGTATCAGTTGTACTTTTTAAACTATGTAATGGAATCACCTCAGGAGTAACATTTCAAGCCAGTATTACCAACACATGTTTTCCGTAATCCTAAACTCATTAGCAATATTATTTTTTATTGTATCCCATCATAGGAATTTTCCTCTTTGCCCTGCATCAATGTCATGTCCAGTATGGTTTATGGGGACTTGGACAGTTCTACTAAACTCTTAGGTAATAAAGGTATGCCTTAAATAGTGGTATATTACCTCACTGGTGTCCCCAGAATTTCATGCTTTAGTGAAATACTTCTATTTCCTCTTCAGAATTTTGTTCTCCTTCCTTCTGGTCCCATTCCCATGCATAGCTTGAGGGAGAAGATACATGTATTCTTATTCCTATCAGCCCTCAACATTACTCCATGACTTCTGTAGCATAAAATGTTTCTCTTCAACTTGAGGAATCATAAAAATACTTTTTTCAGCTTTCATTATGCAAGTCCACTTCTGACCTTCATCCATACAGAGAGAAATTGGAAGAAAATAAAAACCACAAACACACAAAACCAAAACCAAACCAAACCAAACCAGACAAACAAAAACCCCCCACAGTCTAACTATGTGATATCTAAAGACTCAAAGATTTAATTTTTTTTTTGTTTGGTTGGCTTTTTGTCTCCTGGTTTGTGTCTCACTCATGACAGGTAATAGTTGAGGCTGACAGAAACTCTAGCTTTGGAGTACAAACCCTACTGAGAGAACCAAAACAAATCAGAATAAGCATGTTTTAAACACAAAGCCTAAGGCTAATTAAATGACCTGAACAAGAGGCCATGAGGCCCTTGGGAATCTCCGAATGGGGCAATCTTGCAGATTTTAGAAATAAATACTTGGACATAACTCAAATGTCTCTCACTTTGCGCAACTAATCAGATATTTCCACAACATAGGTCATTAAAGTAGTTCCATCTTTATAAAAAGTTGATGCTGCTGTAGGGAAGGACACACAAAGAGGTATTCAGAAAAGAAACAACTATAATTTCTGCTAATGTTGTATTTTCTGTCTTTGCCTAGATTTCCACAGTTTTCACTTATTCAGCATTCTTTCTTAGATTCAAGCAGATTTTTGCTGTAATTGTCACGATAGAGTAGCTATCTTGGTTCCTTCCTCTCACGATTGTTGGGATGGTAAAACCAAAGATCACATCACTAGTCAGCAGCAGTAGTTTTTTAGCCTGGTTATTCAAAAAAATGTACTAATATACAATCTACGTGAATCTCTGACTATACCCTAAGAGGATATTTGAATCCATTGCCCAATTTTAACTAGAGAAACAGAGATATTAAAGAAATTAAGTCTCTATTAATTTCCTGAAAATAGACAGCTGAAGAGGCAGACCCTGTCAACACTTTGATTGAAGATATCATTAAAAATTCTTTTTTAAACAATGGAATATACATTTGAGGGAAAAACCTCTAGAATTCCCCAATCATACTAAAATCTCTAAAGCCACACCCCAAACTCACAAAATCTCAAGAAATGCGTTCACAAGGAAAATTGTGGCTGTTAGTTGCAATGTTCCTGTAATTACTTGTGAATGTGTACATTCATTCTTGTTTCATCCTTTAACAGGTCTGTCTCCTGAAAGGCAACCAGTATCGTCAAACCAAGATGTGTGGCAGAAAGCTCTGCAGTCCCTGTCCTGCATACAATACATTTATGTATTCCTGAATTTAAGTAACTCAGAAGAGACCAAGAGTCTGACTGAAACGTGCCAATGGACAGCAGTTGTAAGACGGGCATCATGTTCAACTGACAGATGAGCAAAGAGGTGAGATTCTAAATCTCTATTTGTTATGAACCACCTAGTCATGTACACAGGTGTACTGTGGTCTTACATTTTATAAGCACATCACGGGGGTGAATATATACAAGCCCAACAGGCAGTTGTCTACCTAATATTAAATTACTTGGCAACTAACAAATACTTCAACATTCCAGCCCATTTTCTTGTTGAGTTTCTTGCATGTAACTCTCATTTATTCTATGTGCAAGGAAAACTACAATGGTCTGTATTCTTTGGTAATTGTAAGGAAAAGCCAGTCATTCAGCAGTTGAACAGATTGCTCTCAAGGTTAAGAAAACACTGACAGAGCAGGTGATGGAGAATGCTACAGACAAGATAAAGCACAGCTGAATTTAAAGGCTGCTGGGGCAGCACTGTAACAGTACTTCTTGTAACAGGAAAGCAGTAATCAGAATAAAAGTTTACCACTCTGAACTTCCAGGTGTTTAGGAAAAAGTCTCGTTACTACGGATTTATGATCTCATTGAGCAAAGGTTATTTTGATGTTTTTAAAAACAGAGAGAAAAAACAACTGGTGGTGCATACAATTTTCTGCTCTAGACAGTGCAACTACATCAATTCATCTTTCTCTCCCCACAAATCAAGATAGAGACACTGTAAATCAGAACTCTCATGTCAAGGTTTAAAGGAAGCAAGAAATATGCAGAACAGTAAATCAACATGAGGTTTCCTTTACTATAGCTGGCAGTCACAACTATACTAAAAGTCAAAAGATTAATGCTGACCATTTTCATTTCCACTGCCCTAAGAGTAAAAAGCAAGATTGAACACCAGGAATCTTTGGTAACAGGTGCTGAGGGATTACTGTGTATGCTGCTAGCAATTTTTCTCAATGTGTATGTCAGGTTTCAGGGAAAGGCAATGTTGAGGGAAGGAAATAGCCTTAGTTCCTTTTAAGTTTTTCTAAATCAGTGCAGGGAGCGGATGTTCAAGTAGCAAGTATTCTGGCACTCCAGAAGCCCTGTTAGAAATTAGAAGACAAAACCTATGCTTAATTAGCCTCCTCCTTTTCAATCTGTTGAAATCAGCAGGAAATCACAAGATGTGACAAGGAGTAGAAAAGAAGTTACCTCTGTTTTAGCATAGTGTATGGGGAGCAGCAGGAATTCAGCTTCCATACACCTAGGTACCTTTGTAGTGAATGCCTGAAACGACCTACGAGAATTAGGAACACAAATCCATGAAAAACTGCCTCCTTCTTCAACAAACCACTAAAATAATCAGGGTGTTGGTGCCAGATCATCAGCATCTCATACTCTTCCCTGCATGCAAAGCATTTATTGGTACAGAGCATCTAAGACACGAGAGCCAGAGCCGCAGCAAGAACGGGCCAGCACAGTCATTTACAGGTCTAAAGCCTCTTATCTGTAACAGCAGCAATCAGTGGGGTACAGATAGACAAGGCAAACTTTAAGCTAAGGGAACATCTCAGAACATCGGACAAAGGGCATTGCTAACTACTGAAGACAGGAAGTGTCTGGGTTACCTCCTTCTGCCTTGATAGAGGCTGCGTAACACTTAGAGCTTCCACAAAGCATTTACATTGCATGAAGTAGATTAAGTAGGTGTTTGCATTACTGGCCCTTTTCATTGTAATATAATCAGCTGTTGACTCTAGGATCTCAGAGAGAAGAAAACTGTTTGCTTGCTAGGTAAATGGGTCTTTGGTTATCATGCGTTTTCATGGATATGTACTTGAGAAAATAAGTAGACAGAAGAAGGGAGGGAAAAGTACATATAAATGCATTGTATTCACAGATGCAATTTTTTAATTCAAAAACTGAACACTGATCATATAAAAATTAATAGGGAAAATGAATTCCAGACACAAGTTCATATTTGTGTATGTAAGACAGTAAAAATTAAGATGATGCAAAATACACATTTACAGAAACAAAAGTTTATAACTAAACACCAGTGATTCCTACAGGAATGAGAAAAAATCTGGGATTCTGGTTTTCAGGCAATATATACCAGAAAAAAACAATATAACGAATTATACTTAGGAGACAAGACATCCATTGTATGATAATCTCTTAAGAATGAAAAATTTCCATAGTATGTGTCCTTTGCTTTACAGAACCAGATATTCATTGCATCACAGAGAAACATTATATCTCAAACCTTTCCAATGAAAAAGGGAGGAAAGGGACAAATTTTCTCCAAATAGTGAATGGCTAGTTACACAAGAAACTGCCGGTCTTGGGTCTTGATGACTATTTCAATAACATTATTTAGTGATTACCATTACCATCGATACAAGACAAACCACATGTGGGGCAAGTGCAGGTCAGAAAACACTCGCCTTGTGCAGCACAGAGAAGCAGGTGTAGCATATTTCAATAAAGACATAACATCAAAGTAACATGTCTTTCATGGGCTGGAATTTTAATTTCTCTGTTCAATGATAAATAACTTGTCCCTGGATAGTAATCTTTTCCTTTAGATTCTTCTAAATAATGATATTTTTAAAACATGCTTAGACCAGAAAACTACATTTTTTAACTTCAGAGTTGTTTACCTGAAGTGGATTACTTTGATACTAGGAACATGAGGAGGATTTACATCCTTTGCATCAGTTACATGCTTTGAGACTAAGCAGATGGTACGCCCCTGCAAGTACAGTATTCTACGATAATCTAGGGTAGTTCTAGCTTATTTCTTTTTATAGCTCCATGGGTCACTCCCCAAACCCTCTTTAAAAATCAAGGTCCATTATCTGTATTTTAAACTGTGAATGCAAGCTAATAATCTGAAACCAACACACAGTGGATGTAATTGGCATAAAGATTTGAATTACTTTTGTTCACAGCCCAGTGGCAACTTAAACATATCCCAAGTAGATTTCCAACCCAGGTCTAAAGAGTGTATACATTTTCTTAAGCTTTTGTTTAAATAATGGCAGCATGCAATATCCAAAGATTCAAACACCATTGTTTCAGACATGCACTCTACACAATTCTTGTTAGAAATTAAACTACTCTGGAATCTTGCTGTTAAGCTTTTTTTTTTTTTTTAAATCAAACAGCATGAACTGATTCAAACAAAAGTGTTACGGGAAATGTGTCAGCTTTGAAAACAAAAATCACTGGAAATTGCTTGGGACCCAAGATAGAACTGCCATGCAAAATTAGAAATCATGGATATACCTTTGCTTTCCCTCTTCCAAACGTGGCACATAAGTTCTAATTTTTTCATTGCATATCAGATCATTGCCTCAACTACTACACACTGGACAGTCTTGCATGTAACTCTCATAGTTTTTCTCACCAAGATATTTTCATTTTGTTTACACTGACCTATAGAAAAAGAGTATTCCTTATGCCTCAACTGCCAGCTTTCTTTCGCTTCAGGAGAGCCACAATTCCCTTTTGACTAGCATTAAATTTATATACATGAAATAACACCAGTAACAGAAAGCAGAAACAGCCTGTTAGTTAGGGCTCTCACAGCAGCAGGAAGCACAGAAAAGCAGTGACTATGAACACAGATCTCCTACATTACTGAGGAATGTTGAGCAAGTATGAAAAATCAGCCCCTGAAGTTGTGTACTCAAACCTAGGTGCCAATTTTAAACGTTTCATGGTCTTTCAGGAAGACTGAGATCATTGTGATTAAAATTTCCCCCACTAGCCAGCCCAAGACAGGCTTTGAAGGTAGAAATATTTGTGAAAATTATTTACAGATGTTTTCGAACTTGCTGCCAGCATTCCCACTGAAAGATAGTGTGTGGATCTTTTATCTTAACATTCTTTTTATGTATTTCTTATGCAGTATATGATAAGGATGAGGGGAAAGAGTAGGAATTCTGATTAGAGTTATTAATATAAAGTTCTTCAAAATTCCCAAGAATCTGACCACAATTTAACTGTTAAATGTAGTTTTTTCAGCTAATGAAAGAAATCCTGTTAGATTCTGCATAGTTTAGACAGCAAGAAACCAAAACGTGTTTTCACCCAAGTCTCAGAAAATCATTTTCTCTTAAGGATGTTGAGGTGACAACTATTTAATATCAAGAAATTCCCAAGCAGTGCCCAAACTAGGGAACCACCACATGGCTTGAAAAGCAACTGGGTCTACCACTCTTCAGCACGAAGAAACACTGTCATCTGAGTCATCTGCTGTTCAGACAAAAATATTCTTTTTTTGAATAGGCACAGACAAGCAGCTTTCACTATCTGACAATGCTCACAGGCTCTTTCCTGAGAGGTCTCTGAGGCCACTGCAGCTCCAGTGCCCTGGGTGTGCCTGCATAGCCTGATGTGAACCTGCACCTGTCACAGGACCAACGACAGCGGATTCCTGACCTGGCTCTCACAGCTGCCAGTGGCACACTTCTGCTGCATCGGTTACAGCCAGACTACCCACACAAATCCAATGTTTCTCCTGTGGATCTTCCTTCCCAAGCCAAAGCTGAGCTCTGTGGTACAAGAATATCCTCTCCAAGCCATTTCCTTCTCTACTAGCTGCTGCCTTTGCTTCTTACCTGTTTTTCCTGTGCATGGTCTGACAAATTCTCTGTTGCAACACCAGGAAAAATTCATTTTTGTAAACTTGCCCCAGACCTCCAAAAAACTCAAGCCAGGACATTAAAATGGTGTGCCCACAATACACAGTAGTCTTCAAGGGAAAGTGTTTCTGGATTCCTTTGAGCTTTAAAACAGACATATACTCAAAGATTGTATAGACTAACTACAAAGAAAAACAGCAAACATCAAAAGTTGTGTGATAAACTGAAGTTTTCCACATGTATGCAAAAAACAGGGAGGCAGGAGATTCCAGGGTTTCTGGAACGCTAAGTCATCAAAACAGCACAGCAGCTTTAACAAGAGGGCCCCACAAATACTGCCTTCCTATCAGCTTTGTAGTTCATGCAAGATGCATGAGAATTTTTAAAAATGTTCAGAAAGGATTCTCAGGAATTGAAGGGACATCGGTACATTCAGCAGCATTTTGAACACAACATTCACTGTACCCCTTGGTAGTAGAGCACCTCCTCTTCCTCCGCTGCCATACCACACAGGGATGCGGAATGAGTGGGGAAAAGGTCACCAGTAGTTTTTCCAAGAATTAAGGTAACTGTAAGTGGAGCTTAACCCACACTGAGTAGCTGTGTACCCATTATACATGCAACTAAGTTCTTCTATTCCTATGTTGTCTTAATGTTAGAGCTTTTAAAAAATTTGGGCATTCCGTTTGAAAAACATGCCTTGCGACATCTACAACAGTAGCACTGTGTGGCCCTCTTTAGTGTTTAGTTGCATAAAGACATGGAAAATGATTCCTAAAACAGATTTTTCAGGCTACTTTCAAGATCATATATATCCCCATTAGGCTCAATTAATCCAAATATGATTATATCTGATTTCAGACTGAGGCAGACTTTTGTTCAAAATACACTGTTACACTTCCAGACTAGCAACAGGAAACAACTTTAAAGACTAGCATTTAAAAATATCTCGTCCTCAAAAAATTTTTTACCTTTTTTTACCTCCCAAGTGAAATGGGCTTTTATGTCTCTCCTTTGTCCTGATACAATCAAAGTTCTTCCTCTCCAGTAAAGCAAGCTTACTGTGATGGGGCAAACAAGGAACAGCACCAAGATCCCAAAAACTTTAATGTACTGTAACGGACAACAGACAAGCTCTGGTCCAGTTTTGACTTCTAGTTCCTGCATTGTGCTATCAGCCTCTGACAGACCATTGAAACTCTACAGCCCAGCCACAAGAGAGAAGTTTTATTCAGAAGTGCAGGTTTATTTGCAGAGCAGTCAGGCCGAAGCAGAAGTCAGGGTCCCCGAAGTTTTCTCCATGTAGAAACCAGCACAGATAGGAATAAAATTACTATGCCTCTTGGCCTGATAAAGCTTCACAGAGACACCAGAAAAACAGAAGGCCTTTCCCTCAATTCTTTGGCAGCATCATCACCAGCATCTACTAACGCCTTAACTGAGGTGGCACGCTCCTACATCATGCTTGGAGGACACAAGACAAGAGGCTGGACACAAGCACCTTAAGCTGCAACAGCCCAAAGATGCCATCTTTCTTAGGACAAAGACCCAAACTGGAGGCAAAAGTTAAGTCATGCAAAAAAATTCTAAAATGCTCTGCAAATGATTCATTATGTGTAAAGAATCGTAACGTTATTTCACATTCACTAAATGAATTATTCTCATCATGAATGTATACTAGTAAGAAGCAAGATGATGCTAAATTAGCATGATTGAAGCACATCTGAGACAAAAATGAGTGATAGCCTTGAACATAAAGGCAAATTTGGTGCTTGTCACTAAAAGCACAATTGATTGAATTCAGTTTCTGTGTCAGAATCACCATTAGAAATTCATTATTCATACCTGTATCATCTAATATTCATAAGCCTACCAGCTGAGCACTTTGGACAGTTTTCAGTGTTTGTTCCTTTAAAGCATTCACATACTGTCCCAGGGGAATCCTCATGTGTCATAAGTTCCCTTGCAGCAATATCCCAACAAATGACAATTCACAGAAGTTGCAGCCCTTTTAGCTGGTTCGGAAATCTGTCAACTATAGATCATGAAATGTAACAGTCAATTACTGAGACATCTGATAAGTCTCCTGGTTTTTAAAAACACTGAGAGTCACTGTGGCCTTCTCCATGGATACTTCTCCATGGCTCAATGCCAGCTATAGGCCATTCAAGTGACTGTCACTGTTGAACTAGTAGTGCCTGAGAATAGAAAAATTATGAGCTCCCAGTATTCCACTCCTGATATTTCTGAAGTAATTACAACCAAAAGTTCCATAGATGCCTTGACATTTCCTCCATCCTACAGTATTTTAGTTAATCGGGTTTTGTCCTAATGATGGATGACTTATATCTGAGCCTCATCTGAGGTTTGCTTTGCTTGTTAGGGAAGTTAGAGCTAAATATTGTGGGTCATTATTCAAATTTCAAAAGAAGAGGTTCTACTCTTCAACTCTGAACTTCAGCTTCACACTGGAAAATTTCTCTGGCTTTCTAATAATTTCTTACTTACTCACCGTGAAAACATTGCATGTGACACATATTCAAAAAACCCAGATATAGCTGGTAGTCACTACTCCATGTGCCACTGACAATCATAAAAAGCAAAAGTTGAGAATTCATAGGCCCGATACAAAGGACTGTTTCACACTGTGAACAGTGCACCATCTTAGTGAGTTAGACAACCACTGCCTTCCACTTCGCATTTTATAATACACGTACACGTAGGTCCCTACACTTCTTACCCCAACTTGACAGAAATGCAAATAGATGCAAAACATAAGATGAAAAACAACTTGTGGATTTTCTTGTTAAAAGGTCAAGCAGTGAACAACTGATTTGAATTTGCTGCTTAAATTGCCAGCAGATGACGTAACTTGAAATCCAGGACAAACCTGACTTTCATAAGTGATATTAATCTAATTGTGCAATACCCCAAATTAAACCAGGCACTTTTGTCTTGCTAAGTACAGTTTAAAAATAAACAGTCTAAACACGAGATCTCTGCTGGACCAAGCACACCCAAGAACTCACAACATCAGCTAGAAGCTGAGTTCTTAAAATGCTATGATTTACACTAGGGATTTTGAGGAAATTTAATTAGTTTCCTACATTTCAGCAGAGTATATTAAGAGCAAATGAATTATCTCAGCATAAACAATGAAACAATGAAGAACAAATGAATCAAGTCATCTTCATAAATCAATTCACGCTAAAATATGTGCTAATCCCAATCTGCACTCCAGTTAGATACTACCATGTGTGTACATTCAGCAATTTTAATTTAAATTGCCTGCAGTTAAACAGAAAAGGGCAGCAAACCAAGACCACTGTCATCATTCACATTTGCTATTGCAGCATCACAGCTGTATAGAAAAACCAACAGTTGCCCCAAACAACTGGATCTTCCAAAATGCTATGCTTAATCCTTTTACACGACTCGCTGTATGACACTGATTGAACATGTGCAGCCCTCATGTTGGTGAGGAAAAACAGGAGAGGAAAATCTTTTTTCCAGATTTACAGAGTCCAACAACTTTATAAGTTTTCCATTTACCTTTAAAATAAAATAGAATCATGTGGAATTAGTAACAGGTTGGCTCTCTCAAGGGAAGGAAGCTGATCGGAAAATGTTTGAGGCGCTCGCTCAAAGTTCACTCCATGTTTTGAAATCAAGCTCTCTCACTGGATTGGATTGGAAGTGCTATAATAATGTCTTATTCTCCTGTTATTTCATTACTTTCACAACTCTTCCCAAGTCAATCTTTTTAATTAATAAAAAGCATTAAAAGACAAGGATTATTTCAATGTATTTTGTTACATAAGGATTCAACTGGAGAGATTATGTTCTGGAAAGAGCATATTTCTGCACAAAAAGATATTTTTATTGGTGATAATTGATATTTCACCTTTTAGCTGATATGCGCATTTAACAAAACATTTTACTAACAAATTAATCAGGATAGCCATAGAATTTTTTAAATGAAACTTTATTTCATCAAGATTTTTTAACTGTAGCTTAATATTCAACATAAAGCATGTTCCAAGGCTGAATTTAGACCCTCAGGTCACATAAATGGCATGACTGGGACAGAAGCTGAAATCAGAAACCTTAAATTTTCAGTCTGAAAGTGGAATCTTAATAATTTCCCTAGAAGGAAGTATAATTGAACAAAGAAGTCTGAAGATTGCCACCAAACTGAACTAGCCACCTCTGGTTAGCTCTATATTAATTGCCCATCTCAGGAAATTACTTGGATGGGCCCTCCTCATTCAGGGATACACCCCTTCAAAAATGTCACAGTCAAGTGCTATTCTGGGAGCGCAATCACACTTTAACCCAAATCAAGCATTAAAGAGTTATTTTAGAGAAGAGGATAGAAGTATCATCCCTATTTTACAGATAAATGCATGTAGGTGGATTAAACAATATTTTCATAGTAATTCTTGCAAGTTTGTGGTAGATCTGTATCCACAGCCATGTTTTGACATGTGCTGTAGCATGTCAACCCCACTTCTTCACTACAGTTGTCTCCTTTGAAAGAAATTACGTGTTCAGCAAAGTAAAATCTGAGAAATCTCTCTTACCTGGCAAAAAATGATGCTGCCACCGAGGTGCCTGTGGATACTTCACTGGCAACATACGTGCTCTGGGAAGCAGGGAAGCTGTACAGGGAGGGTTTATCTGCATTGTAGCGGTTCAATGCTGCTTCAGTCAGGCCCTCTCGACTAGTCTCTGTCATAAGCTGAGATATCTGAAGACAGAAAATAAACAGAAGTGTCATCAGCTAAAGCTCACTGGCTGACCCCTCCTAATCCAGCAATGCCTCCGAAATGCAGATGAAGTAATAGAGAGGCATTTCATTCACTCCCTCTTCGCTGCTCTGTGAACAAGCTTATTGCTGCTTTCATGCTAATCTACAGTACTTAAGCCCAGCTCTAACCTTGTCTGCATTAAAACTAACGGGATAAATTTATCCCACCACAAAAAATGTTGATAATGTATACGGTTTTCCATCCATACAGAAAAGAAAGGGTAAACCATAATCCATGTTTGGTCTTACCTCAAGATACAAGAAAGACACCTTAGATTCGTGTAAAATACGTGTATTTTACTTCAAGGGAAAAAAAATTAAAAAACAACATTTTTTTTTGTCTTTGTAAAATAACACCCCTCTAGTGTATCAAGCATTTTTGTTGACCTTTCTCCAGCAAACTCAATATGCAGCATAGGAAGGAGTCCCTTGGGATCTCAGACAATTTATCATCTCTCAGCAAAATTGGGATCATTACTATTCACTTTCGTTGCCTTTCTTAAAAGGTTTTAAACATCATGTAATTTCATTCTTCTGATTGCCCATCTAACATTTTTTTCTGTTAGGAAGTCTCATCTCAGCCTTTCATTGTCTGAAAAGAATCAGAGTTTCATTAGACTTGGCCCAGCCCTCCTCAAATCAACTGAAAGACCTCTGACTTCAGAGAAAGCTGGATCAGCTCTACTGAAGCAACTCCTTAATACTTTGAATTCAGTTTCTTGACTTCTTCTGCATGAATTTACACTTGTCACCTCCTGTACTTCATGCAATTCCTAACAATTCCCTTTCCTCCTTCTCTCATTTCCACCATAAATAGCTTCTGTTCACCAATGCATGTCACAAAATTGCAACATACACCTAAAAAGACCACTCTGAGGTTATTGCTAGCAATCATCCACGGCATAGATGGATCCATAGATGGATCCTTCCCTCTGCAAAATGCTTCCAAGAGGTAGTCTCTCACCTGCTCAATTTCATACCTCTACTTATCACCACAAAAACAACAAAACATCTTTGAGAGGCACATAAAAAAGAAGTATTTGAAATCATCCTGAAGTTCTTTTTCCACTTAGGCTTGCTTTATTTCACCTGTTAAACATTTCAGTTATTAAAAGCAAAGCTGAACAATTGATTTGTATTTGGGAGGGAAGAAAGACATACTATGACAACATATTTTACTCCAACTATCACGCAACCTCTGTCTCTCATAGAGAATTGCTAGCCATTCTGCTATGGCTAAGAAGATAATTCAAGTGTTTATCCTTATTTTACATACTTTTAGACCAATCAACTGTAATATTTCAAGAACAGGAATGCTAAACTAGCCTCTCTATTTTTATGAGGAACCAGTAAAATCGCTGAAAGTGCCCCCATCACATTAATCCATGCCGAGCCATTCCAATTTACAGGATTCACTACACTGAATGAGCAGTGCTCTCAGAAGGCTATAGCTGAAATCCTGGACTTAAATCATCTCACACTACTGGCAGAATGCAGGAATTTAGGCTGTCTGCCAGGATACCTCCCTACATCTCCAGCATGCAGGCAGACAGTTCTTCAGTGTCCTGCTACCCTATGTGTGTCTACCTGGGACATCCAACACACTTGAATTTACTAAACAGTATTTCCTTAAATACTACTTAATATTTGATAACTCAGCTGTTTATGTTTGCCATGAACTAGCACAAGATTCTGCTCTGTCCCCTTAAATTATCCTGAAACCAAATTCCTCACCTTCCATGTTGGGAACTGTTAACAGACAGCTCTCCCTTCAGAGAAGAGCGCACATATAAACCTAACCTCACCTTAGTTCATCCAATTCATATATCTGAAATCACGATGCATCATCATTAGTTAATTAATTGCCATTGCTGACCATGTCATGAAGAAGTGCTACTCCCATGGCAAATGGACAGCAGTTAAGAAGTTGGTGAGATGATTTATCTCAACTGCAATCATAACCTCCCCATCTTCTGCCAAATAAAGATTTGCAGCTCCAAATACGAACTTCCACAGCCAGTGCAATACACTTCTGTTGGCATCAGCAGATCCCCTGAAGTTGTGAGACAGTGAGACTTGAGAGAGGCATTTCAGACAATTGCAAAAACAGGAAAGTATTTGTGTATCTTGGTGTTTGGGACAACATAAAAGCCATGTCGCATTGGTGACATGGTTTCTGCGATTGTAGAGACTTTTCAACGATCCTTGTCCACATCCACAAGTCTAACATGGACTGCACGGAGCAATAAAATGCCTCAAACTGATTGTGCACATTGCCTGAAAAGTATTACTCTCAAGCTTCCCAGAAATTGTCTAGATGCTTGGTTTCTGAGTTTTTCAGATAACTAGTTCTTAAACACGAGCAGAATAATGCATTTACCAAAATAATCACTTACCAAAGAGGCATGAGATTCCTTTAGAAAGATATAAATACAAACCACTGCCCCTCACCTATGCAATCAGAGATAAGTAGATATTAGTCAGCAAATAGAATGTTAATGCTTTTTAATAAATGTGGATGAAGATCTTATAAATTCTGTTATTTAGGTCACATTTTCTTATTGTAAACTACAAAGGAACTGAAGAAGAAGGTAGAAACCATCAAACACATTTACAAACTCTATATTTGTGGAGTACCACAAACCGAACTGAGAAGATTAAGAAAAATAATACTTATTTTAGTAATCATATATCCTATGGGCAGATGCAGAATGGAGTTGTTTCAGTATAGTTGTAGGGGTTTCAGTAGTATGGCTGTTTTGTCACATGTCCTGCACTCCAAGTATGACAGGGATGGTCAGCTGCTCAATCTGAAAACATGTTCTGAAACATCTGTATGGTACTGACCACCAGTGCCTCCTGGACAGGCAGCAGCTCTCCTTCCTGTTCAATCACACCATTTGTTTTGTTGCAGAAAACAGGCAGCTATTGTTTACACCGACATTTCATCTGCAAAAGCAGCATTCCTGAGTGTCCTCCTGGAAATGCCCTGGATGGATACTAAAACAGCATGTTGGGCTTGTTAAATACCCTCTTTATCCTGAGGGTCCAGCAACACTGCCTGGTTTCCTTACTGATGCTGGCACACTTCCTAGGCAAAAAATCTGCTTCTTATCAGGAACTCGCTCAGAACTAAATTCCAAATGTACGCAATGTCTATCCTTGTGCTCCACTGATTTACTCTCTTCCTCAGCAGGGACACTTCTTAGTCAACAGTGTATTACAGGGATACCAAAACGGGAACATACCTAAGACATAGAAGAATCAAGATAAAGTAAGAACTGGCCCAGCCACAGTCCAGGATCTCCTAATCAAGAAATGATCTCGACTTTCGGCGCTTTTTAGTTTCTTTCATTGTGGGAGTTTTTGAACAGTGAAATGTCTCCAGAAGCAATGAAAGCCGAAATATTAACTTGAATTTCAAACATTCTCTAATTCCTAATCTGGGAAGCCTGCAACACCACTTTGTGTTACACAGGTAAAAGCCCACAGAAGTATCCTGTGATACCACAACACTCCTAACCTCTAACAGAATAACAGGTTTTGCCTGAACGAGTTCAAGTCACTCTGTTGCTATCTTTTCCTTACATCCCTTTGGTCATGCAGCCAATTGAAATGAAAGGGAAAGATGGTGCTATGCCGAAATCTGTGCCAGGCTGTGAACCTTTTATGCATCCAGTACTTTCCGCTGTATTGTTTATAGTGCACAAATTTGTACATGTAGGTCAATCTGCAGGCTGAGTACCTCATGAGACACCAAGATGTGTGCCCACAATATTTGACTAATAAATCTTCTTTTATTCCCAAAGTCCAATACATATACGTAAAGCAGTGGGTAGAAAGGAGCCCAGAATATTCACATATCCAAAGATTACTAACTGCAAGTCAGTTATTTTACATTTCTTTCTTTTGCCTCACAGACTAAGAGTGTAGAAACCATTCAAACTGTTAAACCAAACTGGAGTGGGATTTGGAGGCAATCTTACCATCTCATCTACTCTGTGCTCTAGCCACAGTACCAAAATAGCGCTTTCTCTCTGGCCTTGCTTTCTGAAGTTCACACATACACAAATTTGAGTAAATCACCCAAGATATACCATGCATTTAAGGAAAAATACTTACAGAACAAACATTTCCGAAGCTCTTGGAGAATTTTTTTTCCCTCATCTCAGTTCAAAAGACATAGCTGAAAATTACACTTTGAGCATTAACAAACTAAGCAATTTTTTTTTACCTTTCTCTTTTTCCACACTAACATATGCCTGTCAAGCACAGTTCATGTAAATCTACCTCTTTAGTGTCACCATCTCTCTTAGTAGATGCTGTTTCTGTACTTAAGGGATAAAAGACTTGATTCCTAAATTCTTTTCTGCGAGTACCCACATAGAATATACATGAGGTTTAAGATAGTTAATAGGACATATTTTGAGAAGTTCCTTTATAGAATTGTTGGCAGTACATCACTGCCTGGATAAGCAACAAAAAGACAAAGCACGAAACAATGCAACCTTTCATGCCTCAATAAAAACCTTTTAAGTGCATGTGGAACAAGACAGATGTCCCTCCCAAGGCTCCATTTTTTTATTCTGTCTCATAAATGCAAGGAAACCATTAACCTCCTCTTTCACTGCTTTCTGACACTATACAGTGAGAGCTGGAGATAAATCATGATTTAAATTCTGTACTTCATAGGAAAAAGATGGCTCTGCAGTTAAACCACAGGTGTCAGCCGGGCTAGATTCTCTTCCCATTCCAATTACAGAGTCTCTCTGTGCATCAGATTTGCCATCATGCAGTATGAGGTTAATTATATTTACATAAGGGTGTTTTACAGCCAAGCTCATTAATGTTTCTAAAGCTCCTAACTGAGGACTCCCAACTGAAATTACCTTACAAATGAAAGTTAGCATTTATGAAAGATGTGAAATATCCATTGCTCTGGAGTTAGTGAAACACTCGAGAACACCCCCACAATCAAGTTAACATCAGTAACTGATGAATGAACTGCATGCACAGAAATGTGTGAAACATATCCATATCTGAAGCTAAATTCAAAATACAAATATAAAGCAATTCTCAGTGTCCAGAATTCCTAACCTCAGGAGAGAAGCTTACCAGTACAAAGAAACTGAAGGTAGAAAGCTCTCTTTCATAAACACACGTACACTCATGAATGACTTCTTTGGCAAGCCACTCTTTATTCAGTGCAGCACTGAATTTTCTGCCCAATAAATACTGACTGAATTACTTCCTGGGTTATTTTAGACAATAAATATCTACATTAACCAAGGAAAAAGTTCTTCTTAAAGACTCCCCTTCTAAGGGTGAGTTGAGGGAAGCACTAAAGGATACATCTCTCAAAGCTCTACATACCAAAAACATCATAAATTCATATTAACCTGTTTACAACACAACTTTAACAACTTAATGTCAAGTTTTCCATTGCGCACAATCAGGTATTCTGGCTGTTCTACAATATTAATCTTTTACCTTCCAACCAACTCCTTTTGGCTCATCAATGTCTTCTCAGTCATAACAAGATAAAGTTATTCTTCCTGTTCGGCTCAAAGAGGCTGGTTTCTGGTGTATGGGAGTGATGAACAAAGCAGTGGCGGATGCAACTCCCAGTACATCCTGCATGTGGTCTTTCTTCTGACACATGCACAGAAAACCAAATCTTTCCCGAGAACTAAGCAATCCTGTTTTTCCTGGGCTTGACCTACTAATTCTTAAAGGTTGAGGCAAGACTCTAATTTACAAACTACTTTTGAAAACGGAAAGAATTTATCCACTTTCTTTAGTGCGTAAGAGTTCACTGTCTGATGTGATAGTGCAGTAGATTGCAGGATGAGATAAAAACCTGAAGTTTTCTGTCAGCCACTAGCTTCCCAGACACTAAAACTCTCAGTGGAATTACAGTAACTTGCCCATAGGAAGCAGAACCACAAAACAAACGGAGCAGGAGCTGACACTTCTTGAGTCTCTTCAGAAGAGAGGTTAATGAAGAAAACATTGGAATTCTACCTCACCTGGAAAAGGCATTTCTCACCAAGGGACTTTATCAATAAATAATAGGTCCTCTTCCCACAAGTTGGAAATTTTCTCTGAGCCCTTCTGGTAATACTGACTTCATCCCTTTTGCCTAACATGCAACTTCTGCATTAAGCTCTGTGCAGTAAAAAGAAAGTGCAGCATAAACGATGTTTGGTAGCATTCAAAGGACAAGATAACAGCTGGGGTTCATTGTACTCAATGTAAAAAAAAAAAAAAGACAAACATGGATAATTTGACATTTATTATATTTCATTTTCATAATTTTAACATGTGGGGAAAGGTTAGCATGTGAAAGTAGGAAAGCGAAATAGTAACGGGCCAGTTTCAAATATCATTATATATATATACAGCTTCAAATGTTTTGAGGTAAATCTGGTAGAGTGTTTACTGAACTACCATTAAACTGAAGTTGGATTTCAGGGGCAGAGGTGTAGAGAAAAAGAGGAACCTTGTGCAGCCCACACAACTATCAAATTAACACATCCTTCACAGGGCAAAAAGGAACAATTATACTATTCAATCAGAGCAACTTGAAAGTGGTGGTGATTTCCAAAGTCATTCATCTTTTAATACACCACAGAGTACCAAGGACATACTCTGCATCTCTCACAAATCACGAGCTACAACAGAAGGCACATTTAAGGAATTATTCAGTACAAAGTTCACCTTTAGAAAACATAATTTGGAATCAGAAAGCAAGTTCCTGTAGCTAAGGGCACTGACATAATACTACAGCATTCTGCCATTTGATTATGACCTTTTTCTCTCACAGTAAAATACTAAGCTGCTCTATAGCCAGAGACCACTGCAACTACTGATACAGACTCTGTTTGAACAAGAGCAAGACAGCAGATCCTGATAGCCCTTTCCTTGTCAAAAGAATGTGTTCTGTGAGACAGAGGCTGACAAAGGACACGCACAATGTCTGCTGCATTCAAACTCTTTCTTGGATGTAGCCATACTGAAGCCGCTTAGCAAAGGCAACATGCTGTTCATTGTGAATACTGAAACTCCAGGGACTATCTTAGGGCACACTTTGCTCCTACTTTACGCAAATTTGCACAAAAAATCTGATATATTGATGTAGCAGAAGGGGCTAGAACACAGATTGTGTGCAAACACAAAACAAGGCACCTCAGAAAGAGGGAGGTTTTTTAAAGAGGGAATCACTGGCATGGCAAGAATGCTGATTATGCTTTGTATTTAATCAGAGTCAAAATTTAGCATAAACTACTTTTTTTTTAACCATAACTTAGTTACCATGACAGCATGTAGAGTTTAATTGCAACCTCCAGCTTCCTGCTGTCCAAAAGAAAGATGACCTTTGGCTGTTGCAGCCACCTCCCATGTTCCTCTATAAAGCAGATGATAATGACGATGATGATTATCACCATTATCACTATTAGCACAGATCCAGTGCACTCCTCAGCACAGATAAAATCCAAATTTTAGCAGGCATGGGCACATGATCTCATCGAAGCTGCTATGTTATATTTAGTTCCATGTCACATTCAAGAGCTCATTAAATGAAATATTTTGCCACAAATCACTGAATGTCTCAAGATCAGCTGCTTAGAGGCTGGTCAGACATCCAAATAATGGTGAGTTCCTTTTCCATAAGACATTTTCCTCCAATTTTTACACTTAAGAGTTCTGCCTTACAAAACAGAGGCCTGGTGGGATTTATCCAAGAGCACTATTCAAGGGGCATGGCTGATGTCATCATCAGATGTCTCACAATGATTTCTGAACAGTCTTGGAACTCCGTAGAGGTCCTGATTGACCGAAAGCTTGCAAACACTGTCCCAGTTTTCAAGAAGGGTAAGAGGAACGACCCTGGTGACCACGAGCCCATCAGTCTCACTTCAGTGCCTGGTAAAATCATGAGGAAGATTATACTGGGAGTTATTGCAAAACGCCTGAAGGACAACACAATCATTGCTCACAGCCAGCATGGCTCTATGAGGGGAAAGTCCTGCTTGTCAAACCAGATTTCTTTTTATGACAAGGTAACCTGCCTAGTTGATCAAGGGAAGCCAGCTGATGTAACCTTTTCGGATTTCAGTAAACATTTTGATACTGTCTCTCACAGGATCCTTCTGGACAAAATGTCCAGCCCACAGCTGGACAAACACATCATGCAATGGGTGAGCAACTGGCTCATGGGTCATGCGCAAAGGGTTATAGGGAACGGGGTGACATCAGACTGGGGACCTGTCATTAGAGGGGTACCCCAATATGTCCATAAATAACTTGGACGCAGGACTCAAAGGAATACTAAAAATATTTGCTGATAGTAGTAAATTGAGAGGAGCTGAAAGAAAGGCCCTGCAGAGACACGTTGGGCTGGGCAAGAGAGGGCTGGGCAATCACCAACCAAATGAAGTTCAACAAGGGAAAGTGCCGGATTCTGCACCTGGAACAGGGTAACTCTGAATGTACAGGCAGACTAGAGAATGAGATGTGGGAAAGCAGGGCCACAGAAAGGCACCTGGGCGTCCTGATCAATGTCAGGTTGAAGTTGAGCCAGCAATGCCCTGGCAGCCAGGAAGGCCAAGCATGTTCTGGGGTGCAGCAGGCACAGCAGTGCCAGCCAAGAGAGGGAGGTGATTGCCCCTCTGTACTCTGGGCTGGTGCAGCCTCAATTGGAGTCCTGTGTGCAGTTTTGGGTTCCACAAAATAAGAAAGATATAAAGCTGCTAGAGAGTCCAAAGAAGGGCTACAAAGAGGGTAAAAGATCTTCAGAGAGGCAGACTCCATAATCTCCCTGGGAAGCCTATTCCAGCATTCTGCCACCCTCCACGTCAAGTAGATGTTTATGTTTAGGTGGAACATCTTGTGTTTTAGTTTATGGCTATTGCTCCTCATCCTCTCACTAGGTACCACTGAAAAGAATCTGGCACCATCCTCTTGGCACCCTCCTTTGAAATATTTAAATGCATTAATGAGATCCCCTCTCAGTCNGCTGGCCACACTCTTCCCAATGCACCCTAGGACAGCATTGTCCCTCCTGGCCATAAGGGCACTGCTGGCTCATGGACAGCTTGTCCCCCACCAGGACCCCCAGGTCCTTCTCTGCAGAGCTGCTCTCCAGCAGGTCAGTCCCCAACCTGTGCTGGCACTTGGGGTTACTCCTCCCCAGGTGCAGGACCCTGCACTTGCCCTCATTGAACTACATTATGTTTTTCTCTGCCCAATTCTCCATCCTGTCAAGGTCCCACTGAATGGCAACAGAGCCTTCAGGTCTATCAGCCACTCCCCCAGTTTAGTGCCATCAGCAAACAGGCTGAGGTGCCTCCTATCCCATTGATAAACAAGTTGAATAAGACTGGACCCAGTATTGATCCCTGGGGAATGCCAGTGACTACAGGCCTCCAGCTGGATTGTACCCCACTGATCACAACTTCCGCTCTGCCATTCTGCCAGTCCTTGATCCACCCCACTGTCCATTCATCTAACCCCCATTTCCTAGCTTACCTACAAGGACATTATGGGACAGTGTCAAAAGCCTTGCCGAAGTCAAAGCAGACAACATCCACTGCTCTCTCTTCATTGACCCATCCTGTATCTACATCATAGTACTGTATATACATCAAAGGAAATCAGTACAGAGTCTGAAACAGTACTGATCAAGCCGCATTCTTGCTCCCTCACTTTATTTTGATTTATTTATTAAGCACAAAAGTAAACAGAGGAAAACAATATTAGAGGAGGGGAAATTTTATCATCTGAAGCATTCAGGACAGCAAATATCTACCTCAAGTAAACTCAACCCCTGTACAGAAGTAGATTCTAGCCTGAAGTGCTCCTTTAGTCAGAGTGACACAGCATGCAACTTTTATTTATTAGCTACTTCTTGATGATCAAACTATTTTCTGAAAGGTAAGGCCTCTACCTTGTTGCAAAACCACAATAGCTATCAGAACTACCTTTTTCAATATCCTCAAAGTTTTTGATGTCCATTCAGGATCATGCCAGCCTTTCTTATTCCTCTCCAAGGAAGCTACAGGCTGGATAGCCATCCTGGGGTGTAAATATGCACACCTTCCTTGCCCCAGAGGGCCCTCAGTGAAGCAGACTTGCCACAGGCAGACCCCTGCAGGGCAGTGAGCCATCCCTTCTGAGTAAAGCAGTAAAGCACCATCAGCCATGCCCACATAGGCCTCTTATTGACAAAGCTCCACCAGCCAAGCCTCTGTTGACAGAATAGCAATTGTAAGGTTTCCCAGCTGGCATATTCCAGCTGGGAATATTTCCATTCTGACTCTGCAAATGAAAAATAGGAATATCAGCTAGAAAAGAGAGGTTCTGTTCTCAATTTTGTGTCTCTAAGCATTTTAGCAATGCAAAGAGACACTGTGCAACAACACAATAAACCTGCTTCCTTTCTCATCAAGAAGACAGCAATAACATTGCTATCTGTGGGAAAGCTGAGGCTGCCTATAGTTTTCAGAAGTTTTTTTAAGATCTACTTTTATAAAGTTGTTAATTCTCTTAATTATCTGTATATCTTCCTGCATTATAAAGCTGTGCAGCTGGAAATTAACTGGATCTTTTTCCGCTATGACTTATTCCCTATCAGATCAGCAACATTTTACAAGAGAAAATGCCTTTCTTTTGTGACTCAGTTAAAGTTGATTTCATACACCTAGATTCAGCTCTCTCACTGTAATCCCTTGTTGCATCAGCTACCTTTTGAGTCCTCAGCAGCCAGGCTAATTGTGCTAAAATAACTAGTGCAGCAATCGAAAAATGACTATGTCTGACTCCTGTCTGTACACATGTACACAGGGGGGCAGCAGTTAAATAAAATGACTGCATTTTTGAAGCTGAAGCACAACTCTATTTCGCTGTGTGCAGGAGTAATGCATTTCTTACGAAAACAGGCTTTCATTTCTCTGATCAGTTACTAACTGCCAGTAATGTCAAGACATCATAAGAAGTTCAAATCTTACTGTAGCTGTTTCCTTATCACAAACAACAATCTGTGAGACACTGACCTTTCACTTGTCAGTTGACAAGAACAGCTCCAGAAGCCACCAGAGTGTGACAGCATGTGGGCTTAACTTAAATGGCATTATTGACCCAGAAAGCAACCTCTCTCTGCAGCCAGCAAGAGAATAAGGAATAAAAACCACGACTAGTTTATCCACACATAGGTGGAATCATTAGCTTTTATTTAAATAAAGACATATGGTTAAATTCTACCACAAACAGAAGAGAGAACTACTTCATTTCCAGTATGGGAAAAAACATGTGACAGGCTTAGAAATTCTTGTAATGATTACTGCATAAGAATATGGCATAATGTAAATTCAGTCCATGCACATAATTGCCTCAAGATCAGACCTTTTTTCGGGGATAAGATCAGTACACATCTGACGAGCCTCTTACCGACCTGCTCATGGAAAGGCACATGGGTTTGACCCCCAGGGATATAAAAAGTTTCTATTTGAGTACCATTCCAGTGGCTTCCCCATCAGAAAGAAATCATGAGTATCAGCTTTTTTATAAACTGCTGACAAAGGTTTAATTATATTAGTGCTGGCAGATACCACAACCAAATTGCCCTTTTCTGCCCCTTCTGTAAATAGTCCTTTGAGGATGTTCCTTCCTTCACTGTACCAACATAAAGATGGGGCAATGGCTGATATCGAGTTATCAGTGTTCATGGGAGCAGCCATGAAACTGTCTCATTTTCAGAGGAGTCTTTAGCTTTTTTTGCTAAAGAAAAAAAAACCTGGCTGTTCTGCAGAAGTTACACATCAGCAGGAGTGACCTCTATAAATTTAACAAGGTTGGTCTTTCTAATCTCTGTCACAATACACGAACACATCTTTCTTTCATGTTAATAATAAAAACATCCTGCTAATATTTTAGAATTATTTTATTATGGCAACAATCATCATTTTTAACAGGAATACATGAAAAGAATTCAAAAGGTTCCAGAAGAGCCTTCAGATGAGACTAGTAGCTGGATAGAAACAGTTGCTTCCTGTTCTGAAGGTGAATGCCTTAAGTCATACATTTGGTTGCCCTATTATCTTCGTTTGCATAGCTACAGCTGTTATTAGCAGTCATAAAAATCACCCAACTGTAAGCATCTGACATGGAGGCCACTCCCTGGAGTGAATTCCATAGGCTGACAAGGTGCTCAGTTATGCTACGCTGTCTTCTGTTTGCTCTAGATTTACTGCCCTCTCAGTTAATGAAAGAAAGAAAAAAAAAAAAAACCAGGAGAAGCACATCCTCAGCTGAACATCAGATTAAGTTCAGTTGGTGCATACTGTAAATCGTCAGTAAGTGGGCCTCTCTCTGTTCTGGCTCCCTTTCAGTGGCACAAAGGATCAACTTGCGGCCATCAGGACACACGCTTGGTACGGCACTAGACTTGGAATGGGATGGATCCTTCATACACAGCACCAAACAGCCTCAGGTTTTTACATATGCCCCTAGACTACTATTTTCCAAGCTAATCATGGTTTTGTCTCCTCTCATTTGCTGCAACTTCTATCATGTTTTCCATTCAAATTGTCTGTTTCAGCTTTGATTTACAAGCCTTGAAGGGATCCAAGCTAAACAGAGTTTTCCAGGCTCTAACTAAACATTACATTATCCAAAGCTGACCTAGCATTTAATTCAAGTGCACACAATGATCTTTCCCCAGTATATGCAATTTGCATTTTGGTTTGCAGGAACCATCATAATCCATCTTCACTATGACAGCTTTACAGTACAAAGATGACATCCCCACGTGTCCCCTTAGGGCCTTTGTACACTAAGAACTTCAAACATGCTAACTGTCCATTCTCAGCTAGAATTTCGTGCACATTCACTCGCAGATGGAGTAATTAACACCAATCCCCATCTCCACTGACCAGCTAAATAAGGTCAGATGAAGAACAGTATTTCGCTCTCATCACTGATTTTAAATGACTCTTTTTGAGAAAATGCTGAGACATAACTCCTTTACTTTTCTCAGAGGGGATTTAAAAAAAATCAGTGATCAATTTGGAAGATATGAACTACAGACATGCATTCTCAAAACTGCACCGTTCTGAAAAATTAATTAGAGAGAGGAAGGGCACAGGCTTTAGTCTGAGCATGCTCTACAGCTATTTCTGGAAAGGCAGGAGAGAGAACAATTTAATATCCATTCAGCACTATACAGCACTAACAAATGGCAATCATTCCTCAAGAGATGATATTCTTTCAAATTCCATCAGTATAACCTATCTTGGGAATTCTGAGTGGACAAATAACAACCTGATTCATCAGGAATTATTTTCCACTAAAACAGAACTCAGATCAAACCAAGGGTAGACTCCATACAGCTTTAATGATTGTGTATGATTTCCTGTCTAGGAGAAATGCTGTAAAAGACAAATATGAGGCAGTCATACACAAAGTCTTATGCATCTTACTACCTAATGCATTTAACTCCAGAATGCAGCACCCACAGTAAATAGCGCCACTTCTTTACTCTTTACTCATAGCTACATTTTGTGTATAGTTTCACAGCACACCGTGTTCACAGTACATATCCACAGCATGCTCTTCCACCTTTTGTTATAAATAATTGCCTGTCTCTGAACTACATTAATCTCAGGTAGATTCATGCTTTGTAAATTGTCTAAGACTCTTGTAATTTTTTTTTAATTTTTGCCTCCTTGTAGGCTTATTATTTCCTAATTTTTACTACTACAATTTTCTCATTTTTATTACCATCTGAAAGCATACTGTCATGTCTTACAACTACATTCATTTCTTTCTCTTTAAAGTCAGCCTAAATGAACTTCAAATGGCACTGTTCTACTGATTTGTCTTCTTCTCATCTTTTTTTTTAACACTGACAATTAATATAAAGTTTCTTCTACACAGGACACAAACAACAACAAAAATTCATTGCTCAAGGACTTTGCACAAGAAACTAAACTGAAAAAATGCACTTCACTATTGTTTAAAAATAAACAGCAATTAAAATTAGTGCAGAAACAATTGGTTGATATTTTATATAAGCAAACAGAAGGATTACACTAACTGGCCCCTTGGGGATGAAACAGATTTACAATAGATCTAATTAAATATATTTAATGAAATTCAAATATAACAACAACAAACTGGCGCACCATCTGAAACTATGCCTGAACTCTAGTAAACTGCTCCGAACTGTAATAAATGTCTCATTGTTACCTTCAGTACTAATTTTGGCTTACTGCACAGAGAATTTTTCTTTGCACGTGAACTGTTTTGAATGCTTCCCCTTCAACTTATTTAGTGGGTTTGAAATGTAAAATTTCCAGAAGTTACTTTTAAGTTAATTTTTGGAAGGAACTCTTTATTCTATTTCAATTATTTTTTTAATAGAGCATCATGGACTGATTTGCTGCTCCATAGTAACATGTATAAAGGAAGGATCACAGACCACGGGTCAGTGGAAGTATAGTGCTGTAACCAGGAAGTAAATGGGAAGTAAAAGGTCCCATTGTCTCTTCACAAGGTTTACTATAGGCACTTCATAGGTCATCTCGCACAGACATTTACCCTAGGACAAAGGGAATACAAGATGGGCATGAACCAGCTCCAAAATGTAGAGCGGTACTACACATGCAGGATGACAAAGAACCAAGCCTTCTAGAACTAATGCTGGCTGATGCTTACTGCAGTGTCCCCTACCGACAGTGGGGTTCATTCACACACGGTTCAGTCTTATCCACCATGAATAGATGATTAAAAAACTCCCCTCCCCCCTCAATTGTTTTGAAGCTCTATTTTCCAGCAGAAAAGCATTACTGTAAGGTTCCCCAGGAAAAGACAGAGCATTGTAGGAGAATGAGAGGGTTTTAGTATTTCCTGGAATTACTTTTATTAAGTCAGAAATCAAGGCAGAGTAAACAAGAAAGATATATCCTGGACTCAGGAGCTTTTTGAAAAAATATGTTTCAACGATGCTGAAACTTAAAAACTTCAGAGGTCAATTTAGAACTTCTGCAGTCTTTTTCTTTCCCAAGGGCATGCTTTCAAGTGAATCCCACTAAAGCAAAGTCCTTATTTGCAAGCTTCTTTTCTTCTCAGAAAGCACAGTAGCAGCTTGTCCTAAATGGCAGAGTGTATGAACTCCGTGCAGTTGATAAAAATTCCAGCTCAAACTGTATTTGAAGACAAAAAAACAATCAACCAGCAAGATATTTTTAGTCAGTCCCTTCTGTTACCAATGTTTGTTCAAATTGTTCTGAGCCCTTATAATTTCTGTTTCATAATCCTCTCTGATATTGATTCTTTCAGGCAGGCACAGAAAAATCTAACCTCAACATGTGAAATGACATGACGGCCCTTTTTGTCCTGGGTGTAACAGAAGAAAAGGTTATTCTCTCAACTCTTCAGAGACTGCATAGCAGCCACCTAAGGCATATCCTTCATCTTTCCTGTACATCCACTTCTTAACACATACAGCACAGCACAATAAAATTTGTTCCCTCTCTCCAGGTATTTTTGATCATTTTAAAGATAGGGACTTTAAAGTCTGCAAAATATTACAGTTACCAGTTCAAGTGGGTCTACATTATATGTTTCCTAGTAAAATTTCATTTTTCCCCACTGCGTGTCCATGCAACATTTAAAAGGTCTTCGGAGCAAATTCTCTAATGCTTAAAGCACAAACCATTCTCTTGGTGTAGTGGAGTTGTGGCTACTGATAGGTCCTTTGGCTTTCTGGGGTAGCATCTAAAGATTCTTCAGGAAATTATAAAGAGGCATTTCTACTCAGTGTATGCAAACTGGGCACAAGAATACTAGCAGCAATAGCATTACCAAAGAAATTTTCTTATCATGAATCATATAAAATTTTCCAGAAGATAGAATGGGATACTGAGGAGCAAAAAGTTGTTTTCCAGTATTTCTGTTAAGCATTTATAACTAATAGATGCCCTTCCACTCTCTCACCCTCAAAAGGAAACCAAGCCACAATAATCCTCCACTGCCACACTTGAAATCACCTTCCCTGGAGAGCAGAGGAGGAATAAGGTACTTTATTATTCATATTCACTGAATCATAAAATGCCTAGAGGCCACAGAACTAATGGCCCGTTGCACCAGTGCCAACTGTCCCTGCTTCAGAGACAAAGCATTGAGATGGCAGTGAGAAGTAGCAAATATTTATAATACATGATTAAGGTGATTGAGCAGCAAATGGAAAAGGATGCAGAGAAATCCACATCACTGGGATAGGAAAAAAATCTCATAATCTGTACATACATAACACCCCATCTCGAGCCCCTTTCCAGAAATCTTGATCTAAAGCAGGTCAGGTGTCTGCATTTCACCTACTTTTACATAAATAGGAATAAATCGCGATAAATTGAGCTCTGGTAATGTTTAAAAGGATCTTTACAAAGGTTCTGAAGTGCAAGACAACAGTCAGGAGATCATAAGCATCACTACTAAACCCTGGCTGCAAACGGCATATCCCGGCATTTAGGATTACAGAGGCAAAGACCCTTGTGATGACTGACTGAAGACAGAAAACAATGAAAAGCCAGCAACATGAGAACTAAATTTTTCCCTCCAAAGCACTCAGCTGCCTGAAAACAACTTGATCCCTCATTTAGCATTTACATTTAAAAGTAAAATAAAACAGATAAGCTTTAGGACACCCTCTGATGCTTTCGTAATGTGTCAAGGAAGCCTGATGGCC
The DNA here is from genome assembly GCA_013398015.1 of Oreocharis arfaki. Classification (NCBI taxonomy): domain Eukaryota; kingdom Metazoa; phylum Chordata; class Aves; order Passeriformes; family Paramythiidae; genus Oreocharis; species Oreocharis arfaki. Next base: position 255,924 of record VZRR01014003.1, on the reverse strand, counting down.
AGGAACTTTTTGCTGTGTTGTTCTCGTAAGTCACTCGAATGGTATCTTGTTATATTATTCACTGAACAGGACAAATTATGTTATTTTTTGCTTACATTACTTCAACACAAAAAACCCCCTAGAAATCTCCACAAGCTTGCAAACTAAGCCTCAGTTAAACCTACCTAGCATTGCAAGACTCTTCGAAATGACTTGCCTAGAAACTGGTCCAAATGTCGACAAAGCTTTCTGAGTGCATTTTCCCTGTCAGTCCTGTCTCTGATCACTGCCATGATATACCAGTATCACACAATTACAATCATGTCACATCTTTTTTCACTTCCTGCACACTGGCAACACACTTCACACGAAGTCTTCAGGGATCAGAGAGGCTGATCAATTAAGCACTGATAGTATCTCATTACTATACATTTTCTTGTGATGTGCTTTGTATAATTTCTTTAATAGCACTTCAATTAATTTTCCATTTTCTATGTTGCATTGCAGTAACTGAGAAAACATACAAGAATAAAACAAAGAGATGACTGTGCTTATGATTTGTGTTTAATTCCAGCTACACTGCCTAGCTCCAGCAGTCTAAAACCTGTCAGGAAGGAAAGTAATAACAAACCGTATCTGTCAGCTATCTTTTACAGGAAAGAATATATCACTATATGCTTTTAAAAAGTGAGGTTTTTTTACAAAACTAGGCCTAAACTCTGCTTTTATCAATAGCCTTGATGTAAAGAAATGGCAGGATTCACATTACAGGTGTTTTATAATTATCCAGTGACACTGAGCATGCAGCCACAGTGAAGCCAGGGAAGCAGAAGTGATTTCATAAAGCAGAGCTCCAACCTTTAATTCTTTTTCTGCCCTTCTCACTAGCTCAAAGCCTTTAGATAAATTTTGGCAGATATTTAATACACACATACACATTCTGCTTTTCCAAGTTAAAAAAAGTATCAATTTGAAGTAAAGCTTGACAGACGCGTGTATTTGATTCAAAGAGCTCTCAATAGAAACATTTCACTTGCACACCAATCCACGCAACTGTGACCTTGCACTGGCTGCAGCTTAGTCACTTGACGCTCACATCTACCAGTCAGGCCTGAGACATTCCTGGTGTATAGAACCCAAGTCCTCAGATACCTGACTGGCAGATGTGATGGTGACTTCAGTGCTCTCATACAAGGAGGAGCTACAGATGCTTCTGTTGAGATTTGCTAGCAACACTAGCCACAATGAGCACCAACCAACCTCTTGCTAGATGAAAGCTCATTATCATGCCTTCAACCTCTGGAGCCGTTCTGAATTCTACTTGAGAGGTTATGTGGGAGTGAAAGATGAAGTGCAATTTCATTTCTTCTCAGAGCAGTTTTCAGACTTAAAAGATGCTTTCATTAGCTGAGAAGGGCTTTTTCTCACCTTTGTACATATGCAATTCTACCTGTTTCTTCATAAAACACATCTTGGCACATTCCAAGTTCAAAAGAAGCTGGACAATCAGGTTTCTGCTTTCATTTGTCAAGAGCAGTTCCATCAGACCCTTCAGTGCGGGGTGAGACCAGAAGAGTACGGAAAAAAAGGCTTCCCCGTTCACCAACCCAAAAGTAAAGTGGAGGCCCCTACGAGTGCAATCTGCAATATTTGCTCCCATCACCACAGCTGTTCTCATACTCTGGCTGATCAGATCTTACAGGGCTGATGTTGCTCTCACTCTTATCTCTATTACACCAATGTAGCCATGTCAGCTGCAAAGCCATTATCTTGGAGTGAGACAGAAGAGGGTCCGGTCCCAAATGCATTCTATCTGACAACACCCATCTCTCAAGTCCTCAATGCACTGGAATATAAGTGGAGAACCAACCACTTTAACTCAAATCCACTGAATTAAAGAGAGCTGTCCCAACAGAGAAGTTCATGCTCCCTTTCTGATGCCATTTTAGAAGCACTTTAGAGAAAAGAAAACAATGGGTTTACATGAAAGCTGTGTGGAATCACATTTCAGAGTCACATGAGTCTCTAGCCATGCATTCCTTACTGCCCATAAGCACAGCATAGTATCAAAGCAAAAGGTTTACATTTATTTTTTGCATAGTAACATACTTCTTCATATTTAAAGTCTCAAATACTTTTCTAAGAAGCCAAAGGTTAGAACAGGATTTTACAAAAGGCACAAAAATATGGTGTTTCTAAATCTAATCTTAATTCTACGTCCCATTTATCCAAAGCAATGTGAGAAACAAATGTCTTAGTCAATGAGACAGTACACTGATGTGTGTCTTCTTTGAGTGATATCTCTTAAGACTTTAAAGGGAAGCTCCTAAAAAATTGCTTTCCAATTCCTTTGTCACCCTCTCCTTCTGATCTCAGTTAGAATGAGTTGCCTTTGGCTTAGTACATTTCTTTTCCCTCTCTTTTTGCAACAGGTGTTGAACAATTAGTAAAATACAGGAGTATCAGCCACAAGACCGGATCTTTATGCAAAAGTAAAGACCAGCGTGTTGCTCAGATGAATGATTCAACCCAAGAAAGCTTTTAGAATCTTTTAGAATCTTCAAACACTTCAGCAAGAAACAAAACAAAAAAAAAAGTTAAAATAATTCTGAAATGTACAACACTTACATTGAACGCTGGAAATGTTGTAGAAACTGTTGGAAAAGCACTTTTCACTGATCTGTTTATCACAGGCCTCCCTCGAAAACACAGCACCTGTCACCCATTTTCAGAACAGAGGGACACAGAGTTCATCCAACTACTGAGTATTCTCCTCCCAGGGAACCTAGTTACACCTGTGCCAGCAAGATTCAGTGGTAGTTTCAGAAATTCCAGTCCTTACCCATATACTGGATGTACTTAAAGAAGCCTTCTCCACAGATTATAAGATACCAAATGCCTTATTCTATACAGAAATTTATATCCTACTTTTTTTATCCTAGTATCAGAAAGAAGAGATCTTTTCATTGCCTACATACACACATAATCTTTTGATGAATTTTCCTAAGCTTTTGGCCTCAATACTTTTTATAATAAGTTCAAAAAAACCTGTACATTGCATAAAGAGGGTATTTCCTCTTACTTCCAAATTGGCTGTATTAGCTCTCCCAAACAATGAAATAAAGCAGCTGACCATTTTTCTCTCTAGTTCTGTGCCACCTTGTTTACATAATAGGAAATAAAAGGACAGTTTTGTGTCAATGTATCAGTTTGTCTTCCACCTCTTCTATCCCATCTCTACATCAGTTTTCTTACTGTTAAAACACCTCCTCTCAATTTATATTTTTTCTTAAATTAATGCAAGCAATCAGCACAGCTATTACCTAAGAAATGAAACTAGTCTCACATGTGGACAAAATCCTTAAGCTACAAGCAGGGAAGGAAACCAAGACTCCAAATCCCCACTAATTGTGATCTTCTGGCTTTTGATAATTTACAGGATTAACTCACTCCTATAATAGTCCAGATTTCTTCCTCACATCACAATTGAGTCACGGGGTTTTCATATTCACAGGATAAGCTTATTTAGCTCTTTTCAGTCCATGGGATACCCTTTACCTCTTTCTTCCCTTGGTCACCTCAGTATCATGAAGGGGAAAAGTAATGATTCTAAGGTCATTAAGCCATGCATAAAAATGCCGTAAGAGATCAAATCATGCCAGAGTAATGCAAAAAAATAAACCTCTCCTACAGTTCACATTGATTCCAGTTTCCCCTCTTGATGATATTACAAACGCAGTATACAACTGGGCTGTTAGTTGAAGGGGTAGACAGGAGGAATTAAATACAATTAGCCAACTCCTGTAATATACAAACTGGATGATCAAACAGTCATTGCGAAATGTCAGCTGATGACATACAGTGACTTTAGTGAGGTCATATCTAATTATTAGTGACTTGGTTTAAAAAGGCTTTTAGTCAGAGGAAAGCTACTTCAGAGATAACAACTAATGCATGGGGGAAGAGGGCAACAGAGATAATCAAGCAAGGATATAATTTCAGTGCCAACGAATTTGTTTGACAATCTGTTTCTTGGTCCAGTCAAACAATCTTTGTAAATAAAATTCTTGCACTTTCAGTGTATAGTCTGACTATGGAGTCACTTTGTTAAGAGTCCAGGCCACAGAATGAAGAAAAAAGAAAAAAAACAGTGCAAGAATTTGCACACATCTGCTCAGCATCATCATTCATGAGCTCACAGTAACAGGAACAAAAAAGATTTTTCTACATTCAGGGAGCCACTATACTCGAATGTGGATCTCACACATAAGGTGAGTGAACTGCTTTTGAAACATAAGCCATCCAAAAAATTCTGGACCAAAGCCTAACTGCACAAAGGCAAAATACCTCTCCAGCGTTTGGTATCTCAGGGAATTGTGTGTGGTTGCATAAGAACACAATACTAGAAAGATCAGTATACAAATCCCTTTTTTTTGTTGCTAAGATGCTTTGGTAAAATAGGTCTGGCTCTAGGAAGCATGGAATAATTACGGAAGACACCTGTTAGTCTGCAGATGGAGCAAGTAACTCAATTTCTGTACCTTGCACTATATGCTTTAGAAGCTACTTGAATTACCCTGGCACTAATGCAGCAATCATTAACATTTTATCTTTATCCTGCTGACCACTAAGAAGCAACAGAAGCAGCAGCAAACGGAAGAGAAATAAATTATATGGCAAAGACTTAGAAAAAAGCTTGGAATCAAAACCCTGGATGGCAATACCTCCCACACAGGCATTGGCTCTCCATCTTGCACCCAACACTAATCATTACCAATTTCTTTTTAAAAGCCTGGGCCTGAATGAATTGATGTGTTATAAGGCAGCCACAACCTAAGTAAACTCCAAACAAATCATTCATCACAGCAAAGCTCCAGAACAAGCTGGTACTTTGTCAGAGAACTGTTCTTCTAAACACACGTTATACATAAAGAGGAAACAGAAAGCACATACTCTAGGCTTTCATCAATTGTACACAAACAAAGCCCCTTATAATTCTGAATGGGCTTGAGATCATTATGCCTGGGGCCAAGAGGCTCTCAGTAGTTTAAGATCTCATTTTCCATACTTTTGGTCAAAAGAGTCTTTTTATGTGCACGAGAGAAAGGAACACTTTTTTCCGTGAATATGTTATGTTCACAATGCCCCTACTCAAATCCTTCCATGCACTATCTTGTTGGTTACCAAAATCAAACTTCACAGCCTCAAGGTCAGGAGCAGGAGGTGCTCACCCACATCAGCCTCCACATTTTCTGTTACTCATCATTCCCTTTTACGGCTTAAATTGTTCCTGGAACTGTTGACCTTCTCCAGTTCTGGGGCTCGTTCCTGTCACTCAAATCTACCAAACACACTGTGCTAAATTTCCTTTCGTTTGCCTGTTGAAATTATCTACTTCAAGACATGAAAGATTCTCGTGCAGATCGAGGAGGGTAACTAGAAGACCAAGGAAATGCCTACTGGTTTATGTTCCGGAGCTCACACCACAATGAAGTTAATGCCTTTGGTTTAAAGGCACACCAACACAAGAACCAAGCAGGTAATTCAATATTTTAGTAAAAACTGGAGTGTTTTGACTCTAGAAAAAGTGCAACCAGTTTAATCTAGTCTCTATTATCAACTCCTTTCCCTTTGAAAGCAAATCCTGAATCAGTCAGAACTCCTAAGGACTCAAATCTTATTCTTAATGTGGTGTTTTTGTTTTGGCTACTTTAACAGCTTGGGATAATAAACTAATAAAAGTGTTATGCATTGAATTTTGATATTGCATTTTCTATAAAAATTACAAGAAGCAATAATTTCATCAAAGAATTTGGACTTTTCACTCCTACATTAGTACCCCAGGCCCAAAGGAGTTTTTTTCTTTGGAAGTGTTTCATAATCATTGGTAACTAACAAAAGTGTACTTAATACTGTAATTCACACCAGCAGCTGCACAAATAATTAAAGCCCTTCTCAGGCAAAACCTCAACAATTCAAATGAGTTTTCTCTGAGCAGGGAAGGATTGAAATACCTTTGAATGAGTGGGAGATCGACAGAAGTCTTTAAAAGTGTTAAAGCAGTCTGATCCACGGGGCATACAAATGCTACTGGCTGACAATCATGGAAAGAGCACTATTTTCAGACTGAATCTAATTCTACTGAATTTTGGCTGGTATTTTTCTACATGTATTAAACAGAAAGAGGTCACTTTTACCCTGACCATTTCAGCATTCCCGTCTCCATAGCAGGGTTGCAATGGGCCATGCTTTTTGTTTAAGGTAATCATTTCCATTTCCCTGCCTCTGATTCCCTGTCTTTTAAAAGGACCACTTACCACCAAAATTTGATTTAACCCCTTTTGAGTCAGGCCTAGGGAACACCACAGATCTCTAGAACCAAATCTTTGTTTCTGTTTCAAGGAGTGCCTAAATATGGAATCACATAAAACAGGGACAGTGGAGACTGATGGGGTCATCTACACCATCTCCTAATCTCCAGGTAGAATCAGTTTTGCCTAAAAAATTCTTAGCAGCTATTCCTCTGATGTTCTTAGGAGACTCGATTGACTAGTTCCAATAATGCATCCATGAAATTACTAGAAACTTTTTACATCTGACATGCATTGCCAGTTAAAGATGGTATCACTTACATTTTTTCATACTTTAAACATGTAATACACTACTAAACCTGGTAATGTATAAATTCCCATTTGTTTTACTTACTCCTGGTTGCAAGTGCTCTTTCTGCAAAATTAATTGCATAGTGGCATTTCATTTAAGACTTTTCCTAAACTACTGAAGCAGTTGAGCCTTACAATATCACAACACTCCCTTGTATTTATATATTTATTTATTTTTATTGTTTTTCTACTGGAACTGAAACAAAAGTAGTAATTAAGTGCCCATAACAAGGTTCTATTTTTAGGCAGTCTGCAAGGGAAGATGCTAGGAAAGGAGTAACATTCCTACAGCTTACAACTGTAGGAATACTTTTTGGTGATCAAAATTGCAGTGAGTCAATTCTGAGCTACAGAATGTCACTTTCAAGCTAATGTTTTCTCTTTTTTTGATGATACGTTAAGAAAGAAATCAGAGTCAGTTTTCAAGGTACTCAACCATTTCTTTCACGTTATCTAGACTGTCTAACAAAAGCTGATTTACAATGGGAGGTGTCTACCACAGGTGCCATTAAGTCTAGAGCCATGAGACTGCCTCCTCCCCGGACATCTGTTTAACAAGATTATGATGTGGAAGGGTACTGCTCTTCTCTGTGTGAAGTGCAAGCCTTTTTATCCCGACAAATTGTTTTCTACCCCTCTTAGCTAACACGCAATGAGGTTTTTTCTAATCGCTATTCTTAAGGGAAGGCAAGAAAACTTAATTAATATATAGACACTCACAAGTAAGTAGGCTAGCACCACGTTTTTAAATTCACCTCCAAATCAAGAAGGGTTCTAATTAACATGAGATAACAGATTCATCTTCCTCATGCTCTTCCCCAGCAGAGTTTTGCAGCTGTGGGTGCATAACAAAAATACTTATATGGGACTGAGATCTAAAATGTTCTGAAGATGCATAGCAAGTAAGATTGGTTTCTATGCACAAAAGCAGAAAAAAGCAAAGCTTGCATCTTACCAATATTTGAAATCACAAATAAATTACTTTTCAAATTTTTTCTACTTACTTGACTAGTTCCCATTCTGATACAGATACTATGTAAACAAACACTAAAATCCTTTTGGTGTGCTTAAAGACAAAAAATATCATTATTATTCCTCAGCTGGAGAATTAAATGTGACAACTTGAGTACAGTGAGAATTTTAACATTTGAGAGTAGAATCTTTAACGGAAAAAGATGAAATTTACTATCAACATATTCTAACACAGACCAGCATTGCTAGGCTCGTTTGGGTTTTTTTTCTGTATGCCACTTTTTATTTTTCTTGCTTTTGGTTGGGTTTTGCATTGGCTTTGGGGTTTTTTTGGCTGATGGGTGTCTTGAGAGCAGGCAATCTTTTTTATTTCAAGGTTATTGAAAGGCAAAGGTAGGGAAGAGTCCTGTATTTAACTAGAGCCAAACTACAGAATCAGTCTGGACAATTCTGAATATAAGACTCTTAGTGAATATTTTTAAGACAAAATTAATCATCAAGGAAGTGCAAAAAAGTAAACTTTTTTGTTTTTTGTTTACTACTTTACAAAAAAGTAAACAAAACCCATGTTTTCACAGAAGATGAACCTAAAAGATTGTGAATGCAATAAAATGGAACAAATTTTCCCAATACAAATAACAGTTATTCAGATTTGTTAAGGAGCATTCTTTGTTTAGTTTTTTTTTCTTAGCTGAAACACAGATCAGATTTTTTTTCTTAGATCAAAACTATGATCACATACTGACCTACCCAAATGTGATTCAGGTTCATTAGAGCATAAATCCACAAAAGCATAAAGTCACATATTTTCCAGATTAAAAAAACTGTACTTAATTTCTGGTTTTACCTAGTTTGCTTTGGTGCATGACAATATCTTAATGCTTATGAATAACATCGCTTTTTTTCTGGCTGTAATATCAGTTAGTCATACTAATAAAAGTTAAATATTAATTTAGGGACCTATCTTGCAATATGTTCATAATTTAGTAGAAAGACCAACTTCCAAAGTTATTTATGTGCCTAAGGAAGCCAACAGGGACATTTGTGAGAACATGTGAAGAACAGGCTTATGTCACAATCTTCAAGTGCTTGGGTACTCTGAAAATCCCACCACCTGCAGTTAAGCGTGTCAGAAAGCCCACCTCCAGTCACACAGAAGCTTCTTCTGTGCCCTCTGGTGTGGATGGGTTCTACAGGTACTTACGGGTGTGGCGTACTAGAAAACAGCAGACCAAAGAGGAGGAAAACAACATGCTGAGAAGTACATGAAAATCTCCCAGAACTGCTAGGATCCTGATTCCTGGACCCATTGAATCCACTAGCATCAAGAATGTAGGCAACGTAGACCATGTCAAGGAAGTTAGTGCCTGCTATATGTACTCAAATGATCATACACACACAGGATGCAATAAAAGTTCATCTTGATCCTTCCTGAATACCAGCTCAGAAGTCACTGGTGCACTAGTGCCACTTTCGACTTGGGAGTAAACAACTGTGGCTGGGTCCCAGATGTTGCTCTGAGTATTCTGAGCGAAAGTGAGTGAGGACTATGTGAGCAAATAATTGCAAATACTGTGTGATTAGTTATCTGCCATTAGAAACAACAGCTTGGTTCTGCTATTAACAACAGCTGAATTAATAGAAGGTATTGATCTGTGTCAGCTTTTGATCTGTGTCTCCCCCAACTCAATTCTCTATCAGGGAAACAGTGATTTATAGCACTCCTTGTTCTAGTGCTCACTTACACAAGTGGCTCAAATTCTACCCCACAGGAGCTAACAGTGTCAATATGCCCAAGCAAGCTTCAATGGGAAGGATACAAGTACATTCTGTTACTTGAAAATACTTACTTGGTAAGGGTAGAGAGTGACTCCATTCGTTCTTGACAAAGACCAGGTGCCGTCAAGGTACTGGTGGGCCTGGATAGCCACAGAGTTGAGCACATTACCATTGCTGGGGCTGGTGGCCATTTGAAAGCTGACCTTGGCTTGGTGTCCAGGAGAGCCATTTTTTTTCTCCACCCCATTTCCAATTCCTAGACTGTTGGATTTTCCACTGTGTTTGTTGGCAACAAAGCCTGTATAATTAGAGGGAGCATAAGGAGCAGGCATGTATGCCCAGTCCCTGGGCTGCAGGCTGCCCATGTGCCGGGGACTCACTAACGTGGGGACGTTGGAGAGAGCTGGGGGAGAGCCTGGCGAGGCATCGTAATGTTCTGAGTTGGCAGCTTGTTCCAAGGTCAGCACCATCTGAATGGCCTCTTGCTTCAGCTGGTTCAGGTGTGTGGCACAAACATCACATCTGTTGTCCTTCTCGTTCCACGCCTTACGAATGGTATTGGGAACTTGGAGCTTCTCATGAATCACCGAAGAGAAGCCTGGGTCCTACAAACACAGAAGGGTAAGGGGGGGGACAGGAGAGAAATGTTTAACCATGGTCACTACAGTGAAACATTATTACTGCATTTCAAAAGCAAATTTATGAGATAAGCTTAAACGCAAACAAAAGCCATTAGATACAGTCAACATATGCCAGCAGCAGAGCTGAACAAAATTGAGAAACTAGATTGTGTTGGAAAGGAAAAATTCTTTTACTTTTACTGATAAGTGGCAAATATTATAATTCCACTGCAAGCTTCAACGCATGGCAGAGAAAAGGAATTAACCTGCTTCACACCACTGCACATAATTTCTGGCTTGAATGAAATCTACTCTTAGTTACACAGGTGAGATTAAGAGCAACTCCACTATAGCCAGTGGACTTGTAACAAGGTTCACAAATCCATCTACTCATCAATACCAGCTTTTGGTATTCAGAAAACCCAGGAAATACTCTGCAACAAAAATGTAATACTTCAAAAACAGTAGTTAAAAAAAAAATTAGAAAGTACCACCGCTCCCTCAAAAATCCTCTTCAGAATTCAAAACAGGTAGATAGTTGATCAAGTCATTCACCAAGAACACACTTTTCGGCCAAAAAAGAAAGAAACAAATGAAAACAAACCATCTTTTTATTAATGAAATGTTCTACCACTATTCTGGGTATTGGCTCATAACATAAAGTAACAATTTTTAAAAAAAAATACAACATGTATAGAGTTAATAATCTGTAAAGAGTTATTTTCTTCTCTGAAAGCGTAGTTTTGGTGCAAAACCACATAATCAGGTTTAAAGCCTCTTGTCTCACAGCCTTACCTCATGGGTAGATATTTGAGCATCAGTGGTGCTCCCCACAGGACAATATGCCCCCTGATCTGACTACCATCACTAAATGCTGGCCCAAATTGCAACGTGCAAATTGTGAAGCCAAACGGCAATCTTAAAGCAGGCTTGTCACCCAACTTGCCTGGTTCTTACAGTATCACACAGTTTTAGAAACTCACAGCAATGACATGTGCGTTGCACACAGCACAATATTTTGATGGAAATATTTCCTGGAATTTTCACACCATGTTTCTATGGTTTTACAGATCAGGCAGGACAGACTTCACCTGCCCCTTCCTAATTTTTGGAGACTTACTGGTGGATTTCCTTATGAATAGTCAAAACAATTAACAATCAGTAGTATCAGAATCTTTTTTTCTCTTCACCTTTGTAGCTTTAAAAGCTTTAGCAGCAAACTGAAATCAGAGTGTGCATGTGTGTGTGAGGGAAAAAAATCCCGCAAATAGACAGCACTCTTATTAAGTAATTAAGTAATTTGATGAACCCCATGCATGGAGATACACAAATTTCATGTCTTGATAGTTTGGCTGTGCTGGGAAAGTGGGTAGGGGGTATAATATAGGGAGGGAGAGAATTCATTGGTAGAGGGTCATATTCATTATGATCCATCTTTATTATAGACTCAAGCATTTTATTTTCACTGTTTAACTACCGTGAACAGCTCCTCAGCATGCAGTGATTAATTGATTCATAAATCACAGTGCCTCTTTATGCACAGCAGCAAAAGAGCAGCTCCAGCCACAGAAGCCCAGGAGAGTCATATAAGCTGATGGGAAACAACAGGAGGCTGAGGTCTGATCAAGCCTCAAGCTGGTCATTTCTATTCTATGCACAAAGGGAGTCAGAGCATCAAAGTGTGTCAGGAAGGCAGGAACTGGATTCTGCACCAACCCTTCCCCCTTAACCTTCAGGAAAGGGACTGGTGGAAATCAAGGGGAAAAAACAGGATGCAAAATATGTCAAATCACATTTTCCATCCCAGACCATAACTAGGTCAACAGATCACATCAGATATGGGCATCCACTCCATGATGCCAGGTGTGCAGAGAAATGATCCTCTATTTTCCCCATAACGAGCTAGACAAGCTACCTACATCGCTGAAGTGAGGTATGAGTCTTCTTTCCAGGCTGCTCCATGTCAGTGCAGGAAAAATCTTTGCCAGCTCTTCCTTCAGCTAGCAAGTGCCACAGAGGTGGTTGCTGTTCTTTGAAAGTTAACTTTCCTCAGGCAACTGGGCTTGGACACAGGTAATTATGTACAACATTCAGATCCAGCAGCAGTTCAACATGGAAATTCCTGGATACTATGATAAATACTCCAAGGAAATAAAGCTTTCTCTAACCTAAGCAAATGTCAGCATAATATAAATATTCAAGTAGCACACCAACTTTAAAGAGTGCTGGACAGCAGTGAATTCAGCTTCATCTCAGTGTTAAAACAAACATCAGATCATTCTCCGATACAACAATAAACAGAGAGAGAGAAGGAGGGAGAGAAGGAGGGAGAGAAGGCAGACTGTTCCTCCTTAGGAGCAGAAAGAAGAAACAGGCACAACCTGAATTTATTACTCCCAAGATTGATCCTACTAATCTATCAGAATCTACTAGAGAGATGGTTCAATACTGAATCCAAGTCTGGGATATGAAACAGAAAGTCTACGGGACAGCAAATAAATTTGGATAAACTCAGCTTCCAGAAGGACATTACTCACATTTTGTTCTCAAAACAAAACTGATAGAGCCTAGAGAGTTTACTTCCTTATTCTGCACTACACAGCTCCGCTATAATTTCGCAGAAGTGGCTGACAGCCTTACAATATATTTAGCAGACAAGAGGCCAAAGCTAAACAATCCCTATATCCTTGCTTGAAGAACAGCTACACTGCACTTGCTGTTTCAGTATTTCATCTGCAAGCAATCATCTGCACACATTCCCCCCAGAATGCTTATCAGTCCAACAACCAATGTCTTGTCCCATACAAAAGTGACAGGCAAGCCTCCTTGGATAAGTGCTTTGAGCCAGCTGCACTGAGCAGCAGGAGTTGAAAAAGGTTATAGTCTCTACTGAAACATGTGAGGTCTAAGAAACTCCACACTTCCTGGCACAGGAGCAGATTTGCTTGTGAAATCTGAGGTTGACACCGAAAACACCATTTATATTTTGGCACTCATTTCCAGTCCTGATGGAACAAAGCATAGTCACACTGAAAACTGAAACAGAACTTTAAAAATCACAAAAGAGCTTGCTTTGAGTTCAGGGCAAAGGTTCATGATGGTTTCCCTTCTTGCTGCAATGGTTCACCCAACTTTAGTATAAACAGCATTACTGTAAACTCCTATTCCTATAATAAACAAATGAAGGCATTTAAGAGGTCTGAAAGCTCCAGGAGATCAGCAACAACACAGACCATTGCATAAATGCACGAGGCAAGCAGCAAACTAAACAGAGTGCACACTGAGCTATACTGCAAGAAGCCTTTTCACGTTACCTTTGAGTTCTCAAGGTCAAGTAAACACCAAGATAGTAACTAATCCCTGGTCTTTGTTCCTGAACTAAAAACTCACACGGGAAAGACAGAAGATGGAAGGAAATTTTGTCTATTAGGGACCTATCATAGGTGAGCTGAGGAATCCTTGTTTTACCCAGTGAAAGCAGACACAGAGAACAGGCACTAGTTAAGAAACACTGAAGTACACTGACAGCTCTACCAGGGTAAATGCAGTCCTGACTTCACGAGGGAGGAGGAACTGAATGATTACTGTATTATAACTCAAGATAATGCAGAAGCACCCTCCACCTCTTTCATACCCCTTCATAAATCACCTTCACTACACCTTGCTGTGTAGTGTTCACAGTGTTCTAACTCCGTCACTAAGAAAGCAGATGACAAAGAGAATAATCCTGTCCTTCCTGCCACCCAGCTCAGAGCCCATCTTCCTCAAGGGAGAAGCAAACGACCACTTCCAGCACAAAGCACCCTTTGTTTCACACACACATTTACACAAAGCTCACAGGGAGACACAATGAAAGCAGGATGAGCTCAGCTGGTGGACACAGAGACAGGCAAAAAATAAGATGGACAATTTGCACTTTTTTATGTTACGTGGAACCTAGTTGATCATAGATTCATATACAAATACCTCATGCACGGTCTACTCTTTTGCAAGCTTACAGCAGGCAGACACTAATATAGGTCATACTCACTAAGATTTCATCCATAACTGTATTTGATTTGGTCAATGACAGCCTATGCAAGTCAGACACAATGACCTTATGTCATTACCTCAGAGAAAACTCAAATATACAATGGCTCCCAAGACCTTCTTGAACAAATTGTGTTCTTCAACACCAGTATTACTCATTGCTCTTTACAGAAAGACAAAGCAGTCAATATTAACTAAATCACAGAGGCCAGCTTCCGCCTGAAGATGCTCACAGAAGACTCATGGAGTTCTTTTGTTTCTGAAACAGTCCATGCAGCAATGACTGAGTGAGGGGAGAAGCAGGGGAAAGCAATGATCAAAGTTCTTGCCAGGAAGGAGTGTGTTTTCCAGATTCTCCAACTCCACAGGCAAGGTATAGAAGAACTAATTAAGAAACTTTAGTAGGAGGGAAGCCTTACCCTGATAAAAAAACCCCATGTTATTCCATGACTGTGCACACATCTCTGCTCTAAACACAATCCTGTTAGTCCATAGTTGGTCTCTATTTAGGAAAAAGAAAAAGCGGGGGAGGGGGGAAGCAGGGGAGGAAAGAAAAGAGAAAAAAATCTCCTCCATTCTCCTTTCTCTCTTGAGGGTGTACTTTCCAGCTCAATAAAGAGATTATACTTGTAATTCACTTTTCAGAGGCACTTGAGCTATTTTCCAAGTGACTCTGCATCCTAACTTAAACATACCCTATCATCCTATAGGCTACATTTGAGACATTTGCTGTTTTCAGCATTCCAGACAGCTGAAAACCAGCTCCTCACTGTTACAATGGCACCACTTCTGTTAAAGCAAAAGTCCAAATATACTGAAGTCAATGGGAGTTTTTCTTCAAATAAGCATGACAAGATATACACGCAGACTCTAAATTAGCAGCACTGCACCATCAAACTGAGCTGGGAACCCTTGGATAAAAATCAGTTCACTTTGGTCAGTAAAGACTGAATCAGCTGAATTATTTAAGTTGGCAAGATCTCCGCTAGCACAAGCAGTTTTCTGGTAAGTAAAAGCCAAAACTGTAAAAAAGCAAGACCAAGGGGGCAGCACGGTGGCCTCCCTTGTTCTATTGCTCTTTACACAGCAAATGACACCTTCTCTAGGCAAGACCATACTCCTTACCCTCCTGCCACAGAAGTCATCCCTCACACCCAACATGTCTTCTTCAAATAAGCCATCCATTATCACTCCCAGCTGAGCAAATGAAACTATCTCCTTTGCTAGAAAAGAGCATATTTCACACTCTTCCTTCTGAAACTCTCTCCCCAGCAGGAACACCCCCCACTATTACTCCATGCTGGGGACAGCAGAGAGGACTGAAACTGGAGAGCTCTAAGTGGGGAACTTGGGCAAAAGAAGAGACAATGGTCATGAGGGAAGCATAGTGGGATAAGAAAGAGCCTTTTTACACTAGCCTGTTTAGAGAAAGCCCTTACAAAAGCATTGTCTTACCAACTACAGTAAAAACTTCAGCAGTATTATTATACCCCATTTCTTTAATTATCACCATTCTTGTCTGTCAAACTTGAACATTCTGGTGCTGACTTGAGCCTTTCCTCTCAAAAGGCAATGAGAGCACCCCCCATCCTACAGTCAGTATCTCCGAAACACATCTGGGAGACCAGTTCTTTTCAGAAAGAAAGGGAATTCAAAAATCATGTCTTAATCCTGTCTGGTGTAGCACTCATAACATTAGTATTTTGAGGTGTTTTTCTTGAGCTGGCACATACAACTGACATTTGGACTTCTATAATTTAACACTTGTCAGTATAAACCAGCCACTCTGCAGCCAGAAAAATGTGTTCCTTTGGTTTAGGCTGTTTTCTTATCTGAAAGAGACAGAAAGTCTGAGCAGGGCTCACCTTACAAACTCACAGCAGCAGGAAGCAGAAGACAGAAAACCCTGAGAAAATAGAAGGATTAAAAATGGGACAGCAAAAGCAGGAGAAAAAAAGCCCCAAAAAGTGTTTTCTAATTGCTCCATGGATTGGCTCATGGCTCATGACTCTACTGATGGATCAGCACTGACGGACTTACAGCTGTACACATCTGGCACACAGGTGTTTGTGTTAGCATTCGATAGCTAGACAGCAGCCAGAGTTCTAATTGGGTTGCGAAGAAGAGATGAAACAGCAGCAAGAAAATCTCAATACACATTCAGTGGTGCAAATCCAAGTCTTGACCAATGAGCTCTGCTAGGCATTTGTCTAGAGCTCTAGCCACAGCATGCACAGGATCTCCTGGAAGGAAGATTCTTCTACAGTTATGTAGCAGACAAATGCAGCTGTTGCTGAAAGAGCAGCATTTGTCAACACCCTTTTGATAGAACAAAGAATAGAAACAAACTCAGAATTGCAGAAACCTCTACCCTTACGCTGGAAAAAGCAGCAGCTCTATTCTCCCTAATTTGCATTCTACTTTCCTGACTAGATGTGGAAAGATTGCATTTGCTTTCTTAGCCACCAGAGCACACTCTGAGCTTGTGTTCAACCGATTGTTCACCTTGATCTCCCGGTACTTTCCTGCATCATTGCTATAAACAATTTTGTGTCATGCATGGAGCCCAGATGTACTTCAGATGCATTTTTGCTCAGGTTTCCAGCTACCTCACAGAAGTCAGTGGCTATTGCTGCCTCCTCACTCACTGAGGTCCAGCTACAAATTTGACCCAGCTACTGTTAAGATTGGATGCTTTCATGAGCTTACAAATTGTTAGCCTTATCAACCAAATGTTACTCTCACTCCTCACCATAGTGGCAGACATGACGCCTTTTGCCATAAAATCCCTCTGATGCCATTCACAGAGACGTTATTTTGTATAATTCATATCCTTTTACCCACCTTCTCAAGCCCATCTGGGATAAGCATGAAGCATGACTGACCTATGATTACATGGGCCAGACATGTTAAAATACAGGAATAACATTACTTTTTCTTTGATCCTTTCAAACCTCCCCATTATTAGAAGCTTTGATAAACATCTAATCAACAGATCACTTGAACCTCTTTGAGTAATCAGGCTACAGTAGCAATTCTTGTTCTGACAAACCCCCAAATTTTCAAAGTTTAGCTTGCTTTTCCTGAGAGGAAAGCATTAGAGGTCTTTGACAAATGCCAGCACTGAGCTACTATTGACACAGAAACCAGTGATTTTTCAAAAAGCTGTCATACTTGGAGTAACTAAATACCACAAATTAGAATGTTGGGACAGTATTTGTGACACCTATATGCTTACTGTTCCCCGATTTAAAAAGAGGTTTGTGGCAAGCTAAAACCACTTGCAACTGCTTTTCAAACATGAGAATCTTTTATTTTAAGCAAACAATCATAAGAAATATTATTGTAGGGGTTATTTAATAATTCAGCAATCTCTAAAGAACTATTCAACATGTAACAGTTTTTAATCAAATTTTTTCAGCTTCAGCACATCTACAATTGACAGGCACCAAAGAACCAAAAGCTTTTGGTCCTCTTCAGCTAACGTTCATATCCCACTTTTTCAAACCATTTCTGCAGCTCACGCTTATGCTTTTCTTTCCACTCTGAGAAGCATTATTATCCTCAAATTGCATGCAATCCCACCGTTTTGGAAGGGAAGAAATTTAAAAAAAAAAAAAAAAAAGGCAAAAACATTAATAGATTGATACAGGTTATTGGTGGCTTTTACAATGGGTAAAGAACTTTGCCTTTGCACATCCAATCTTCCTTTTCATTTTCAGTTATTGTGTTCTTCTGTTTGTTTTAATTCACTTGACTTTCGGAAAGAATTTTACCTTTTTGTCCACTTCACACTGAGGTTCCAGTGAGGTGCAGCAAAGCTACCTTTCATTCACTTTGAATATGCTCTCCTCAAGCAACATTCATTCAGGTTCTCTTTTCCAGTTTCTTTTCTGCTGCTATCAGATTTCCACCCATCTCAGCTTGACTGGAGAGGAGTTGAGAACATCAAGGATATAGATTGATTAGAATTAGAGCATTGCAAGCCTTAGTACAGAACTATCACGGACAGTTAAAACCTGAAGAGCCGCAGGGGCTATTTCGCAGTTTTCGCAGCTTGCATGAGGCCGTTTGAAATCCACACTTTAAAGTGACCTTCTTTCATGTCCTTGAACATGAAAACACCAAGCAACCCAAGAAGTCTTAATCTCAGCAAGCAGAAGTAAGTTTCTGCCCACTTTATTCAAATCAGATGCCATCTAGGAAACAAGATCATTAATATTGTTCCTAACCACTGGGAAAGGAGATCACGAAGACAACAGCCACTTCACAGGAACGATGAAGTCTCTCCCATGCACATTCACAGGCAGAAGCACATGAAAAACTGAAATGTATTTGCCTCTTCTCTATATTTCAATTTTGCATCAGATAGATAACATTGCTACGAATACGTAATTTGGAAACAGGAATGAGTCTCCTCTCTGCACTGGTTCTCAAACATGGAATGCAGAGCATTCCAAGCTGCACACAAGCCTGCTCCTACCACTCTGCGGCAGTCACATCTCAGACTAGTATTGACTGGGGATTCCCATCAGCTTTTTATCTCAACTGAACTAAACGTGCATCTCAATATTCACAGAGCTGTTACAAGCCTTCTTTGGAAGTTATTTTCTTCATGGGAATGCACCCAGGATAAAGCAAGTAGGCTTTGAAAAAACTGGAGGGTTAGTTCAGAGATCTTGAGATGCTGAGAACTGTCCTAAGAGGATGTACAGTCCTTTAGACTACAAAAGAAAAAGACAAAATACCTACTTGAAGACTTTACACTGTATTTTGGATGGACAGAAGTTGCATGAGAGCATCCTGTGAGCAACACTGAGGTTCGACAGCACCTGTCTGAAACATCCTCCTTGACACATACCAGGTCTGCAGTGGGCTGCTGCTTGAAACAGAGGCCACATACCGGGCGCTGGCAGTCACTTGCTGCACAGGCAGCCGAAGTCCCCTGCTGTCTAGCCACACAGGCTGTCACAATCTCACTGCCATCTGGTAAATCTTTCCCCCTCGGTAACATTTGGCCTGTTATCATTATCACCTCCTTCTCACCCCAAGCCATTCACCCACAGAAGGGCTGCTCTGCTTCCTTCTGCATCACAAGTGTGCAAATTCCCATCGTGTTTAAGATCAACTACCTTTCAGTGACTCAGCCTCGTGGAAATCCCGTTTTTACCTCAGAGAGGGAAAAGCACCACCATCCTGTTCCTTTCCTGCCGGCAATACAATGGCCATACTCCCTTCCTGGTTCGCACAGCCTTTAGGAGTCCAGCCTCAGGCTCACCAGGCTTATCAGGTGCACAGCTCCCAAACACAGCAGACACCCTTCGACCCTTCTCCTGCCCCTCAGCTGTGACACCCCACTTCACTCTGCACACTAATCCCAGCTCAGGTTAATTGATACCATACTTACCACTTCGGGTGTGCATAATATTATTCGTTATTTTTTATTAGCACTTGGGTTTGTTTTTATTAATACAGTGAACTGAGAAAAGAAAAATCCCAGTGCAACCCAGTGAAATTTAATTCTAACAGTTTTACATTATCTCAGGGTGAGTTATGTTTGCTTGTGAAAGCTCCTCAGCTTTGATGTAGTACCAGACAGTAACCAGATACAGTTTTGTATTTATAGCTGTTTCCATTAGCACAGTGATATTAAGAGCTTGTTAATGATCTAGTTATCAAATTGTCTAATTATGGTTTTGCTTAATTTCTTTCGTGCACATGAAATCACTTATAACTATTGCCTGTGATCCCTGGAACACCTAAAATGAGGTGTAACATATCAAAGACTTCTCTTTGGAAGTAAAATTTGTATCTGCATGTACACTTCTTTTATCATTTCTGATCTCATCATATTCTACAGATTTCTCATGTACAAAAGTATATATACTTTGATACCATTTTTATGCTTGCAGAAAAATATTATAAAAACATGAAAACAAATAAAAATGCACCAGAAAGGTTAAAATCTGTCTTTGAGGGTGCTACGTACCCCTAAGCTCCATGCAGTCAAATCTAAAAGCATTAGAGCAGCCATGAAAGAACATTTATTCCACCTAGGATACAGGGCAAGAAGCAGAAGCACACCTCAGCTTTTCAGCTGGGAATAATTTCATGAGCAAAGTTGTCTGCAGATTTCCACTCCAGTTGCAAGATCAGCTTATGTTTTATTAGGACAGTATAAATATTTGTGATATGCAAAGGAGAAGAAAGAGTAAAAAACAAAATCCTGAAGAAACTAATGAAAGTAACAGGAATCTGAACTGCTCTCAGTGCAAACTGAGTTACTCTGTCACGACTCCCTCACACACAGCATGAGGACAAACTGCCGTGCACGGGACACCTTTTCTCCAGGCAAAGCTCTTTTCTGCAGCCTTGGGTTAGTTGCACTGCTTAGCCATGCCAACACACATGGCAGAAAGTGTGTTATGACACACAGCCTTTTTTTCTTAAGTCTGCTGCAAACATACCTGCTAAATTTCATTACACTATGTCAGTGTGTGACTTTCTACCCAAACTATAAACTAACGTGTAGACTTCAGCATATGCTTCAGCTCCAATTTAGCAGACTCTGCCTGCATCTGCTGAGGCAGGAATTGCACAGGTTTTGGTATTTTGTGCCAAGAGTAGGTGGTAGAGTCTGGCTTTGAGGGGGTGGTGAGTGCGGGAGGATGTGTGGGGAAGATAAGAAGCTGTGGTCAGGATGGAAGCTGTCAGGCTGCTGAGTGTGGCTTTACATGACAAGAGGAGAGCTCCAACTCCACTCACCATGGCTTCTGCAGAACCTGCATTTGGCTGCTTCCATGCCAGGTGATCCAGAAGGCACCTACTACACCAGCACTGACTCAAGCTGATGCAGCTGCATGATATAAGGCTGCCCTGAGGGAGGGTACTGGCTTGGGTCTGGAGGCTGATGGGCTACTTGGCTGCCAGGCATCTGGTGGTGTGGGTATAGAAGGAACCTTCACGAATCTGAAGCCAACTGAAGTTGGTATAGAGTACAATATGATTCTGTGGGCCATGATCAGCCCCTCTGAGACTTCTGAACACTCAAAGCTTCTGAACACTCAAAACCAGGAGCAAGCAACACGGTCTAACATTTACCACTGCGCTTCTCCAGGCTGGTAAATGCTCTATTTCAATACATATCTTTACGGACAGATCAGGGGAGCTTTGGAGTACAGCTAATAACCTCTTCTTGTCATCTGTTAAACAAAGAATATCATGAACTCAAAAAGTAGGCATTGTTTTAGTACAGAACTACTGGGTTTGTTCAAAATCACTCACACTGTGAAACCCCAGGCTGTCACAGCCTGTATCCCATCCTCTGCACCCTCACAAATCCCAAGCAATTCAAATTGTGAAGGATGCAATGGGGCTCAGCTGGAAAGAGTTCTCACCAAGGTCTCAATGAAAGCATTCAGAGCTGAAGGAGGCCAAGCACTCCCCTCCCCACATCCATTCACTGTGAACAGAAGCCTCAAGCCCTTGCTGAGGGACCACAGGGGATAGGCACATAATGAGCCCTCACTGCCAAACAGCTCAGTGTTGCTGGGCCCCCATGACACCGATCTACAAGTGTGGGCTAAAAACATGCCTAACCCATTCTCACCACAGCTCACGTTCTGTCCTGATTAAGCTGACTGCTGACAAGCCCAAGAGGGGATCAGCCTCTTGACTTGTGTGGTCTGATGAAGGCTAAGATTACAAATCTTTTTCCAAATAGTCCCCAAGTGAGACACACACACACACACCCCAAAAAAAAAAAAGAAAAAGAAAAAGAAAAAGAAGGAAAAAAAAAGAGGAGGGAAAAAACTTCCAGTAGAGGCTGGTAACATTAGCCAGCAAACAAAAATACAATGTACCTCAAGTTACAGTTTCAGATGAAAAGCTCTCTAACCAGTGGGGAGGAGTATGGATTTCCAACTTTTGTAAAGATTAAAAGATACTGATCATGACTTCAGACTAATGCAGGACTTCTTGTGCACCCAGTCACAGCATAATCAATAGGGAAATGGGAATCACATCTGAATGAACAAAGCTAATAGTTCTTGAAACAGTCACTGCCACTATGACACTGCTCTTGAAATGCACTAAGGCTGATCACCCTCTCCCCTCTACCCAGGGGCACCTACCACAATTAATCTACAGAGTAACCCTCTAAATCAAGCTCCAGGTTTCTCCACTACTAATTCAGGTCTTAGATTCAGAAATCAAAACCAATTTAAGAAAATCTAGACATACCTTCTAAAATAAAAATCATTTACAATCAGCAGAGTAACCCAATGGCCTCTTAAAGTACTTTCTAAGAATTTCAGCAACCACTGATTAAGTAAACACATTTTTAAATCTACATACATGCATAATTCATGTAACATGAAAAAAAATCCTTTTTTTTTTTTTTATTTATTGACAGACAAGCCAACATCTGGATTTAGATTTAAAAAAAAAACAACTAAACAAACAAACAAAACCAATAGTGTTAACATCATCCAAGAAAAGTGCTTCAAGGAAAACAGTGCAAGGATGAGGGAAACAAGGAGTTGTTATTTTACTGGGTTAAATTTGTTTTTGTCTGAATAGCTGAAAGCTACATGTCGAGAAAGAAAACAACTGTGAGAAAACTAACCTACCACTGCATTACTTTATTTTCCTTAGTTTCATTTCCAGAGCTTGGGTCTCATTTTATTATTAGTCTCTATCTACCTCTCATACACATCTTTACTCCTGATCCAGGCAGACCCAGACAGTTCCCGTCAGAGATTGTTCTTCTCTGAAGGAGACGAGGCACAAACTAAGGAGCATAACGTCTGGAATTAGCATCAAATCCCACTATTTCTATTTCTAGTGCTGGAGCAGAAGAGTTGCACCAAGATGGAGATAAGATTGAGAGTCAGAGGGCTGAAGGAGCCTGAGCAGGTCAGCAGGGATTAAATGTGCCACTGTGGTTTTAGGCCAATTCCCAAAGCATGGCCACATGGAGCACTTTGCAGCCAGCTCCCACAGCAGGATCTGCATCCCAGACCTTGGTGCCCACAGCCCTTAGATAAGCCATAAGGAGCAACAGGGACTTTACTGAGCAGTGACACCTGGCAGGGAACCACATAACCTTGCAAAGAAAAGCTGCCAAGCATGAGGTTGTTTATTACAGTTCTAACCTCCACAGCTGCTCCACCAGGATCATTGGATCCTCCCAGACTGCTAAGGCAACGGGACCATTCTCTCCACACAGCTGCACCCCTTTAGGCCACACCACCCACAAGAGGTAGCTCCTGGGGATTAAAAGCTCCATCTCCTCAGAAACTGCACTGCCCACCTTCATTCAAGGCAAGATAAGACAGACTATCTACTGTCCTTGCAGAAGGTGTGCTGCTGAGCAGCCATCTCTAGTGGCCCCAAAGTCCAGCTCACCACAGCAGATCGGAAAAGAGAAAAAGAGAAAGAAGCAGCCACCAAGTAATTAATATACTACAAAAATGAAACCAGCTGTCCATTGTCAGCCCTTCTACTCGGGGCCTGAGCAGAGGTTAGAGATGGCCTTACAATAATTCATTCTCAGTTTGTATTTACTTTTTCTTCTGAGCAAAGTAGCACAGGCAGAAGAACCCTAGAATACTGCACTACTCAAGCTAGCAAGAACACAAGCTGTGTCCCATAGGAAAAACAAACTGCATTTGCAAGATGGAAGCTGCATGCAAGGACCTGATTCCTATATGCCAACACACCACTTTGGAAGCATACAGTGGCTCCACATAGTGTTTTGTAAAGTGGAGGAGATTTTTTTTGTCACCCATACTTCAATTTTGCAGATGGATATGTAGTTGCACTGCACAATCAAATTATTTGACATTTTTAATTACAAGCATTTTAGCTATTTTTGCAACCATTTGTACAGTTTGATATTAATAACCAGAACTGTGGCTCCAGCTCACAATATTTGTCTGAAATTTTATTATAAATCCCACTACATACATAACACATAACACATAACACTACATGTAAGGTCTTCTAGGGTTTTCCAGATGTGATTCTAGAACATTGGGATCTTTTTGTTTTATTAATGCTTACAAAGTCCCCGTTGAGGACTCCACTGATTGCCAAAGGGACTGGCAGTCTGGAGTTACAGGGAAGTTCAACTCCCCCTGCCTCCCCTAATTTTAAATTATTTTCATGTTTTCAACTAAACCCTGCATTTAGTATTGTAATTTAACTTACTCTCCCAAGTTACCATCCATAGAATGTTTTCTGGCATGTTCACAAAATTCCACCAGAGACCTTTTCTGGCATCCACTTCTGTAGCATTTTCTGAATTTATTATGCAAAACTTAAGGGACATGGAAAGGGAAGGATTACAGAGACATCAGTTGGTATCCAGTGCAAATATAACTAATGAAATCTGACATGTGCATATACATTCCGAGTTTTTATGGCTTTTTTTAAAAAATAAACATTGAATACACCACTATTTATTAAGCTCATTTGATTTCTATAGAGAATTATACCTGCACAGCTAGAACATTCTATACCATCTTCCACAACAAACGTGAACCTCTCATTCCCCACCCAACCTTTTGCCCCTGTTCCCAGCCACAGGCTTCGTACAAAATGCTTTCACACTTATACTTGGCAGCAGTATCAGACATATCAGATGCATAAGGTGTTTGCAGCCCTCTTACACACAAATAAGCACTGAAATGTCTCTGTCCTGAACTTAGTTTCCTCACGTCCATGTCGGTATTTTTAAAAAATCTACACAGAAAAGCACCTTTGCTATTTAATAGCATATAAAGTCAGCTCTCAGGGAGCAATACAAAAAGAAATCTCAAAGGTTTGAAGACAGCACAAGTTATTCCTCTCAATCACACTTAGAAGCGTTTTTAACTTCAAGAAGGAATACTGCAGTGCAATGAATAAATAATTCTGACCCCATCTTGCAAAATCAGTCCCAAACAGAAATTGCAAAACCATGCACTTCCTATACTCTCCTTGTCCAGGTCCCCAGTTAGGGCTGATCCAAGAGTACTTGCAGATTCTTGAGTAAGAGAAGCAAAGCAACAGAATCACAGAACAGCTGAGCTTGGACGGGACCCCCGGAGGTGATCTCAATACAACCTCCCTGCTCAAGCACGATCACCTAAAACAGATTGCCTAGGACCAGGTCAGGCAGCTTTGGAACATCTCTAGAGTGGGAACTCCACAACCTCTTTAGGCAACTTGAGTCAGTGCTAAGCCACCTGCATGGTGAAAGTGTTTCCTGATGTTCAGATGGAAGCTCCTGGCATTTTTCCTCATTTCTTTTGGAGCAGTCCAGATCTGTATGGGCTATGGTACCTGGAAGAACAGATGTTCAAGTCACCATCTGGGACATGATTGCTAAAGATTCCTCATCATTGTACATACTCACTACACATCACCGCAACCACTACTGAAAGTCATTCTCCCTTACTTCCTCAGATGAGGGAATCCTCAGGCTTCCTTTACAGTGACAGAGCAGAAATCACCTACTGTACACGTGTACAAACTGGGCTCAGAACTCATATGATCAAGTCTACTGTCAAATACATTGTGGCACACTCCAAAGCAGGAGCAAATGTGTAAAACAGCACAGCCCTGTGGTACATGCTCTGCCTGGGTGGGAAGCAATTGTGGCCCTGCTGACAGATTTGGGACACTGCCTTAAGTCTTAAGCCTATTCTTGATTCAATGCATTAAAATGCCTTTAGGACTCATCTCAGGAAAGTGATTCCTATGTCACGGTTCATTTGCAGCTTTAGTACATCATTCACGAGATAAATCCATTAAACAGCTTGCCTAAGTCACTATGAGCAATGTCTAAAACAGAAAGAATTTTCTAGGGTAAAGTCAGTAGTCTGCAACCCAGTGATTCTTCATGTAGCCAAAAAAGGCTGTAAAGGGACTTCCACAGAAAGGGATATATTTGAGCCATAATGGCTCAAAATGTGCAGAAACTTACAGAAATGTTGTCCCTTTGTCTTCTACAAAGTTCAGTTCATTTTGAAACCACTCTGAAAACAGAAGTAAATAGTATAAGAAACAGCGAAGATGATAATTTTACATGGTATCACAGCAGTCCTATGTGCAGAAAAATCCCATGTGAGGGAAGTGTATGTCATAGCTACCACAGAGCTGTAAAAAGGCTTGGCCAACAAACACGGTGTCTGGGTAGCCATGCTGCAGACCCACGGCACCCTGCTCACAGCTGGGGAGCTCCCTGACTGGGATCACTGGGCTTTGACACCAGTACAAAATTCAGTTTTCAGAAGATGTTTGCAATACTCTCCTCTCAATTTTGCTCTTGGAGAGCACAGAGGCTCTCCATGCAGATAAAGAGCTGTGGGTGCTGAACTGGTCCCCTCTCCCTTCCCTGCCACTCCCCCAACACTCCTGCCCCTTTGAGCTCTCCAGGGTTTCCAGCTACCAGAAACTTTTCAGAAGTCAAGATATCACTGTGATATGTAAATGACTAGAAAAAATAAAATAGAAACCCCATAAAGCTAAAAAAAAAAGTAAACTATTCTGGTATTGGTTTGGTGGGGGAGATGGGGAAGTAAAACATAGTAACAAATCCAGATATTATGAGACTTACTCGGTGGAACATCTTTTCTTGATTCTGGTTATTAGAGAGCTCCTATCCAAAACCTCAAATTACCCTAATTTGAAACATATTAGATTTTTTAATGTAAAATACTAACCAAAAGAAACTAAATCTTGCAAGAGCAAGAAGGAATCCAATTTTTTGCCTCTAATGATAAACAACTTTCACTGCAGTCAGAAAACAAGAGCAGGTCTTTAGCTCTTTAAAGTGCTCTATATCCTTTGAAACACTCGGGGCCTGGTCTTGCTCACACTAATTCCATTAGTACTGAATTTCAGGATTGAATCTTTCCATTTTCCCTCTACACACATTCCCAAAGTTTTCCTTTACTCCTCACTCTTCTGTAAGTACTGCAGAGACATGCAACAACTTTACTTTCTTTCTTTCCAGCCTTTTGTGAATTAAAAAGAAGCCCCTCCATAAAACATAAGATTTCTTTGTATATGGCACTTCAAACAACCATCAGCAAACATAGCATACAACAGTTACCAAGAAGGAAATGCTAGAAAATCACTGTGTGCTGAGAATTAACTCCCTTTTCCACTGTCTCTGAAAAATGGAGAAAATATAGTGTTCTTATTCAAAATTAGAGAAGCTTAAATAAGGAAGAAATTGGTTCCTGGAGCATTTTATTTTCCCCTTTCAAAAGGAACAGAAAAGCAAGTTTTTGGGACCTTGCCTTTGACCAGGTTCTCTGTACATATGCAAGCTTTGATCAAACAGCTGAGCAAACTAATACCATCGAGTTAGTTGTTTGTTTCCTCAGCATCCAGTTCTTCAAAACAGCCCTTGAATATCAGCCTCTCAACTGAGGCATAGTTTGAAAAAGTCCAGCTTTGAAAGAGCTACTGCTCACGATTTTAAATTTTATAAACAGAGCTTTTAACCAACATCCTGCCAGCTTAGCTGTGCACATAAAGAAGATTTAACAGATAATTTATTTTTTAGGTGTGGTGGAGAAACATTAATAGATGGAGGCTGTTGACTGAAGTAAAACACAAACACTAGCGAGTAGACATTATGAAAGTGGATATTTGGACATTTTGCTCTGCCTAAATTCTACTACACTCACCACTACAGTATGCAATCATCTTTCAGCTCTAAAATTAAACTGTTAGTTTTCATCTTCTCTCCAGATGGAGAAGCAAATAAAATGGAGTATGAACACTTCTTTTGACATACCAGGTGCTTAGACCAACAGACACCGACCACACAAATCACAATATACAAGCTAGAGAAAACCAAATCGATTACTTTTTATGTGAAACAGGCTACAGGGAGATTTGCAATGAATTTTACTGAGACTCACCCTCAAGCTCTGTGCACAAGGGCTATATTTCAATCAGAAATATGCGCTTTTGTAGCTTCACTCTGACTAGCCTTGGATACTCAGTTCCTACTCCAGAATTTTAATTAATAGTTCAGTTATGCTAAACCCACTCAGTGAGCACTCCAAGTCTGACACTGTATTTCGCTGGAAGTCATTGCACAGAGGGGAGAGCAGCTTGCATTGCCAAGGAGCTATGCGTGAGCAGTAGCAGAAATGCTTCTGCAATAGCAGAAATGCATCAGACTGAAGGCTCTGTGCACTGCACATTTCTTTATGCATATCCATTTAATCTTTTAAGCCTAACTTAAATCTTTAAGGTATACACAAAAGCCTAAAGTTACAGATTTATGCCCCCCAAGCTACGTTCCATGCAGTACAGACTAGCTAACAGATACCCCTCAAATTCTGCTGCTTCCTCTACTGGATTAGCACCCAATTAAGAAAAAATAAATTTCTTCTTTGCAATGACCTCCCTAAAAGTTAAGTGTCTCACAAACCCAAAGACTAGCAAGGGTACACTGCAAATCCTTCTCCTGTATGTCACTATACAGATCACCACTGTGTTTGACAAGTGACCAAAGCCCAGCCATCAGGGAACAGAGGCAGACCATACTAAAGACAAAACTAGAAGCAGTTACACCCCATCTGACAGCCAGACCCTGCCCAGGTGGCAGATCAACTAGCACTTGTGTGAGTGGAGGGAGTATATTTTTTTCCCCCTACCAAGGCTCCCTTAGTGATCTGATGAGATAGTCACTTTTTTCCATCCAGCATAAGATTTACAGAATCTTATGAATCTAAGACCAGAAACTCAACATGATGAGGGGGATACAGTAAGCCAGTGCAAATGGAATTCATGCAGGAAGTTGAAGCAAATGGAAAAGAAAATCAAAACAGTCAGCAAGGTGGAACTTTATTGACCAAGGAAAGGCTCATTCATCACATGAAAAGTTCAGCACAGAAAACATTAGCCTTCCTGACCTGGAATCCGTGATAAGGTCAGGATCCCTCATTTAGGGATCTCTCAATGACAAGTCCAGCTACTTCAGAGATAAGATTTTTATTAGTGCTACTAAAAGACAAATATCTGGGACTGGTTTTTGCTGGTGCAAGCACACTTTTTGTCTTAGGAATCCACGTGGAGTCTGAGAACTAGATCTTTAAATGATAGCAGTCCACACACTTGGCAGACTTTGGGGCACAGTTACAAGTGAAGTTGAATTATTTTGTGACTTTTATAGTTCTGTTACCACAACCTTAACCTCTTCTGAAAAGCTGACAATTACATATATCTCAAGAAAAAAACAAGAGTATTAACAGTTCCTCACTGACACAGTAATATATCCAAAGGTAACATCAGGCATGAAAAGAGAATGTGATGCAAAATATTTCAATTCAGTTCATATCTGAACAGCATTTGGACAGCATCATAAAGCCATATACAATGATGGGATACTCTGACATCACTTGAGCCTAAGTACACATTACAGTTAGAGGAGGAGAACAGGTCACCTTTAAGAGTGTCTGAGTTGGTAAAGTCACCTTTGAAGGACTGTGCCTTCCTTCACTGACCATAAATATACCCTAAATACATCAAATGGTTTGACTAAGCATAATACTGCATGTAGTTTAGCAAGACTAAAATACTGAAATACATTCCAAGTCATTTTCTCCACTGAAAAAGCAAAATTGTTGCCAATGATTTATTTACATGGATCCCTAATACAAACACCCATCCTGAAATTCCCTAAACACAGGGGCAAAGACTTTGCTTTGTAAGCTTTGCTTACATTCCCCCAGAAGTATGGACACTCCATATGAACACTCCAGAAGGTATCTATGCAGAGGGAAGGTCACAGGTAACACAAGGAAAAGAAAAGTACTTTATTTCATAAATTGTGAGAAAATTTCACAGAATAATACAGCATAAAAGAAATACTACACTTCTCTCTTCCACTGGAATTTTGAAAAGGAGCATGGATTAAACTTGATGAATCAGTCGAGCACCAGATAAAACCCACAGACCATGTCACTTTGTTTCAGTTTAGACTCTTACCTTACAATTGTCAGACCATTTTTTCACTTTGAAAAACATCACCAAGATAAAGAGGCTCTTGAGATCACCACACAAAGCACATGTTTATGTCTTGAAGAATCATACAGTACTGTCAAACACTAATCACAAACAGGCAACTAACTCTTACCTTAAGTACCAAAGATATGTGATTTCTGCTAGCTCTAATCCTTTAAATCAGCTTAGGCACTAAAGAATAATTCCACCTACTACTCAGAAGAACAAGGGCTAATGGGATGGTTTATGGCTTGGCTCACCCAGTTCCTAAACGACCAGAAGGCTATTCCAAAAAACATACCCATTAAAGTGTTTGGAATAAGCAACATGAATAACAGAAGTGTTGCAGCGCCCCTGAGATGACAGAAGAACACCACACTTGTAATTTTTTTCTCCATTAGCCCACAGATTGAATATCAACCTTGGACTTCCCTTTGGTAAAATATTGGTAAATAAAGCACAGTCAGGCATTCCCGCCCCTCTGGTCCAAGTAACGACGGGTACAGGAAAAGGAGCACCACCTCTTTCATGAGAGGATGAATCTGTCACTGCTGTGGCAGGTGTATTTATACCCAAGAAACATCCAGAGAGCACAACTGGGTAAACTGAGAGCCTCTGCAGAGTCAGGAACCAAATCCATATATTCCAAATCCCCTAAAAAGACACCAGTTGTCTTCAGCTAAGGTGGGAGGATGCTTTCAAGATTATTCTATTAATACTGAACAGTCAGGGCATTCAATATTTGTTCTTGCTTAGTTTGCTGTTCATTAACACTAAAGCTGTTTAATTTATGAAAGAAATACAGCAAAAACTATAAACGTGTTGAAATTAGATACAGATTTCTGAATTCTGAAATGAACAATAGTCTCACACAAATCTGCTGTCTGAAATGATGATGGCTCCTTGGGATGTGAAAGCACAATACCATGCAATATAGATGTTATGTAATAGCATAAAAGAAGAAAAGAAAGCAAACAACCCCGCACACATACACACCCTCCCATTAAACAAAAACCCTCACAATAATAAAAAAAAGTAAAGAAAACAACACTAGTTTATATAAAAACAAAAAATAAAAACAAACAAAACCAAAAAAATCCACGGTAAAACTGACAATTTACAGCAATTTCCAGACCAGTGTGGCTAAAACTTCTGCAATAAACAGAGTTCCAACCAACATGGAAGTGGCCTTTTCTGCTGGCTGCAGATTGATTTTCTTTGGGCTTATCCTTGAAAGTAATATATCTTCTGAATGGATCTCTTTCACTCCTCTTCTCAGGAGCAGCAGATTAACAATTTATCGAGGTTCTTCAGCAAAATGAAACTGCTTCAGCTTTAGCATCATTCACAGAATGGGCCCTTACAATTGTTGGGACTTCAGTACTTACAAAAAAAAGAGAGAAAGACTAGTGAATTTCTGATCTGAACTTCACCAATGATCTGCTTGCCCTCACGAAAGTTTCTGACAGCTACAGGGCTGATACAGGTTAGCAAAGAATTTAGAATCATAGAATCGTTTAGGCTGGAAAACACCTTCAAGATAATCAAGTCCAACCATTAACCCAGCAATGCCAAGTCCACCACTAAACCATGTCCCCAGGTGCCATGTTTACATGTTTTTTAAATTCCTCCAGAGATGGCAACTCAACTACTTCCCTGGGTAGCCTGTTCCAATACTTGGCAACCCTTTCTGTAAATAAGTTTTTCGTAATATCTTACCTATACCTCCACCAGCACAGCTTGAGGCCATTTCTTCTTGTCCTGTCACTTTTTACTAGGAAAGAGACACCACCTCCACCTGGCTACAATCTCCTTTCAAGCAGTCATGAAGAGTGACAAGATCACTCATGAGGCTCCTTTTCTCTGGGCTAAACACCCTCAGGTCCCTCAGCCACTCCTCACAGCACTCGTGCTCCAGACCCTCCCCCAGCTCTGCTGCCCTTCTCTGAACTCAATTCCATACCCCAACGTCCTCCTCGCAGTGAGGGGCCCAGAACTGGACACAGCACTTGAGGTGTGGCCTCGCCAGTGCTGAGTACAGGGGACAATCCCTGCCCTGGTTCTGCTGGCCACACCATTGCTGATCCAGGCTGGATGCCATCAGCCTTCTTGGCCTAAGCTGTACACCTGAAGTTTGGCCTACATCTCTTACGCATTTTGTTTCTACAGTTCAGGTGTAATTTCTCAGATTACATGCAGCTCTTCAATAATTCAGCTTCACAGCAGAATACATTTAGAAACAGGAAAAAAAATTGCATTTAATAAGCATCTTTATACACAGCCTACAACCCAGTGCTGCCTACATCTGGACAAAGTACAGCAACTGATTGTAGAAACAGCAGGTATACGCAATACTGAGATGGGAAATAACATGGGAATCCTATGTACTGGGGGAAAAAACCCCCACATATGCTACTGAATATTGGATCACCACTGAATACCTGATGAAAAGGAATTAAAACTGAAACTGTTTATATGCAATGGCACATTTTGCTACAGAGATATGAGCACAGCACTTTCAGACACATTACAAACTAAGCCTATCATCTTTGCCACACTAGAGCAGGAACAACAGCATTAAGGAGCAGAAGAGTGACCCATAACTACACTAAGAATCAAAATTCCACTCATCTTTGGGTCTTTATGGACAGAGAGCATGATCAGAAAAGTCAGGAAGTTAAAACTGTTATCTTCCCCGTTTCTTTAATGGTAGCACCAGGGCAACCTAAATGGTGCTGAGAAGAGTAAAGAGGTACTGCAAGTCAGAAAGAAGCAACCTCTAACACTTTCCTAAGGGACAGTTTTACTGCCAGCTCAGCAGCCAAGGTCTCAAAGGCCCTCATGCTTACTTGTAGAGCTCCTTTCTATTACTGAGCACCATGATACCTGCAGCCCTGGATTCTTCCCCAACAGAGTTCAGCTACCCAAAAAAACAAAACAAAACAAAACAAAACAAACCCAAACCAAACAAAAAAACCAAACAAAAAAACAACAACAAAAACCAAACCAAACCAAACACCTAGAAGATGGAGGTCAAGAGACAAAAAATGGACCCTCCAGCTCTTAGCTTGACAAGTTAGATGAGTTTGGCCATAATGGTACTTTGAGCACTTGATACACTGCCCTAGACACTTAAAAAACAAAAAGTTAAATAATAAAAATACAATCTTTCAACCAGCCAACGCCTCCACCTTGTCTGAGAGCTTATCCAGAGTCCTGCCACGTTGTTCTACTGCCCTGCTTTCTTTGCAGCACCAGAGTTACCTCTAGCTAAAATGCAGCATCCAGGAGTACACAAGGGTATATGACGTGCCTGTTTGATGAGGTTAACAGGGTTAGGTTGCAGCCTAAATAAAACATGGCAAAGTTAAATGAGGGTAGACTGGCTCTGGTATATAAAAGCCTGTCAAGGAGGCCACAACCTCTACACTCACCTGCAGCTCAACTGAAATTCTGAAATGGAAATTAAAATTTGAGGAGGTTTATCTAGTGAATTGTAAAAAGCACTGTGAAGAGGGCTTTGACAAGTTGTCACTGGAGTAGAGTGGCTGTCCATATGGCTTTAAAGACACAAGTCTCTAGGTGACAAAAATAAAAGTGAGGTATGGAAGAGGGCACAAGAAAGAAGCAGAGAAATAGTTCCCACTGGAAAAATACCAGTTCCTCCTCTTACTGCACCTCTTCTCAAGTCATTCCTCTTGGCTTCAGCAATACCTACCACAGTGGTCTGAAAGTCAGCCAAATTGTTCACAAATTCCAGCCCAATGTAGTGACAACAACAGCAAGAATTTGGGGAAAATGTTGTAGGGAAGTAGGGATAAAAATGGATACCCATCAACCTGGTCTCTTTCATTCAATACCAAAAACTTAGCTGTTTCTAGGCTGTCTTCTCCAGCAGTGGTGGAGACTTAGCACCTAACTTTGGAAGCAATTTCTGCAGAGTGATCAGGCTCCAGGGAGTCTCTTCACAGGAAGTCACAAGAAATGTCTCAAGAATTAGACCTGAAAACGTTGCTTGCAGCCTGGTAGATGTTTTTTAGTTTGTCCTCCGTGGGTCAGCAAAGAAGCAGGCTAAAAAGAGTGTTTTGAAGCCTAAAAAGGAAGTGTTCTTGCTCCTTGCAATCATGTTAAAAGGAGTCTTTGTGTAAATTTTCCTTTTTGTTGTTTCTATTTCTTTAAGTTAGCACAGTAATTATCTTACAGAGTGCAGAAGACATTATAGTAAAGAAACCTCAAAATTTACAGGTTGGATAGAGAGTAAAAATCCAACAGTCCTTGGTGCCAAGCTGCTTTCATGGTTGGCTGTTAAGCCTGGCACATGGCCAAAAAGAGGAGCTTCTTGGTTGTGGTGTTTTTCAGGGAGTTGGATTTTTTTTCCCCCTATGAAGACTGAGCAAGCAGCACAGCCAAATATTGTCTCCTGCAGTTCAGAAGGCTTCAATTTACACTGAACATCATATACCTGGGCAGACAAATACAGAGCTGTAAATCCCACCCAGGTGCATTATTCGTGGCAGGTCACATCTCTGAAGTTGCCCTATCCTCCACCCCAGCTGCAAGGCTGCAATGCTCACAAGTCCCCTGCCAGCCCTCAGGTGGGGTTTATCCTCTCCCCTCCTCTCTTCCAGCTACATTAAACCATCTGTGCTGGACTGAAACACCTCCCTGCTTCTGAGAGATTGCATTTATGGCTGCCCCTGGAATACACTAGTTGTACCAAAGGGATGCCATTTCACCATCTCCATCCCTTACAATTTTATTAGCATCTGGCAGTTACTGACTGTCTGTCAAATGCAAGAAAAGAGTGGGTGCAAAAACACGTCTCTGGAACAAAAAGATGAGCTGTAAAATGGAGGGGGGGGGGGGGCTAATAAAAACCAGTCTCTGACATTTCTTCCCATAAACTTAACCAGCCAAAGACTTTCAATTTTAGAAAGAGAAGTGAATTACAATCAACTCTGAGGTACGTAGGTACTTTGCAAGCAGCACCGAGAGAGAGTTCATAGAATCTGTCCTCTGACACAAGCAGAACACAGCCCAGCCACCTGTGGACATGCTCAGCCTCCAGAGGCAGGGGGCCCTGCCCCAGTTCTTGGGCGACAGGCAGCGGTCAAATCATCGAGAAAAGTCAACAATTTGACCCACAAAGACCCACAGTTAAACTGCAATTTCATCCCCACCACCACCATTGTGCATACGTGTCAATACTCAGCAATAGCTCCTTTAAAATTATGCTTACATTTCTGATTTACATGTTCTGTTCCAGCCCTTTGACTTCTCTCAAAACCACAAGAACAGTACAAGAATGACCAGAGCCAGAGCCAAAGCTGTGCTTCTCCAGAATGGGACTTCCAAGAGGACACAGCAACTCCAAGTCAGCAATAAAATTCACACTGCTGCCAATAACCAAAGAGTTCGGTCAATGGTGAAATATTCACCTTACTTGTCTGCTGATACAGTACACCCCCTTTTTTGAAACCTCTTCTCCCATGACCTCCTGCTGAGACATTCTGTAATCAGTATCTATAAGGTGCCCACCAAAAAAGCCTGTCCAAAACTTTTCCATGCCAGACACGCTTGGAGGACAAATGCAGAAGAGCAGAGCTCATGACCCCATTTACAGAGCAGCGGGTTCCGCAGGGAATGCCACTGCCAAAACTACAAAGTTTCAGACACCAAAATCTGGCCTGCTGTTGTAGAGAATGTCTTTGTGCCACTGCTAATCAGATGGAGTGATAATCTCTCTCCAGAGCTTGAAGAATCAGTATACTTTAATTCTTGTTACACATGCCTATGAAATACAGTATTTTGCTTCTATCTTCTCCCACAGAAGTCCTCACCCCACAAAAGTTTGGATGTTTCTGTAAGGCATAAGCTGTTTCCTACCATCAGACTCTTAGACAGAATACCACTGTCTCAACCACCAAGCAATATACTCATTTGTCCAGGGAGAAGTTTAATCTCCTCATACAAAATGGTTCTAAAATGGGAAATTTTCTCCTAAGTCCTGTGATGGCCACTCTGCCTCGCTCAGGCAACATGATTTGAACCTATGGCTTATGAATACACTTAACCATCTACTCCAACAACACCTCTTGTTCTCAAGAATCTCTTATTTTCCCCAGATGCTGCACCTCAGATTCCAGAAAGTTTGCTCTAACAATGGCACTACTGTCACCACAAAAAGTTCTTTCAAAATAAAAATCACTTAATATTTCTGACTGTATAGGGAAGGGGGAAAGGAAATCAGCAGCCTCCAGGTGGTCATGGTTTAGAGGGGTTGTGCATGGCCAGTTTGCCCTCCAACGGTTACAGAAACAATAGAATTTCTTCTGTAATGGACAGCTTGAGGCCCAGAGTCAGGACCTACACACTACTGCACAGGCAAGGTTCTTTGCCTGAGCCCGCTAATGGTAACGCTTAAATGGAGCACGTTTACATGCACATAATATTTGTGGGATGTCTATCAAATCTCATCTTCTCTAACATTCCTCTTATTTTGTCTTTGCAAGATGAAATTTTATTTAAAGTATATAAGATCCAAACAACTGCTGACAGGATATTATTTTTTTTTTGCCCATACCCCTGTAAGTTCATTCTAAAATGAGAAAACTCAGCTAACCTGATGGAAAAGAACACCATAACAGGATTTGATCTCACTTCCTTTGATATGTGAAACAAATACAGTTACTCCAGGAGACTTTGAGAAACACTTATGGAAAATTACAGGTGATGAATAACCCACAGGAAGACTTATTTTGTTCCCTGAATGCAATACTAAGAATTAAAATAATAGAAAAGAAAGGCTACTAAATCAAATCACAATTTGGTTTCTATCAAAAGCTATATTCATTCCAGTTCCCATGATATTTTCCATCTCTTCCTCCAAGCTTTGCTTCATCAAGTATGAAAAAAAATCTGATGATTCCATAAGCAGGTCAGATATGTATTTAACAAAAATAGTTACAGTATTTCTGTTACAAATTCAAAGAACAAACTCAATTTGCCTGGCTCACAAACACTGTCCTGCTGTTTTCCCTTGGACTAGCCACACAAAGAAAACAATAATTTTCCAAGACTAATACAAAATTAGTATTTCATTTCATTTGTTTTGTTATATTTTTATATGCAACTAAGAACCAAAGCAGTGCCCATTCCAAGTCCAATACAAAACAGCCACTACTGAGAAACAGAGAGCAAGGAGCCCAGCTCTTGTCCTGTTCTTTGGAAGAAATGGATCAATCAGCCTAAAGGAACCACAGGGCATTACAAAAAGCAGCATCAAATACACGGCAAGTCTCTTCTTGTCTGACAATTAAGAACTCCTTTGTCAATAGATTTAAATGAAAATCTTGGTTTAAATTAGAAAAAGTCATGCCTTTAATGTTTGTTGCACACTAGTGCATGTGTTACACATACTTCTGGTGTATCTGTCTTTATTAAATAATCACATGAAGGACTGTGCAACAAAATTTCCACTACAAGAGAACAGAAATCCAAGACAAACATGATCTGACCAAGTCATATATCATTTGCTTGTAACAGATCCAATATACCGCCCTGACAAAGTCATCTGTTACCAAGCTTGTGCTGAAGACTTCAGGGATCACCTTCATCACAGCAGTTAACGGCACAAATAAATCTTGTGATGAAACTCATGGGATTTTTTTTATTATCTTTTTTTTTAAGAAACATAAAATGCAGCAATTCAAGGCTTCCAAAAGGCTTTCACAGAACAGTGCATGACTACTGGAAGGAACTTGAAGACACAGTCCCTACCACTTCCTATTTCACAAAGTCTACATCTCTCCAGGCCATTATTTTGTGATAGTCCAGAGAACCACAGACTGACACTAGCCAAGGGCATCATGCATGTGGCTTTCTCCTAATGTGAGTGGCATCTGGAGACAGTCACTGCCACAGACCCCTACTGCTCCCCTCTAACTACTAACAAGTATGCTGTGAGCCACACCTCAGGAACCGCTGTCAGATTCAAACCTAGCAAAAGCAAAAAAAGAGTTTGTTAACACTATGCTGTCATACTGTGCATGCTCCATATGTTTAAGATCTCAAGACAACGAACTAATACATTACATAGACCTGCATAAAAATAATAAACTCAGCTTAGCTGAACCACTTTGTGTATACATATATTTGACAGATGCCTACTCACAGATACCTAGCAACATAAAAATCAGGCAACCAGTTCAGTCTAAGGTAGCCAAAGAAATGCTAAGTGATGTTGTGTCTACATCTCCTGACACTACTGATGCCTCTATTCTCACTTCAGATTTTAACTAGCATTGTGCAAAACTATCACAACAACCTCCAAAGCTAAAAGCAACTCATAAGTCACAGACACAAGGTTAAACTCTGGAAATAAATTACCTTTGCTCACATCATTGCAGTTCCACTAAGAGTCCAAAGTAAAAGGTATCCTCTTTAAGTAAGTGTATTTCTAGAATTTTTTTATCACAAACCCAAACAAACTGTTTTGGAGCACCAGACCAGATGGTTTTACCATCTCTCCCTGCTTGAGATTCTGGCCACAGTAAATAGACCACAGAATCATTTTCTTAAAGCAAAACAAAAGCAGGCTGCTATTAAAAGAACAAAGGAGTAGGAGCCCTAGATCTACTGTCCCTTCAGAGAAAAAATTTATTCCCCAGTTTCAAAGGCTCTCCTGCTTGACATCCTGCTGCCAAGTTAGAAAAGTAGAGCATCCACTTTCAAGTCTAGCTTCCATTTCAGAGGAAACCACACAACCTCACAGACACGTACATGGACACAAGGGCTATCTAGTTTTACATGAAACTTGGTTTTGTTCTGTGGGTTATACATGTTATGTTATACACAATAAGTAAAATCTCACAAAAAATAAGGAAAAGTCATATTATCCACTACTATGCAGTCTTATACTGAAAGGCAGCAGCCTAAAGAAAACAAGAGATACAATCCTTTAAGCAAAGTTATTTACAAGGTTCGCCATAAAAATAATTTTTATAACAAGCCATTTCAATATTAAAAACTGAAAACACAGCAAACTAATTTTCAAATAAAGTGAGAAAATTCAACAACACATGAAATGGTAAGTCTCCAGACTGGCATTCTTTAGCAAAGCACACTTTAATCTCATTCTTTTTATAAATGATTTAAGATCTGAACTGCGAACGTCCGTCTTGTTTCCTAGCCGTAACTATAATTGGAGCTAAGATGGGTGTAAACACAGCAAAGATCTCCAGTTGCCCCTACACTTCAAGGGTATTCCAACAGTGCCTCTCACTTTAGAACTTAACACTCTCAAGGGGAATACTGAAGTAAGAGATATTACTCCTAAACTGCAGTGCTGATACAAATTTGCTGTCTGTGATTACATTCAGTACCCTTGGAGAACCCACATCGTATAGAAAACTTCCACAGAAAGATGCTACAAGCCAGGAATCATGATGCAGAAAGTTGCATGGTTGGCTGCATGATTTATTCACAGATTAAACTTTTTCACACCACCTCTAACCAACTTGAAGTTTCACTGAAGGATTTTTGCTTCCCATTCAAGCAAATGGGAATGTTGGGTGCCTGAGTACCAGCCACCCAGCCACTGGGATGTCCAGCCTGTTCAGCAGAAACTTAATCTGAGAAAGATGAGCTACCTCACATGGTTGACAACTTTTGAGCCTTTTATCTTTCAAATCAATGCTAGTCCAAACAGCTGCAGGATATGCTGGATGGCATCTTCTCCAACTGGCACACCGGCAAAACTGATGTATGACTAAGGCTATGACACCTTGGTTTTGTGAAAAGTAAGAGCAATGAATAAACCCAAGCATTTGAGACAAATTCTGTGAGAACTTTAAAGGAAATGCAGACTTAGTCATAACCCTGTTTAATTTATTGCAAAATAGTTATCTTGATTTGTCCATACACACACACACTCCTCCAGTATGGGGTCAGGATCGATCACATGCTGACATCTTTCCAAAGGCTAGTGCTCTTACTCAGATGAGGTTTCCAGTTAAGCAAAATCTGATAGCCAACCACAAGCATATATGCAGATTTACTCTCCCTCTTATGCAACATTTTATTACAGGGAGAAACAAAGTTTGACTCTTGGAGTTTCAGAGAAATTTTTAAGGCTACAAAAGTAAGAAACATCTAACAAGTTCTGACTAGCAGTAAGTGCAGTATTAAGAAAAAGATTTTTAATAGATCAAATATGACATTACATCTACAAGTTTGATCCAGAAAATAGTCTCAAGATAATTTTCTCATATTAATTTAAGCCAAGACACTAATTCACAACAGGTATAATCTGACAAATCTACTTAACATACTTTAGTGTATATCAGCTATGATTCTCTTTTAGAATTTTTTCCATAGTGCTTCGTCTGTCAAGATTCCTGCTCCACAGAATAATCAGTGTGTTGACTATTTTTGATGTGCAGAGACTAGTTCTGACCCATGCTGTGTAACAAAGATTGGCTAGAAAAGTAATTTGAAATAGTTTCTGGTATCTGACTGGACTGAATTTTTAAAGCACTTTCAGCATGAGCAATCATGCTTGGTAATTCCAAATAGGATTTCCGAGAACGGCTATGGATGTGATTTTCAAATTAAAGTTGCACTTAAGCAGAGAGCACATTTACTGGATTATTTCAGTGCCCAGAGACAATGAACATCAATATCATAAGAACAGTTAAGAGCAAGTTCAGTTTGAGTTTTGGTTGCATATGTGGAAAGAAACACAGGGAAGAGGAAAGCTTTCTGTATATTCAGCTGCCTCCATTTTTAATTGACAGCTATTTTTTCAGAGCTTTGGTAAAAAGAGCTATTTCCTATTGAGAGAAAATCAAAATTCCTTCCGTTTTCTTTCAAACTGTTTACATATAGAACTATCCAGTGAAACTAAACTCGTACCACTGTACTGAAGTCAGACTGTTAAAGAAGCAGAATTGCTAATATTGCCTACTGAAACATCACATTTCAGAGCTGAATATTAAGTGAGCTGAAGTGGCAAAACACTGTTAGAAGCATTGCTAACAGCCCACTCCTTCCCAGTGGGACCTACCTCAGGCCCCTTGGTACCACATAACCTCACCAGAGCCTCCATGTAGGAGTGGCTCAGAAGCTTGGATAGCTGTCATGCTTTCCGTTGTCCTCTGGGGTAAAATCCTCAATGCAGTTTTCCCAGCAATATTCTGGTTCTTGTTTCAACTTCCCTCCCAAACATTGATCACTACCTGTGCTAGTAATACACAGAACCAGTACTGCAAACTCTAAAATTAGTTACAATTTTAGATCTAAAGGGACTTGAGTTCAGTTGACTGATTGTGACTTTGCATGGTTGCTTGCTTACTTGTAAGTATGCACCTAAAGGGAATGAAGGAGTAAATCCAGAGGTCATCTTTACAAAGCTGCTTTGCTCTCCAAGATAGGTACAATGGGAGACAACAGCAGGAGGAAGCATATTCCAATAGAAAATAGTAGGAACCCCATTAAAAGTTTAACAGCAAAATATATCACAGCAAAAACACACACTGGAGACCACCATGTTTAATTCTAGAGAGAATAGTTCATGAAAGCCTTCTCCCTGTCGAAAACTCCAACACTGAAAACTGAATTTATCAAACTAGCAGAAAGTGTTAGTTGCTGAAATTTTAATTATAGTAAGTAGAA
The DNA here is from genome assembly GCA_013398015.1 of Oreocharis arfaki. Lineage (NCBI taxonomy): Eukaryota > Metazoa > Chordata > Aves > Passeriformes > Paramythiidae > Oreocharis > Oreocharis arfaki. Next base: position 214,196 of record VZRR01014003.1, on the reverse strand, counting down.
CAACATATAGCCTTGTGGGAAGGTACCCAATAGAGAAAAAAAAATGTAATAAAAATTAAAATGAACAGTTCACCAAATATTTTGAAATAGTAAACATTTGCCAATAAAGTGAACGAAGGGAGAATTCTGGCAAAAATTAAGTCAGAATTTTAATCCAAGGTGCTGAGGAAAAAAAAATAGGACTGATCCCCTCATTCAAAGACATCTACCAGACACATCATCTCTATGAGTGGAGAAACACTGCTTAAGTCTAAAACTGCAGAGCTTGGATCTGCCACTGCCAGGGAAAGGAAAAACAAAAAACCAAATCGGAACCAGCGCGTTAAATGGCTACTAAGAAATCCAGTCAGAGCTGGGAATCTCTCACGAAAGGCTACTTGAAATAACTGGGTTACACCGCTCTTCCCAAGACAGAAGTCCCCTTTGCTATTTATTTCCTCATTACTTTCTACCTTCTAAAGCTGACACTACCTTGCTCCCTTTCAGAGGGAGTGCCAGGCACAGTTGAGTGTCAGTGCCAGAGAACAAAGCCAAAGGAAAAGGTACAAAGCAGTAACAGCAGCTCCACACCCTGACCCTCCCTGCCACTGATGTCACTCCAGAACACAGCCATTTGCTTCCCTTGGGGCACATTTGACCACAAAAGACTCGCTTCTATTTTTCCAAGTTTCCAGAACCTCCATTTGGGCACCACTCACACCTATGCCAAAAGTACAGCGTAGTCCTACTCCCTGTAATTCATCAAACCGTAGGATTTTTTAGCGGGACCATTACAACCATAATCCAACACAAGGGTTGCTCCGTGCTGCACAGCAGCTGTACACCACCACCAATATTCTTGGGTGTTTCTATAGAAATAGCTGAATGCAGCAGACACACACCAAGAACCATCCCAGACAAATGATGCATTACTCTGCAAGAAGCCCCAAAAGACACAAACAAAGTAGAAGGAATAAAATAAACAAGATTTTCTGTGACCCTAAGGATGGGATTATAACTTTTTTTTTTTAAGCTTGAGCAGGAAGCCTTTCTAAATTACATTTCTTGGATTTTATTGTATTATCTTCATGGCACAGTTATTACACATTAAAGGTAATGACTCTCTTCTGCAAGTAACCTAATATTGAACATGATTGATAACCCCTATCTGGGCTTTAGAGAATGCTGAATTTCCTAAATGGAAGGAGGGAACTGAGTTGGATGAGGTGAATAGGGAATAGCTTGAGTGGATTACGTGCATGCATATGAAAAACCAACTGCTAGGTTTTCACTAGAACACAGTATTTTCTTGAAAATACCCACTAATGGGAAACAAATGGGAAAAAAAATCCCCAGATCTCCCATTTGTGGGTAATTCTGCTCAGACTACAAATCTTGTTGTTCTTATCCATTTGATAATTTTGTAAACACGCACACATGCAAAGACACACACACAATACCTGCAAGTGTGCACACCAGTGCTCACAAGTTGATGGAAAATTCAGGTTCAGACTTTATATTCCAAGGGAAATGTGGCCATTTTGATTTCTCTTGTTCCTTTAAATTATCTTTGTGGGCTGGAATCACTGAACAGACTACTTATGCCTGATTCTCTTGAGAGACTCTAAAGCACCAGGTTTGTTCAGGCACTAAAGAAGACATGGGGCAAACTGGTCAAACTGTCTCGGCTACATTCATTGCATTGCTTTTCAACTAGAGAAGAGAAGAAAAAAAGCCACAAAAAGTATTTTTTAAAGTAGCAGTTAAATTAAAATGGTTCAATTATAGAACAGAATTGTTTCTTTGTGAAGCAGAAAAAGTATTACTTGAAGGTGTTGGGGGGGGGTTGTTTGGGGGTTTGTTTTGGTTTGGTTTTTTAATGGAAGTTAGACCAAAGATCTGATAATCCCTAAAAGGCACTATACAATCAGTTAATAGCCTCCTAATCGTGAAACCAGAACAAGCCACTGACAAGGAGCATTCTCTGGTGTAACTGCGAAATGCATCAGTGTTTCTAGCTGCTGTCACACCCCTTTGGCAATGTTATTCTATGATTTTTAAGCTATTTTATTCATTTGAGCACTCACATTGTTAACTCTACCCTCAAAAAAACCACCCCAAAATGCAGTAGATCAAACACACCAAGTCAATAGAGAAACTTTGATCTGGTAGAACCTGATTTTTTGACAAGGCTTTGGGATGTGCATTTTTCCCTTCTTGCAGAAGGGGAGAACATTCCTCTTTTCTGCCCAGCAGAGCAGGCATGGGGGAAGAGGACAGGGACGATTACCTGGAAATTATTCCCTTCAGCCCTGTCATTTGCCAGAGAAGGAACCACCAGCTGCTACTCATCCTTCCCAAGATCTCAGCAAGCTCTGGGAGAGCAGCAGCAGGGCTGCAGGGGAGAACAGCATTTATTAGAGCATGTGTGTGGTCAACATGGTGGCACCACCAGGAGGTGGTAAAGGATATTTTAGAGACACTGTACCAGAATTCCAGAAAATCTGAACGCTATCCCCACTCCTGCTCCTCACACAGACACCGATAAACAGCAACATTTTCAAGGTATTTTTTAAAATTAAAGTGCTATATTACGGAATTTGGTATTTATCATGTCAGTGGTTTGATTTCTGAAGGCTTGGCGATTCTTGTACTCCCCATTATAACAGTCAAGTTGTGGAAAGGTTTTTTTTTTTCTACTTTCAAACTTCTTGCAGTAACAGTTTCCTGAGATAAGTCTCCATCAATAATAGCCCAGAATATTTATCCTTTATTCTTAAACTTGTCAGGAACAATTTGGGGCCTCTACGACATAGGGTATTTTCCAGATTCAAGAGATTATAAACAGAACAAGTACACGTATTCAAATATTAAAGGAGGGAAACAATGAAAAATAAAAACAAACCCAAAAGCAACTGCTTGGAACTACAGAGAAGGAAATAAGTCACCAGCTCAGCTGCTCTTGATATTATTGATTCTCTCATTCACGTTACAAGGAAGGACACCGTGCAAAAGTTGTTGAACAACAACCTATGACCTTCAATAACAGAGTTGGAGGAGAAGTTTTGTCCCATGCACGTTCTGTAGATTGTTCACTTTCGCAGACATTTTTGCCTGTCAATCTTTCAACACAGTAGTTTTGCATCTTTACTGTGCCAATAATCTCTCAGAACACATCATGCCCTCTAAAATAGAGGGGTTCAGGAGTTTTTCTAAAATGTTCTCAAGCTTAAGAGCAGGAATCCTCACTTTTTCTTCTTTTAAACTATGTCCAGAATGCTTACTGACTTCAAAACTTCACATCCCAATAAGTACATCAAAAAAAGGCTGAGGTCTGAAGTCTGAAACATCACATGCTCTGGGTGTTCCTATAGCAGCCTCTAAGAAGCCGAGTACTTATCTGTGCAAGCAGATCCGAAGAAATCAGTACAGCATGAAGCATGCAAGAGATAACATGAAACATACAGCTTGCAGTTTACCTCTAAGGCTAAGTGGAACTTTAAAATGGAATATTTGGAAGTGAATGGAATGAAGAGAGAATGCTATACCACTATACTGAAATCTACTAGGGTGACTGAAAAGCTGTCTACATAAATGATGTGCAGACTGATGGACTAAAGTTTATGCACAACGATTGAAATGCAGCCTGTGGCATAGGTTAAAAATTACGGCATTATAATTCTGCAATATTTCGTCCTTCATGTTTTGGTTTTTTCTTTGAACTGCTCTTAGAATCATTTTTCTTGACAGAACCTTTCCTTTTAAACTTGAATAACCTCACTCCTTCTAAACTGTCTTTCTGAACTTGTATTCCGATGCATCGAAAGAGCAATGCATGATCACAGCAAGTAATTTGCTCAAACCACACTCTCACTACTCAACACTGAAACAAATACACTCAGGTGTAAGTTTCTGAGACTTTGTTTTCTTCCTATGGTGGCTATAATGTGGTAAACTCTCTATGTAAACTTTGCTGCTTCCAGCTTCCCTCTCTATTAGCTCACTGTAGCCTCACACTACAGTGAAGAGCAAAGCAGCTCCCAGCTTGTCTCCTTACCAGAGAAGCAAGGCAGTAAAACCATAGCTTCACACACACTACTAAAATGTACAAAGACAAAGAAGCAGAGCATGGTAACGGGCAGAGCTAAACTAACCTCTAGTGTGCTGCTAGAAATTAATCTGAAAATGTACATTTTTGCAGTACTAAAGAAGTCAACATTCAAAAAACAAACAAAAATACCAAAGCAACAAAACAAAACACCCACCTCCACCCACTTCTGCTCCTTGAGAAACTTAAGCAGTACTCAGCCCCAAAATAAGAACCATTCTTGAATGCAGTTCTTTCCCAACAAGGGAGAAACAGAGGAAGCCGGAAAAGTTACATACAATAGAATTATTTTTCCCCACTTCAGATGCAAACAACTAACCTACAAGAGCCTGTAGCTCACTGTGCAGGACATTCAACTAGCTGTGGAACTTCACAAGTTATTTCTACTCTTAGATCTATTACTAGACTTCGTTTCTGAAGGAACAGGTATTTGGCTTGCAATATCCAAAGAGTACATCTAAGGTAGTTTGACGTATATTTCATTCATGCTAAAAACTACTGTAACTTTTGAAGAAAGCTGGTGTATTGGAAATAATTCATAATTTTGGGAATAAGGGAAGAAAACTCACCAAAAGGTTACCAAAATTAGCTTACCTCTCTAAGCTTTCGTTTCCCAAAATGATTTAGCAAATGCCTCCTTATCGTACACAAGCAGCGTGTTTGTGGGCAACTGAAAGTGAGTAGTTGAGTTCTCAGACTGAAACAGAAGTGATGAATGATAAGAAAGGTTTTGGAAAGGGGTTCATCTGTCTTTTTGACAGCTGAGTTAAGATAGGGGTCATTGAAGTCTCTCTCAATCCTACAAATTAGCCTTACATTGTCAGACACAAAATTTCAAGGTTAAATCTACCAAAGCCATTATAATAGCAACTCAGTAGAATCCTTTACTGAGGTTTAAGTAGTTTTCCTACCATGAACACAGAGCCCATCTACAGGCAGCTTCGGCTAAGAATTATTTTCATTCATGGTAACGTCCTCTCTCTCTGGCTTGCTATCCCAACCAGGAGAGTTCAGACATATCCCAACCAGCTCAATACATTTCCACTCCCACAAATCAGTTTTGAGGCCCAGTCAAGCTGCCCACATGAATATTGAATGAAAGGTAAAAAAAGATTCAAGCAAAAACTCAAACTGGATCTTGTCTGGTACACACAAAAGTGGGATTCAGAGCTTGGAAGGAGTCAAAACAACCTGGAGATGCACAAGCCAGGGGACCTGCAATAAATGGTCATTTAAGGACGATCCTGCTTGGACAGGAGAACATGAACAGTAAGTGTTCAAAGACTTTGAGCCACTAAAGCAGGAATGGCTGAAATCAAATCTTGATAAACATTTCCAGCTATGATCAGAAAACTGCCAAAGAAACCCTGAAAATACCAGTTAAGCAACTTTTTTCAAGTTTAGTATTTCTTAATACTTACATACAACATCTCTTGCTTGTAACTCTTTTCTCAAGAATGCTCTGAACTCTTGAACTTCATAGGAGGAAACAACGTAATTTCAAATAACTGACTTCAAATCAACTTTTTATTATCTTGTTTCTCACATCCCAGTAGTTATGTTGAGAACAGTCAGTACTGACAAGAACAAAACTGTACTTCATTATCAAACAAAGCTCCACACAGGGTATTTGTATTGTCTGTAAACACGATACCCTCAGCGTGCTCTCTGATTTTAAAAAATATACCTAAAACTCAGAGCTTCAACTCAGACAAAACCCCGTACCTTTATACTTCCTTCTACTTTATTCTCATCATCCCTTTGAGAGGTTACAAACAGCAATTCTCCTAAACAAATATGAATATCTTATGGAATGCCATGAGTCACATTTTTAATTAGCTCGATATTTTCCATACAAGGCATTGCCACCATCTCCTAGATATCCCTGGGCAGCTGTGAGTACACTTAAACAACACAAACTCAAGTATTTTATGGCTGCCCTGTAAATCAGCTCTCAGATCCCTACACTTCCCTTCAGGAAGCCAAACTTATCTTCAGGACTTGTTCCAAGTGTAGAGTATGGGTATGGGTACTTACAACTGACTTACAGCATTCCTCTTCTTTTTTCTAAAAACCTGTCTAGAACTGTAGCAGTGGAAGAAAATGCATTAAAAACCATCTCTATCACTGCAATTATGACCTTTTCCTGTATCTAATACTGAAAGCCAAGCCACCTAATTTACTTTAGGAAAAGGGAATAGACGCATGATAACTGTTCCAGAGTGATTTGCTTTTCCAAATGCCAACAGGCATTTTGGGATAGTAACTAGCTCCTGATGCTCCCCGGTGCTGTAGCTGGTAACAGAGGATGACTTAAGAACAAAGATTGGTTTTATTTGTTTGTTTGTTTGGGCTTCTGTTTTGGGTTTGTTTGGTTTGAGTTTTTGTTTGTTTTGGTGGTTTTGGTTTTTTTTTAATAAAATCCTCACATCAAAATAATATTTGTGCTTACTAGTCAATACCAATGTTCCTAACACAGGAGAAGCTAAATATTTTCCTGTAAAATCAACAGCTAACTGATAATTTATATCTAGATATACTACCAACAGTTTACAATACCACAGCAGATCTTGCTGACAAGAAAATAAATCTACAACCTAGATTTCTGCAGAAGATGTAGGTTTCTCAAAGGTAGAAGGCATGCCAGATTTGCTTCAGAAAAACAAAAGGGTAAAACCTAGCTGTGGTTTGCTTTAATTTGTTTGGCATAGTTTGGTTTTCCCTAAAAAAAGGGAAAGCTGACAGGGGAGGTAGGAGAGGAGAATAAAAGAAAAAAGAAAAACCACCATATATGTGAACTGGTGCTGTGGTGGTCCCGGGAGAACAATCTCTCTTAACGGGAAGCCAATACCAGAATGAGTTGGGTAATAAACAGTCCAGATTAAACCAATATTTAATATGGAATGAACTTTACAGTGAAGACACTGTGTGCAGTTTAACCTACCATGTCCTATTTCCATTCCTTACTAATAGGGAAACAGAACTTGATGCACAAACCCTTACATCAGGGGCCACTGCAGGTTTCACACATTACACCAGCTCCTAATCCCAGTTCTGATCCTGAATCTGCATGGCATTATCCATACCAATCCAGAGTATTCTCTGTGTGTGTGATAGGAGTACCGTAGGCACTCTGTGCCTTTCACAGCATCCATTCTACCAGCAGGCTCATCCTGAGCCTCAGCAACTGCAGGCTGCACTGCACATCTGCTCTGCAGACACCTGAGAGAAGATACATAAACATGGCAAGACCTCCTGCTAGCAGTGCCAGATGCGGAGGTCTCCCTTCACACAGGAAAACACTTTGCACTGGTTTCCTGGACCCAAGTGTATGCCATTACCATTTGTACTGCAGCAGAGGGAAGACTATGGGAAAGCCACATGGCATAACATGCTAGTCAGTACAGACCACGCAAGACCATCTATTCAAATTCCTCAGCATGTAAATAGTGAATGAACTGCATTTATTTCTATTTCTAAAAAACACTGTCAGGAAAGTTTTCTAGTAAAGGTTGTTAAAGAAACTAAATCACTAAGTAGTAAAATATCTTGAACCAGCAATAAACCAAAAAGGAGCCGATTATTCAGTACAGCAAAAGATCAGCTGTAAGGCTTGAAGTACATTGGCTTAAAGTATATTTTCTTGGAAGTGGATGTCCAGAATCATATTTGCTGAACACTGTCTCTTGCCACTCTGAAAAGACAGTTGCAGAACCTGCACAACCTGCAGTTTGGCAGCCTAGCATGAAAAAAGTAAAGCCCAGAAAGAAGCCTGCTGCTAATCAAGCAGACCTGAAATTACTAAAATGAATTTTAATCTCTAGTCACTAACCTGTTTATTCTTTAGCTATTTAAGTCAGGGAAAAAAAATGAGAGCTTTGATCCAGCTCCAAGAAAAATATTGTTGTTTACATATAGTGTTCAATATGTTCAGCCCTGATCTGGAATTATTTCAGAGATTGGCTGCATATTTCACAACTCTTGCTATTAACACTCAAGACTCTTCTGGCTCAGAAATGCTGGACTGACTTTCTTGCATGTAAACATTCATTTACCTGTAAGGAAAACAAACTTTAACAGCTGCTGCCATATCTACTGAAAAGACTTAATAATAACCTCTCCAGAGGCTAAAGAGTGTCAAGACACGACTGGTACCAAGGACTTTTAGACGGTATTTGAGTTCCACAGATAAAAGAAGGTGGACTGGGCTTGGTAACTGTTGTTTGGAAAGCTGTATTGAGACAGAGTTGGGTTGGGCTTTTTCCTTTTTTTTAATTCTATGAAACATTCAATTCAATACTATGGAAACAGATACTTCATTTAAAAACACAGCTGGAAGGTTGTTAAGTGTTTCACTGTATGGTTGGTGCCTTGGTGTGGCAGCCTTGAACACACCTTCACATCATACAAGAACCAGCTGAAGGCTTGACACCTGTCTATTATCAGCAGCTGTTGGCATTTAGTAGAAACACAAAACGTTTGGTTCATGGGGAATAAAATGAAGGACTGCAAGAGAAAGCCATTCCCTTATATATCAGAGCTAAACCAAAGCAGATTTCACACAGTATTCACTGAAGCAGGAGTAGTGCTTTCCAAAGACTTGGGAAAAATGCAGTTCTTACCTGCCCCACATGACAGATTCTGGTGCAATCATGGTCTCAGAAATGAGGGTGCCCCTCCAGGCAGAGCCTTGCACATTTTCAGGACTTGCTGTCCAGTTCCCACAGCAAAACTGAAATTTGCCCTCTTGAATCAGGAGACATCAGGCTCTATTTCCTCCCTCACCACACACACAAGTCCTGGCAGCTGTACAGCTGTAAAACTCACTTGCACTGGGGCTACTCCTCTGCAGAAACAGATCTTTCTTTTTCCTCAGGAACTCTGCCCCTTTCCTCTCCACAGTCCTTAAACACCAGTCTTAAAGCTAAAGAATTGCTTTGTGCCTACAGCCAACTGATGGAAAGCCTAGAAAAATATTTTTAAACTCCCCATCTGAGCACAGGAGATGTGTGATGGGTTGGCCACTATTCTTTGCTTTTCACAGTTTGCTTATAGCAGGAAGGAGTTCACAAGATTTAGCCAGACAAAACAAACAAAACAGAAAAAATACACACACTATTTCCCACCTCTTAATCATACCTAGTGCTGCACCTTTTAAGTTCTCAGGTGAAGAACACTTCCGGTTACTCTGTCTTTCTAAATTTATATATCAACCATCTTTGGGGATGTAAAATTACACAGCATTTCATGTACTCACTTTGACACTAAAATGCATCATAAAGCACATTACAACTCTCCTGTATCCCAAACATATCTTGCCACCACCTATGCTGACAGCCATAGACAACAGCCAAGAAGAGATTATGGCTTAGGTCAGACTGCTTTAGAAATATTTTATTTACATGTAGTTAACACAGCCAAACAATTAAAATTTTAGATAAAACACCTTTGGCTAAGATTTAATACCTTCAATTAATGCATCCTCTTGCCATCCCAGATCATACATTTCAAGCTTGGCTTTGATAAGACAGCTGATAAACACAATATTCCCAACACAAATGAAGAGTACAGACACAGAAGAGATTAAGGAAAACTTAAAACTTTGTACTTATAAACAGAAATAAATAAATCAAAGGCACAAACCCCAATTGGTTAAAAGCCACTTAAAAAAAAAATCATAGAACCATAGAATAGTTCGGTCTTAAGGGACTTCAAGGACCATCTCATTCCAACCCTCCTGCCATGGACTGGAACACCTTCTACTACACCAAGTTGCTCAGAGCCCCATCCAACCTGGCTCTGAACAACTCCAAGGATGGGGCATCCACAACTTCCCTGGGCAACCTCCAGTGCCTTACTACCCTCACAATAAAGATTTTTTTCCTGATAGCTAATTCAACCTACGTTGAAAGCCGTTACCCCTTGTTCTGTCACTACATGCCCTTGTAAATAAGAGTCTTCCTATCTTTATTGTAGATGTCCTTCAGGTACTGGAAGCCTATAATTGCATCACCCCTAAGCCTTCTCTTTTCTAGACTGAAGAATCCCAACTCTCTCAGCTGGAGACCCCAGAGCTGGATGCATAACTCCAGGTGGGGTCTCACCAGAGCAGAGCAGAGGGACAGAATCCCCTCCCTTGCCCTGCTGGCCCCTCTCTGTTTGATGCAGCCCAGGACACGTTGGGCTTTCTGGGCTGCAAGTGCACATGGCTGGCTCATGTCCAGCCTCTCACCCTCCAGCCCCTCCAAGTCCTTCTCCCCAGGGCTGCTCTCCATCTGTTCATCCCCAGCCTGTGTTGACCCTGGGTGGTTCCCTCAACCTAGGTGCAGCACCTTGCACTTGGTCTTGTTAAACCACATGAAATTCCCATGGGCCTTACTCCTGGAGCTTGTCTAGATCCTTCTGGATGGCATTCCATCCTTCAGGAGTGTCAACTGCACCACTCAGCTTGGTGTCACCTGCAAACTTGCTGGGGGTGCACTTGATCCCTCTGTTTGTCATCTGTTCCTTCTAAGCACTTCCTCAGGCAAGAACCTGTGCACACTGCCTTGATAAGGAGACACTGATGCCCTCTTCCTCATTGTCTGTGCCAGTGAGCCACTTAAGGTTTTAAGAAAAGCTGCTGAATTTGCGGATTTGACTTTTCAGTTATTTCATAAGAAGATGGAGCTCAACAAGAATTTAAACATCATAATTTTAAAAAAAGGAAAAAAAAGCCATGCTGACCTCTTACACTTCTCCAGCCAAACACAGGATGTCTGTTAGATTAGCCAAGGGGCATGCTGCTTGTTAAGTACCCAGTGTTTTAACACAACATGCTTTCATTCTGCTATAAACACTTAATAGCGAGCGCACATCACAAGACACAGTGGAAGAGCTCCCCTACAGGGCTGATTGCTCACCATTCAAAAGCTTATAAGCCACTTGATTTAACTGCTAAATAAATCTCTATACCTACCCCTTTTCTCCTCCCACAGCACTGTAACCCCCAGTGGCTGGCAGTAATCCAAGCCAGAGCTTGAATTACTGCAGAGCCCAAGAACCTCTTCAATTCATATCCATTCACTCTCTCCTCTCCCTTCCCTCACCCCAAATTACAGCTGGTCTTTTTGACTGAGAATATGAAGTGTTGTTAATAAATTGATAACTTTCTGCTTCTCCACCCAAGAAAGGGAAAGAGGGGGAGTATCTAGAGCTGAAAACCAATAAGCACAAAGTGTATTTGGAAAACCACAGTTGGTGAAAAAAACTCGCCCTCTTTGTACTTCAACTACCAGGTGTTCTTGGAATTTCAGTTAAAACACAAAGGGATCAGCATTGTGTGATGCAAGAAAATGGAGAGCCTTTTTGCAAAGTAAATGCCATTTAACAGATCAAAATCATACTGCAGATTGAAGCTATGTAACATCCCTCCCTTGCACTGCATCAGGGTCTTTGGAGTCCCACTGCTTTTTGTACAGTTAGTCATGGTGCATAAAATAAAGTAGGTACTTAAGTACTTCCAGGATTGAAGGCTAAAATTTCAAAATTATTTTGTTATTAACTGAGGCTTACTCAGATCTTTCTATAACCTTCCTTCTACATTTTCACTGATCTTTGGTACCTTTACCTAAGGCATGCCTAGTAGAAATGGAGGCCAAGCCACAGTAGAACTCGTAGAGGAAGCTGGGGGAAAGAAAACCTTCCAGGTGTGATGCTGAGTTTCCAGATCCTCTGCTGGGAAATTGCAGTGTGTAAAAAAAGGCAGGAAAACCATCAAGGAATATCTCTAGTCTCAGCTTCAACTGTCCCAAGACAAGTATTATCAGCAATACTTTAAAGAATATCATGGCAGCCAAACAGACAAAACATGGGACTTTAAGGCTAAAAGGTGTCACTTTCTAAGCAGCTCTCATGGATAGAGTCCTCAACAAGCATGTTCTTTGGGTACAGTCTGTTATTAAAATATCACATACACCCCATTTATTTGAAATCCTTCTCACACCCTACTTTCCCAGCATGCATAAGATTTTAAAACCTCAGTGATCATTTCTTTGCTAACCGTTTCATATTCAGCCACTAAAAGGGAGTCAAAACATAGCATTAGAAGTACCACGTAAAAAAATATTACACCAGAAACACAGCCTAGCTAGAACTTCTGCTCTAATCAACTAACTGTATCTTGTTGAGAAAGATGCAAAACACTTCCAATTCAGTCTGATGTGCAATATATCAGAAACCACTTTCCCCTTCCTCCAGTGACCAGCCTGTCCTAAAAAATGAGGACCAATGTCACATAGCTGATTTGAGAGCATTTGCATCCTGCCTACTGCAGACACAGTAACAGCTTCTTTTCGAGGAAAAATTAATACAAAAATAAGTAAAGGAGGAATATCTTCAAAGATTGTTTCAGTATTGTATCTTTACAACATGTTCTGTAAGTTATCTGCTGCGAGCTCAGGGTAAGTTTGCTCTCATTTTTGTTGCCTTTGTGGTTCAATGGCTAGAAAGAGATTGGCCCAAGAGGTAGCTTTTGATGCTGGGATACATTCAACAAAGCACTGAGGACCTAGGGCAAGGCAAGTACTAGGAATGCAACACAAATCACCAGCTGGATACAGTTCTACTCTGTTCTTTCAGTTTTCCCCACAAAACCACTAACACCATGAGGTACCCTGTTTCTGGAAGCCCCCTCACCAAATCTTCCGTAGACAATTAATACACCGCTGAAGTTTTATCCGTATCCAAATTACAACAGAAGCAAGCTTGGTATGTCCCAATACAAGCACAGGCAAGGTTTAACTCCCCTACAACATGTGAAATCCCCTCTCACTGCCTGTACTTCCCAGCAACTGAGGACACTCAAATCCAAAACACTGGTTAGCTTCCACTTTTTGCAATCAGCAGTAATCAAGAGATTAATATGACATAGTTAACAAAGCTGTAAATAGAAACTCAGCTCTTGCCTGTGAATGCTGGTTTAGAACATGAAGAATAATTCTAGTAGCACAAAAATAATTGTTTTATCAAAAGCCTGGCCATATTTTGCCTCTCTTTACCTACAGCGTGGGCCAAATCCTACTATGTCCTCAGCTAATTTGGATTTAGCCACACGTTACAAGCATGCTGGCAAGCAGCCAGAAGAGATCATCAGCAGATGGCAGAATTGGCTACAATCTATTTTGTAGTTAGACCACACGGCTGTGTCTGCATTAAGTGGGGAAATAAGACTTTCAAAAGGGGAGGAGAAAAAATAAATTGGATTCAGAAGGCTCTGTAGATTATTGCTCTCCCCTTTCCCTCCCTCTCAAAAGGAACAAATGAGAAAGATAAAACACACATGTGCTACAGAGAAACATCTTGAATGGAAAGCTAAGCTGTAACCTAATAGTATTCTCTAATGAGCGTGTTCCTGATTTTCACACAATTGCTGTAGACATGTTCCTGGTCAGTCAGATGATTCAGGTGTCTAGGAGGATTACATAGCAAAATACCCACCCAGCACATACAGGTCAGAATTAACAGACTCCAACAGAGAGAGCACAGCACAGCTACAGTGTCAGCTTCGGTTCAAGTTTCAGAAAGATCCTACAACAATCTTTGAGGGGGCTGTATTAGCTGCCAGCAAACAGGGACTTCTAAATATCATCTCTCCATAGAAAATCCTTGTTCCTATTCTAGAACCAAGAGATACAAACCACCATCATCAGTTGTATCATGGTTTAGAGAAATCTGTTAGAGTCAGAGGCAGGTGTGCTACACACTTGTTCAAGTGCTCAGCTAAAGACCACGCCTTCCTTGGGCAGCTTGCAATTCCTGTGAAACAAGACAGGTAATATTTCATTCCACCACTTTTTTCAGTTTTTCACAGATGGAGGAAATGAGGCTCAGCATCACTGCAGCTTTCTCAGCTTAACAGCCTGTCAGAGAAGGTTTTACTACTAAATCTCAGTGGCATAGCTCATCACGAAGCCCCGCCCAAAACAAATTCAGAGTCTAGAGGACAGAGACCAAGTCCACAGATGGAATGAAAACCCACTAGTAGTTCCTGCATGCCAAGAACTACAGTACATGTAACAGTGAGTAAATCCCCTCTCTCAAGAAAAAGAGAGAATGGGAAGATTGGAGGCATCTGGGAGTGGGGAGGATATTTTGTTAGCAATGTTACCACTGGCTTTCCTTAAAACCTTTCCCAAAAGCTTTAGACACGATTGTCTGAGTTTATGTTTTTCGGATGAGGTAACAAAATCTTGCTAAGCTAGGGATCATAAACAGCCTACAACCAGCCAGTTAATTTATACCATTATTTGCAGTTTTAAGCTTAATCAGCACCATGTGTCCCCACAAGATGACTGAGTAGCACTGCACAAGGTTAGACCATCTGGAGCTGGGATTTTACTTTCTTTTGATTCTTAACTGTTACCACTAATTCTGGTGTGCCCACTGTCTCCCTGAGCTTTAGTCCCTCCTGCCAGATCAGGATCCTATGTATAGATATAAATGCTAGCACGGAGAACACTTTTTGCCTCCCACCTCCACAACTCCACAATAACTCACATGCACATAATTTCTCAAACACTTCCACGCCTTACAGAATTCCTTTCTTTGCCTTCTTCAGTTTACTCTTTCCCCTCGCTCCCATCTCTTCTGATGATTTAGGGAAACAAATGTCAGACCAAGATACTTCATGTCATGTCTTCCAATGACAGCCCATGTTGACCAGATGACCCTTACTGAGATTACATAAGCAGAATTTGGCATGACCACATCTATTTTCATTCCCCAAAAGACGATCCAGTGTCTAAGATTGCCAAGTTTTTTCCCTACTCAATAGAAGAGCTCCAATAAGGACAAGTGTGCACATGCTGCTCATGCGTCTTGCTCACTCCTGCGAGCATTCGCTGTCAGCCATCACCACGACTTCTAGAGTGAGCAAGTTTAAAAACAACAAATGGCATATTCTGGAGCAGGACTTGATACTTCAAAATATCCTCCTTAGTCTAAAACTAAAGACAATTACACTAAAAATATAAAGCACCCAATAACAAAGAGCTGTGATAAATCAATTTTTCTTGCCTGCAGTACAATCTGGATTTAGGTACTTAGTACATCGTAATAAACAAGATACTCATTCAGAGCATAATAAATGAAATGCCTTGCCTTGAGGGACAGTTTTACTTAATAGTTTGGTGTTACAATGACAGAACATGTGATCTGTCAGTATGAACATCTTTTGTTCTCTGGAACGTTTTGAAAATGGGTGGTCTGTCTGCTTCACAGTAGATCATGCTTAAGACACATAGCACCCATCACACCCACAGCAATATGCTTAACATAGGAAAAGCATTTTGCTTTGATAAGGATATCAAACAGAAAGCCCAAAACAACAAAAAAAAACAAACAAAAAATAAAATACATTCCCTAGTTTCCAAAGTCTGTGATGTCCTTTATATCAAGTCACATAAAACCCACACACAGAAAAAGCTATGTGGGAACATGATTTAAATGGTTTTAAAAAAATTTTAAAAACCCCCACAAATCAATAAGCAGCTGAAAGATAGCTGGTACTTTTTCTCAGCTTTAGAAAGTTTGATAAAATAATGAACTTCAAAGCAACATTATGGCTGAAGCTGCCACCCCTATTTGTCATACACTTAACAAACACAGACATGAGAACAACTAAGGAAGCTCAGTTTCTCTGTGTTCAAACAGTAGTCATGTGCCTACAAGTATCTGCAAGACAAATATCCCAGAATGGACAATAAGCATGAAGCCAATCCTGCTGGCAAATGCAGAACAACTGGAACATGAAAATTACTGCATCTTCAGTTATCTGTCCCCACACATATGCATTTTTATGTATGTCTTTCATTCACAAGCCATATGAAATGTTACAAGGGTAGATTAAAATAATTCCATGAACCTTGAATAAATTCCTCTCCGTGGACACCACCATTAGAGATATTGGCATCTGATCCCATACACAGCTCACATACGTAAATAATTCCCTATCAAGGCCAGTTGCAATGCTGATGTTTATTATGATTATTTAATCCTTATCCCCAAAATACACACATGTTGACAGACAGCAGAAGAAGAAATTATTTTCTTTCCTCTTTCTGATAGACCATACACCAATCTGCCACCTCTCAGGTTATCAGCCAAGCACAGAAATAGCTGTATCTGATCACAGTAATGGTCCAAGTATCACTTCTATACCAATTCATTTAGGGGTTCATTTGTCCCTGATGCAAGAGAGTTTCTCTCCTTCTAGATATTTAATCTGATTTTGAGTAACATAAACCCTTCTGGGCTAAAGTTTCCTTCAGACTCTAGTCACCCTAGTTTGTCAATTATATCAAAATTAGTGATCACATTCGTAACCCCCTTTGCAACAAATGCCTCTAGTTGCCAGACTAAGCATAAAAGGCATTTTAGATTGAAGTGATTCTGCAACAATGAGTATGGGGGGGGGAAGTGGTGAGGGAGTTTGTGATCCCATAGGAAGCAACCCAGAAGGGAAAAATGAAAAGCTGCTCTTTTCTATAGGAGAGTAGCATTAAAAGATACAACAGAAAAATTTTGTTCTGGAGATGAAAGTCAAGATACATAACAGCAGCTCAATAAGGCTTCATCAAGAGCTCTTTCAGGAGCATAAAAGTCAAAAAAGGAAACGTACAAAGATACATTGATACAGGTGAGTATAAAGAGACACATACAAGCAGGAGAGATGCAAAAGTCAGAAAGTCTAAGGCATGGGCACACTATGAGTCACAACCACCAAGGGCAATAACAGGTTACAATAAGGAAGTTATTCGTCTAACTAGAAGTTGATGGATGCATTATAGACAAATCCATTACTGCAGGAAAGTCTTCTACTAACCAACAGAGAATGTGAAGAAATACTTGATGGCACAGCTCAGACAATTACTTTTGCCTTGGGCTTCACATTATTTTTAATAAGAATTAACAACTAGGATTTTAAAATAGGGAAAAAATAGAAAAAATAAATTAATATAAGTAGGTACAGACTATATCTTTAGGCTGGCATGGTTTCATGAAATGTACCAAAAACACTTAAATAAACTAGTTTTTAAGAATTCATACAAAATAGATAGAATCCCAAAAGGGCAAACTGAATTACTAGCAGTAGAAAGGGAGAGATTTGATATCCACAGCAATGCCGAAGTGAAAGAAGAAAACTTAACTTAAATCATGTAGGGAATAACAACAGTCAACAAAAGCAAATACTGTCAAATCAATATATTACTTAAATTATGGTAGAAAAGGATTAGATGCACAACTTAACTGCCTGAATGTAACTGAGTTATACCACATATTTCATTCGTGGATTATGGAAATATGGTTCATATCAAATTACAGCTAAAGAAGCACACAGCTGGCTGGAAAAAAACAAAATACATTTTTGATCAATAGTTCTTGGTAATTCATTATCAAGCTAGGAAAGCATGAAACGATAAGGTTTCACTCACAGTCCAGTACTACATGATAGTATGAAAGAAAGACTGTTATCACTTGCAGATTTAGTGGAACTTATCAGTCCAGGAAAAAGACGGGCACCTTAAAGGCCAGGGCTAACATGCAACACCATTTCTCTGTTTCCAAATAAATACATTTCATTATTTCTCCGACTAAAAGTGATTGATCCAGTAAATGGAAAAAGAAAGCCCTCAGATTCAAGAAGAGTTACAAGTGTTTGAGCAGTAGTCTTGCAGCATTTCAGGAAGAAAGAGTCTAACACTTTCTAACACTCATCCTGCTGTTTTGATGTTGCTCTTCAAGCTGCCATCTGAGAAGCACAATAGGCTCAGGTTTGGAAATCATTCTGCCAGGCAATGGCAACAATAACCTGATTTAAGTTCTGAGTCACGGTTTATTACAAAAGCTTGAGTATATATTTTCAGAAAGTTAATAATAGCTGATCCTTTTATTGACAACTAGATTGACAGCCTAGGCCCAAACACACGTTGAGAGAGCTGCTCTCAGGCAGAACAGAACTACTCAGACCATAGTTAGTTATAGACCAAAATAGTTCCATCACATTTTGAAACTATAAGGGTTTCGAGTCTCCAGAGACACCTAGATGTCAAGTGTCATGATGTGGTTTAAACCGGCATCAAAACATCTCTGAAGAGCACATAAAAGTATGCCTGCAAAACCATGTTTCATGTGTTCATTTTCACATGAACAACAGTGACCTGAGGCAAAGAGGATTACTGCCCAGAGATTAATGACCACTTGGAGGTGACATCACAAAGCCTCATTTCAACCATCATCTCTGTCTAGGTAACAGCTAGCACCCCAGAAATGTCTCACTTCTCAGCCACGAGCAGCAACTGTGAGCACTCCTGTATCTCACGAAACACATCACTGGCTAGAGGAGATGAGGTAGAATAAAAGGATGGTTTTTGGAAAGAAGGTGGTTGCTGTGACACCCAGAGCTCAGGATGGCAAGCTGGCAAGCCAGCTGCTACAAAAAAAAGAAAAAAAATCCCAGAATGAAATGTCAGCTTCTAGAAAGCTTTTGTAAGGATTTCTTTCCTATTACTTTGTCCACCACATCAGTTACTGCTCTTGAATGAAACAGCAGGGACAAAACCATCAAGCTTCTTTCAGATAAAACAGTAATTGAGAGCAAGAGTTTTGCCTCCCTAAGCAAGATCTGCACATCTCTCTTCCCTCAAGTATCTGCTTAAACTGTTACCTCTCCTCCCTCAGTTGTGGAGGGTGAACCATCTGAAGGTCAGGTTCTCCTTCACTCAGGCAATCAAACCCCCTTTTCAAGGTCCCATGCCTCCCTTGGGGCAGCAAATCAGAGGAACAGGCAGGAAAATGTGCTCTGCATGTAACCACATAGCTATAAGAAAAACAGGTAACACTGCATCAATAAGTAAAGGGAGAATGAATTTAAAAACTATCAACTCCACTCTACAGATTTAGACTCTTCAAGATTTGCGATTCAAGATTTTAGAAAAGGGACACATTACCTTATGATAGTAATCCCAAGCCTTCACAGTACCTGCAGACTGAGAAAAAACCTCAATAGTTTGTAAAATAAGGAAAAAAATTACTATATAGCAAAAAAGCGTGGCACAAGCTTTTGGAAATTTAACTCTTTTATACTGCTCAGATGGAGCATCTGCAGGCCATGGATAACACAGTAGATGTCTTATCACTCATCCTACAACTTACTCAGTTGTTGGGACCAGTCTGGTTCTGGAATAGCAGATGTCAACGGGGCCTCTATCCAGGGCTGGTTTTTTTGTTTCGAGATGCTGCATCTTCTACTCGGTGCCAACCTTTTTAAACTTTATCTTTTTAAATGTTGCAATAGTTACGGGCTCTATAATCAGCACATCATTACCAGCAAACAAGCTGTCAATTTTTCTCCCAAACAAAATTGTAAGGCAGGATTATCTGGGAGAAAATCTTATTTGTCAGAAGCTTACGTGTGAGACAGTACAAAGACTAAGAACAATATATTCCCCTGAATCCTATTTCCCTTATTCACCTTCCTACTTCACTACAAATTCATACCATCACTGGGACTGGCTTAATTTACAAATCTGAGCCCCCAAGGAACTGTTTTAAACACTACACACAGAGACACGAAGAAAGTAATCCATGTACCACAGAACAAGTAGTACATACCTGCCCAAACAGAACTTAATTCTTCCATATTTATGATTCATCTCACATTCACATCCAACCTCAAGCACAGCCGAAATTATCTGGCAAATAAGATGTTTCTACCTTCAAAAGTGAAATACTTTTCAAGTTTGGCAAGAAGACATTACATATTATGACTAAATGTTATTCTTGGAAACAGAAAAACTAAACTTTTCTGTAAGAAGGCATAGACTCATGTTTTACACAACAGTTATGTGTAAAAACGGTTAACTTCTATGTGACACAAGCCATTCTGGCCCTGCAGACCATACTCATGTTTAAAGATACTCATATTTAAGATTTTAGGGGCAAAAAAGGTGGGGGGGGGGGGGCGAGAGCAGGGCATTTAAGGCAAGCATACATATCTCTATTTAGGAGTGAAAACTAAACTGAAAGGCTTCAACCTACTTCACACTGAGGTAAGCGCATCACAGAGCTGCCATGTGCACAAGACTACTATATTCCCCTGCAAGCACAAGTGCAAGCTTGCTGTGTGTAGCCTTAAATGGCTAATAATAAACAGTCCAAGGCTTGCTTGATGGACAGATATCTAACACCGTGAATATTAACATCTGACTCTCATTCTCTTCTCAAAAACTGATAAAGACAGACCTTTACAAAAGAAAACTGAATAATACAGTGAACTTTGGGAAAAAAAAAAAGAAGTATTATGGTTTGTATTTTGTTTTGGGGGGGTTCTCTGAATTTTCTGGGGTTTGCTTTGTTTTTTTAATAAAGGATTAATCCCCCTGCTCTCTTGCCCATCTACACATAAGGTGTCATCTTCCAGACATCACAGCAGGTTCTAGCCCACCCATAGCTTCAGGGATTAATTAGGTATTCCCTGTGTCTGAAAGACCATAATTTCTTACCCAGTGATTACTATTTGCAGGCCTGTTTGATTACAGGCCTCTTTAATAGCATTGTTTCTTCAAAACTGACCAAACCAGCTGAAATATTTCCAGTGTTTCGACCTCGAAAGTCAAAAGAAATCCTTCATTTTTATGGTTACTGCAGCCTTCTAAAAAAGATGAAGGAAACTATGATTAAATGAATAAGTTCAGTGTTTGATTAACTAATCCCTGTAATCAGACTTGCAAGCTTTTTGTGCTTCACTCCATTCTTTCCACCAGTTCAGCCCCCTACAAGAGCAACATTTTTTCTCATTTAAGATCTACTTGCTCTTGAGATCCTGTTTAAAGGAGAAGGTAAGAGACAAGAGCTGTTAAAGTCACTGTTGGGAGACCTCTCTAATGAGAAAATCATCAACAAATTTATTCATACATTCACAAGCAAAGAAAGTCACAACCAATCTTTTATCATCAGCTTCAATGATGCAACTTGAACACTTTTCTTCTGAGCAGAGCATTTCTGAATCTCGTATTTCTGCTCCTCCTGAGCAAGTCAGCCCAAAGGCAAAGCTAGCAGCAGCAAATGAAGAGTGAAAAGAATGGGGGGAAAGAGATGTAGCTTCCATTCTTAATTGCACCAGGTAGCATCTGTGGAAACATTCCTGTAATTCATCAGATAGGCAAGAAATTCCACTGTCTGCTAGACTGTGCTGTTCACGAGAGCTGCACAGTGACACATTTGTGTATCATTGAAGGAAGTGAGAAAAACTGTCTTCAGTTCTTTTTCCTCAGCCTATACAGCCATTTACGTGAATTCTGCAGCAAATAAGGGATCAGTTCCTGCAGAGGTCAGGGAATGAGAAGATTAATTTCAGAGCATTTCCTCTGAAAAAGTATCTTTCAATATAATCACTTATTTGATTAAGCAGATAGTCGGATTATTTCATATACTACTCCTTACAGTAATGTTTAGACATCTATGTTTTGTAAAAATATACACAACTTTAGTCACTAAGAGACGAAAATCTGAAGAAGGCTCAGCAATCAAGATAGATCCTTGTCAGAAGTTTCCTGCATTCTCTTTCACTACAGACAGTAATATCAAGTCTGTGGATGGAGTTCCACTAGCCCTAGGTAGGTATTTATTAGCATTAGAATTTCACAATAGAAAAATTAATTGTTTAATTGAAATATCTCTTCCTTCTCTCCTGCAGTGAGACAAAACATTCTACAACACTCAACACCACCTGCAGGAAACTGGCAGTAATACCTCCCCAAGTATGGCAGGGAGCCCAAACCAAGCTAGAAACCACTCAATCATATGCATTTCTATTTAACCCGTCCCAACTGGGGAGAAAGTCAACCCAAACCAGTAAGCCTACACCAGCATTTCCTCTATCCTAAAACACAGCATTGATAAACAAAGCAAAGAAGAGTGGAATTGTTGATTTCCCCCTCTTGTTTTCCTGCAATAGACTTTATTTCCTCAAACCTACAATATTTGAAAATATTTATGGGAAGAAATGATGCACATAAAAGCCTCTTCTATCGCTCTCTTGGAAGAGAACTGCTTTTCCTAATGTTTTGATCCCAGATGACTACTAGAGCTTCAATCTAAAATAAACTTACTAAAGCAATGCTACAAAAGAAGGGAAGCACTACATATAACCTAGCACAATAATTCCTTTTCCTCAGACTGGATTCAGCATCACTGGAACACGGGGGTAAAGCATGCCTTAATCACAGAATAGGACCACAGCATCCCTCAGACTGAAAGGGACCTCAAGAAGCGTCAGATCCCATTTCCTTCCCAGAACAGGGCCAGCTGATAGGGATACACTCAGGTGAGCTGATTTCAGTATCACTGAGGAACTCTCAAACTAATTCGGACCAAGCTCACTAAGGACAGTACATCCACAACTTCACTGCAAGGAAGACAGAAGGGAACAAAGAGTGGGGGGAGTGCTGATGAGCCCTACTACCCAAAATCAGGACACGTGAAGTATCAGCAGCACTTATCCCTCCAACTGGCCCTGAAAGTAAACAGTAACATCAATGTTTGGGGAGAAGTTGTTCGTTATTTGCAGGACACACAATGAAATCTTTTATTCCTCAACAGATGCATTAAAGTTACGTGTCCTTGGCTTTGCTTCATACGCAAGTCACCAGACCAAGAATTCCCCCAACCACCTCATTGTACCTGTCACTCCTACTTGCTTGTTCCTCCCGGGAGTAAAGCCAAACCACACCATAAACTGATATGACAATTTAGAATTTTCCTCTCTGCTAAGATTCGTTTTCTCCATTATTTTTTACTGCACATTCATTATTCATTTTTATTTAAATAGCCCAAATGATAGCACAATATAGTAAGTTACATATGTAAATCTTTGCTGAATCAGGACCAAAAAGAATCTTATCATTTCACACTATTGAAAAAACCACTTCCTTGTGACCAGCCTTACCACTTTAATTTTTATTAGAATTATTCTTGGTGCCTGCAGCTAGCCTTCCCAAAATGTAGAGAAATAGATGCATAATAAAAACTCTACTTATACCCTGGATGAGACTAATCAAGACTCTAAACTGTGTGTTTATTTCCACTTTTTTTAAGGAAACAGCAACTGAAAAGCAACAACTTGTATCTGGAGGATGGGTAATTATGGACAGCAAGTGTCATTTCAATATAAATAGGGGAAATAAATGTAAATTGCACAACACTTAACTCTTACGAATTGGCTGTTAACTGAGACAATAGTCTACGAGATGTTGTTTGGAGTATCTCATTAATAAAACTCAAAATTGTTTTCAGCAATTATGTGCAATCACTGCCATTTTATCAGTGGCCAAAAGTAGTCTCTCACTGCATGCTTCAACATACAATTGTATCACAGATTGCCAAGAAAACCATACTGTCTACAGAGGAGATCTGGAGCTGAACCACACCAACACAGAAGTGTCACACACTAGCAAAAGAAAATGTTAGTTCAGAGAAGGGCCTGCTGCTAGAGAAGACCAGTACATGTTCTTAAAAGACCAAGAACAGCATTTTCAAACAGTGATGGGTCACTTCCCTAAACTAATTTTAGCTGCTCTAAAAACGCAGCTTTCAGGCCTTGTATTGATTTAAGATGTTTTTTGTAGCTAGGTTTTACTCTTAAAATTAATCTTCTGGGGTGGTTAATAATGTTAAACACTGCACATTCATGTGTGAATTACCTCTACAGCCCACTCTGCAGAAGGCAAGACACTGGTTCTGCAGCAGCACAAGTTGTCCCACCCCACTCAGTCCCTGTAATGGCATTTTTGGAGGGGCATAAGCAGCAAACAGCTCTCCTGCAGCCTCACACAGCCAGTTACCCACACAGACCAAATACCATTTCCTTGATTACTATGGGGGTCGTGCCACAAGCAGTGCTTGTCTGCTTTTACCTGCAGGAAACAGAGCCAGAGCTCAGCCTGGGACACAGCAGTCTGAGCAGAGGCCAACACAGAACCTGCAGCTGAAAATACCCTATAGCGCCTGGATGCCCCCTGCTCCTCTCCCCATACCCTGCATCCAAACCCAATGTTTTTCCCACACATCCTAGCTCTATGTTTCACACTTCCAGGCAACCTGCATCATAATTCCATCAGTCTCTTCTTCCTCCCTGAAGAGTCCCATAGCTTATCCTTCCACTTGACCTCACATACAACTTCACATCCTGCCTTGTTCTTGTCTGTTGCTGGCACACATCAGCCTTACAGGCATACAGTTAGTGACAGACCAAGTATTTCTGTGATTTTAATACACTACAACGCCAGAAGCTCCTCAGCTGGAGCACAATTCCAGCCCTTTTTCTGCAGGGACTTATGCCCACCTAGGCAGAAATAGCAACAACAGAAATGAGCATAAACTCAAATGGGAGCAGCTGGCTGCATCACCATCTCCTGCATACATATGGGACTCACAGGGGCTTGCCCACATCACTGACAGGAGCTATTCTCAAAAGCCTGTGACATTTGTAAGCTACCTGAAACCTGTCAGAGTGGAAAGATGGAGGTAACTAGGCCTGCAAAATCTGGTGGACATATCTGGGAGCTAAATTTGCCTACAGTTTTTGTGTGTGTGTGTGTCTTGCCATATCTTTTATTCTTTACAATACAATTGTAAGCAAGGTCCTAAAACACTCAGAAAACATTACCAGAAAACTCACCCCCTGAGTCCAGCTTTCATCAGCAGTGAAACTTCCCAGCTTTTGCCATCCATTCCCTCCTCACACATACAACTTGACACAAAGAATGTAGGGAGTCTTCCTCAACTGTCACTTGCTAATTTTCTGAGATAAAAACCTGTCCCTTTTTACAGTGATGAAAATATGTTTTTATAAGCATGAGTTTAAATACTTTTAAAAGCCCCACACAGTCAACAGGATTTCTTCAGACTACCAGAAGCAGAAAATATTCACGTTTCTAAGAAAAAGTGTACAACAAGAGAACGAAGAAAAGTTAAAAATAGAAAAATAAACAACACAAGAGGAATGTACAAAATCTAGGGAGAGATTCACTTCTCCTGTCAGCATTCAAGTAACTCAATGAAGTTAATTGAGTCATTCAAGTGAAGAAGGAAACACGAGCGGCCTTCTCTTGCTGGTCCAAAAGCACCTAAGTCTTAGCTTACCAGCAGATCTATCTCCAGCTCTGCAATCAATGCTCCCACCAAAAGTCAACCAATGCCTTTCAGAAGGGGCAATTTTAGGCACCAGTTAAAACTGAACTCCAAGTCATCTGTGCTGTACCTCCCGAGGGGAGGGGGACAGACCAAAGTAGGAGCAGACAGAATAACTGCCTTACAAGGGGGATAATGACAGGTAGCTTGACAAGTACCATACTGACTTTATAAAATGTTTCACACACACAATTTATGCAATGCAGCTAATGACGAGACAGGGGTGGAAGGAGGCTGGGAAAGCAGAACACTGCTCATTCATTCTGATGTCATGTTGTTCATACACTACAGAAGCATCTGTCTGTGTTTTGACAACCTGCCAGTCCATCACTACCTAAAGCACACGACTTGCTGTAGGCAATTTGACCCTTTTCTTCCTTTCCTACGCCCTCTTGCTTATTCTGAAGAATACAGGCTCTCCAGTAATAGCACTTGATGTTTTTAAAGGCAAGCCACAGTTTAGGATTATTTTGCATGCTGAGAAAGCCCACAGGCACTCTCAGCATTTCCTGTGTAATTGCAGCTAGCTCTGTCATGAGGAAGAATGGAAATTATAATTTTGTTTTTCATATTTTTTAAAAGTCAGAACTAAAGTGAGAGTGGGTCTAGAACTTCACCCAAAAAGCTTTCTGCAGCTTGGGATAATTAGGTTAGCTTAGTGTGGACTTCAGCCTTGTTTCTTTACTTCTGCTTGTTCACATAGTTTTGGTGATAAAAATAAAATTGTACCTCCAAATATAGATGTTCACAAATATAAGATTCACATGCCTTATTTTTTCCACAAGTAGTGCTGCCTGAGTAGATGGACAGATCAAGATACCTGGCTGTACCAAGTTCCTCAGTTGCCATTCAACAGCAGGGTTAGAAATGGGATGGGAGCCACTTGAATTGCAAGACTTAAAATAAGGAAAAAGTAAAGGGTAAGTCACAACCTAGTATTTGAAAGGGGAGATGAAGTGATGAGCAGTATGCTTTCTACCTTTACTTTCTGTACAAATTGGCTATCTACAGTCTGTACCAAAAAGGACCCTCAAATAAAAAACATTACCAGAAAAGAACCCACTACAACAACATTTTTCATGGCTTGTTTTTCAGTGTGAAAGCGAGGAGAGATCCTCCTTTTTTTTTCTTCTTAAACTGTCTTTATCTCATCCCACAAGGGTTTCCCCCTTGCTTTTGCCCTTCAATTCTCATCACCATCCTGCTGTCAATCCTCAGGGGCTGATCTTCCAGCTAGGATCAGCCCACCACTGAGGGGCTTGCTAGGTGGCAGCTCTGCTGGTCAGGGAAGATTGGAAGTGGGGTACACATGCAATTTGATCACCTACTCCTTTCAAATACCCTGAAAACAGCATTTGTTCAGTTTTACTCACATATAGCTACATTTGTACTAGAAATTTAGCTCATCATTGCACCTGATTAGGCACTGCCTCTCAAATCAACAAGCCCTTTTCAAATGCATGCCTACCCTGATAGCAAATTGCTTCTGCCTTCTCCATGCCAAGTACCCTTACAGGAATTTAAGGCAGAATTTATAAGTGCTTAGTGTCCTGAAAGGTGTTAATATTTAGTCCCTCACTCAACACCTGATTAGGGATTCACAGCAAGTCTAGTCAAAACTCCCTTCTACCCCTTCCTGTAATTCCCCCCTACTACTGCCCACAGGATAACAGCAGTAAAGCACTTAATGCCGTTTTACACAGATGAAGCATTGCACATGAAATAATCTTCTCAAAAGCACTGGCAAAGGCAACTCATCCTCGGCTCATGTGACCTCTCCTCCGAAGTGTTTCTTTTATACCTATATCCACCAGACTAAATGCTGATACCCTCATCCAAGCAAAACTTATTTCGAAGCCTTAGGAATTTCTCCAGACACTACTTGAGCAGCAAACTAGGTGTTAAGGTCAGCACAGTACTGATTTCAGGGAAAAAAAAAACAACCAAACCTCTATTTTATAGACATTTGAAAGAAAACAGGAAATCCAGCAGGTCTGAGTATTAAAACCTGATGTGATTACACAATAGCACTGATGACAGAATCTATTCAAGTTGCAAGTACCTTGTGCTCCCTGCTGCCTTGCACATTACACATTTTCACTAGGACCAGGCTGTGTCAAGCAAATTATGGAATAATCATTTCCACCTTTTTGCACTCATTTTGCTCTAGCCCAAGTGACCACAGAGCATTAAGAACCAAGCTGTGCCCAAGTCTAGACAAAGTGTTCTTATTCAGAAATCACGGATTTCCTCACACACTCATCCTACCATGGATTTTAAAAAACTGAAGAGAGTCATGCTCCTTTGACCACAGGATTTAGCTGAAATGCCATGCACTGGTGCACACAAAAGCGAGAAGCAGGAGAGGGGGCTTGTGCACTGGCATCACAGGAGTAACACATACACCACGTACCTTCCTGACACACCAAACGACAAAACAGACGCCAGAACACTGCGTTGCTTCTGATCACAGGGTACCAAGCTTACAGACATATGTGGACACAGATTAGCCCCCCAGTGCTTAATGGAAAGCCAATACACTGGAGCTAGCTCACAGCCAGCAAAGCTGGCAAAAACTGTGGAATGCTCCAAGAGAAGCACACCACAGTAACTGTGCGTGTTCTGGGCACCACAGCAAGGAAGGAGGGAGGCCAGATGAAAGTGCATGCTGGCAGATCAAGTTGGCACTTGCACTGACAGCACAAGAACCACTTACCTACATCCAGGAATCATTACCAACCTTTACAGACACCCTGGCACAGAATTACCCTGCCAGTTCAATTGCTTGCAGGACTTAAGAGCTGTAGCCACACACACCGACTACTGAAAAACAATCCCCAGAAAAGGGCTGTCACCACACAAGCACAAGGGTTTGATTGTGTTGACAGTTTTAGCTAATCTGAAAGCAAGGTAATAACCTGTGAGAGCATTTCATGACTTTTTATTTCTCAGCCCAGCAGCTTGTCCCCACCTGTGTCTACAGAGGAGAGCACTAAGCACAGGGTAGGGTGAAAGATGCAAGACCTAGAATTACAAGCCATTTACCAAAGTTACCTCCTCTTGCCTTTAGGGAGAAACATCCTAGAAGTTATAGTGGTATAATGGTCCAGGTGGTAAATAACCCTTGCAGGGTTAAAACTTCCCTATAGTCATGAAAACTGCTGCCTGGAGGAAAAGAAAAAGAAGTAGAGATGTTTGAAGAAACATTTTCTTTCTGTCCAATGCTTTACTCATTGAAAGTTCAGAGACTGGGGGAAGTTTATATCTATATAACAACATTTTATCCCTCATTTGCTTCTACAATAAAACAGAATAAGCAGCTGTGTTTACAGTTTACAGCTTAGAATAATTTTTTTTTATTAACATGTCAAATCATTCATGTTGACTTCATCATCAAATCCATTTATGCTATTATAATTGTGGTGATAAGTTAGAGTGATAATACAGTTTAACCACAGCACATCAAAGTTTTACAACTTTCACCTGAAGATTTCTGTAGAAAACTTAAACCAGATTAAGTTTCCTGTGGCCCTTATATAATAGGTTCTTTGCTTGTGGTACTTCAGGCAGTGAAACTCAGGCATTGGAATTTGTAGAAAGTTCCATGGCAATTCTGTGAAACTCATTTCCATCCCATTGCCTCAGTCCTAAAATCCTTCTTGAGGTTTTCTTGCACACTCTGGAAACATAGGGAGACACCACATTCTAAGCTTGCCAACCCATTTTTTGGGGCTACACAGCATTTAGAGGTATTAGAAATCTTTCAGAACAGAAAACTGTCTGGGTGAATAACTACTGGTGTAAAGTAATTAAACAGTACTCCCATGTCACAAGCAAGAGAATAAATACTCAGAGCAACACTCTCAGACATTCTACTTAGTTTAAGTGTTGTTGCTGTCACTATAGAGCAGAGAGCAGTCCTTTCTTTTGTGTACATAGTGCACACCATTATAGGACACTGTTTTCCACAGATACTTAGAGTTCAGCATAAGATGCAAATAATTAAATAAAACAGCCAACATGATAAAGTCTGCCTGAGAGGCATGAAAAGGTAAAAAAAGAGCAAGAGACAACTCAACCAATACTAATGAAGCAAGAAAGAACATTATACTGTGTACAAACTTCCATAAACAATTTAAATGATCTGTATTTTTTCTTCCCCTAACCTGCCCTATTATGAGCATGACAATCTCATGTAAGACACTAGAAAACATTAAGCTTGCCCTTCAAAATATAACAACATTGTTAAGGAGTCTGTCATTTTGCTTTAATTAATGCCCTGCTGTGTCTGACAGACAGCAAGTGTACATAGCTCACACCAATGAATTTCAGCTTTGAATGTTGTGTAGGTATCAGCAAATACCGATTTTTAATGGCAAACACAAGCAAAAGGAGAAACATTATTGTAATGAGATGAGCTTAAAAGCTCAGTGATGGCTACAGGTTAGGAGGCACACAGTGGAAATATGAATACATAAGAGAAAGGAGATACCAATTTTGCCAGTGATGCCAATTCAAAAAGAATATTTCAGAAGAAGGTAGGCATGAGTTAATAACTCTGTGTGAACGTCATTCCAACATGCACACCGAGCACGAGGTCATACGCTGGCACGGAAAAGCCTTAGTCCTTCCTCACCTGACACATTCTGCCACTGAAAACTTCTCATTTGCCCACTTCCACTCAGGGCCAAAACAGGGGTAAACAGCCACCAGCCCACAGAGGACTCAGTTACAACCCCAACTTTATTGTGAGCAGTCAAAGTGCAATTTGAGGTGCAACTGGTGACTTGGCAACAGCAGAAAGCAGCAGGGACTCCTGCGAAGAGTTAGTCTTGCTAATGCCACAAAACAATAGCAGGTATCAAACAAATATTGTGCAGTGACTCTCAGATGCAGACTGATGATGAAAAATCATCACTTCAGCAGAAGGCTTTCTGATTTAATTAATGTATAAAGATTCCAAGTAATAACAAGGACTAATTGTAATCTGGATGCCTTTGAACTACTGCACCAGAAAAATTCTGTTGCAACTGAAGTACTCTATCAGCTCAAAAGCTAGTGGAAATTCTCCATTTGAGGCTGACAAATCCTCTAAAGTCTACCCAAAAAACTACTCATCCTGTTTTACTCCAGTCAGCATTATTCTCTGCACCAAGTTGAGGAGAATTTATGCAGACTTGTATCTTGTGCTGCATTCTATGCAACACTTCAGCCAACCCTGTGATTCAAATCCATCTGCTACATACTGCACAGGGAAAAAAAAAAAAAAAAAAAAAACAGAATGAGGCTGGGGAAAACTTATTTTGCCAGATAAAAGCAGAGCTGTGTTATTGACCTGCCAACTAGAAAGAGCTTCGAGTTTAGCTGTTCCTTCTGCTCAAAGAAACTTGCTACTCAGATCTGTAGCTAAATAACATATATGTTATATGTATATATAATACACAAAATAAAGACATACACATATACAATATGTAGCTATTAAGTCCCAGTACATGGCAACCTGTTAAAGCACACAGAAACAATAATAAACTCATTAGCCTAAGAAGATAACTAATGACGTACCAAACTTTGACAGCCTAGAATACAACATTATGATTTCATTATGGTTTGGTCTTGGCTTCACTCTCCCCACCAAATTTGTTTTTCTTTTTTTTGAGAGGAGGTTCATGGATCTGACCAAGAACTTAGTTTATTAGAATACCATGTAGATTAGAAAAAACCTGCCCCCCATCTCTTGGGAACTGGCTGGTTAGAGAGATATATTTCTTTATTTTTATTTGGTTCAATTTGCAAAAAAATTATAAAACTCTGCCATTAGACAGAGTTAAACTGCATATATTTAACAGGGAAGGGTTGCTGTTCTTTTTTCAAAGTACTATTCACACTGAAATGTGGGTCCAACTCTCCATGCCTCTGATCCTTCTTGTTAGGAGTATAGGCAATATCAGAGTGCTGAAGGATTATAAACAGATTTGGACAGTGCCACAGGCCATTCCACTGGAATTAATAATGCTTCCCTGCAAGGTATATAATTTGCAGGAGGCTGGGCTGCTTAGGAGACAGGCAAGTCTGTGGAGAGTTTTCCACACCTCCTATAACAAGCAACTGAGACATTTCCAAGTTTTTAAAGAAGCATACAAAGAAATACTGTTTCTAATACATACACAGAAAGCCCACTCATTAGTTGTGTTTAGCAGTTATTCTTCAAATGGTTTGAAGTTCAAACTTGGATTAACTTTCATTACTGTGATTAGGTACTAGAAAACAACTCCACTCACATTTGTTGGTATAGAAAAAAATTGCTCTGTTGCTTTAAGACTTGCTTAATTTAAAAGTGTCTAGAAGTGTCATCAGCACCAGTTTTTACCAGAAAAAAAGGAAAAAAAGTTGCCTGGTGCTTTCTTCAATGCCTTTTCATCTGAAGAGTTTATTCTGCAGTCAGGCATGGTGGACATAGAGAAAACACCTGAGACTTGGCCTCTTTGGTGTCCAGAGACTAAATCCCTCAGATCTGTTTCACCTATGTACAAAATTAAATTCTTCTTGAAACATTTACAAGGCTCTGGGGTGAAAAAAACCACTATTAACACAAACAGTGTAGCTTGCATTTCTCTGTATTTTAAATACTGTTTTATAATGGTCTTTCCACTTCCCAGTGAAGAATACCTCTTACTCAGTGGCATCCAACACTCAGTTAAAAAATACTCGGGAAGTAAGAGTCATAGGGGTAGCGCAGTTAAATACGTCAGTGAGCAGCTAGACAGATGTGGTTATAATTCCTGCAATTTCTCTGCAAAGAAAACAAAAACATCTCAAGCCATTCCATTTCCAGGGAACCATCCCTGCCTGCACTATACACGGCGTTCACATTCCTGAGTAAACCAAACGGGCACACGTTCCACCAACTCTGACGGGCACCTGGCTCAGGGCAAGGCTCCTGTCTTGTCACCTGCTACCAGGGGCACACCAACACCACAGCCCAACCTGCAGCCCAGCCCCTCAGAAATATGCTGGCGTAGGGATAGGGACCCAGAGAGTACCGCTGCCCACCTCAAACACTGTTAAGGCCACAGAAGGACTTTGCCATGAGATAAGCACAGAAGGGAACTTGGACTGTAAGATAAGTCCCCACAGCAGGAACTTGGGTACTATTGTCTAGGTGTTATCTCAGGCCTAGGGGAAGGATAACAAAGCTGGGGGAGAAGAATGTATCACTGATAATGGGCAGAAAAAAACGCAGAATTTATGGGCCACAAGGAAAGCCAGCTCAGCAACCGTGCTGAATCAGCTCTGACTGGGTAAAATGTAATTACATCAGGGGAAGATCGCAACCACCAGCCCATGGCCCACTGACCCAAGAAACCCACCAACCCAAAAGAAGAGAAAGACTGAGCATGTGAATTAATTAGCATTATAGAACTGTGTAGCCAATGAGCATTAATTCCTCTGTTAAAATGGATAAATAGCAAAAAACTTTGAACAACTTCAGAATCCCCACCACCAAGAAGTCTAGGATGAAAGAGGATCAACAGGATGCCACTGGATCCATAGGTGGTGACTATCTTCTACTTAATCAATCTCTCTCTCTCTCTCTACCCACCCCCACATTTCTATTTCTTTATCTCTACCTCACATTCATTGTTAAATAAAATCTGTACTGTTGACTTCAGCTTATGGTCTCGTTTGCACCTAATTCAGGCAGCGGCATCTCTCATTATTTGTATTATAACAATGCTACATGTGCAACATTCCACTGAAGTTCATAAAATTACTGTTGACTATCTTGTACTATGGCATCTTATTATATAGCTGAGGAGGGACGTACAAGAGTGATACAACTGCAAAAATTCAGAATCAAATCAATTATATAGCATGGTGGTATCAACCATACAGCCACGGGGACATGCTGCAATTTACCACCCACAATCTTCTCCCTGTCTCCAGCTGTAGATCTTCATGTCAAGAGAAAAGCATAAGATCTTCACATTTTTTCCAGACTTTATTTCCACTACATTCCCAAGCAGGTTTTTCTCAACATGAAAGAAAGAATTAACTATTTCTCACTGTTGTACAGAAATGTCCAATAGACAAGTGTCGGAGAAGAAATTTCTGCAGAAGTACAATTGGTCTGATGCTCAACATATTTCTCTGCAAAGCTACTGAAGATTCCATTGGGATTTCTTTTCTGCACTTAAGATGCTCTCCGGGAGCGTCTGCTTTTTAACTTTAGTTAAACATTATTTAACTAGAACATACTGCACAACTCATGTTAACATGTGTTTGTTGGATTTACACTTATGGAGAACTCATAAAGGGTTTGTAAGATTTTTCCTCAGATTCCTGCAGCAGCTGCTACACTTTATCACACAGTTAGAGGATGCAGAAAGCAATTCTGTTTCTTGGTCACAAATATTGGCTGTTTATACTCCTCTCCTGGTCTCAAGTTCTTCAGAGGGAGTTTCTTTTAATCTTATCAAGTAGAAACTACAACACTTCAAATGAAACCATTAATGAACCAAAGTCACCTCCTCCATCCAAAGGTACCATTTCCCCTATTGGCTCTCTCATTTAAAGAACCTGAGAACAGCAGCAGCCTTATATTCTTCTCTGAGCTACACCATCCCTTTTCACAAGCTTAACAACTATGGCAGGGTGTTGACTGGCTTATAACATCATTCAGAAACTGAGTCTTTACAAAAAAGAGTGAAGTGAAAAAATACAAACCTAATCCCTGCTAATAGATCCTCTGTCCAACTCTGCCTTGAACTCGAGAGCAAAGCAAAACACTCAGCACAGAGTGAGATGCTGCTATCATGGCTGGGGCAATATGGAGTGGGGCACAGGGCAGTTATAAAGAACACTGGTCCAATTAGGGAACTTTGAGTGTCAGGATGTTGAATTCCCTATCATTTCCTGGCACCATTGCCTTTAATTAGGCCTTGGATTGATTACTGCCTTTGTTCTCCATTGACCCACCACTGACTCTGACAGGGGTTGTAGTTTCCCCTGCTACAATTAGAAGACAAAATTCTGAGTGTCAGCAAGCATTATGCAGGCAACCATGCTACTTAAAACTACAGAGCCTTAAGAGAGAAGATGTGTTTGTGACATTAACACATTCTTCTTTCTTTACAGGATACGATAGGGTAGAGTGGATCCTGGTCCAACAGTAAATTACTATTGAGGCTAATTTAAATTTGTCAGTGCATTTATATGCAGTGTATAAAAAAACAAAACGAAACAAAACAGCAGGAGTAGCTAAATCAAATCAACCTGGTTCTCCCATAATTCAAAATAAGAGGAAGGTAAGTGAGAGAGGGTGAAAGAGACCACTGTTTGAGCATTTAATTTGTATAACAGCAGCAATTAGACTGGAGAAAGTAATATTCTTTGAAAGTATGTGGAATATAAAGCTTTATGGCAATCAAAAGCACTATAGACACCCCCATTTTGCAGCAATGCAAAAAATACATTAAAGATAGTAAAACTTGAAATAAGATGACACAAAATCTCTTTCTACATTTATTTTATGTTTCACATTTTGGTAGCACTTAGAAGCAACATCTAAAAGCAATAACTAAAGAATATCAAGATCCCTTATGGCATGCACTGTACAAGTCACAGTTTTTTCCCAATGAGAATTTACAGTCTCAGTGGAGTCACAAAGGAATCAGGGCAAACAAAGGTAAAAATAACTTGTAGGTAACACACTTTGTTCAAGGCCATAAGATTTGTCTGTGCTACTGTAAGAAAGATTTTCAGCTTCCATGTAAAAGGTTAGGAACTATTCACTCTGACACATTGCTTTTTGTCATTAAAACACGGGTCCTGGCAATCACACTATCATGCTCTCTGTGACTGTGGCAAGTCATTTCACTCCTCCATGCCTTTGATCTCTAGTCATATATCCCCCAGGACAGACAAAAGCCTGGAGGATAATACATTAATACTTGTAAATTATTTGGGCGCACTTTGAAAACTGAACTAATGTATTTATTACTAGAAGTTGTCCTGATATTTGAAAAAGTCTTAATGCATTTTGAATAATTAAACTGTCTGAACATGGAAAGGTTCCTATTAAGTATGATTCTCATTGCTACAAGGAGGTAGCTCAAAAGACATAAGAAACTGACAGCAACGAATAAAACTTGGGGTGGATTTTTCTCCTTCTCTGGCCATTTCTTTTTCCATCACACATGCTCACCAAGGTCTCAGAGTGCAAGACAGCAGCCACTTGTGGAATCTAAACAACACCAGTCAATCTGGCCGGCAAACCCAGGCAACCAGCCTCTAGAGGACTTGTCCAGGTAGAAAAAATGGGTATCTAGCATCCATATTCCTTTACCATATGTGTGTTCCTGCAGCAGTGGGAGCACCAATCTCCACTCGGAGAGGGAAAGCCATTGTCAGGGCTCATTTCTACCTTGCCAGTCCCTAGTTACTCTTTTGGCCCAAGAGACAAGTGCAATTAGCGAGCTTTTGTACGTGTGCCTTGAAACAGACAAGGGTAGACCAAGTTCAGAATCACCTGAAGTTAAGCCAGGTCTGAGGTTAGTCTCATTATCTCTTTAAAATTTGACCATTAGAGGTATAGTTTTGTTTTTACCAAGAGAGTTATTCAAAGAAACTTTGGGTCTTTCTGTAAGTTTTCAAAATAGCTCTAATTAAAAATAAATTTTTAAAAGGTGGGAGGGAGGGGGAGAGGGGCTGAGATAGAGCCACTGGGTGTATAGGACAATTGTTAACAAAAGGGCAACGGATGATGCAAAGGAAATAGATCATTGTTTACTCTCTTCCTAGGTTTCCTTGAACCTGATGAAATACCTCTAACAGGCAGAAGCACCCCTGTACTGTACTAAACTCCAAAGTATGATCAGTAGTGACAGCCAAGGGACTTGCATTTAGTTCTTTTCTTCCACCACAGCTGAATGAGGAGAATCAACAGCACAGGCTGAAGCTCTGAACAGCTGAGGCACATGCTATAGAGGAGCTTAATGGCTCACTGCCTGTGCTGACCAGGAACACAGAACCGGGACAAGCTCCATGCACCTGTTGTCCCACTCCCTCCCAAAGGCAGACACCTGCCGGAGGATGTTCAGTCACAGGAAAAGCAGGTCAGGGTAAAGCTCTGCATGCTGTACAGCTACAGAAAAGAAACTTTCTGTGTTGGACAGAGACCCAGCACAAACACCTTGGTCTCAGCAGGGTTAAATCCCATCTTTTCAGCGTGTGCTAGGGGAACTCAGATCTGTCTGTAAGACCCATTTATGGATTTCAAGCACCTTTTTCCTTCATATAGACTTTCTTTGATTAGATGATATATAATGCACTATTTGTCACCACAAGTGGTCACCCGTGACCACACATCAGTAGAGCACGAAACACTATATTTAAACTGTTACTGTCAGTACTGCACTTGTCCATCTACTTGCACTGCCATACAATTCACTGCCTCCACACCAATTCTAAGGGTAGGCATTCTCATTTCAATTGATCATCCTTCTATCACCTTAAAAAAAAAAGTTACCAATAAAATACCATGAGGAATGCTAACAGAAGTGTGATAACTAAGACTGCAGTTTGAGAAAAGGCTGGCCTTTCCCCCTCTAGTTACAGGCATATTTTTTCATCATGCACTCATATACCTGGGGGGGGGAATGCTTGCCTGTGGCTATAAGTAGAATCATAGTGTTTACAAGTATACCGATGTCAGATGAGCAGTTCATGTCCTGATCAGTCAGCTGGATGTAGATTTGGCTCCAAAAAACACAAATACCTCCAGACTGAAAGAGATCATAGGTGAAACAAAGTTTGATTTACTGAGTAACATTTAAGACATTAAGCTCCCTTTTCGCCAGTACCATGCATTTGGGAAATGGGTCGATTTTGCCACACTAGCTCCCTAACAAGTTCACCAAGAGATCAATAAAGTGAATGCTGGCATGAGACAGGGCAAAAATGTGCACTTGGGAGGACAAGATTGCAAAAACAAGGGCTTCAGGGGTCCAAGAGGCTGTACAATATCTGGCCTTGGAGATGCTCATCATTTCACGTTCTGGGCATGAGCCCCAGAACGAGCTGATTGCAGAGGAAGCAGACTGAAGTCCACCCTGCTTTGAAGTGGAGGTTGGACTAAACAACAGTGAGCTTGGTTTGAATTTTCCATCTGGGCAAAAGAACGATTGCAGGGGGCTATGGAGGTACAAAAACAAGTTGTAGGTTTATTAAACCTGTGTTTGTTTGTAGGCAGATCTACCTTGCCTTTCACACAGCCAATTCAGCAGGCTGAGGTTAGCCATACAAAGATTTAATTGTGCCATGCCACCCCAGTTCAGACAGCTTGTTCACATTATTGCCTCTGATGTTAGTTGAGAGGTGCTCTTTGACAACACCTGGTGCGCAGAGCGAGGCCTGCTTTCAGATACCTAAACACACACTGCTCAATTCCAACATTCAAAACTCTTGCTTACACATCTGGTGTTAGTTACTCGTGTGAGCAAGCTTGCTAAAGACAACAACGTATTCCCAAGGCCCTAACTTCACTTAAAACTGGATTTTCATTATTCTATACCACCAAGTGAAAGACAATACTAAGGCTTGGCTAAACACCACTGTAGAATCAAGTCTAACATGCAGAAGAAAGTTGTCATGACAGTGTTTTCAGCTGTAGTTCTCAATTCCTGTAACCCTGTTAAGAAGCCCGGTTTACAGAACAACCAAAACCACTGTGGTTTGCTGAAAGTTGTAAGAAATTCACAGCAACTCTGAAAAACAAGTCAAGTCAACAGATTCTGGAATAACTTATCCAACCTGAAAATGGATAAGATCCTTCACAGTAAGCTGCTTTCCTTGAAACATCAATAACAAGATTAAAATGAAAGTAAAGTGAAGTATGATCTGTTCTTTTTCACCAGCTCCTGCAGACCCTGGCTGCCAGGCAACACAGCAAGCCATTTCCTCAGGGTTAGAGTTAATTGCTATAATCACAGAGCCAGCGGCAATCCTGTCCAGGTGAGCCATTAGTTAGGGAAAATAAAATTATCAAAAGAGAGCAGAAAATGGGGTAGAGAGGTTAAAAAAGCATAGAAGTTTTTTAAAGGGAAGAGGTATACAGTATGTTTCCTGGTTACAGGAAGAGAAACAGCAGTATGTAAAGAAAGGACAGGGCTGTAAGCCAATTAGCAACTCCATGTTTTGGGTGCTTTAACAAGTCTCAGACTGCCTGAAAGGATCCTTCAATAGACAAGGATAAAGGGAAACACAGAGTCAAATGCTTCACCCAAGCAAAGGGATGCCTTTAACAAACACTGGAACAACTAGAGACGCATTTCACCCTTGTTTTACACCCTGCCATTCCAGAGTCGCTACAGCTGACAGAATAAAAACAACGATGGTGTCTGGTGCAGGATATACAGTTCACAATAAGCATAATTATTTTCCAGTTAATTGTACGTGCATTGCAATACATTTCCCGCGGATTTTCTACCTTAATTCCCATGCTGGTCTCCAGCTCTCTCACAGCATGCCACTGGAGGTCTGACATAAAAACAGTGCTCTAACAGAGCATACAGGTTGCCACAGATGGTTCAAATTAAAGGCAGCCTAACAAGCCATTCCACAGACAAAGAGGCAGCACATCCAGCACTGCCCACACTGAGCTCAGTGTCTCCAAACACCTCCCTCGGGGGACACGGCAGCACTGACACCCAGCTCACCAGCACGGCCACTTGGCTGGCACCCATGGGCCAGAGCTGCAGGGCTGGACTCTAAAGGCCGGGCAAAGCGAGCACATACCTGCTAAGCAGCTGTCCAGCAACACTGGGGTTGGCTTTGGGGAAAGTTATTCCTCTGCATTCAATGCAGCCAGCATCAGAAGCACATTAAAAGACCCTCTGCTGCCTAGAGGGACGTGCAACATCTTTATGAAGCCCAGCAACATGTAGGGGACTCTGGTAGGTACCACAAGAACTACATGAAGGCAACTAGTTTTGAGGAGCTCTGAAGAACTTGTGCAAAATAGCTACAAAAGTGAAGGATGTTAGAGCAGCAACATACATTCCAACACTCTTTAATAATGGATGATAAATTCCAATTTTACCCTAAAAAAGTTACTATTAATGTAACAGCCAGCAGGAAGGCAGGCATTAAGCAATTTATCCATGATAGAAAATATTGTTATTTCTTGTTCTTAGCATGGGGTCTTTTCTGAGAGATGACACTTTGGCAGAAAAGGACAGTGAGATCACTCTCTAGATTGCAATAAAGCATTAACCTGGTTTCCCAGTGACCTGGCAAAACTGCAGACAACAGAGTATCTCAGAGTGTGCTTTTTGCCTACTGTTCTCAGGGTCTCAACCCAAGGCTCATGACAGGATCTAATAAATACCTCATAAAAATGCTTATGTTTGGATCAGAAAGGATGGAAACAAAAAATTTATAGATGCTTTTTTTTTTGCTTAACAAGCATTGTGACAACAGCAGTTAAAGCAATACAATCCTCAATGAAGACAATTAAAATCTGAAAACTAGTACTTTTGCAGTTTAAAACTTGTGAATAATGACAGTATAAAAGAATGTCTAGGGAAAGAAAACAGAGATGGAACACATTTGAGATGTCATGTAAGCCAATACAAATTGTTGCTTGTAAATTCTAGACATGTTCTCAAGACAAACTTTACAAAAAGTAGAAAACCGCTTTCACAAACATTTACTTCTCCACTGGAAAGAAAGACACTGAACAATCTATTCCAATTAATGTTCTAACTAATTAAATGACAAAGGCCTCTTTTTCTGTTCTTTCAGATCCTGTTTAATAGCATTTATATGTTGTCAAGACTTGCATCACCCATTTGATCTCTGGAAAGAGAGAGAGGCAGACAGAATACAAAACAAACATTAACAAATACTACATGAATGCAGAATGCCTAACAGCATGCCATTCACACCAGCAAACAGCCAAGGATAATTAAATTATTCATAGACATGAACTGTCCAAGGTAGGAAGAAAAAGAAAGAGAATTAATAAACACACTCTTGAAAAAAATCACATAAAACACACCTAACCCCATTAGCAATTTGTTGTTGTTGTTAAACTAACAGCCAATTCCTGATACCAGACATGGAATCAGAAGCCAAGGTCTTCCAAATAAATTTTTGTTATACTGGGGTAATTAGTTACCATACATTCAACTGCCATATTCCAATTCCTTTAAGGCTGACAGCTTTAAAATGCAAACCACAACTCCCTTCTCCCTCTCTGTACACAGTCAGAAAAGCCAACACCTAGCCAGCATAGAACTGCTGCAGAATGGGATGACTGTGGGAATTAACAGCAGGTCAGAGAGCCTGTCTGAGTCTGACATTGGTCTCAGCACGTCCATTTCTACCTGTGAGAAATCTAGTCGAGAGAAGCAAGAAATTCAGAACAATAGAGGGAGTAAACAGCAACAAGGCTGCAGCTGGCATTTTGTTTGGATTCTTGGGATGTCTGTGTTGTAGATAACTAATAATAGTATGGTGTAGTTAAAATAGCCAATGAATCTACTGTAGTAGTCGAGCAACCAGTGGACAACTAACATGAATGATAACCATACAAAAGTGTATATATATGACACTGGCTCTTGGAATAAACGCTTTTTGCTTGCACTTTATGTTAGAATTAGTGTGTGTCGCACATCCGCCTCAATTGCAACAGATGACCAACATTAGCAAGAAAGGGAGAAGTCTATTAGTCAAGATCACAAGCAGATAAGAAACCTGGACACCATTTTACGCAACTAATTAGTTCACCACATTGCTCTGTATCTCTTCTCAGTTGTAAAAATAGAAGAGGCAAGTATTTCATTCAGGTGAGAGCTGTGTACGTAGTTCGATAATGGGGACATTGGTGTGAATATCTGCAGTTGTGTGAAATCCTGTGACTTCTGTGAGCATCTTAATGTTACAAACCACCTGACTACCTCTAAGAGCATCTGTCCTCTTCCATCAAGTGATTAAAAAACGTCTTTTCCTACGGAAAATTAGTCCCATTCCACATCACCAGCAAATATTCAACATTTTTACTAAAAGCCAGCAAGACATACAGAAATAGCCCGAGGGCAAAGGCTAAGACAGCAAGAAGCTTAAGGGCTCCAATAATGAAGCAACAATTTAAGAGCTGCAGCAGCAGGGTGGAGCAGATACCTGGAGACAGCCATCAACACCACAGCAGGGTGGTGGGACGGGACATCCATCCTCCCCTCTGCACCCAAACTCCCTGTCAGATTTATCCGCGTCACCCTGAAGGCAAACCTTGGCTAAGGTGCTTGTCAGTGTAATCCAGTAGCTAAATTCTGTGTACATGCACAGCGTTACCTTTCTGCTGCTGCGTCAGAGGCTATCATTTTATATCCCTGCAGGTAAACTCACAGCAGCTTAGAGCCCTGAAGTTTGACATATTGTCTGGAATTAAGGAGAGCAGGGAACTTATCAGGATCTTTATGTACTGGGAATATACACTAACTACAAAAAATTGCCTGTTATTTTTCTAGGTTGGCCAGAAATTCTGCCCCGATCTCAAAAGATTTTTCCATCAAAGCTTAAATTAGCAGTTTCAGTTTCAATGACAAGTTATCCTAGAAAATCACCTCAAAGATGGAAAAAATTTAAAAATATGTTGAAGAAAATGTATTGTTTTCTTGTTGAAAAGCAAGTCTGATTCTTGTCATGAATCAGTGATGTCCTGTGATAACAAGGAAAAGATGAGGCTTTACTTCAGTGCAAAATAGATTTGAAGACCATCTTGCTGCCTTTTGAAGACAGTAATTATGACTCTTCAAAAAGGAAAATAATCCAAGGCTTCCATTTTCCAGCCACCACAACCTCTACTAAAACAGGCACAACAAAAGAAAACAATAAAAACCAAGCCATGCTTATTACTTACCTTTAATTATACATGTGCCTAGTCAAAAAACAGAATACATAAAACGCATTTCATTTTCGTTTTCTAGAAGTAGAAGACCCATCTTTTACCCTGAAAGCCATTTTATCCCTTTTTCAGAAAGCTGTATGTCTAATCAGTGAGAGAACACCGCGAGTTCCGCAGCCATTGCTGCGGAAAGTGCAGGAAGAGAAATATATATGCACATACGTACATAAAGAGAGCAAACTCATATAAAAGCTGCACTGAAGCAATGAATCCTATCCTCTCATTTCATATGGAGGTGGGTAAATAATGGCACAACAGAGATTTCATTCATGCAGAGGTCTAGGGTATGCTGGGAAGTCTCAATGTGACAATTTGCTGCAGATGCCTGCTTAGAGGAGCCATTTATCAGTGTCACCCATGCGCATTACTACACACAGCTTCCTCAGCAGCATGATTCCACACCAGCTTTCCACATAGCATACTCTAGTCCTTGATATTTCAGGCACAGAAATAACCCTTATCTAGGCCTTAGCAGTGTGTGCTTATTGAAACAATTTGTATTATCCAGAGCACATGCATTTGGAGCAGGAAAGCTACGAAATTTATTTCCTTTGCTGATAAAAAGAACAGCAAATTAAGAGAAGTCACAACAGTTTCCCTCCTGCTCCCTCTCCTCTTTATAGCCCTGTTTAGCTCATTGCTTATAATCAGCTAACCCAAGTATTCCCATCAGTAGTGCTGACTCCTGGAGGATACAGGCATCTTGGATGTTTCATCTCTTGTTACACTTAAGTGGAATATTAAGCAGGCAAGACAGTAGCAGACCGGGCTAGGAAGAACCAAGTAACTAGGACTGACAAAGAAGGATGGCAATTTAAAGCACTTCAGTCTGTAAAGTGCTTCATTTAGAGCCATCAGTGCCAGTGCATTCAGCCTTCATGTATACCCCCCCACCTTTAGCCATCCTCTGACACCTGAAGTCTATTCTATCCTGCTTTTATAGTATTAACAAGTATGGCTACTTAATAGCATGCCTTAGAGTGTCTAGTATAATGATACCGCAGAATTAGTAAGCTTAACGCTACAAGAATTCAAATTAAACTGGAAATCAAACATTTTTTTCTTTCAGAGACAGGCACAGGGAAAGGAAAAGCCAGCCCGAATTAATTCCTATTGCTGATACACTAAAACATGCATTATTTATTTGTTATGCTGGGTAAAATTGCTAATGCAATGAATTGAATTCCTATTTCATACCAAATCTCAAATTGACATTATGGAACATAGATGTCTTTGTGGCTGGTAAAAAGAGAAACAAATCAATTAGGTGTAAGAAAGAAAATGCTGTCACATCTTTAGGTCACAGGATGCACAAGCACCTAAACCTTCAGATAAAAAAATAAATTTCAGAATGAAAAATATTGAAGTATATTAAACCAAAAAAATACTGAAGTGCATTAAACCAAAGACAACTTTGAGTTAATGCTTTCTACTCTTCTGGCTGCTTGCTGGTCTCTGTGTCAAGAAAGAGCGACAGGCTGAGAGGCAAAAAAAAATTAGGGATAGCTTTTTTAAGGAAAAACAAAACAACCTTCATATGAATCATTTCTGTAAAACTTCAAAGAGAGCTCAGGTTTTTACAGAACACAGATTTCCTATGCATTTCTCCCTGCTTCCCCAGCATGCCATCTGCCCTGTTGCTTTGCTGCCTAGACCAACTTCATT
The DNA here is from genome assembly GCA_013398015.1 of Oreocharis arfaki. Classification (NCBI taxonomy): domain Eukaryota; kingdom Metazoa; phylum Chordata; class Aves; order Passeriformes; family Paramythiidae; genus Oreocharis; species Oreocharis arfaki. Next base: position 170,250 of record VZRR01014003.1, on the reverse strand, counting down.
CCCACCTCCACACCTTGTATCCTTCCTCTCAAAGCCCCATATTTCTCCTTGGGCCTTTTCTATACTCACAGATGCTTATGTCTTTTAGGACACCAAAATGTATCAGCCAATCTGCCGTAAGTGCCTACCCGTTGCAACTTGCAAAATTGTTAACAATTATTGTAAAGCCAAACACTGAACAGTTCAACAGTCAAAAAAAAAAAAAAAACCAAAAAAAAACACAAAAAAACCAACCAAAAAAAAAAACCAAAAAAACCAAAAAACCCCCAAAAAAACCACCCAAACAAAAAACAGGACAAAGGACAGATATGATCACATATCTGTAACAATTAAGCATTTGTCAAGAGCTTACAAGAAGCAGATACCAACTGTTCATTTAAAATGGGAAAGCATTTCAATGAGTTGCCTGCCCCATCTCATATGCCTCACCAAACAGCCTCCTTGCCAGAGCACTGAAATCCACAACTTCACAAAGACCAACTCTAAAATCTTGCAGAGCCTTGTTCTCAAGGTGATGGAGAAGGCTCCCAAAAGCCAGTTTTCTCTCTTACCCACCATAACTTCCTTCACCCACCCCTAAATCTAACCCAAAATCCAGAGAATTTTTGTCAAATCCGTTATTCAGAAATAGATTTGACACATGGGGAAAAAAGGAAGTCTTATTAAGCATACTAAAAGTACAGCTCTGGATTTAGGCTTACCACCCATGCTGCAGAACTGCTTACAAAGCCATCATTAATGGCCTTCCAGCTACCCATCATTTCCCCACATTCAGTCTGCCCAGACAGCTCACTATTCCTTTCTAACAAATACCATTTTAATTGCATCTCCCACTTTGTTAGCCTTCTTGACCTCCAGTAAAAGCCATCTATGGTCTAACAATCTCTTAAATCTGACACTCACGCCGACCAGCACACTTGTACGCCTTCCTGCTAGGTTCACACGTATGCAGGCTTATTGTCAAGAATTTCCATTAGAAATCAAACGGCAGATGAGATGAACTGACAGCTTTAGGGCTAATGGGGAGAGAAAAGCAAGGAGGGAGTGAAAAGGGAGAGGTAAATAGCAAAGAATATGTATGTGTATTGTAAATGCCCCCTGTCACCAAAGACTTGATTGTGCCTCTCTGGTGCCAGGGCTTCTCCAGTCCCAACACCTCCCTCTGAGCAGCAAATTCCAGCCACACAGCCCCAGCCACTGTTAAGTCTTCCTGAGGGAATGCTGCCAGCAATCTCAGCATATTAACCCCGGGAATGCTAACATGATTTAGAGGACTTGTTAAATTTTAATGATACCATTAGAAAAGAGGAAAACACACGAGTCCCAACTCCCACTTTGGTGCATTTGGCTGCATAGGATATTAATGTTTTTCTTTGCCCATCACTATTAAATGCGCAGTGAAACTAATAGAGAAATGAAGAGTAATGACTTCTATTCTCACTGTTCAGCACCTGCTTAAAGCCAAGGCTGCCTTATTGCCCACTAGGCTTTCTGCTGGAGTCCATCAGGTGGATGGAGTAAATGGGTAATTCTTTCAGCATTTGGCACTTAACAGGTCAGAAGTTCATTTAGCCAAGAGGCACAGAAAAAATAAAACTGTCCAATTGAAATAGTAGCATGTAATCATCCAGACAATCAGTTAGCAGGCAGAAGCCTGCTCTCCTGAATAACTTCAACGTAATAAAGTCGGAGTTTGGCTTTGGTAAGACAGGAGTGTGCCCAGGTGACTTACAGGAGCCAGGACAGAAACATGCAGAGGCCAGTTCTGCCCTGCTTTTAGTAATGGACTCCAAGCAACCACCTTCTTCAGCACTGCAGGAATCTCCCTCATATCTTCAAGTGCACCTGTGATAAAAGGAATGGGCAATTCCCACAAGAACAACAAAGAGGCCCACAGAAACTGAAGGTTTGTATTCCTGAATCCTCGTTCATCTTCAGTCAGTTTTGAGGGTGGTAGAGAGTGAATGAAACATGCACAACTTGGGGAAAATTAACTCCATCCTGAAGCAGTTCTCCTCAGCCAGTTCTGAACAAAGTTGAAATCTCCAAACCACTGCGAAATTTCACTTTTTCTTCAGGAAAAGAAAATATTTACTGTAGTAGATATCAAAGTCTCCTTTCATTTGCTTTTCCTCAAACATTCATGTGAGTAGAATTTTGTTCCAGTGCAAATCCATGGAATAGAGAAGCTGTTGTGAATACTCAGGTGCAAGTAAATGATCATGTCAAAGTATATGTGATTTAGGAAGCTTAGGGAAACATAAGTTAGAGGCTTGCTATTAATAGATCCTAGAAAACCCACAGGTCAAAACACATTTGTAAGAAACAAGTACATATAAAGCAAGTTCCTCTTGAAGGTAATTTGGAAGCCAAAACACAGACTGTATTCCCAATTTAAAATTTTCCTACAGAAAAGGAAGCTAACTTTCCTAGAGCTAGATGGATGTTTTACATCAGTCATATTGCACTGGATACAGACACCCTACATTCAGCATATACAGTTCCTTTGACACACACCACCAGCAAGAAATTTAAAGTGTTTTCCAGATGCACACTCAATTTGGCTTGGAATATTTTTTTTTACTAGAATAAAGTAATTTTTCAAGGGCATTTGATGCTTTTTACCTGAATCACCAAATCTATTGAATAAGATCATTGACCAGATACTAACAAAACAAATACCATGTGGCCTGTAAATTAAGTTTTCCTATTTGGAGTGCAACAAAGTGAGTAGACTCAGCCCTTCGTTGTTTAATAGGAAGGTGTGACAACTTAAAGCATTTGTTAATATAAGATTTAAGTATTGCATGTTTAATCTAGAAGTGTCCAGTTTCTTCTGAGGAAAGTCTTTTGTTTTCAAGGTGAATTGCAAACAAAATCCAGTTTAATACCCCATTGGTTTCCTCAGGTCTCTTGAGCAGAATTTCCCTGGCAATTTATTATTTTTTAAACCCACAAACACTACTACCAAATAGAGTTTCAGACAAAAACTGAGAAGAGGAAACCAATCTGAAGTTTCTTCAGAATGAAGTATTTTCTCTTTCCTCCCAGAAAACATAAAATATTTTATAAGAAATTCAAGATCAACCATATACTACGTGATTTAATAATACAGATTGAACATAAGATCCTAGTGACAATATGCTGGTTTCAGCTGAGGTAGAGTTCATTTTCTTCCCAGTGGCTGGTATGGGGCTGGTTTTGGACAGCATTTTGTGCTGAATACAAGCGGAGTGATGGTGTTTGTCTTCCCAAGTCACTGTTACGTGTGATGGGGCCCTGCTCTCCTGGGGATAGCTGAACACCTGCCTGACCATGGGAAGTGGTGAATTAATTCCTTGTTATGCTTTGCTTGTGTGTGTGGCTTTTGCTTTTCCTACTAAACTGTCTTTATCTCAATCCATGAGTTTTCTCATTTTTACCCTTCCTATTTTCTCTCCCCAGTCCCACTCATGAGGGAGAGAGTGAGCGTCTGCCTCGGGTTAAACCATGACAGACAATAATAATCAACAGAGTTGAAGACAAAAATAATTTTTAAGAAGTATACCAATGCTGGAACAGTAAGTAGTAGTTTTTAACAGCTTTACTACACTGTATTATTTCAAATTAAATAAATTGAATTCTGACACCATAACAATAAATTCAAGTTGCAATTGAACATACCAATTCCTTAAGACTGATTCTTTTGTATAGCTGGTACCATATTTTCTTTTACTGTCTCTTTTGTAAAGTAATTAAAAAGTCATCCCAATATTCTGTACTCCAGTTACAATGGAGGCTATGGTTGGATGCATTGTGCTGCTTTCATCAGTAGCTTTCTCAGAGACCACTGGCTCCTTGCATCTGCTTTTGTAATAGCACATCTCGTCTCTCCCTGATCAAAAGGATCCAAGTTTAGAAAGAAGCATTATTGAAAGTATTTGAACTATCTATCATTTTTATAAGAACTAAGGCAGGGAGCAATCACTGTGTATTCACACAGGAGACCTGCAGTGATGCTAACTTATGACCTTCATATGGAGAGGACAAAGGAAAGGCACACGGGAAGCCCACAAGGGGCCAGGACGTCTTAGACCTGCTCAGCCTGAACAGCATGCCTGCTGCTTTGAATGCATGCCAGTATTCCCCAGTCGGAGGCATAGCATACATAGAGCTGTGGTCTAAATTAAATCCTACTGATTTTCCTGAAGTCCAAATGCCCTCACTAAGGTCAATTTCATGTAAGTCAATAGACTGACATGGTTCAGATCCAGACTGAAGCAATAGTTCATGTTATACAAGGGAAAGAATTTTCAGTTTCTGATATTTCTTGCAGAGTGTTTCAAACAGCCTTCACGACAAGTTCAAAACAGTCCAGTCAACTTTCCCCTGCTCTATGAAGTATCTTGTGTTGGTCTGATTTTACTTAAAGAAACTTCAAACACTCTCTCATCAAAATATTACTAAGCTATACAGTAAAATCTTGTAAAGAGGAGAGTGGAGGGAAAAGAAGCATTAGCAAATACATATCCCAGTTGTAGATGTTACAAGCTATGACAACTGCACAAAAAACTCTGACCTGTACCAAGTCTGATAATGTATTTCAGGTTTCAAAGCCAGAGACAAATACAATTCTTAGCAGCTTCACTATGCTCATAGCTATGAAAAAGAAAACAAAACAAAAACAAACCTAGTTTAATGTAGGAAGGTTGCATAGAAAGTAACTGAAAATAAAAATGGTCAATACAAGTCATTGGGGACTTCAGCTCCATAAACCTACAAATTAGGATGCAGCCATGGTATGATTACCTGAAACAACCTAGCTCAAATAACCACCCCATGTTAACAGGAAGTGTTGGATGAAACATTGCCATGTCTTTCAAGTGTGCAAGCTGAACCTTCTGGAGCAAGGCAGTGTTTCAATGAGTGACTGCAGCAGACTACTTGCTGTTATTACTTTACCACTGCTTTCTAGAAGAGCAGGACTTTAACTGGGACTTCCAGCAGTGTCACAGTGCACCGAAAATTTGATTCAATACTGGGACAGACTGTGAAAGATACTTCTAAACTCTCTGCTCTTAGGATACTACTTTGTATGTTTAATTTGAATTAACGAAGCTGTACTTTGTAACAACACCCTGATAATCTGCTTTTCTGCAATTGGGATACTTCTTGAATTGCAGCTTCAACAGAGAATACTGTGGGCTAGGGATTATTTATTCAGTGGCTAGAGGGGAAGGCGTATGCTTGTGTTCCTCCATTTTAACAACATCAATGCCTCTCAAGCCACAGATGACACTAGTAAGATGTAAGCTAGCAATTTAATTTAGAACATCTCTCATGCTTTTGACACGTGGACCTCATGTCACAAAATGCTGTAGTTCTGACTACATTATGTAGAGAGTGACAGTCAAGCTTACTGTGGTGGCGGGCTGCAGGTTCAGTGCTTGGAAGCACCCCAATTATATGATGTCAAAGGCTATGTGCTGCTGATGTGGCAAAACCGGCGTGTCTTTCAGCCCTGCAATGTTCTAATAATCTGCTGATGCCGGCGTGACTCCCATTACATGCCCAGGGCCCACACTGGTAGTGTGTGACATTTTTTCCACACAGTCTGGGGAACTCAGATGGTTCCTTCTCCCCTTCCAAAACTCTACACCAAAGTCCTATACTTATTAAACAAGATTTCTGTGGATGTTGCAACATTCACTTGTAAGGAAATATAAGACTGTCTGAAGATACGAGGTGATTTTGGACATCAGTGCAGCATTCATGGCATGCATAAGGCACCTGGAAGAAATTTTGTCACTTAATAACAGCCCAGCATGGAGAGGCCAGTTACAGACTCAGCATTGACTCTGCATTTGTGAACACAATGTTTTCAGATGCACAGCCGAGTCTTTGTTCAAAAAAAAAAAAAAAAGAAAAAAAAATTCTCCTCTCTAGAGATTCACTTCATCAATACTTCCCTCTTCGCCCTCAACAGCTCCATAGTCTAAAAGTATTTTCTTTTCTCATAGGAAACACTATAGTTTCAATTCATGAAATATAACCATAGGCCAGTTTCTAATTTCCAAGGCACTTAGTAACGACAAGCCTTTTTCATCCCATAGAGAAAGCTGCAGAGCTAATGGTTTTGACAGCTTCCTAAAGAGCAGTCTTTACCACACAGCATCTTCACCCTTACCTCAAAGACATTCGCAAGCTCAAAAGAAGTGGTTATATTATATCACATGTTGACACTGCGGATTGCAGCAGCAAGGCTTCCAGCTGCTCCTAGAAAAAGGCTTACATTAATTCATCAGTGGCAAAGGCATATCCGTTTGTCTCCTCTAGACCTCTGCAAGCAGCTGTAATTCCACTGCAAGTGAAGTAGCTCAGTTTCTCAACTTGCCAGGAGGCGTACAACTGTAAGGAGATTCGCAGATGAGTTATGCTAAATGTTCGGTATTGTGACCTGTGATGCAACACAAAAGAATGGTTGCTGTTGCCTAAACTTTAATGGAGTTAATCCTCCCAAATGCTGACAAATTACTGCCTCGAGCCATTTAAAATCACATTTCTAATGCAATAATCCTATCTGCATTACAATGAGTTGGGATGAAATGATTAGGTGCCTGAGATTTTTTTGCACAGTGAATTAAGTCACTATACACACTGGCCATGCTTGTTCACAAATTAAAGGTCTGGACGGAAATGAAATTCCATTATTCTGCCACTTGCTAAGCTTTGAGGAAGGGTTCATTACTGTCCTGTCTCTATTGGGAATGTTTCTAAAGTAGCTACCAGCTAACAGAAACCTATTTTTCATTATATCAGCTTCACGGCTTTCTTCGTTATTAATAATTATGAGCCAAGTCTTTGACCACTAAACACCCCTGAAAGAGGAGACTAATTCAACAATATGTAAGCAAAAAAAATTTGGATAGTGCCAGTAAATTGGTGGGAAAAAACCAAAACAAAACTGTACCCTGAATGTAAGTCCCTTCCTTCACTCTTGTGCTCAGAGGGAAGGAAAAGGACTGTGCTCAGAATTTACTCAATTCTTATACTCAGAAGAACAGACTTTTTAAGTAAGGGAAAGTCCACAATATAAACCACCAAACAACATCAGTGCTATCCATCTTTACCATTTATAGTAGGATCCTTACTTCCTGACCCAACCACAATATGCCCAAGCAGCAATTCATGTCTACACACTCAAATTACCTTGGTATAAAGGCTGGATTCAGGATTTTTGGAATCCCGTGCTAACAAATTTATAACCATCAGCTTGTGAGCATTCTTGTTAGGATTCAATTGATTATTAACACACAATACAATTCATTACACATCAATATAGCAACTCTTCAATTGTTAGATGCCTGTGAGGTTAGTGCTCATTGAAGACTACACTCACAGGTTTGAATCCAAAGCAAATGGATTTAACACAAATTTTGATAAATAGGGAGTATGCTGCCATAAATTTCTATGCTAGAACTTTGTCTGAAGCCCTCCCAAAAATACAGCCTAAGAAAAAGCTTAGCATAAAAAAGAAAAATCTGTATTGGTAATTTGAGACAATCATCATGCAACATAAACCCCACAAACAACAGGCACCAAAAGCTCCAAGACGCCCTCAGTCACAAACTGCAGTAGGCAACTATATCAACCACCTGTGCTAGTCAATTCCCACAGGCCTGCTTTGCTTGGGGGTTACAATAAGATTTAATTCTCATAAAATATAACCCCTTCTATGCATGTAATTGCTGAACATCATTAAGTCACATCTGCATCACAAGAGGAGGAAAAAGAAACAACAAGCTTTTAGCACCATTCTTTTTGCTATTGGCAGTAAACCTGGCATTTTAAATGGCTAAAATAAATTCATGTAACTATAATTATATATTCTTCACCTTATGTGGCTCACCAAAAAAAACAAACAAACAAAAAAAAAAGCAAAAAAAAAACCAAACACCACAAAAGTTTCCATCCTGTTGATGTATTAGGAGAGAATGTTTCTATTTAAAACGGAAAGCTAAACACCTCAACACTAACAATGACCTAGTCAGAAGCAGTTTGCTCTAGGTTAAGTCTGGCTTTTTCTCAACCAAATGAAAAGCTTCAGTACCTGGCTTCATGCATGAAGCCTGGTCTGTTTATGAAGCAATTAAGTATACTGTTACACTTGACAGATATACACAAACCTTTACATGATTGCACGCTGTCCAAAATATCAACGTAGGTTCACATTTGGATAGGTTACTGCAGATTCCAATATCTGCTACTAGATACATGTTAAAACACAGATACTCTCATATTCTGCTTGTTCTGCAACACACACTATCCCAGATCATAAGCATTTCTAAATACAGCATAAATGGGAAACAGGTGCCACAGACTGTACTTAAAATACCCTAGAAATTTCTAGGCTGTCTGCAACAGCAACAGCACAACACCATGTCAGACCTGGTTGGCTAAAAGATTACAGATACACTTTAAATGCTTCCTTTAATAGTTCTAAAAAAGGCATACCACCAATTAGCTGTGTCCTATGGGCACCACAGTCTTAAGTTGTAGGACACTTTGCAAGTTCTGAGGGAATACCCAGAATCAGGAATATGATCTCCTTCTTCCACTTCACTCAGTGGCAGGATCCATTCCACACTCAAAAAAACCCTATTTCCATAGGGCAATCAAGAGCAGACCTCACAGGACCCTGAAAAAATGCCAGCTACATTAACACAGTGTTGTAGACTTAAGTCTCAACCCAAACCAAAGCCAGTTTTCCCCAGACACAAACAGGTTTCCGCATTCTTGAGAAACCCTGTACATCTCACCCTCAGAAGGGACCCCCAGAGTGTTGCTATGGCACACAGAGGCAGCTCACAGGCCCTGACTGAACTAGGAGAGCCCATGCCAACACCTCGCTTTCCTCAAAGCAGACACTGATATGGCTACCCCATGACACCAGCAAAAACAAACTTCCAAGACCACCACAGTATACCCAGTCCAAAGAAGTCAGTGGCACCAGCCATGGTGTTTGTGCCCCACCTCACCTAGCCCAGAGCCTCACTCTGCTGGGCAGCACCTGCTGAAGGCAAAAATCACAAGCCCAGAAAGTTCTTAGCAGTCATAATTCAGAAAGGATGAGAGAAAGAGATGCTTCTGCAAACAGTCACAGCCAGCAGCACCCACCACAGAGAGGAGTTGTGTGCCAAAGGCTGGAGTACCTCAACAGGATTGAGCCTGCAAGAACTATCAAGCATAGCAAGTAGGGCAGAGGGCAACCAATGCCCGTGAAGGCCACCTTATTGTGCCTCTTCCCTTGCTCCTAAATGCACAGGTTGGACAGCACTTTGGTAAGTGGCACTCCTACAGAACTGGAAAGTTTGGAAAGGAGGTGTAAGAAGAAAAAAAGAACATAGGCAAGGAGGCCAAAAGGCTAAAGATTAGCCTGTACAACACCATCAGCTACACTAAGTGAACAGCAGAACAAATAACAGTAGAAACACAAGGGTAAACCTCTCAGGAAGGCTAGGATGGGCAATGTCAATCACTACTGCAGTAAGGGAACCCTGTGCAAACATTTACATGACTAAAATCAGTCAATTTCTACTTAACACTGTGCCTTGATACTAGTTTTATCCTCCCCTCCACCCCTAATCTCAGTTATTCTAATGGCTCCCATATCTGTATCAGTAATTTCCCACCTACACTCACAGCTGGTAATCACTGTCAAATCACACAGCACAAAATTTGACAAGATTTTGGTACAGGGCCACTTTACAATGAATCAAACATGTAGTAATGGTTAAATTCACTATTAATTTTGGTGGATCCACCTTTCCTCTTTCATGAAAAATTCAGTTAAGTCAGCTCTTGAGACAAGGTAACGACCAGCCCTTGAGTCTTTTGTTCATGAGAGCACCAACTCCCTCTCAAAGAGCACATAAATAAATCATGGAGAGTACAACACAACAGCAATACCAGGGACCCTTTCTCAGCAGTTGGCTCTTTTCCATGATACCTCTTTATTGTAACCACTAATGAAAACTCTTTGAAGTGGAAGAGTAAATATTATCATTTGATAGTACCTGGACCCAACAAGGCAAACAAAATTGCATTGTACTACATTCCAGGAGCTGTAGACCCATTCACAATACAACACTCGCAGGGTTGCTATGGAGGAACCCAATGCTTACTATTTTAGCAGCATGAGGTCAGCCAAGGGCTGCTGGTCACTCCTTTAGGGCTGTTAGCCCCACTCTTATATGCACAACAAACAGGGAAAAAAACCAATACCAAACAAAACAAAACCAAGGAATTTCAGAGTATGCCTTTGGAGGTACAAATACCCCAACAGAGGCAGAAAGCAGGTTTCCAACTGTATTCAGGATCAGTCAGCTCTTAAAACCTGAGACCAAATGTCAGAAATGCATACATCCTCTTTAGGCACAGGATTATTCAACGCTACGTTCAGGGTCCAGCAGCTTCAAGCATTTTCAAGCCTTACTGGGAATTTAAAAAAAGAAAGAAAAATCTGGTACTTCTCTAGAAGAGAAGCATCACCAAGCTATCCTTTTGCTTAAGGAGAAGAAGAATTGGGTTCAATGCCCTCGTCTGCCACAGCTTCCCTGGGTGACCTTTGGGCTCACACAGCATTTCGATACCTCATGTGAACCCGGAGCTACAGGAGGGTTTATCCCTCAATGGAAGTAGAAACCACTGGCATAAGACCGTACGTATACACCTTATCACTGAGTTGGCTGCCAAGTCTAAGGATGTTTAGTTAATCCATCCTGTAGGAATCAAAGACAACAAAACGGCAAGGGACCAGTGACTCTGATGTAATATTCCCACCCTTACTTACCGCCCCCCCC